>CM044960.1:7443686-8043686 GCA_024516035.1 Bactericera cockerelli | reverse complement strand
CAGGCTCTCTTTGAGAAGTAAGTTAGATAGATGCAGGCTCTCTTTGAGAAGTAAGTTAGATAGATGCAGGCTCTCTTTGAGAAGTAAGTTAGATAGATGCAGGCTCTCTTTGAGAATTAAGTTAGATAGATGCAGGCTCTCTTTGAGAATTAAGTTAGATAGATGCAGGCTCTCTTTGAGAAGTAAGTTAGATAACATGACGCTGAAGGCTCTCTTTGAGAAGTAAGTTAGATAACATGACGCTGCAGGCTGTCTTTGAGAAGTAAGTTAGATAACATGACGGTGTAGGCTCTCTTTGAGAAGTAAGTTAGATAACATGACGCTGCAGGCTCTCTTTGAGAAGTAAGTTAGATAGATGCAGGCTCTCTTTGAGAAGTAAGTTAGATAGAAGTAGGCTCTCTTTGAGAAGTAAGTTAGATAACATGACGCTGCAGGCTCTCTTTGAGAAGTAAATTAGATAACATGACACTGCAGGCTCTCTTTGGGAAGTAAGTTTGATAGATACAGGCTCTCTTTGAGAAGTAAGTTAGATAGATGCAGGTTCTTTTTGAGAAATAAGTTAGATAACATGACACTGCAGGCTCTCTTTGAGAAGTAAGTTAGATAACATGACACTGCAGGCTGTCTTTGGGAAGTAAGTTTGATAGATACAGGCTCTCTTTGAGAAGTAAGTTAGATAGATGCAGGCTCTCTTTGATAAGTAAGTTAGTCAGATGCAGGCTCTCTTTGAGAATTAAGTTAGATAGATGCAGGCTCTCTTTGAGAATTAAGTTAGATAGATGCAGGCTCTCTTTGAGAAGTAAGTTAGATAACATGACACTGCAGGCTCTCTTTGAGAAGTAAGTTAGATAGATGCAGGCTCTTTTTGAGGAGTAAGTTAGATAGATGCAGGCTCTCTTTGAGAAGTAAGTTAGATAGATGCAGGCTCTCTTTGAGAAGGCTCTCTTTGAGAAGTAAGTTAGATAGATGCAGGCTCTCTTTGAGAAGTAAGTTAGATAGATGCAGGTTCTCTTTGAGAAGTAAGTTAGATAACATGACGCTGCAGGCTCTCTTTGAGAAGTAAGTTAGATAACATGACGCTGCAGGCTCTCTTTGAGAAGTAAGTTAGATAGATGCAGGCTCTCTTTGAGAAGTAAGTTAGATAGATAAGTTAGATAACATGACGCTGCAGGCTCTCTTTGAGAAGTAAGTTAGATATAACATGACGCTGCAGGCTCTCATTGAGAAGTATGTTAGATAAGTGGGCAGTTTACACCCTCTTCCTCGTGATTGAGGTTGGTTGGTTCTGCCACTCCTACTTTCACATTTTACAGTTCAGTACCGTAGCAGAGCAGATTAGATTAGAATATATTAAAATGTTAATTCTGTATTAGATACTTAAAATATACAATAAACTATAAACAGGGAGTAGACCAGCAGTCTGGCTGGGGCACTATAAACAGGGAGTAGACCAGCAGTCTGGCTGAGGGACTATAAACAGGGAGTAGACCAGCAGTCTGGCTGGGGCACTATAAACAGGGAGTAGACCAGCAGTCTGGCTGGGGGACTATAAGCAGGGAGTAGACCAGTATTGGCTTGGTAATGGGGGCCCTTGCCAATTATTAGCCTCCTTGTATAGACAGTGGTAGAAGTGCTGAGTCATTACTCCACTGTCTGGCTACCATCGTTCACGATGACGCCTCCCTATGATGATGATGATTAAAAAAATCTAATTCAATTAAAAATTGTTCACCCTCAGGGTTCGACCCCAGATCCCCGTATCAAAAGAAGCCGAGCCCTTCTTGGAACTGGACAGAGACGAGAAGAAGTTCGACCACTATCTCAACTACCATCGCTCTCACCTGCACGTGAGCGACCTGAGAGTGTTCCTGCCTTTCTCCATCAACTTGGACCCCTACATCAAGAAGGTGATCAAAGGTAAGGTAACTACCAGATTTTCAGAACTATTGCCTGCTGATGAGAGCAAATAAGCTCGAAACAACTGTCCAAGTATGTTCTGATATTCATGTATGTACAATTGTACATCTAATTCAACTTCTCATATTCCTGTTTATATTGATATTGATTGATATATTGATTGAAGGAGATGCCCAGGCGAGAATCTGTAGTGCGGTCGAAATATTCTAAATGTATTTATTTTCGAAATGTGTACAAAAAAATATGAAAAAACTAGCGGGCTGTCGCTCTCTTTGCGGGCCGAGGCATGGCCCGCAAAGCAAAAAATCCTTTTTCGCCAATGGCAGGTGTTGTAGTGGGAATTGCACATCTAGACTATAAGACAAAGCTACCTACCAAATTTCAGCTTCCTAGGACTTACCAGTTCGGAGAAACAGTGATGAATCAGTGAGTGAGTGAGTCAGTCAGTCAGATAAAACAAGTATAGATAAAACATATGATTTATTTATTATTATCAAAGATTTCACTCATTTATTTGAGGTATACATACATTATTATTATTATTTTTTTATCGTTTCGGTCGACTAAGGACCACGGCGTTTCTGACTTTCTCTGATTTTTCTTCTCAGCCAGTAGGTCTTCATTTTCATGGAATGATCTTGTTTCCTTTGTTGAGTCCATTTCATGTTGGGGCGGGATGTTATTGATGTTAGTGGAAGTAATTGAGAGTTATTTTTGACCATATCTCGAAATCTATCTCTTTCTTGTATGACCTCATGTGGAATTTGCGACACTTCTAGATCTTTAAAAAATAAAACAAATGATTTATTTTATTATTATTATTTATTATAATAATAATAATAATAACATTTTTTAGTTGAAGGTAACTACCAGGCGAGGTTAATGCTTAAAGCATTTTCTACCACCTTACCACAAGTTGGGTTAGAGCATAATTTCTTTCATGCCAATGACAAGTATTGCTGATGGAAAATAAGGCCCCTATCCAATATTAACTTCATCTTATTACAATGAAATATATAAGTTCTCAGGAACAACTTATAATTATACACAACTCTTGGTAAAACAAATAAACATTGAAATAATTTGAAGATAGAAAACACTTGGCTTTTTTTTACTTGATTATTTATTTTCAGATGGCCATTTCGCCAGTTACGGCATCATCTTATTATTTTACAAAAAAAAAAAATATTATTTTTCTTCCTATTTTTCAGAAGACATCCAGAATTACGAGGAAGCCACGGGGGCCTGGTTCACCATGGGGGGCCTGTGGGGGCCCTCCAGTCGCCCTTCCGGGCCTTGGGCCCCTCTGTACCCCAGTGGATGCCCCAGCAGGGCCCCTCTAGTCTGGGCCAGGACTCTATGAACTGGAACCTGGCGTCTAACAGGAAGACTGGGATGTTGAGGCGGCAGGTGAGGTGGTCTGTTCTTCTCATTACAGTGTTAAAATAGTAAATTTTCACATTTATTCTAACTCTTGAAGAAAGAAAATAGAAAGTTCATTAAGAAAGAAAAAGAAAATAAAAAAAAGATGTACTCTTATTTATTGATTGATATGCTGTGTTTTTGAGCAACCTTCTAATATGTGGGCAGCAACGTTTTATAATAAAACTGTATCTCTCTCATTCCTAGAAAGCTTTAAAATGAAGATTCCCCTTTTGATCCTGGCGTCGCGTCGCCGCGTCGAACCAATGACCTATTTATAACACCTTCTTCCAGGATAAATCCCTGTCACTTTCCCTTAACCTTACCTACAAAACTTACCCCAGAAACCGACCTATTCCATCGAAAATTCCTTGAAAACCTTCAAATAAAGAGCGAAATTTGACAAGGACCGAAGAATTCTTTCGACTTATCGGGATTTCGAGTTAGCGAGATTCTACTGTACATAGATGGTTATGAAAAAGAAAAAAAATGTGTGTGTCAGCGTTTTTTTAAAACACAAATAAAATCCAACCGTTCTTCCACCCCCACCATTCTAGCGCTCGTTCTCCCGGGGCGGCCCTCCTATTCAGGCGCCCCCCGCCATGATGTACCAGACGCCCGTGATGTGGCCCCCCGCGCCCCCCCAGACCTGGATGAACAACCCCGGCCCTGCCGCCATTGCCGAGATCCCCCCCGCCCCCTCCACCAGCCTGAGCCTGAGACCGGCCCTGCCCGTGTCTCAGAGCATTCCAGTGAGTCATAATTATAGAGTTTTTGTACACAAAATCCACGTTCTGTTAGTTGAACTCTGTGACGTTATTCGGCGAAACTTGTTTCTGTATTTTGTGTATAAATTTTGAATTTGTATGTAAATAAATGTGTATTAGCATTTAATAGAGAATCATTTTATCCACATTTCAATCAATCAATATTTATTGTGTATAATATACATTGTATGTTCACAATTATACTTAAATCTAAACTAATTCTAGTTAATGTTTATGGGATGTCTTAAGATTTAAAATTTACGGTGACTAGTGATAAAGACTTAAAGAAAGTAATTTAAAAAGGTAAGTATCTAGTTTAAATTATGAGAGAGACAAATTAATAATGAGAGTGGGTGACTAGAGTGGGGTGAGTAGATGAAGAAGATTGAGAGGTAACAGTGGGGGGGGGGGGGTGAAGAAGTGTGAGAGGTAATAGGGGGAACAGGTGTAGAAGAGTGAGAGATAAGAATGGGGGGGGGGGTGAAGAAGTGTGAGAGGTAATAGGGGGGAACAAGTGTAGAAGAATGAGAGGTAATAGTGGAGGCAACAGATGTAGAAGAGTGAGAGATAAGAGAGGGGGGGGTGAAGAAGTGTGAGAGGTAATAGGGAGGAACAGGTTTAGAAGAGTGAGAGGTAAGTGGAGGGTAAAAGGTGTAGAAGAGTGAGAGGTAAGTGGAGGGTAAAAGGTGTAGAAGAGTGAGAGGTAAGTGGAGGGTAAAAGGTGTAGAAGAGTGAGAGGTAAGTGGAGGGTAGAAGAGTGAGAGGTAAGTGGAGGGTAAAAGGTGTAGAAGAGTGAGAGGTAAGTGGAGGGTAAAAGGTGTAGAAGAGTGAGAGGTAAGTGGAGGGTAAAAGGTGTAGAAGAGTGAGAGGTAAGTGGAGGGTAGAAGAGTGAGAGGTAAGTGGAGGGTAAAAGGTGTAGAAGAGTGAAAGGTAAGAGTAGAGGGAACAGGTGTAGAAGAGTGAAAGGTAAGAGTAGGGGGAACAGGTGTAGAAGAGTGAAAGATAAGAATGGAGGAAACAGTTGGACAAGAGTGAGGAGGAAGTGTAGGAGGCATGTGAGTAGAAGAGTAAGGGGGAAGAGTCAGGAACAGATGGGGGAGATTGGGAGGTCAGGGGGAAAAAGAAGAGTAATAAGGAGAAAGAGAGAGGGAGATAGATAGAGTTAGATAATATAGAGAGACAGATTTCGGGGGGGAAAAAAAAAAAAAAAGTAGAACCGAAGTTAATGAAGGTCATTTCAGAGAAAACTCCCGAAAGATGTACGGGCATAAGACCAGAAGTGAGTCCTTTAGTGAGGTTTTAAATCTTTCAATGTTCAGGGCTTTCAATGAGGATGGAAGTTTGTTGTAGATACTGATGCCTGAACATAGAAATGATTTATGGAAGACACTTTCCCGACTGACAGCAATGTTTTCACGATTTCTCGTGTTGTAACCATGGTTGTCAGAGTGTCTGGGAAGGTCGTTTTGGATTTTATGAATGAGGACGCACGAGTCAAGAATCACCTGTCCATACAGAGTCAAGATGTTGTTCTCCCTGAAAAGAGCCCTGCAGGATTCACATCTTCCAAGAACAAAAACAGTTCGCAGTGCTCTTTTTTGTAACATGAAGACTTCACGAGCGAGAGAAGAAAATCCCCAGTACACTGCACCGTAGCTCATCAAAGAGTGAAAGTATGAATGGTAAGCAAGGAGTGCGGAAGTGAGGTCAACATTTTTCTTGATGGACCGTATGGCAAAGATTGAGGAGGAAAGTTTAGATCTTAGGAAGAGAATGTGAGGTTTCCACTTCAGCTTGTTGTCGACGATTACACCTTTTTACTATTTTACTTTTACTTTTATTTTTTCATAATTTTGGTGAAGAACGTGCAAAAATAAGGTTTCAACTTGCCGACACAGATCTTTTTATGTATAATTATGTATAATTATACATAGAAATACACTGCCAATTATGGACACAATACTTCCTCGTGATTGTTTCACATTGTGTACACGTGCGTTTTTTGAGTTTTTATACTAAATTACTTGTATCTCCGAAACGGCTAAACCGATTTTCTTCAAATTTGTTTTATATGATAGAAAACCGTTTTTTTTTACATTCTAGATTCTACAAAAAATTCTGTATCGGCAAGTCGTGGTTCTTATTTTTTGACTTTATTGTCCAAAATTTCGGATTTTCTTAAATATCAGAGTCAAATTATAATTAATTAAAAAGAAAATATAAAAAGCCTGTGTAAAACAATAATATGCATATACATACAAAATTTCATCAAAATCGGGTGTACCGTTAACGAGATATAAGCATTTAAGTAAAAAGTTAGTGGTCAGGCGCATGGTCTCTTTCACCCAGAGCCGCTAGTACGAATTCGATGAATTTAAAATGGGACCATCTACAGAATGTCTCCTAGATGTGTGCAAAATTTCATCAAAATCGGTCGAGTAGTTTCCGAGATTTGCGCGTTACAAGGAATCGTTTTAACAGACAGACAGACCGACAGACCGACAGACAGACACAAAACCAAATTTGCTCAGGAGGTTATGAAACGTCCAGAAATATGAATAAAATTGAAATCGGAGCAAAAAAATATTTTTTTTTACAAAAACGAACACAATACTTCCGATTTCTAATATTAGAAATTTCTCGGAAGTAAAATATGTATAGAGAATGTAGGAAAGACGCCAATTAAAAAAAAAAAAAAAAAAAACAACAACAACTTTGAAGAGTATTGGTTGAGAAGTCTTGGAAATACAAGTTGCTTTGGTAAAATATTCCAGAATTTATCTAAAGTGGAAATTTTATGTTTGATCAATAAGGCGGCGGACTTGTTTGTAACCTGGAGGTCGGTGGTTCAAGTCCCGGTACGAAAATGTAGTAAAGCGAGTTCGAGTAGTTGTGATATCACGAAAGTGATTGATACAAATATGATAACTTTTTATTATTATTTATTGATTTATGTCATCATCATAGGGTGGTGTCATCGTGAACGATGGTAGCCAGACAGTGGAGTAATGACTTAGCGCTTCTACCACTGTCTATACAAGGAGGCTAATAATTGACAAGGGCCCCCAGAACCAAGCCAATGCTGGTGTACTCCCTGTTCATAGTCCCCCAGCCAGACATTGATTTATTTACGCTTTATTTTTTATACAAAACAATCAAGAATAAATTAGATATTTTTTATACAAAACAATCAACCATAAATTGATATTTTTTATACAAAACAATCAACAATAAATTAGATATTTTTTTAAATAACAACGGAAAAAAATATTAATTTTTTTTTTAAGTAGAATCATCGCATTATTGAATTTCAGCCGGAGCTGCAAAGCGTGAAGCTTTCTATCCTCTCCATAGACGGCGTGTGTGGCCTTCTAGACAAGATCCCGGAACTGAGACGCACTCAAGTGGCGGAGTACAAGCAACTCATTCAGAACAATAACGTGAGCGGTAGAGTCCTGCTGCACTGCGATCTCAGTGAACTGAAGAAGGTAAGTGAGTACAAGCAACTCATTCAGAACAATAACGTGAGCGGTAGAGTCCTGCTGCACTGCGATCTCAGTGAACTGAAGAAGGTAAGTGAGTACAAGCAACTCATTCAGAACAATAACGTGAGCGGCAGAGTCCTGCTACATTGTGATCTCAGTGAACTGAAGAAGGTAAGTGAGTACAAGCAACTCATTCAGAACAATAACGTGAGCGGTAGAGTCCTGCTGCACTGCGATCTCAGTGAACTGAAGAAGGTAAGTGAGCTGCTGAAATACCCGAAGAAGGTAAGTGAGCGGCTGAAATACCTGAAGAAGGTAAGTGTGCTGGTAAAATACCCGCTGTCGACTTGGGAAAATTCAACTCAATTTAGTAACATCAATACCAAGGTTCTTATAGGCTCATTTTCTTAAAAATAAAAAGTGCACCACATGTTTTGTTTTTGTGTTATTATATCACAATTTTAGTGGGTAGGTTTTTAGGGTTTCCTATAGTTTTAATGGCTTATAAAGAAAAAGTTCAAGTCCTCACGATGGTTTAGGAGCCTGTGTAATGTGTGTAAGGTCCAAGTCTTCACACAGGCTCCTAAATTCTCAAACCACGCCTGTGTTTGATCACGCAATTTTTTCCCTCCATTAAAAAAAATTAAAAAAATATTACAATATCCGCCAGGTGCTGCAAATGAACTTCGGAGACTGGGAGCTGTTCAAGATGATGATCGTGTCACTGCGGGAGTACGAAGCCTGCGCCTCCAGTGTGTCTACCACGGACGAGACCGCCAGCAGTGCTAACAGCAGTGGGCGGGGCGTCAAGTTCAGTAGCCCCGCCTCCGAGCATAAGCCGCCCTCCGGACAACAGGTAATAATAAAAATATCGCCCTATTTATATGGTATATTTATTTACGGTAAGAATCCTTTTACAAAGTCACAAGTACTTAAAACAAACATGAAAAATTACAATGTAAAAATTAACAAAAATATCACAGATAAAATTAAGTATAAAAACATAAGACTGCTGTATTAGCAGTAATGAGTCCCATTATTCCAGCAGTAATCGCAAGACGTACTATTATGTGGTCAAAATGCCAAATGGGATGGTAACTTGTTATGTCCCGGCCGGGTTTTGAACCCGCGACCTCTGGATTACCAGTCAGACGCCTTGACCACTGAGCTACCGGGACATGTACATTTTTTTACTATTATCATTTAATTTTTATCATTTAATCATGTAACTGCAACTATCCAATGGTTGTGTTTGATTAAATAATAAATAAAAATAAATACGTCGCGTAAATCCGGTTTCCCACTGAGCGCTACATTTTGTTGCGAAAATTTTTGCAACATTTTGTCTCGAAGTGTTGCAAGCAATGTATCAACCAGTAGAACATTTGATTCTCGAGCGGAACATGAATTGCAAAACGTTTCGCATTGTTGCGAAAGAAAATGTTTAGTGCAGGGGGAAACTGGTCTAAGATTATAGAGCACCTATTTGTCAGCAAAAGTTGCAATGCATATGTTCGACAAAAGGGGCTTTGAAATTGAATAAGTTACATAAATTCCATGCAAAAGAGTGATTGCTGATATTCTGAAAAATAAAATCAATCCAATACTTTTATTTCAACAAAATAATTTGGCAATATTTAGGATCCCTAGTGCGATAGCATCTGTTGGTACCTCACCATAGTTATTCTAAATTTCAATCCCAATTATTGATTTTCCCCAAAAGAGAATATTTGCCCAGTATGTGTTTACCCAGCATCTAAATGGGAAGTATTGTGTCAATGCTCACCCATCAGAGGGGAGGCATACTACGGAATGAGCTAACTACAACACAGACTACAAGCGTTTACAGTAGCTCCTGTTTCATGGCTACGAAATAAAGAAGGCTGTGAAACACTCATCTTTTTCCTTTCGTTTTTTACTGCGATGAAGTTTTTTCTGAAACAGTGAGATGAAGTTAGTGTCTGGTAGTCAAGTGGTTGACGCGCTAGTCTGGTAATCCAGGTAGCGTAGGGATTCGTTGGTTCGAATCCCACCCAGTGCATGAATTTGTCCTCATTAATTTGAGTTTGTGACCACATAATAATAAGACTCTGAGGGTTAGGTTTTAGAAAATGCTTTGAGCATTAACCTCGCCTGCTGGTTATCTTCCACTAAAGAGTGTTTATTTATTTATTTAGAAACTCTTCATTAGTAGGAAGAACATATATACAGACAAATAATGGTAAATATAAAAATAGACAATATTAATGATATAAACAAGGAAAGAAAAAAAAACAAAACAAAAAAAACAACAAATTATATACATATGTCCTAACTAAAGGGCGGGGTTATTGCCTATGGCAATCTCTTCCACCCAACCCTTATTATTTTAAGTTAGCGGCGAAGGGTTCTAAATTCAATGTTCTATATTCTCAGGTGTCGAATGTTCCTATGGTGATGCCAGCCAGTTCCAGCAACAGTCAGGAGCGGGCCGGAGACCTAAGGGATGGCAGAGAGCAGAGAGTTGTAGTGGTGGATAATTCCGCAGCCAGGGCTCTGAAGCAGCAGTCTGTTATAGAGAAACAGGTAAGCATGCTGTTTAGTCTAGCTAACTATTGTCTGGCTGCGGAACAACAAACAGGAAGAAGGCTAGTGTCTCGAAAGAGCACTATAAAAACAGAACCGACTAAACAATTCTAACAAGTCTGTCCCGGGAGCTTATACTCAAGGCGTCGGTCTCAATAGTCTTAGGCCAAACTCTTACTACGTTCAACATTTTCTTTCGAAACAATGCGAAAGTTTCGCAATTCATGTTCTGTTTGAGAATCAAATGTCCTACTGGTTGAAACACTGCTAGGAACACTTCGCATTCAAATTTCAAGACAAAATGTTGCAAAACTTTTCGCAACAAAATGTAGCGCTCAGTGGGAAACCGGGTTCACGCGACGTAATAAAAAAAAATGTACCTGTCCCGGTAGCTCAGTGGTCAAGGCGTCTGAGGTCACGTGTTCAAAATCCGCCCGGGACATGACAAGTTATACTCCCATTTGGTATTTTATCAACCCGAAATGGAAAAGAGACTCAGGGCTACATTATGCAAGAAGATTAAAGTTAGGCTAAGCCTGACACGCCCTCAAGACGGAGTTTCTACCAATCACAGCACACTATAGCCCGAGTCAAGGGATAGTATTCATTTAGATTAAATCCAATTCTATTTCAGAATTTGGCCCTGAGAGCCAGTTATCAAATAAATAATATTATAACAAGGATAAGGGCAGACTGTTCCTAATCCGAGGTACGGTGCTGTGTGGTCGGTTGACTTGAGGGACGGTTTCCCTCATCCCTATTGTAATCCTTTTTCATAATTCCTCAAATAATGAATATTTGTAATTACTCAAACTCTTTAAATATACCAAATATACCTACATTTTCATTAATATTATATTAAATTATACAAATAGTTAAGTATCAATAATTTTATGGATCATACTAATTATTTTAATGTTCCTCTGCTGCTTGGACTGATCAAACAGAAACTATATCAGGTACTTACTATAAGATTTGATATTAATAATAATTATATTTATTTTGTATTTGTAACAATATGGTGTCATGACTGTAATGTTTGAATTATGAATCAGGATTGAAATTAAGATAAGCCAGACCCTACCTCAAGTTGGAGCTTCAACAAATCACAGCGCACTATAGGCCAACTTGAAGGATAGTCTGGCTTATTTTAACAATTTTCTTTTCTGCCCTCAAGTAATTCTCCTCAAGCTCGCGATTAGCTCAGTGGTTAAGCACTCGCTTTCCATGCGGAAGGTCCCGGGTTCGATCCCCCGTGCCGACAAAAATTTGTATTCTTAATTTGGTTACAATTGTTTGTAAGGAATACCTTCCGGTGCGCTCGTGTTGACCCAGCACCTAAATGGGAAGTATTGTGTCACTTCTCGCCCATCAGAGGGGAGGCATACTACGGGATGGGCAGGCTACAACACAGACCACAAGCGTCTTCAGTAGCTCATGTTTCATGGCTACGAAATAAAAAAGGCTGTGAAACACTCATTTTTTTTTTTTTTTTAAGGTTGGTTAGTTGGTTATTTTTTCCCATAATGTTTTTTTACCTTCTATCACCTGTAAGTTATAGGAAGTATTGTTTACAGTTATTTTATTAATAATCATCAATGAAGAGATGACCCTTCACTGTATTTTTTTTAGAAAAACTGAATAATAAAAGCGTAATAAATAAAATAAGTATATAATCCTCTCGCCCTTACAGGTGTCTCTAGAAGAGCAAATGATCTGTGGAGCTCTCCAAACTCTGAACGAGGAGGCGTGCGAGGATGTCCTGGAGGAGTTGGAAGACCAAGTGGGCGTGGTCTCTCTGTCCAATCCCAACGTTGCTGAACAGCCACCAGGTGATTTGCTTCTCTAGACTCCTCCCATTGTAGTGTAAACTCTTCCCACTTCCGTGTAAACAACTCCCATTCTCAGTGTAAAATCCTTCCGTTTTTTATGTAAGCTTCTCCCATCGTTATGTAAACTGCTCCCATTTAAATGTAACTGCCCCCACTTCTATGTAAACTCCTCCGTCTTCCGTGTAAACAACTCCCATTCTCAGTGTAAAATCCTTCCGTTTTTTATGTAAGCTTCTCCCATCTTTATGTAAACTGCTCCCATTTAAATGTAAACTGCTCCCACTTCCATGTAAACTCCCATTTTAAATATAAACTCCTCCCATTTTCATGTTAACTCCTACTCTTTTGTTGTGTTTGCAGCGACATTGCAGCATAATTTAGCATATTTTAGTTGATATGAGTATCAGGATAATATAAACTCCATCTCATTGCATATGTAAAAGACAGGAACCCTAGGTATATTTTTTTCTTCTTCTCTTTTAGAAATGAAAAATAGATAAAATCTACTTGGGAGGAGCTATTAATTTATTCCGAATTTACTTTCTCAAAAACTTATATGATTTAAGTTAGACTACTACAAGATTTATTGTGGTGTTTTCATTGAGTAGTTTGAAATTTGTGTTCAGGAGTGGACTATGGAACCACCCAGGACAAGTTAGACTTACTTTTGTATTTTGATTTCCGAGTGTTTCGCATATTTTACTGTAGAAAACCATTTATTGATGTTTTAGAATTTTTGTTAGATATATTCTATAGTAGCTTGTGATTCATTTACCAAATATGTTTGTGTTACATTTGAACTTGTGGTTGCAGACAGAAGGATAAAAATCAATAGAGATTTATTTAAAAATTTAAGGATATTCAAAAAAGGTTCAGTATCTTCGTGACTAGACGTACAACAATAGGCATCGTAGGACGCTGAGATCTTGGGTTCGACTCCTGGTCAGATCAAATTTCCCTGCTTGGTGGTTTTTTGGGATCACCTAAGTACATGAGGACAATTGAGTTTCTATTGAGTTGCTTTTAGTCCGTGAATAGTTGATAGATAACTAGGTTTGCATTAGGGAACAATGTAACCCCCAAGGATCAAACAACACAAGAAACAAGCAAATAAATTATGACATTTTCACGTCACATTTCAATGCGTATATTTCTGTACTTTTACTCACATTTATCATTTTCTTTTCTGCCTTTTCTTGCTCTCTCAAATTATTGTTTGAGGAGCACGCGTTATATGTAAACAGATCTCACTCCCGTCTAAACTCAAGGGTAAACAAAACACTACATTAGTATTCTCGCGCAACTTATTGCTCAATGCTCACTCTCTTTTGTTAGTACTGTGTAATTTGTTCTCCCTTTTCTCTACCCACACCAAACAATAGTTACGGCAGGGTCAAGATACTCGAGCTAGCTAGTAGCTCAGAGCAGGCAAGAACTTTCCATCTATCACATGGCAACTGGCCATATGACGACGGGGGTTTTACCCTCCATTCGCTGGAAACTCACAAATCAACTATCCTCAGTAATCTCACGCAGCGTAAATGGGGCCAGTATCACCAGGGTTCGAAATTGAATGGTCACCCATTCAATTCCTAACCTCACTGGACGTTGCTTGACTTCAGTGATAGAGCGAGAACTGAAGTATCCAACGTACCATTGACGCTGGATACAGGGACCCTGTGATTGGTGCAGAGTTCTCGCCTGCTTTGGGCGAGTATCTAGCCCGAGTATCACAATTCAGCCAATGATATTAACTTTCTCGCTCACCCTTTTTACTTTCTACTACCCGTAAGGCACAGCCGATCTCCGTGGCTCAGTGGCTAAGAGCATTGGTTACTGACCCGGAGATTGCGGGTTCGAATCCCGGCCAGAGCGGATATTTCTGAACGAAATTTTCCGTTTCCGGAATGGCATGCATGTAAAGGTAAAATGCCCTGAAGTAATGCGAAAGCGGTTCTGGGGCACACTTACCTTTTTTTATATATAAACCTGTGAGGTATAGAAAGTATTGTTTGATTTTGTAAATACCTTATATAGTCTCGCTCTTTGAGATCGCAAAATTATTGCGCCTTTTTCTTTTCGTCCCCGTTGTATTATCAACAGTACTTTAGTTGTGACCGTTTTTTTTGTCACCCTCTTTCTTACAACATAAAAAATATTCCACAAAATTGTAGTTTCTTCTGTGACTTGTCCATTTTATTTCTTGAACTTTATCTTTTTCCAAACCTATTAAGGGTCGGCATTGGTCAACCTCATGGTTCAGGTTGGTTGGTTCTGACACTGCTTCTTCCAAAGACACAAAGACACTTTGTGTCATTGTCTTTGGCTGGTACCTTATTTCCAGCAAGACAAATTTCTTGAACTATCAGTTTTAAACTACTGCTTCTAGCAAGTAAATATAACATCCTATATTATTTCAATAATTTCTTTTCAATATGTTATGTTATGAGTCTAAACACTTCCGTTCCCCTAGAGTTGAGCTAACACTTTACTCCACACTTGAACACTTCACTTATTTTATCACTTGAATTTTTCACACTCTCTAGTTTAATCACATCTATGTCCTGAAATCACCTACCAAATTTTACTTCACCAATTTATCTTGATCAAATTATTTTATTTCAATCCCACCAAAATTAGAATTAAGTAATTCATGTGAAAACATAATCTTGCTTGTATCGCGCCACAATAGCGTATTCTATTTAGCCAATATTTTATCTGTACCTATTTTCTTTTTTTTTTTTTTTTTTTTTTAACACGTTGAGTACCTGTCAACCACATGTGGTTGACATTCGAGTTTCCCCATGTTCCACGGTCACAAGCCCAAAAAGTCACAGGGTTCCAATTTTTTTTTTGTTAAATATTTATAAATTTTGACTTTAAAAAATGACTGTTCTTATTATTTCTCCTTAAAAATGTACGGTTCTGATTTTTTTGACGTTTTTCCTTGTCAACCACATGTGGTTGACAGGTACATGAAAAGACAATGTGTCTCGTGTACCTGTCAACCATAAGTTTGGTGATGTACCTATACAAATTTTCCAGTAAAATCTCTTATTATTCTTGCTATGAGTAAGGTTATTTTGTTATTGTCCTGAAAAAGTCACAATTAGCTTAGCTTCTCAACGTTATCAAAAATATAAAAAAGTATTCCGCTCAAATCTCATGTTTGAAAATAAGTAAAAACTCTCCTCTAATCAACAAAACTGAATTAGAAGATCCTAATAAATAGTTTAGTTTTACTAATTACTTTTGATTATTCGGCATTTTTTTATTTCCTTTCTTGTTCATATTACATACTTCTTTTTTTATAAAAATAAAAAATTCAATTTAAGGAAAAAAACACCCAATAAACCTAGTATTCATTTGTCTATCACCTAAAATTAGCCTTGAAAGTTTGAAAGCAAATATCTCAAGTTCCAAACATTATTTCCAAGAACCACCAGTACTGTAAGTTCGCTGTGTTCCAAAGAACAGATTCCCCGTAAGAAATACATTGAAATGTCAACCACCAGAGAATGCCAGGAACATAAAGCAGTATACTCGTGTCAACCACTAGTGGTTGACAGGTACGTAGAGCACTGCTTCATGTCAACCACATATGGTTGACAGGAACACAAAAAAATACTGGAAAATTGCTGTGGTGTTCAACGTGTTAAGTGGGGTTTAACGTCGCTTTCAAACCTATTTTCTTTTTTAACTATTGATGAACTCTTACTGTACTGTTATTATAACCTTGTTAAACTCATTATAACTTTGTTAAAGTATCTTTGATCTCTGTTGCATGGCTTTTTCACTACATGTTCTAAAAATGTTTTTCACAACTTTTGCACTTTCTTCTTAATCATTATAAATTTGCACTATTCTAAAAATCTGTTCCTCACAACTTTTGCATTTTCAAAATCTTTTATTTTAAAATATCCACATTTTCTTCTTCTTATTCTCAAACTGTTCTTTATTGTAACAAGTAGCTCTAGGCTCTAGAATGTTGGTCGCTTTGTATGGCTTTTCCTGTGACCGATTTCACCTCTGAACGAAATCATTCATACTGAAAGTAATATTATTCTTTGACAGTAAAAAGTAAATTCAGAAATGACTAAAATAGGTACCACCTTTTATTTTAATACCTACTTATTAAATATTTAATTTCCCATCATGCATTCCTTGTAAGTTTCCATTGCTGCTTTGGTATAAATTATTTTATACCATGTTGATTTTTTCAGCTCTATGTTGTAATCTGTTAGCAATTACTGAAAACAAATTGTTATTAATCATTCATGTTTTAATAATTTTTATTTGATTTTTATGATTTATAAATTCCTGTTATTATATGTTGGTACAGGTGACTCGGTTGATTACCTCCTGTTCTAAATCAGTTCTCCATCCACTTTGTACTCTACATGTATACCAACATTACTTTTATATTAAAAGTAAATCACATTATTATTTCTACTAAAAACACTGATGTTTTGCAGTTCTTTCTCTAACAAAGTGTTACTGTTTTGTTTTAGACCTACTTGCATCTTAATATTTCACTTCGAAGATTCCCCAAACAAGATAATGTTGAAAGAGTTCTAGTTCCACTAATCCTAAGAATTTTTTCATTTGATTTTAACCATGTTGAATGAAAGTCTTTCTTTGTCACCAAGTTTTATTTGTAGAAAAAAGTTTTATAATTTACTTAATTTCTAACCATCTTGATCATGTTTTACAAATTTTCGTATGTGCAAATGAAGAATTGTTCCTTACAAGCTTTAACCATCCTCTGTTTTTTGCTTTATTTTATGTATATCAAATTGTTGTTACAATCCTGTATTTATTGTGTATAAAAACTTAGCAGTACATTTAGTTTTAAATTTAGTACAAATTTTAATCATTTACTTAATTTTTAAATAATAGATTCTTTTTAATTATCTGTCCTGAGTTATTTGCTAATTTTAAGCTTGATTTTTCTAACTATTTTTTTTTTCTTTTTTAACTAAATGTTATTTTACTTTTTCGAACATATTCAATTTAATAATAAAAAGTTGTAGCCTTTTAGTTTGCTGAATTGTTTTTAACTGGCTTTAATTTTGTTGGCACTTCTCTTGCTCAAGAAATTTTCCGTCGTGTTTAGAAGCTATTGACTAACTTATGTAATAACACAATGCACCTGATTTCGTAAACATAAAGAGAAAGCTAGGAAAAATGCATCTCTATCTGAACTTAGAAATAATATGAAAGAGAGAGTCATATGGCTTCATAGATACCTAAAATATTCTTCACAATTAGAGTTTACCTGTTTAACCGTCCAAATTTCCTTGAATTACTTTTAAATTGTCTCTTAAATGGTCTATTTTGTAAGTTAAGCCTCTTGTATTTATGAACAAAATAATCAACCTCAGTGTCTGTCCCGGTAGCTCAGTGGTAAAGGCACTCTGTGAATCCAGAGGTCGCGGGTTCGAAACCCAGCTGGCACATGACATGACATTTGGGATTTTTACCATATAATAATACGTCTTGGGCTTACTGGTGGAATAATGGGACTTAGGTAATAGTCATAATCGGGCAGTATAAGTAAGGCAGTATAAATATAAATAAATATTATTACTACTATTTTGATGGATAAGCTGGCGATCTCGTAACCCGGATCTCTTTGGTTCGAGTCCCTAGTACAGAAATAATTTAGTAGGGCGGGTTCTCTCAGTTGCCAAGATGATGCTTCTCAACAACTGGAGAGAATATCCTGTTCACAAATACGTCTATCGGAGTAACTAAGAACGGAGTTTTTTTTTAAAATAACAGGATAACATATACAAAGGTATTTTTCCTAAGCTAAAGCTTCTAAGTTGTAGACAAAAGGCATTGTTAAGCAGGATTCGTAATGTTTTTCACAGTGCTCGTCGCATTGTTTCTCATCAATAGTAAGTTAGCATTAGCTCAGGGGAATCAGGGGATGCACTATTTGAAAAAATAAGTGAATAAAATACACTAATATTGGTATGACTATTTCTAGGACCCAACCTTCGAAATTAAAGTTCATCTCACTAACGAAATAGCTATTGAAATTTACTAAGTTTAAGACTTTGAACCGAATCCTGAACAAAAATGAATATTCTGGAATTACCCGCGAAGAGTTAAATAATGAAAATATAATTAGAAAAGATTTTTAAGGTTATCTTTTTTAAACAAATTCAATCAAGATTTATTAACAGTAACAGAATATTATACTTTTTTTTCTATCTCGCGTTCTTCACACCTTGGCCGAGGTGTTTGATTCGGGCATGGTCAAATTCGCAAGAAAATTAACAATATCTTGAGCAGGATCCTAGCACTATCTAATACTTAGTTTCGCACACAACACACTCTGTCTCTTTCTAGCCGCACCCCCTGCACTTTACTAACCTCTCACTATCTCTCTCTTGCATGGCGTGTTTTCATCAAAGAATACAGGTAATTTTTTGCTGATTTTTTTTTTTTTTCAAAACGTTTTTTGTTATTTTTTAACGGTCACTCTAGTTAGGTCCATATGGCTCTCTCTCTCCCTCTTTATGTTTATGAATTCGTTGTCTTTTTTTTGCTCTTTTATGATAAAAGACCTTTTTAACCAGAACAGCAAAACAGTATTTTGTAAGATGACAGTTTAATTTTCAATTTACAGTCAGTATTCGGTACCAAGCATAGTCCATGTGGTAACGGCCCTCTTTTATTAGAAACCACATTCATTGGAAAGCCATATGAACTTATACTGAGTGCCTAAGTGTTGAAGTTTACCTAACATCTTTGTAGAAGTGTAAAAATAGCTATTTCATGATGTAGTCTATTTAGTTGGGGAAACTTAATAAAAAAATCTCAACTTGAAAAAATCTATTTGAGTTAATTATTTTATTTCATGCCTTGCTTGAATTATTAGATGAAATTTAATCATATTTTCGTATTATTTGGGGCAAAGGTGTATCATTTCTGCTTTTAAATAATAATATGGGACTTACAATTATTTCATTTTATTATTTTATTTTACCAGTGTGGCTTAAAAGACTTGGGGCATTATGGGATTATTTTTGTATATGAAGGTTTGCAAAATATAAGTTTTAATCGCACAGTTGCCATTATCTGTAGTTTCGAGACTTTCATCATATAACTTCATAACGACATTACTACTAGTCTAAACAGTGAACATATTGTCCACAGTTGTGTTCACTTATAAAGATTCAGTCATTCAAATTAGGTCTGAATTATTATTAATCAGAACTGAGTTTTTAATCTCCATAAGCTGAGAGTCGTACCAGCTATAAACCTCACCCAGCCTGGATTAGTCCGGAGACACTCTACATTTCTGTTGTATAACTCCTTTTACTTCCCCACTGCTCCACAGACATCACAGCACAATGCATGAAATCGAGGCCCAGAACTCTGAGTCAAGGCAGCTGTCTCTCAGACCGAGGCTTGGATGAGACGGAAATGCTACTAGTACAAGTGAGTACTGATTAATAAATAATAAAAATACGCGCTGTATCCATCTGCAGTCAAACATGACAGGATATGTCATGTTCATTTTTAATTTGCCGTAGATATGTCATAAAAACGTTCATAATTTTTACTCTGACCGCAAATATGTCATAAAACGTTCATACTTTTTACTCTGACCGCAAATATGTCATAAAGAACGTTCATACTTTTTACTCTGACCCCAAATATGTCATAAAAATGTTCATAATTTTTACTTTGACCGCAAATATATTATTAAAATGTTCATACTTTTTACTCTGACCACACATATCTGACCGCAAATTTGTCATTAAAAAGTTGAATAAATTCACGATCCATAGATCGTGAAAAAAATCCATAGATCGGGTCTGATAAGACTGTGTTACCTGAGTTCGGGGGGGTTTTCTTCAATTATTTCAAGTAATAATAACTACCTCTCTCGCCCCAGAACTCCCCCCTCCACCATATTCTCTACACCCCTGTCAACCCCTCTGTCTGCTTTAAGAAAAGTAATAATAACTACCCTCTCTCTCCCCAGAACTCCCCCCTCCACCATATTCTCTACACCCCTGTCAACCCCTCTGTCTGCTTTAAGAAAAGTAATAATAACTACCCCTCTCTCTCCCCAGAACTCCCCCCTCCACCATATTCTCTACACCCCTGTCAACCCGTCTGTCTGCTTCGCTGCAGTCACCCAGGAGAGTCCCAGCGCTACGCCACTGCCCACCCGGAAATCTTCACTGGACAGCAGAGTGAGTCTAGTGCCTACTTACTTACTAGTTGTGTAGTAGGGATGTGCGGTGGAACCCGGTTATAAGAAAACTGGATGTAAGACAAAAAAATTCACGTCAGTTTTACATTTCATCTTTATAATAATATTATTATAACACCTAACCCCATATAATAATATCTGGTTCGGTGGAAGAGAAAGCCACGGGCTTTAACCTCGCCCCTTGGTTCACTGCATATTCTATTGTGTTTTTTTTTAATGTCCTATTTTGTTGAATGTATCATGTAGTTGACCAATAAAGAGTTAAATAATAATAATAATATCGCCTTATGCATACTGCCTGGTAATGACTTTTAAGACCCACTGTACCAGCAGTAAGCCTAAGACGTATTATTATGTGGTAAATAAGTCCATGAATCCGCGGGGTTGATCAAAGATCCAAGTATTAAGTGAGGGTCAGTAAAATTGTGTGTTGAATTTAACGTAGATTTCGAATATCAAATAAAAATAGGGGGTTCCATTTAAAAATCGAAAGCTGATCCCTGTTTCACTACCTTTGGGACACCCTGTAGAAATTTCAATTCCACTAAAAAATGGACAATTTTGCCTTAGAACTTCATACAAAAATTCAAGTCTCTATCTCGAGCCGTTAAAAAGATGAAAATCCGTTCCGGGATTTTTCGTTCATTCTGTATACAGGTTTCTATTATAATTACCTAATAAAGGGACCTCAATAACTGTAGCGGTAAGACGGAGGACTCTCGTCCTTTAGGTTGGTAGTTCGAGTCCCAATATTTAGTAAAGTGAGTTAGAATAAGTATAAGTAGTGCATTATTTAGACTGTCAGCGCAAGACAGGTAGTCCCATTATGCCAACAGTTTAACAAAGCACCTCTTTATTTATTTGAGTATAAATACATTTATACTCAAATAAAATACAAAAGTAGTGAATAGTTGTGATTAGCACAAATATGATAACTTTTTATTTCATATATTATTTTTATAATATTTAATATATTTTACCTACATATATTAATATATTATGTCTTGTCTATTTGAATTTTCAATTAATTGGTCTATCCGTCTGATCTAATCTGAACTATTTCTCCCCACTTCAGCTTCTCTTCGAACCCGGAACCTCCGGGACAGGCCGCCCCGCTACCGCCCGACCCTCCTCCATGTTACTCATGAAGATTGATAACTTTGACGAGAAACCCAACCCCTCCCCCGCCACACCACTCCTCATTGATGATAAGGTAATTCATACGATTTTTTTTTTTTAACAACATTTCCATTTATTTGACAAAGATAATTTTTTTATATATCTAGAACATAACATTGCTTACAATCATTCAAGAATAAAATTGTAAACAACAATACTAATGTTCGTTTGATAGGGTCATGCTAGTGTAATTTTAGTTGCTATCCTCGGACAGAATACATTGGATTTTTTCTTTAATGGACTGTTTTGATAGTGAGAACATGTTGCAATCTAGATTATTACAATGTTGCAATCTAAATTATTACAATAAAAATATAGGAAGGTATACCCGTCTTTAATGTTAAAAATTGTGAAGAAGACAGGGAAATTAGCGCAAGAAAAATATTAGCGCATGATTAGTTCAGTGGTTAAGCACTCGCTTGCCATGCGGAAGGTCCCGAGTTCGATCCCCGAAGTCGACAAAAAAAATGTATTCAAAATTTGGTTACAGTGTTGTTTGGAGGGATGCCTTCTGGTGCGTTCGTGTTGACCATGCACCTAAATGGGAAGTATTGTGTCACTTTCCGCATGTGTCTTTTTATATCTAATAAAGTGTTTATTCATACATTCTAATATGTACCTAACCTGATAAAAAATATTAAAACAATTAGGTATTTCTTCTTTTTTTCTGCATTTGTAATTTCTTGTTATTGTAATTTTTAATAAATAAAACTACTAATTTAGTGATGAAAATTGTTAATAATAAAGTGTTTAAAAATAATAATACTTCCAATGTCTAATATGTATTAGAAACTTATCGGAAGTAAAACATAGCGCACGGATCGTGGATTTTTGTTTGTTTGTTTGTAATTGTCTGCGTGTGTTAACTTACATTTTCTATTCCGTTCCAGACCCCCGTAGCACCCCTGCAACGGGCGGTAGTGCCCCCCGCCCTCCGTATTACCCCCGCCTCCTCCCTGGAGAATATCACCAGGATCCCTGCCGGCAAGAACAAGGAACAGGAACTGGATAATATACCCAGGTAGATATTTGGTATTTCCTAGTAATCTATTTCGGTAGCTTGATCGATAAGGCGGCGGACTCGTAACCTGGAGGTCGTTGGTTTAGTAAGGCAAGTTTGAGTAATTGTGGTATCATGATTGTGATAAAACAAATATGTTAAGTACTTGTAAGATGAATTTGTGGCCTGCCTAAACAGATATGCTAAATTATTTTCATGGTCTCTCCTTTTTTTAGAACTATGTACCTTATCATTTTTTACTATCGGCTGAGACACTTTGCCCACAATTTGATATGAAACATCGAAAAAATCAAGAAAAAATTAATAATAATTATTGTAATGAGCTAATATTTTTTTTTTTAAATATTAATATTTTTTTCAATAATAATAGCTCATATTTATCCCCACCTCCAGCACAAGATTTTATTTTTGAAGGTGGGTATACCCTCATTATTTGTTGAATATATTTATTTGTAAAATATAAATACATGGGAACTTTAAAAAAAATCTCTTGTGGAAGGTGACCATCAGGCGAGTTTATTGCTTAATGCATCTTCGAACACCTAACCCTCAGAGTCTTCTTATTACGCAGTCATATATGCTAATGAGGAAAAATGAAGAAAAACATATGGGAAGTTCTGTCACGGAGTACAAATTATAATCTCATATTAAAAAAAAAATATTTTATATGTTTTAACTGTAACATTTTGTAATTTATGTATACGGGTTATTCCCGTTTAATAAATAAATTTTATCTATAATTTTAATGTACATGTTATGTATTTTATTTATTTATTATGTTGTGTTATTTTTAAAATAAAGTCCTTAAGGTATATTAAAAAAAAAAATATATATATATAAATAATCGGACGATCTTTATTTTCACAGGAACAGCAGTGTTGTCTCGCTTGAGAACATGAACAGGAATACCAGCGCCATGTCAGCGGATAATAGGAATTACAGTGTTCCTTCTCTGGAAAATATGAACAGAAAGCCAATGCTATGTCGTCAGAGAACAGGAATGCGAGTGTGAAATCCTTGGAGAACAGAAATGCGAGTGTTATATCCTTAGAGAACAGAAATGCTAGTGTTATATCCTTAGAGAACAGGAATGCGAGTGTTATATCCTTAGAGAACAGACATTCGAGCGGCATATCCCTGGAAAACATGAACAGGAATAGCAGCAACAATCAGGATGACTCTGACGACGAAAGTACGCCTCTTGTGAGTGATCTGTCTTCTCCTCTGAGCGAGAGTGGATCCAACAAATTCAGGTAAGAACTTTATTGGCATAATGGGACTACCTGTCTTGCGCTGACAGTCTAAATAAAGCACTTATACTTATTTATTACAAAAATAAATACTTAAATACTTTCGCGTAGGACGAGTCTTTTTCCATTTTAGCAGTTTAAACAAAGTTTCATTAATTAGTTTTATTATAGACAGTACATTCCAAAAAAAAATCTGTTTCATAATTCGGGCCTATGACGTATTATTATGTGGTCAAAATTCCAAATGGGGAGGATAACATGTCTTGTCCCGGCTGGGTTTCGAACCCACGAATAAAAATTTCAAAAATACATGCAGACGATTTCATTTTATAGATATAATATTTTATTTTCTTCTTGACTTGTGGTTAACAATTATTTTATATTAAAAACATCAATAAAAGAAGAATAAAAAAAAGAAGACCTCTGAATAACAAGACCCACGTGACGCCTCCACCACTGAGCTACCGGCCCTGACTGTGTGAATTTCATTTCCAGGGGTGGCAACAGCTGTGATGTAGAGGAGAGTTCACAATCGGACAGGTTGCGGAGATATTCACATCACTATGTAAATTTCATTTATAGGGGTGGAAACAGCTGTGATGTAGAGGAAACTTCACATTCGGACAGGTTGCGGAGATATTCACATCACTATGTAAATTTCATTTCTAGGGGTGGTAACAGCTGTGATGTAGAGGAGAGTTCACAATCGGACAGGTTGCGGAGATATTCACATCATGAATCTATGATCAGTCTGAAGTCAGGAGACTGGGAGGAACCCGAGACCACTGTCTGAACCATACACAAGCTGATTGCTGGCTTCTGATAACCATTCCCATACGATTATTTGACTGATTATTATTTTTTTCTAGGGACAACATGTCTTTTTCTATTAAACGTCGTCTTTATTATCGAAAAAAAGAGCGTATTAACTAGGTAAAAACTTAGGGCGAAATTAATAGACAAAATCGATAGCTTGAGTCATTGCTTAGCACCGATTTTACTTAGACGGTACGCAATCCGAGACATCGCGCCACAGATATATTACAAAAACGTCTATTAATTCCGCTCTTGTTGACGAAAAAATACTATCTAGGTAGGTACTTTGGCATTCTAGATAATTACGTAAAAATATTCAACAATTTATGTCTTGAATTATGTATTTTCATTGTGTTATAATGTCACAACTCTAGTGCGTAGCTCAGCACTTCAGTATTGTCATGAAATATGTACATTGTACATATAAAATATTTTCTATCTTCAGACAAGTTGTAAAAATAAAAGTTACTAAAAAAAATTGAAATCGGGACAAATCTAGGTAGTTACTTAGGTACTACGTAAAAATATTAAAAAAATATTTAACGGGTATGAGTGGACCCTGAACACCCAAGAAGAGAGCAGAAAAAATCCTGCCACGCTGGGGATCGAACCCAGGTCACCGTGCGTGCAATGCCTAGCACGCTAACTCACTCAGCCACGGTGACTTCTCTATGGCTTAAGTTAAAAGTGATCATTATACATGGGAAAATTACTATCTAAACTATAGTTTCGATTTTTCGTGGGAAAAAAATATTGTTATTTTTGAGATTTTTAGTGTAGGGTGTTTTCTTTGAGATTTATAAATGACGGAAACTTTAAAATGTTCAGATTTAATAATTTGATAAACCATTGTATGTGATGTACTGATACCAATTTCCTATTTGCATAGAATTAATTTTCGCCTATTTTTAGCAGTAGGTAACGTCAAATTTAACTATGTAGTGCTACTTTATTTATATCTACATCAATATTTATAGAACGGATTGTTGTGACGGGCTAAGATACATATATTAACTTTACGTTTAAAACGGCAGCGAAAAAAAAAACAGTTCGTATCTTTGTAACACTCTTTAAGTTCATGGAGTCAAAGCTGGACTGATGTTTGAACTTGGTTCATTGTTCAAACTTCAATCATCTCTAAAGATATTTATATTTGTATTTTTATTCATCTGATGATATTAACATTAAGTATTTTTTATACAAATTAAGTTAAGCTTACGTATTTTAGATTGTAGGTTTTTTTATTTGTGTCTTTAGTTTTGCGTGTACGTAGTTCCTGTAGGCCAAATATTAGTGAACCAGTATTTTAATTTATGAGAGACCTTCGCTACCGGGAAGGTCACCTTGATAATAATATCGCCCGGTTTTTACTGCCTGACTAGGACTAATGAGTCCCATTATTCCAACAGTATATCCAAGATGTATTATTATATGGTCAAAATACCCAGTTAGAGTATAACTTGTCATGTCCCGCTGGGTTTCGAAACCGCTACCTCTGGATTAGCAGACCGACCGCGACGCGACGCCTTGACTCCTGAGGTAACGAGACTGACAAGTCAACTTAAGTATGACTGTCTAAAATTTGGACGAAAATTTAGTTTTGCGGCGTGTGCTATGTTACTCATGCATTATTTATACGGAATCCTAATACGGAAATCGCCACTTCTGAAATGTTCGTCTAACATATGGACTACCTATTCTTGTTTTAAGTGGTCCGCATAGTTTCCAAGTTCGATTATGCCTCGCGGCTAATTTTCCGACAGTTTATAGGTATCTAATTTGTTCTCAGATGGTTTGGCGTTCTTATAATATTATCTTGTCTTTCTTAACTTCTGTTTTGGAATACCTAATACAATTTGGGGTGTTTTATCGCTTTTCTATGCGTTTATTTTTACCATCAATTTTGAAAGACCTCCATCATATTGTTTATACAGTTTTGTGTATAATGTAAATACATTGTTTGATTTTTTTTTTTAACATTGTTGAACTTTTTACAGATATTATTATAACCCAGTGAGAAGAATGCTAGTGTTCGCTCTATCGCTCTTTGAGAAGATTTTTAACGGAGATTATTTCTCAATATACTAAATATAAAAAAATATCTTTTTTAGAAAGACTAATGCCAAAATTAATAAATAGAAAATATAAAAATAATTGCAATATTGATAGATACACAATTATACATACTTAATTGTAATGAAAAAGGTATTTGATTTTTTTTTCACTAGTGTTAAGCACCTATATTTTTTTTGAAAGTGGCCTCATTTTGTGGACAATGGAGATGTAATATACATTGTCTACATACATACAAAGTATTACCTTATAGAGATTATTATGCCTAAATACATGACTTTTCATACATAAGTTGTCCTGTTGTCTCTTTCTCAAGTTTGTTTTATAATGTGCCATGCAAAATTTAACTCATTCTTTGCTTATTTACAATTTCTAACCCCTCTTTGTTCATACTATTTTAATGAAAACAACAAAGTTATTATAAAAAATAAAGGTAACAATATATATTTTTGGTATTTGTAGGTTTTACAATGTATGCGGATATATTGAAATTAAATTTTGAACTATCTACGTACTGTTATCATTATCAGTTGAAAAAAAATAGATTCTCACGGGTGCAGAAAAGCTATTGCCGAGAAAAGCTTGCAAATTAATTTGCTTGCAATACTTGTAGACTTTTTATCCTACTATTTATTAATAATAATTATTCTTATACCGTGGCTAACAGGAGATTTGTTTTAATCTGCTTAGTTTGTCACTTGTCAAATACTAACAATTTAGCGTCCGGAAATTTGTACGTCCCTACAATATTGGAAATTTGAAAGCAAGCATGGGCAAAGGAATTTCTTTATTCAAAAGCATAAAAAAATAGCAAAAAGGAAAATTAGCATAATATTTTTTTTATGATACGTAAAAAAAATCAACACCTTAGAAATAATGGTCATTTATTAATCTTAAGTGTTTGGAGAATAAGAAAGATCAGGTAAACAACGTCTCCCCCTTGCACATACTGGTTATCAGTGCTACAATTCGATGGAGAGATTTTCAAGTAACTTCAGAGAAATACCAGCTAAACTTACAATTTTAAAAGAAAAAGTGAAATGAGTTGTTGAAGATAAAGAGCAATAATCTTGCGTGTAGATTTTAAAACGTATTACGGATCACTTGTTGATCATCTAGGATTCAGGAAAGAACTATCAGTTGATCGAAATTCAAAAGTAATTTTCGAAAATTCCTCCTAAGAATATAGGTATTCAGATACTCTCTTTGCTAAACATCACTTGAAAGCAAACGGTCCTCAATGAACACTAACTCAATTAGGGTAAACTTTTTTGAAAATTGCTTACTTCGAAAGTTTCAACATAATGCCTACGGGTATTTTTCTGAAAATTCGCCACACGAGATCTGATGTTTACAACTTTACATATCTCTAAAACATCATTTACTAACTCATTAAATATCTGGAATTATTTTCATAGGTATCCATCGGATCTCAATCGATGATTTCGAGGTGAAAGAGGATTATTGCTCTGATTTGACCGTACGTACAGAACCATGCAGTGGTTGATTTTTAAACTCGAGTTCTTATTAAAACACCTTTTTATAATATAAATCAACTTGAATATTTCTGCTGGCATGTTTCTGAAATCTTTTGAAAATCCGCCCTAGTTCAAACTGTAAGACTTCACAGATTGTGCGCGGTCGCCTCCGCGGTATCACAAGTTGGAGGTTCCCTCTTCGATGTAGTGTTGGGTACCGGGTGGAATTCTGTAGCCAGGGTAGTTGTTACCGAGACTGTTCTGGGCGAAGAAGGAGCTGTAGTCTTTCTGTACACGTCGGGGTCTGAACACGGGACCTGGGGAATGAAAGGGTTGAATTATTTACTTTGGCACCAGGAGTTTTCCCGCCCTTTGCTAAGTAAAAAAAATCGAAAAAAGTGATCTGCCGGAATTCCCCATACTCACTCGGTTTTTTGTCCTATATCCTGTAGTGTGTAGTCAACTTTAACTATCTTATACTATTTGACTACTACCCGAGAACGGATTAAAATATGACCTTCTTTGATTTTTTCGTGTTAAAATTTCAGTTTTTCATTTTTATGTATGGATTACAAAATAGAATTAGAGCTTCAATAATCCAGACTGTCCCTCAAGTCAGAGTTTCAACCAATCACAGCGCACTATATTCCGACTAGTGGGACGATCTTGCTTATTTTTATTGTAATCTTATTTTATAATGTCCGGCCCTTAGTGTCTTTTAAAAACAAGATTAGTCTGTTCCTTTGACAAAGCAACCCGAGATGGTCTCCTAATAGGCAGTATGTACTTGTATTCCTAATATTCTAATCTTTGTCAAATTCTCCGCAACACCCACTGTCAAAAAGATTATATTCTTAAATCGTCCCTGACGGTCCCTATAGGACGGGACCGATGCGATGAGATGTTGAGTGATGACGTCAGTGGGTAACAGACCTATTTCTAATGGCTAGTGCTAGTGGGTTAAACCAGACAAGGAAAAACGCTTGCATACGAGTCTGCAACCATTGGGACATTTTCATGTTTTTTTTTTCGTTACATAATTTCGTTACATAATTTCGTCACATAATTTCGTTACATAATTTCGTCACATAATTTCGTTACATAATTTCGTTACATAATTTTGGTTATGTGCCAGAGCAAAGACATGAAAATGTCAAAATAATGAAATGAAGATGTGTTGAACCTGTGACCTCTTCACTCACCTTTAGCCAGGGCTATTCTGGCTTCGTTTTCAGCCTCTGCCTGTTTCTTGTAGGGCTCGGGGGGCCATTTGTTGTCTCCTCGCAAGTGCTTACCTGGGGGAGGGGGGGAGAAATTTCGAGGATGTTAATTCAGTGGAACTGAGGTACTCATTAGGGCACCAAAAAAACAGCTTTGGGTGAGCGGCAGGGTTGGGAAAAAACATATGTCAGAATTTTGCGCAAATAAATACATGGGCACATGTGAGAGTAAAGGGACTCATTAGCCTCATTCTTGCAGAATAAACAGAGTATAGTAGGTATAGTATAGTAGTGCTTTATTTAGACTGTCGGCTCGAGACAGGAAGTTTGTATTACGCTAACAGTTTGCACTGTATTATATTGTATGGTATTGTATTGTATGGTAATAGCTAATGAACGCAAATGGCTGTCATCTCATTGACTTTACCCTGGAATAGAGATTCGTATGAACTCTGCCATTATAAATATATCCCGACGATGAGCTCCTTTTGACAAGCAATTAGGCCTTGCAAATTTGATATTATATTTTTTTTCAACAAATAACTCTTATATATTTACATTTTTATGTTATACTTACAATGCATGAAAAGAATAAAAATATCAAAAAAGACAAAGACCAAAATTTAAATCACAAGTAGTCAAGTACCTATCCCATAGCCTAATTATTTACTTATTAAGTAGGTATGTGGACTATTGAAGGCATAATTCAAAACAATTTTATATTGTTCTTATGAAAACGAGTCTAACCTCCTTGCATGGTAGCGGTCGCCGGCTGAGACACAAACACAGGGGGAGGTTGCTGAGAGATTGGCGGCTCAGTCCTCAATGTGATGGTGGTTGGGGGAGGGGTGAACGGCCGGGTGGGGGTGGCGGGCTTAGAGAGAAACGGCTGGGGGGACGAAAGGGGGGATGTGTTGTTTTCCTGTAATGAGGCAGTAGAAGAAGTTACAGGGCGAAATCAGTCAACAAAATCGGACACAAATCGAGTTAGTTTTTTATATCCCAACTCGAAAGAAAGTTGGAAAAAGTTATCATAATTACTTGAAATTCGCCTTATCAAATCTCAGCCGTATTTGGGACTCGAACCACCGACCACCAGTTTAAGAGTTAACCGCTTCACAGATGGATGCTGCCTCAAAACAACAATACGGACTTGAGATGGACAAAGATTATAATTAAATATACTTCTTCAAAGCTAGAATGAGAAAAATAAATTCGTAATTTGGCTTCAAGTGTTAGAAATTAGAACAGTTGCTATGCTGATTCTAAGGCATTGGTAACTTTTAAGTCCTCGTTTAATTTAACGTCCAAACTTTTTTTGAAAATTGGTCACAATTTTGTAAAATTCTCTCCATCTATCGGATGCTGAACCTCCTTGTAAATCATGCGCTTATAGCGTTCTTAGCGGTATGTTGTACAACCTTTGATAACGAATATGGCGGCGCAATTTTAATTTTGTATTTTAATTTTTGTAACTGGATTTTCTGTTGCAGTTTTTTGAAAAATTGTCAATTTTTTCTTTTGAATGAATAGTTATAATAAAGGAGGAAGAAAATCTCTGTTTGACAGTTAATCCAAAGTTCTGGCAATTTTTCAGAGAAAAAATTTGTGAACACTCATTAGGTAAGTAATTCAACATATTTTTTATCAATATAGTTTTGTTCAAAAAGTTAAAAATTTATCAATAGGTAACTAACTTATAACTGGCTTGTACCTATGTACCAGAGTGGGGCAAGTCTTTACTACCTGAACTAGTAATAAGAACTGTCTCAAGCTTTAAATCAAACACTTGGAAATCTGTCAGCTCAAGAAACTAAAGAATAGTTGGGTAGAGTTTGCACTTGGCTAGTCTGCCCACATGTGGGTTATAGTATTGTATGTTACTTGGTATTATCAACAAGTATGCACCTGAACAAATAAAGAGAGATCTATGTTTCCAATATTTATGTAAACTCATATAATTAGTGGCTATAAATTATGTTTGTGTATTTTTATTTAGTTTTTCATTTGGGTTTAACATCACTTTCAACTGCATGGTAACATATGACAACAGGGGTGGTAGCCTCTATATGCAGGAAACTCACAAACCTGCTACCCACATTAATCTCACCTAGTCTGGGGTGGTTCATAATGACGGAAACTACTCAATAACACTGATCTACGAACACATTTACAAAAAAGATTCAAGTTTGTTTTTTTGTCAAGTTATAAACCTGTATAAGCCAGCATTGATGGCATGTTGAATACACCAGTTTTCATTCTGTCACTGAGTTTAAGCAACATCTAGCAAGGTTAGGACTTGCATTCAAATTTGACCCCTTGTGATGCTTGTTATTCCCGGCCCCACTCAGGCTGGGTGAGGTAGCTGGTTTGTAAGTTTCCAGCAAATGAAGGGTAAAACACCTGTTGTGATATGACCATGCAGTTGACAGTGACATTAAAAACAATAAAAAAAACCTGCATTCTATGATGGAATCCTATTAAAGGTCCATTTTTAAATTTGAGTTCCTTAAGTAAACAGATAAAACATTCATAGTCCTAATTGTTGAAACTGTTTAGGTGTAGTATTTAATGAGTTCAAAAAGATGACTTATTGACTCCTAACTTCATCTTCTTTGGGTTTCAATTGATTGTTTAAATATAGGAACTTACTTAATATAGAAAATCTTAAAATATTAGTAGTCAAATTTAACTATGAATACTTATAAATTGGAAAACTGGTTATAGCACCGTAGCACACCCATATGGAAATAGTTTTACATACATTAGTTCCTGAAAGCATTGCATGTAATTAAAAACACAGCCAACAGGTAATGCCCTTATCAAAGAAAACCTTATCTCTTCTTTGCTTGGTAATAGCACTGGGACCTCTCTTGTTCAGCAGCCAGTAAAAAAAAAAAAAAAAAAACTGGATGTTACCCATAGAATATATCCAATTATCCAATGATTGAGTTCTAGTTTGGTACTTACAAGGACTTCTGTATCAACTAATGGAGGTGATGGAGGTGGCCAAATGACTCTCCTTACGTCTGAAACAATTCAATACAATATAAATTAGTTGTTTTATGGTTTCTTTAACATTTCCAGGCTTAACAATTACTGGGCAAGCTCAATCAAGGACCACCTTTTGTTGTTGTTGTTGTTGTAGCCAGCTTGGCTACAGCTGGAGGGGTGAGTGATGGTCTCCAGCCAACTTTATTTCAAAGTTGGCTCGTCCTGAACCACATATTTCTATGTGCGATCAACCATCATGAGGACTTGGACTTTTCTGTACAAGCCATTAAACCCTTAGGGGTTGGCTAGTCTGTTCTCTGTTTATAGTCCTCTAGCGAGACACTGGTCTTCTCCCTGTTTAACGTCCCCCAGCCAGTTTAACTTCGAAAAGGACCACCTTTTCGAAGTTTTGAGAATAGCTGTTAGTAAGTATAGTACTTCTTCCGTTTATTAAAGAACTCTTTATGAACTGTAGCCATCTTTTAAATTAGCCAAATTGTCATTTTGAGGCAGTAAGACCGTTCATTGTCATGACATGACCATGTAATTGAAAGCAACATTAAACACAAATTAAAAAAAAAAAAAATCTTTCATATTTTGGTACCAAGGTAATTCACTGGCGCCACATGAGTTTCAATTTGGTTGAAATTAAAAGTTCAGTGTAATATAAAGTTTGGATTAACCAGTGTCAATGGCATGTTGAATACACCCAGTCCTCATTTTATCACTGGCAATATCCAACAAGGTTAGGACTTGGATGGGTGAACATTCAAATTCGAACCCTCATGATGCCTGGCTATTCCCGTCCCTACTCAAGCTGGATGAGGTATTTTTATTTTTAAAGATGATTATTTTTCAGCCGTTTTTATTTCGTAGCCATTTAACAGGAGCTACTGTAGACGCTTGTGGTCTGTGTTGTAGCCTACGCATCACGTAGTATGCCTCCCCTCTGATGGGCGAGAAGTGACACACTAGTTTATTTGTTGGTTTATGAGTTTACAGCAAATGGAGGGTAAAACTCTTAACGTGATATTATGACCATTACAACAACAACAACAAAAAAAATTGGCTAAAAGTTTTAGCCTTAAATAATTACGTTTCACTAAATATTTTTGCTAATTAAAGATTATTTTATAAGTGAAATTATAAACATTTCATTGATTCATTTTATTAATTAATCATTGATCAAAATCACCTAATGAACCTATGTACATATCTGGCTCTGTCGTCATGATATTGTATGTACCTACCTACATTGTATCTACATAGGTACTTAGCTAAATATCCTGTTATTCAAATATTTAATGCAAGTCTTGACAATTTATTTGTATGAAGTGAGGTTTAAAAAATCCCTTATCAAATAAAGTCTTACTTAGTTATCATACATATTTGTGTTAATCACAATTACTCAAATTCGCTATAATGGAACTCGAACCACGAACCCTTAGGACACTATTCCACTCCGCCGACCTTGTAAATTCTTAGATAAATAACTTTTAAAGTTCAAGGAACTTATAATAATTATCAAATGACCTAGATGTGCTTGTAATAATCGCAAACATAAGAAATGTTGAAATCTGGTACATTCTATCCATGATTTTTGTTCAACAGTCGCTCACCTACACGGAAATGTCTGCCAAGTAAGAGAATTTATAAAATACCTTTTCTTACTTATCTTTTCTTGAAACAAGAGAATTATTTTGTTTCAAAATGTAAAAATAAACATCAGTTACCACCGTCATGATCATTTTATATTTCGGGGCAGATTCTAGAAAAACGTATGCGTTTTATAGTTGATTATTATTATTCTAATAAATAATCACGATAGCCTTGAGCGCTCGTAAGATAAAATTTATTCTTGTAACTCTGTCAGGTGAATCGTTATCAGCCTCCCGTACTATCTTTATTGTGACGTCATTTGAAATCGTCTCATGGAACGGTTCATATTTTTATTGGACATGGGGGAAAAAGAAAATTTTGTCATATTTTTTCAGATTTTTGCCAGAAAAGAGACATGTAAGTGTATGTTAATTTGATTTATCTGCAGTGATATTATAGCACAAGTTATTTTTTTCCAGTTATAAATCTTACGTTCTTACGTACATCGTATTTATTTTACATTTTAGACTTTCGTTCATTAAAGGAAAAGCCATATGACTATTCATAGAAAAAAGTTCAATTGGAATTATGTTTAAAAGATTCAAGTCCCGGTTGCAGCGTAGATTTAGTAAAGCGAATTTGAGTAGTTGTGATATCACGAAAGTGATTAACACAAGTATGAGGACTTATGTTTAAAAGGTAACTAGAATAATACGCTATAGAAAGACTTTTATTTTTTAAGGTTTCTTTCAATAGCCTTGCAATACCAATGTACTAGTAGTACCACTAGTAGTTAAGTGGTTAACGCGCTAGTCTGGTAACCCAGGTAGCGTATGGATCAGTTGGTCCGAATCCCACCCAGTGCATGAATTTTTCCTCTATAATTTGAGATAGTAATAATAAGACTCTGAGGGTTAGGTGGTAGAAAACGCTTTGACCATTAACCTCGCTTGGTGGTTATTTAGTTAATACTTTCCAGTAAAAAGTGTTTCTATTATTATAATAATAGCGATGTAGCTAACGTTAAAATGTCGCCAAATTCACTGACGATTCGTCCTTCTTAGCACACACAACTAGCCGGGTCATACGACTGAAGGTATACCAACGACTTCATAATACTATTTCCCCGTACGTGGGGTCTGAGAAAGACAATGCTAGAGGAAGGTATGTTATGGCCAGGGTGTTGATAGATTAAGCTATCCAAAACCCAGAAAATAAATGGGTTAGATGGCTTGGCGTAGGTATATAAAATTCAGCTCGATTTGTAAAAAAAAAAACGATGCGTAATGTATTTGACAAAAGAATTAATTGTTTTGGTAATTTTGAAATTTTAGTTCGTTAACTTAGTGACCTAAAAAGATCTTACACTCTCATGAAACAGCGAGTTGAAAAAAGCAATAACTCACACTAAGTATCTGTGTGACTTTAGTTTTCAAATGATGAATTGGTACAGAACAATAATTCATTTTTATCAATATCTAATTTATGATATTCAACAGATTTACTATTCATCCATGCTGGTTACATACCTACTCAATATGATCTGTTGAAAATTAAAAACATCTTAATAATAATAATACCTGTTGAACAGGTGTATATTTACGGGCCAAGCCCTATATAAACATAATAACAAGATTACAAATTCAAAGTATAAGTACAAAATAAAAGCAAAATAAAATTATTTATCAAAATTTAGTATACTTTAGCAATAAATTATGGTGATATCCAGCATTAAAGTGCTTTCCCTAATTGAAATGTATGAATGACACTCTGTAAGAAATGGCACTTATGGCTAAGCTCCGATCAAGATTATTTTTTCACTATTAAGTGTTAAATTGACAAATGGAATCAAGCAATTAGGAATTGGCGAATTGGAACACTTTTTGATACTCTGCAAACTATTTAAAAATTTCCACTCCAACACTTTCTACTGAATATATTATGCAATTGTGCATTGACTGCATTCGGAGAAAATCTGCAGACCATAACGCAAGATCGCACATACATTTTGCTTCGTTTTGAGATTTATTTTTGATAGGAATTTCAAAAGTGAAAATGTGAAGGTAAAAAATAAATAAAAAATGACACAATTATAAATGGATTGTATCTTACCACACGAATTCACACGAGAATTTCCTTGTTACGTAAAAAAGGTAAATTTTCTCACGGGCACTTCACAAAATTTCGAAAATTAAACTCAAAACTCGCCAGACTAAGTAGCGATAGATGAAAAAGATTTTTCCAATTTTGTTTTATGTACGTTAAATAAATGATTACATTAAAGAACAGAGAGGGGAAGAATTGAGAGTAAAAAATAGAATAAAATTTCAATTTTTCTTGGCTTACCCTATTAAATGCTAAAATCCTAATGCGGCTCTGTTGGTCTATAGAGTAAGTGTCTTGTGGATTTTTGGCAAAGAGCAGACGAGGCAGATTTTATATAAATTTCGACATGAAATATCAAGGACGCAATGTACAAGATAGAGACAGAGAGAGGAGGTCGCTATCTGCAAGACAGAGATGGAAAGAGCGGACGCTTTTCAATCTGTAATGAATTTCTCGATATTTCTCGTACAAAATAGCAGATTTTTCTAGCACCTCGCAAATGTTGTGTTTTACAAATTTTGACTTCCCGGTTCTGATCAATTTTTATGATGAAAACACACACCTAATTATAGCGGACAGCAGTTGACACTTATTACACTACACAGTTTTCGCACTGACTTTGATAACTATGACGTCATCCGGAGAGGGCAGACTTCTGATGTGGAAGGCCAAGGCTCAAGTTCAGCAGAGGGATTTAGAAATTGAGATGATTTGGAGTTCAGCCTTATGTGTGGGATGAGGAAATACCGAAATACGGAAAAGCCACAATATGTCACAAAGACGTTGTAACATTGTACAAAGACGCTGGAAATACACTACTTTACCTTCCATTCGGTGGAAACTTACCAACCTGCTACCCACATTAACCTCAACCAGCCTAGGTTGGGCCAGAAATGTTCAACACCACAATTGTTCAAATTTACTTATCAAAATTTAACACCGGTTAAACATAATATGTACCGGTTTAACATAGTACCTAAGTAGTCTAGATCAGCGGTCGGCAACCTGGGGTCCGCGAAGCCATTTCAGGATTTAAAAAAAAAAGAAGAAGAAAAATAGCTCATGAACTCGAATCATAAATAGTCCGAAGTACCCTACTTCCCCCTCACTCTCTATGTCTAGCATCCGCATGCAAAAATGCTCTCCAAGTCGGCGTATCAAGTTTGCCCCCCCCCCCCCCCCCCTACGCTTTTGTAATGTGGGGGTCCCTTAAAATTTTTCGAGATAAGCTAGGGGTCCGCGTAGTTCAAAAGGTTGCCGACCGCTGGTCTAGATACTCTAGATTACTCTAGACAACTTAGAATAGAGATGACACCCATTTTCGTGAACATAAGACTCGGCCATGCCTCAAGGCTATGAAAAACTAGACTTCCTGTCCACTGCTTAGCCTTGATCCGTCAAGCATAACAGCGAGCGAAACCTTATGAAGATTTTATTAACATTGTAGCGTATATTGTTGACAGTGATACGTTTCGTTGTTGTTGTTATAACGGTGTAAAAAACACCTAGTTTGGATGGTGTCTTGTTAGGCTAGAACTGTAAGAAGTGATATGTTTAGTCCAATTGACCCTTGCATGCACGCATGCATGAGCAATATGAGCATGAGCAGTCAGCATGCACAGATGTGTAAACTACAGACTTTTCAAAAAGCCAAGAGCTGATGAGATGGTGTTAATTTATGGTGATATTCATATTGTATACTGTTTGAATAAATAAAATGAGTTCCAATAAATAAATGAGAAGTACCTACTTCTGAAAAAGATATTTTCCAAGTCGACTCAGTGAGAGTTTTAGCGCAGTGGACTTCGAGCTGAAAAATCTTGAACTCTGCCGGAATTCGAACTCGAATCATTTGAGTGTCAACCAAGGGAACTTCCCAGAATCGAACTTAGGACCTTCAAACTAGGAGCCAGATGTGATACTCTCAATTCACTGAGATTACTTTGAGTGATCTTTTAGCTTTACGTGGATGTTAAAGGGCTAATCCTTGTTTTTTTTTGATACATTGCTTGGTAGGCCATCATCAAATTTATTTGTACATTTTTATGCTCTCATGATAAAGAATATTATTTCCCTACATTTCGGAAACAGAAATAAATTATAAATAGCTGACATTGAACATGGATCTAAGTTATTTTAGAAATTACGAGACTAGCACTTTGCGCATTTGCCATAAATCTGTCTGGAGGGATTATACCTACTCAATTTGATTTTTTTTTATATAAAAAAAAAAATCAGTTGGTGTGTAAGTAATGACCTAGTTTCACTGCCTGCTCAGTTAGCTACAGACATTAGCTCAGTGGTTAAGCACTCACTTGCCCTGCGGAAGGTCCGGGTTCGATCCCCCATGCCGACAAAAATCTGTATTCTTAATTTGGTTACAATTGTTTGTAAGGGATACCTTCCGGTGCGCTCGTGTTGACCCAGCACCTAATTAGGAAGTATTGTGTCACCTCTCGCCCATCAGAGGGAAGGCATACTACGGCAGGTTTCAACACAGACCACAAGCGTCTACAATAGTTTCTGTTTCATGGCTACGAAATAAAAACGGCTGTGAAACACTCATCTTTAAAAAAAAAAAAAAAAAAAAAAGACAAGATTGTCTAATAATACGCTAAAATATAGGCGTATAGTACATTAAATAACACATTTTTAAAGAAAATAAAAAATCATTGCATGTTGAAATTATTGTGTAAGGAATTATTTGCTTTTGTGGTTATGTAACAGATATTTCATCTCAGCATTTAGTTAGATATAACATAACCACCATTCGAAGTGGTTATGGTGCTAGTCTGGTGAACCACATAGCGTAGGGATTCATTTGTTCGAATCCCACTCATTGCATTTTTTCACTCATAATTGAGACTTTAACCCTATTGACACCATAATGTTTAAAAATGACACCAAAATAATAGCTTGAATAATGGGACTCTTTAGTTCTATAGACTCCTTTAGTTCTTGTAATCTGGAGGTCGGAGGTTCAAGTTCGTGCACTGGTAGTCAAGTGGTTATCGCGCTAGTCTGGTAATCCAGGTAGTGTAGGGATCCGTTGGTTCGAATCCTAGTTTGTGTTTGAGTTTGTGACCAATTAATAAATAATAAAACTCTGAGGGTTAGTTGGTAGACAATGCTTTAAGCATTAACCTCGCTTGCTGGTAACCTTCCACTATAGAGTGTTATTATTATTATTAAGTCACAGTTAAGCAAAAATTAGTAAAGCCAGTTTGAGTAGGTAGTTGTAAAATCGCGATTGTGATTAACACAAATTTGACAACTATAAATAAATGTCCATTACTATTGCCTACGGCATACATCGAACCCATTACCCTGGAGTTATTATTATTATTTTACACTTTATTAGATATAAATAGACATAATGTACAATGTAAATAGTTATTTAAACTATGAAAAAAATGGAAACAATTTATACATTAAAATGAAAAAGAATAGAAAAATATATAAAAACATATGGCCTAACTAAAGGGCGGGGTTATTGCCTATGGCAATCTCTTCCACCCAAGGAAGTTCAGAGGTAGAAGCTAATACCATAGCCTACTCTCGCAGCACGGAAGTGGCTGTGATTTCTGGGTTCCCATGCCATAGGTCGGAGGTTCGCTTCCCACACCCGCGTAACAATGGTTTTGCCTGGTTCCCATAATTTCCATAAATACCTGCCTATGTATGTTACTCCCGGTGGGGCAGGCGTGCAACTCCCTTCCTTGTTAGTTTAGTTATTACGTCAAGTCCCAGGAATGTGGCTAATACCGATAGTTGTTTAACTAAAGATGTTTTTTTGTAAAAAAAAAAAAAAAAAAAAAATAAGTACCTAGGTTGTGCATAATACGGTACATATTATGGATTTATCATGGGCGTAGCCAGGATTTTGGCTAGGGGGGGGGCAGATAATGAGGAAAATCAATAATACCTAGTGAACAATCAATAATACCTAGTGTTTCATACTCCCTGGAATTTTCTAGGGGGCAGCTGCCCCCCCCCCCCTGCACCCCCCTGGCTACGCCCATGGCATTTATGTAGGTTATATTAGTGGTAGTTTTATAACAATGTATAAGATCATTTACCTCTGTGGCGCCAAGTCACGGATTGCGTACTGTGTAAGATAGGGAAAACCGACGCTTAGCAATGACTTGAGTCCTAGAATTTGTCTATTAATATTACTAAGTATTTGCATGACAGGTATGCAGTTTTTGTAAGAGAATTATATACCAAGGTTATCTAATACCTATGTCACGTATGCTTAGTATTACTTTACAGTCACATACTTTACACTCGTCACGCTCCGTCCTAACTACTAATCCTGGATGTAGGTATTAAGGGTTGGGTGGAAGAGATTGACATAGGCAATAACCCCGCCCTTTAGGCAATAACATATTTTATCTATGTTGTTTATCTTTTTTTCCTTGTTTTTATTGTTCTAAATTTTGTATTTTCATGTTTATAATTACCAAATATACGTACATATTATGCCCTATTAATAAAGAATTAAATAATAATAATAATTAATAGACGTTTTCGTTGTACCTCTGTGCCGCTAAGTCTCGATTTGCATACTGTCTTAGATGTGGGAATCCAGTGCTAAGTCATCACTTAGGAACTCGATTTTTCTATTAATTTCGCCCCAAGTATTGTTTAAAATTCATACTTGGTCGATACCATACTTTGCTGAGACACGTGCAAGATCACTCTTATAAGGGGGAAAATTTTGTACAAAACATGTACATTTAAAAGTACATTCTAGGTCACTCTTATAAGAAAGAAATTTAAAAAAAAACTTGTTCAGAGTCCTTACTCCTAAAAAGAACTCTTTAGAGTCTTTAGTCTCATTCTTGCAGGATAAACAGATTAATTTATAGTATATGTAATGTTTATACCAGATTTTCCACCGCACTTTTTTTCATCCTATCTATTACATACTTGGTTTCAACAATCATATTTATGTAGTTACAGCTGTGCTTGAGTAAAACATGAAAATTCCAAAAATAAATTTTATTAAAAAAATGCACTAAATCTCCTCAAAAAAGTAAAACATGATCGTTTATTTTTATGATTCCATTCGTGCACCTCATACCAATCACTTTGTTTGCCAAATGGCCATCCCATAAAACTAAGCACATAAAATTTCAAGTTCAGCACGTGAAACTGAGTTTCTCAAACAATATTTGCGGTACTTTCAGGGAAAGCAATTTGAAAAATCAAAGCATAGTTTACACATTGATATTTGGGAAGTTTGATGTGTGTTATTTTTTCTTGGCACACTTTCAAGAGCCCATCAAATGATAATGAAGCGTGTAATCGGGTGTTTCAGATGGTTTTTTATGGGTAATTTCGAATATGTTCCGGGCACATGCACAAGGCTCGAGAAAAATTATCGGCCCGTATTATTGGCCTCATTTGTATCTGTTGTTGTGTAAAGAAACCAGGTATGGAAAAGATTGTTTATTTTAATCTATCCTTGAAGTATGAAAATAATAGGACGTTGGATTTTGACAGAAGCCCATCAGGTGTTGGTTTCACCTAAAGTCAGTAACTTGATTGTTAAGGCGGCGGACTCGTAACCAGGAGGTTGGTGGTTCGAGTATCAAATACCGAAAAAAAATATTGAGATCCATATTGTGATTAACACAAATCTGATAACTTTTTTAAAGTCGCTGATAATTATGTAATGTAGGTATAACATAAATATTTTCCACAGTGAAGCCAATTTTACTAGAAGTCATCTTAGTTGGCGTTTATTCTTTTCAAGACCTTGTACATGTACAGTTTTTGAGCCTCCATCACTTTTCTAAATACATAACATTCTTTTCTTTTTAATCTGGTAGTGCCGCCACTGGTCGTTACTCATACAAGAAATAAAATTTATTATTAAACATTCAACTTTGATTTTTTTTACTGGTATTCCTTAGTGAGAGAGCCACAAAAATTCTAAAAAAACTAAAATAAATAAACATTATTACATTACCAAATAGGCATCAAATACAGTCACCTGTGTGCAAGCCAAGTGCACTACCGATTACCTATTATTACCTAAATAATGATTTACCTAAATAGTAGTTGTATGACTTATCTAACTTATCTTTCAATTTCTCAACTTAAAAAAAATCTCTTTATTTAAGTTGAAGTAGATGTCTTTCTTCAACTTGAACCATCCTGGACCGTTTTCCAGAAGCCGTTGCGAATTTTGGCACAAAGTGAGAAAATTCATTACATACTTCTTTTTATCCAAGCATTTCAAAACAAAATTTTATAAAATTAAGGTAAAAGAAGATACGAGAATCTATCATAATCTTAACCTACCTAATCTTCTTCAATAATTAATAAATGACATATGGCGTGTGCTAAATATAAATGACTTAAAAGATTAATGTGTGTCAAAATTTACGAGTCAGCTGGTTTCAAACTGAGCACCATTAAATTCTTGGGATGTCCATCAGTGCCAGTGCTGCGGTGCCACAGCCATTTTCCAATTTTTTACGGTTTCATATTATTATTATTATTATTATTCAGCGCCTAATTGTAGCGTGATTATAACTATGTATGTATAGTAAAATGTTAATCCAACAAGCGTTCCCTTCAAAATTTCCAAAATATGAGCCAGATTGCCAGAATTAATGTATGACTTTTTACTTTCTATTATTGTTTTTCTAACTAGACAATCATTTTTTGTTTAAAAGAACTTAATTGCAAAAAAAATCTCCTTCTCTCCGCCCACAATTTCTTACCGTTTCGTAGGAACTGCTATTTTTTTTAAAACTATAAAAAGTGCTCTACCAAATGCTGCGTCTTATGAAACCTATAAGATTTAGAACCGTTTTTGAATATTTTGAGAACCGTTCAACGTATTATGGAGAGTGAAATACCTGATGAAATTTTTCAGATAAATCTGCACAAAAAATCCCTCCCCTACCCTTCTCTCCCTCAATCTCTCTTTCTCCCCTCAATCTCTCCCCTTCTCTCCCTTTCTCCCCCTCAATCTCTCCCCTTCTCTCCCTTTCTCCCCCTCTATCTCCCCCTCCAACGGCAAGTGTGTCATTTCAAGTCATACGAAACATGACGCGTAATATCAAGATAAAACAAAATGTCTGTTAACTCTCACCCACCCATACCTTACTTATTTATGGTCTTCAAACTTCTCACTAACTGGTTGTGTGGGTAGTGCACTTGGCTCGTAGACAGGGGACCCGGGTTCGATCCCCGGCAGGGCAGAAAAATTTCAACTTATAACTTTGCCTGGTAGAGGTCCGGGTCCTCTCATACGAGTAACGATCAATAGCTGCATTATATTATTATTATAAAAATCTTTATTAGAAGAACATATTATATACAAACAAATAATGGTAAAATATAAATACAAAATTGATAATATTAATATAAACTGGAAAAAAATAAACAAAATATACACATATGTCCTAACTAAAGGGCGGGGTTATTGCCTATGGCAATCTCTTCCACCCAACCCTTTTGGATTTATAACACAATATTTGTAGCGGCATTATAACACAATATTTTGACTGGAGGACAATAGAGAAAACTCGATTTTGACACGAGGACAAAAGAGGAAACTGGAAATACTCACGTGGTTCGTCCTCGGCTAGCAGTCTGAGGACCGCAGAGTTCGATAAATTCGTGGGCTTCGCCAAAGTTTGATATTCATATCTGAAATCAGAAACGATCAACTCGTATTATTATTATTATTATTGTAATTTTTAGTTTTTTTTCCAAGTTCATAGCTCAGCTTTTTTTTACTTCGTGATGCTAGTCCGGGCCAACCCAGGCTGGGTGAGGTTAATGTGGGTAGCAGGTTTGTGAGTGTCCTGCGAATGTAGCGTAACACCCCGTCGTATGTGACCATGCAGTTGAAAAGCCTCGCCTATCTGTAGAGCAATGTTGTTCGAAATCTAGTTCGTTCATTCTGCACACATTTCCTGGGTTCTCACAGCTGTGGCTTGTTTCTTCCCTGGACAAGAATCGTGTGTATTATTGGTTAGTTATATCTCCCATGATTAGATAATCGATTTTGGTTTGAACAAACCAACTATTGTTAAACCACTTATTCTTGCTTTGCATTTCACTCACCACGGCCACTGGTGAGTGGTGGCATGACCAGAGTACTTCTAAAGAAAATGAGGAGTTAGAAAAGTAAAGGATGCTCTTTTTTATTTTAAAAATGTAAGTGTGCCCCGGAACCGTTTTCCCATTACTTCAGGGCACTTTAGATTTACATCCATGCCATTCCGGAAACGCAAAATTTAGGTCAGAAATTTCTGCTCAGGCCGGGATTTGAACCTGCAGCCTCCGGGTCAGTAACCAATGCTCTTAACCACTGATCCACGGAGGTTGGTCCTAAGAGCCAAAGGATGCTCTTAGGGTCGAATTATGAAGCAGGATTAGATTTACTCTAAGTGGACACTATGCCTTAGTGCGGGCTATAGTGCGCTGTGATTGGTTGCAACTCCGACTTGAGAGTGTGTCAGGCTTAGATTAACTTTAATCCTGTTTCATAATGTGGCCTTTAGTCATGCTGCACTATATCTTGCTTGTTTTTTTTTTTGTGATCTACAAAAAATCTTCTTTCACTTTGGTTTTTCCCAAACCTACTTGGGGTTGGCATTGGACAATCTCTTCCTAACGGTTGAGGTTTTTTATTTATTTTATTTATTTTTTTATTTTTAAAAAATTCACGGAGAAATCTCCATTATACAAGTACATTAGTTATGTGAATAAAAAATACAAAGAAAGTAAAATATGTCTAAAAATACAAAAAAAAAAAAAAAAAAAAAAAAAAACATAATAATAATAAGATAAAAAAATCTACTTACATTAGGAAAGGGTTTGAGATTAGGGTAATGACACTAATACAATAATATATCTAAAAGGTCATTGAGGAACCAGTCCATGAAATAAAAAGTATTTGGCCTTGATAGTATTTAACGTATTGAAAAAGAAATCTATGTCCATATATATGATTGACTGCCTTGTTTCCTGCTCTCATTAGACGATTAGGTAGGGAAAATTTTGCAATATTGGTATTTGCTTTAGTCAACATAAACAGTTCTTTGCTTCGTGTGGATTTTATGTTGACTCGGAAATTTATACCTTGTAAAACATCAGGACATTCCACAAGATTATTTAATAATTTATACAAGAAAATAATTTCATAGCTCCCTTCTGTTCTGAGGTTGGTTGGGTCTGGCACTCCTTCTTCCACATTTTTCGACTGGACGTCCTTCTTAACCCTTTCTAGCACCAACGATTTGTTCTTGTTTTTTCACCTGACTAGGTTGGTACCCCGTACTTGTTTCTGTCTGTCCCAGTAGCTCAGTGGTAAAGGCGGCACTGTGTGAATCCAGAGATTCCAGAGGTCGCGGGTTCGAAACTCACAGCCGGGAAAAGACAAGTTATTGTCTCATTTGGGATTGTTACCACATATTAATGCGTCTTGGGCTTACTGCTGGAATAATGGGACTTAATAGTCCTAATCGGACAGTATAAATGAAGACCCTAGTTCACAAAGGGTACAAGTGACAAATCTAATATTTGGAGAAAATCAATGTTCAAGTCCTCAGCTTGTAGCATTGTAGGTGATGCTTGTACCACATAATTGTGGACATTTATTTGAACACTAAGTCATTACACATTTTATGAGGTAATTATTTTCTTCGATTTTCATTCATTTATAGCTTAAAGAGGGGTTCGATTCCCGATATCATTCACTTGTACCCTTTGTGCTCACAGATCAAAGTATATTACATTTTTTCCTTTTCACTTGTATCCTTTGTACCTGTGCTCCAGGTATCAAATATTCGAAAGATCGTTCGTGCTCTAAACAGAATGGATATTCATTAACCCATTGTAACCTCTAACTCATTTTCTCAAAAAATGTCACTTGTACCCTTTGTGAACTAGGGTCTTCAAATAAGGCGTATAAACAATAATAATAATAATATTACTATTATTATTATTGTTTAACGTTCCCCAGCGAGACATCGAATCTAGTATCCAATCTTCGAGTCAATAAAATAAAATCTATCCCTATCTCATTTCTTTGAGTACATGGTTGTAGTTATTTCATCACTTTGAAACATCCAACTTCAAAAAAACATGTTTAACCATCAAAATTCTTGAAGCATCATAACGAAATATTTCATAATCACCCAACTTAAAAAAAAAAACATGTTTAACCATCAGAATTCTTGAAGCATCATAACGAAATATTTCATAATCACCCAACTTAAAAAAAAAAACATGTTTAACCATCAGAATTCTTGAAGCATCATAACGAAATATTTCATAATATTGCTTATTAATAATAATGATTTTTCTTTGTGTTATTATGTCACAATTTTAGTGGGTAGCGCAGAATCATAAGACTTTACAACTTCAATATCTTGTATTATTTTTTGCCTATGATTCCGCCTCTGTTCGCTGCTTCACATCAAAGCAGCTACTCATTTTTCCTCACGAGGTATGAGTGGACCCCGAACATCCAAATACAGAGCAGAAAAATTCCTGACCCGCTGGGGATCGAACCCAGGTCACCATGCGTGCAATGCCTAGCGCGCTAACTCACTCGGCCACGGTGACAACTTATAATGTTTATTATTATGTACACTCGTACAAATCCAACTGATATTACACCATTGTTCCAATTTTATGAGACACGTTTCCTATGAATTTTATTCTTAATAATATTGAAACATTGATTCATCTACATACATTTTCAGAATTCAAAACTACCAACACAAAATACACATCACCAAATACTTCGAATTGTTCCACTATGAAAATCGGTTTCAGTAAGAGTGCCAATAATTTTGTCCCCGCATTTTTGAAGAATGATAATAAGTAAAAATATCTTTATCTCTGATACCATTTATCTCAATGAGCGTTTTCTGTTATTTTTAATCATTTTGTGGAATCTTCTTACGTAATCAATTTTTGTCAAAGTCTTCGTCCATTATGAACATTAACACTCTTGCAACATGTTACTGACCTCTGAAATTTTTCACATTAATAATGATTTTTTTCTTAACTTTTTATTTTTTGTTACTTTGTTTTGCGATCACAATAAATTGTGTAAAAAATCTTGATGAGATTTTTGAACTACAATCATAATGTTTTTCAACATGTGAATTATTTTCAATTTACATTTTCATGACTTTGAAAGAAAAAAAAATCTGGTGTAAACATCACACGACTTTCCTTATCCCCCAAAAAGAAGTCGAATTCCGCCACTGGTGACTCAACGGGAACGGATAGTTAAAAATCAGTGCCAAATTCGTAATCAGCACCTTAAAATCATTGGATTTGATATGTCGCAACCCCCATCTGGGGTAAATAATAAAAAAGTTAGTCCAAGCGGGTCCCCCCAAAATACCGGTAAATTGAGGCCGGGTTCCAAAAAGTTCAAGATATCAAAAAAATGATGAGAATAGACCCCTATTATTTTTTTAATCCGAGAAAATGTTGTTCTCTAACTTTTTTTGTATCTTTAACCAATTTAAAGAAGCGGCGCTTGCGGCTAATATTTGCGGCCCTGCGGCCGCAGAATGCGGCCGATTTCAACCAAAAGTTTCATGGTTCGTCTGGTGTATAAAATGAATTACCATACCAAATTTCAAGTCTCTAGCTCTTACCGTTCTCGAGATATCCTGTTTACACACACACACACAGACAGACAGACAGACAGACAGACGCACGGACCAATGGCTGAAAACAACTTTTTTGGTATCCTGAGGCTATGATTCGTCCAGAAATGTGAAAAACTGGGTAGGTCAAATTTTCGACGAATACAATACTTTCCTTATTATAGATAAGGAAAGTAAAAAAAAAGGCGTGAGATAAATAGACAAGTTTAATGACAGATTCTTGGAATGTAAAGTAATGAAATAATGATGTAGATGATTGATTGGGTGATGAACAGAGTTTGCATGTTGGATTTCATATACAGGGTGTTAAAGAATAATAAAAAAAGAAGAAACTAAAAGAAGAATTTTCACAAATGAACTGAACAATATTATGAATTTATACAAAGTGTATTTTATGAAATAAATTACTCCTTACAATCATGTCTCTTTACAATCATATTTCGGCTACGTCAAACACTCCTGCCCCATCTTCACAACAAACACCACGAATTCTTATCCGAGTTCCTCTGATCCAATATGTATACAGTATACAATATGTATTCTCTAGGTAACCACTCAGTTGAATGGAATTGAATAATATGGTTCTTTTTATTTGTACAATAATAATATTTCTTAATATTATCTCCTCAGCTTACGCAAACTTCTGAGGAGTTTTTTAGTGAGGTTAAATTCATAGTCAAGTGGTCAAGGCCATAGTCTGGTAACCCAGGTAGCGTAGTGATCCCTTGGTTCAAACCCTACCCAATGCAAAAAATTTTCCTCATTAATTTGAGTATATGACCACTGAATAATGTAAAACCAGTAGAAGAAGCAGTAAATTTTGATAGCGACCAAGTGTAAAATAAATACTCGTATGCGCTTCAGATTAATTTAAAAAAATTAAAAAGTTAGTACCTATTGCTAAGGTTTATTAGAGACGATATTTCCAAGTGTAAAATAAAGATTTACTCGTATGCGCTTCAAATTAATTTGAAGAAAAAAATTAAAAAGTTGGTACCTGTTGCTAAAGTTTATCAGAGACGATATTTCTAAGTGTAAAATAAAGATGTACTCGTATGCGCTTCAAATTAATTTGAAGAAAAAAAATTGAAAAGTTGGTACCTGTTGCTAAAGTCTATCAGAGACGATATTATTCTGCAAATTTTCATCTGAAGTGTATCCGACTTCTAAAATCATTGCAACGGATGCTTGATCAAAATGATCAAGATAGATATTTCAGACAATTACCATTATAAAATAGATACTCGCTATGTAATTTCTGGGAATTTCGTCAGAGTAACAAAAATCCAAAAGCCAGAAATTTAGAAACTAATATTTTATTATTAGACAGTTTAAATTATTTAGTTACCTTGTGTCATTAAGTACCATTATAATTTAGATACCCGCTGTGCAATGCCGTCCTTTAACGCTGAAAACTGTGTAGTCCGCAGACAGAATCACTTAGAGTCCAACAAAGTTTTGTGACACTCAACAAAGAAATTTATGAAACTCACAAATAATTATGCAATTCCTCGTTGAACGCGATCCGTTTTACGCAAATGAACACTTGGTTAAATTCGATAAATTCAAATTTAATCGTCTATAAAATTAAATGCGAGGTGTTCAAAATGTTTTATGTCGAAATACACAATCGTTCATAATAAATCAAGAATAGTTAACAAAAAAGAAGCAGTTAAAGTACTCATCAAAATTCAAACACTTGATTAGTTAAATAAACACTTTACATATTTCAAAACTAGACCCTCAGTCGTCTCTGAAAATTGCAGGCGCAACTTGCGTGCTCCGTGCCAGCTAAAATTTTACACTGATGATTCACGCGAATCTTAAGTTTTCGATAAAAAAAAAATGGAGATGAGGAGCAACACAATGGAGAATCTCCACGGATAATGATGTAGTTTACTTTCCTTCACTAAAAAATTCACAACAGAGTGCTTCCTCGACTTTTAAAATTAGTTGGAGAGAAGTTTGTGTTTTTTTTTTTACCAAACTTTAGAGAAGAAACTTTAGTGAGACTTTTTGCAGAGTTGAAAAATAATTCGAGTTACTTTAAGTATCGATCAAAAGTTACTATCATGCACCTTAAAATTTAGTCGTGTACTATTAGAAAGGCCAACAAGAAAAGGGATAAAGTGTAAAATACGAAATTTATGAAGAGAAAAAATTGATGAAAATTTAAAGTGGTCTGACTAATTTAATTTATTTTACATTACATTCTCACTTGAATAAACAACCACTGCAGTTTCAAAACGTATCATATCACTTCAAAACGGAGTTGCAAAATGTGCGAATCTTTGCCAAGACTCGAACTGTGACCCTCCGAATACATCAGTATATTTAGAATGGTTTTTTTCTCACTCGAAAATAGAATGTTCTTTTTAATCCTACTCAAAATGACACCCTCTCTCTTGCCCCCCCCCCACCCCCCGAATATACCATCTCTGTCTTTTTCTATCTCCCCCACCCTTCTCATCTCTTCTGACCTTTAAGCCCGAGTACCCACAAACGCCTTCAACGTAGCTTAGCTTAGCTTCTGTCGAAATAATATAGCTTATTCTGACCACAAGGGCCGGTCAAAAATGTGGCCTAGGGCCAAGTATGCAACTATGTAGATCCTAATGACGCTCAGATGGGTTGTAATTTGAATAAATTCTAATTGAATTCAGAAATTATTATAATATTTCGTGATAGTTGAAATGTAATTTGTAATTTTTTAAAATTTAATTCAGAAATCATTAAAATATTTTGTGATGATATGTAGGTACGAGTATGTAGTTGGATTTTTTTTATTATTTTTTGACAAATATACATAATACAGGGTGGCGCATTGCGCATGACCACATTTGAAATTGTTGCCATGCGTTTAATATTTGAGTTGGGATATTGATATAAAAAGTATTTTGTAGAAAAAATGTGGAAGTTCATTTTACATGAGTCAATTTTTTCACTTATGAAATATGATGTCCGACAAATGACGTCCTTGTCGACTTACACATTCGCTCGAGACGCTCGCTAAATTTGTGCATCACGTTCACCAACATTTCCTCAGGACAATATCCATGGACACTCTTGTCCATGAATCGTAGATTCCTGAGGAAAATTTTTCCCGGTCGCGTGATTCCCCGGAACGGTGACGTACTGTGGCCGCCACGCTCACCCGACCTCACTGCATGTGATTTTTTTGTATGGGGATATCTAAAGGCAAAAGTTCATATCGACAAACCTCGTACCCTTGCTGACCTGAAGGACTCTATCTGCCATGAAAACGACCGGATTCCCGAGGAGATATTGGTGAACGTGATGCTTTAGCGAGCGTCTCGAAGAACGTGTAACTCGACAAGGACGTCATTTGTCGGACATCATCTTTCATGAGTGAAAAACTGACTCATGTAAAATAAACTTCCACATTTTTTCAACAAAATACTTTTTATTTTAATATCTTAACTCAATTATTAAACGCATGGTAACAATTTCAAATGTGGTCATGCGCAATGCGCCACCCTGTATTATATTTTTTTATACATAAAACAAACCATTTTCATTACTTAGCATTGAAAGCACCGACACTATGTTTCCAGCTTCCAGGACTGTCTCTTTGAATGGTAATCCTGATCTGCTGTGTTCACTCGCCCTTCCACAGTTTTTGTATCAATATTTTCCCCTTTTCTTGCATCCAGCGTTTTCCTTCTTAATTGTTTGTTATTGAAAATTATTACCGACCTCAGTAGCTTGATCGATAAGGCGGCGGAGTTGTAACCTGGAGGTCGGTGGTTCAAGTCCCGGTTGCATCGTAGATTTAGTAAAAGCGATCCGGATTCACAACTACTCAAACGAGTAGTTGTGACATTACGAAAGTGATTAACACAAATATAATAACTTATTGAATTTTTTTTTAAATTAATTTACCTGACTATGGTTCACGACTGGTGTTATTAGTATTTATGTACTTATAATGTTAGTTTAAATTTAATTATAGTTTGTGCGAGGTTAGGTTAAAGTTAATTTAGTGGTGTCACTATTAAATCCAAAGTAAAATTGCTTTGGATTCCTTTATTACCCATTTACCCTCTCGAATTATTTCGTTAGTTTAAAATTAAAAAAAACGAGAAAAATGAAACAAAAATAATAATTAGAATAATTTTATCCGCTGTAAATTCGAAAAGACGAGAAAGCAGTGTGCTGTCAGCATATAAAAATGGTTAATAATTAATCTAGTCGTAGTTTCGACTGCTTCTGGTTATCTGTGAGTTCGCCACAACCTACTACTATCTACCGCCCGACAGTACCAACACCCTTACACCCCCGTTCCTAACAATTTTTTTCCTATCGAAAATTTCATCTCGATAAAAAAAAAAAAAAAAATGAAATCGGAGCAATTTTTTTTTCTTTTTTTTTCAACAACGTTCACAATACTTCCGATTTCTAATATTAGAAATTTATCGGATGTAAAAGGCAAACCGTTTGCGAAATAATAAAATAAATATAATATTATTTTTACTTTCTATTAGGTATTCATTTTCTATTACCTATCATCATCATATGGTGGCATCATCGTGAACGATGGTAGCCAGACAGTAGAGGAATGACTCAGCACTTCTACCACTGTCTTTATAAGGAGGCTAACAATTGACAAGGGCCCCCAGAACTAAGCCAGTGCTGGTCTACTCCCTGTTAATAGTCCCCCAGCCAGACTGCTGGTCTACTCCCTGTTTATAGTCCCCCAGTCAGACTGCTGGTCTACTCCCTGTTTATAGTCCCCCAGCCAGACTGCCGGTCTCCTCACTGTTTATAGTCCCCCAGCCAGTCTGCTGGTCTACTCCCTGCTAATAGTCCCCTAGTCAGACTACTGGTCTACTCACTGATTATAGTCCCCCAGCCAGACTATTACCTATAAGGTATAGAAAGTATTGTATTAAGATTTGTGCTTGTAACTTAATCCGCACATTGAATGTTCTTCATGTCTGATTTCGTAATATTAACTATGTAACTTAACAACTAAGTAGGTATCTAATGGGAAATTAGTTAAGCCTCTGTTATTTTCTATCATTGTTAGCTTTGTATTCATTCATTCGTCCGGCCTGTTTCTTTTTTATTGATTTAATAGAAACATGTAAATTATTAATTAGTTACTTGATATGCGCACTTAAAAACTTGTAGTGAATATTTTTATTACTGGAATCTCATGGGATTTCAGGTCAAGAATGAGGAATAAAGGATACGTAAGTACTTGTATGTACATTTTGTACATGATGAATTAAGTACCCAACTAATGTATAAATATGTAATAAATACCAGAATTTCGTGGGATTCCAGGTAGTTTAAGAATGTTCATAATTTGTGGTTGTATACAATACGAGTATCTATACATATGTAGAGTTACATACATACATATGTAGAGTTACTAGATGTTTCGACAGCCATTGCATCTTTCTTTGTCAATTTGTTAGTCACTTTCTCATAAGTAGTTATCATATTTGTGTTAATCGCTTTCGTGATATCACAACTACTCAAACTTGCTTTACTAAATCTTCGCCGAACTTGGGACTTAAGCCACCGACCTTTAGATTACAAGTCCACCGCCCTATCGATCAAGCTCCTGAGGTCGGTCTTTCTGTCTCATAAGTAGGTTTAATGCGTGAAGATTTGCCAACATGTGAAATTTCAGCTTTATTTTAGCTTCTTCTCCAGTGTCTGTTAATTTTTTCGCTATCCATGTGTGTGGGCACTGTGGGCTGTTGAAATGGAATGTGTTAGGTATATGTATTTTATATAAAACTTTTAGGATTCTTTAGATTTTTCACTCACCTCCTCAAGTTTCACCTATGCTCGAATAGACATACAAAGATATGTATAATTTTTTGAGATTTATTTAAAGTAGAGATATGTACTTAAATATTGACGATGCCCGTCCTGAAAAAAAATAATTTCTCACCCGTCAGTTACCAACTGGTTTAGTTCTCAGCGGTGCAGGATATAAGCTTTATCTCCCAGGATAGTAAACTCCTGGTTCTTCTGGATTATTGGTCCGCAATGATTCCCATTAAAAATGATTCCCATTAGCACATAATGAAGAGATAATCTTGTTTGCGTATTGTTAATTGTTATTCAAGTAGGTAACTAATGACTTCTGGTCTTGTGTTCAATGTACTTTACATAATAACCGACTTCAGAAGCTGGATCGATAAGGAGACGGACTTATCGTTGGTTTGAGTCCCAGGTTAAGCAATTTTTTTTATTTTAAATAAAATATAAATAATAAATAAATAAATGTGTTTCTTTGTGTTATTATATCACAATTTCAGTGGGTGGCGCAGAATTATAGGACTTTTCTGTATTTTTAATACCTATCCTAATATCTTATTTTAGCCTGTAATTCCGCCACTGGTCGAGTGGTCGCTGCTAACTTTTAAACAGCTACTCATTTTTCCTCACGAGGTATGAGTTGACCCCGCTTTTATTTTTATTATTTTATTATAGTAAAGCCAGTTTGAGTAATTGTGATATCGCGATTGTGGTTCACAAAAATGATTATTTACTTTACATGATATTAATGCTAGTGAATTTTACTCTTATTGTCTCACTTGGGACGGTAAACTGATACGCTAACCACGTCAGGCCAGAAGACAATACATATAACAAATGATTGGCACCCTCAATACGTTTGGTATTAGGAAGGGCAGCTAGCCCTAAAATGTGGAAGTAGGAGTGTCAGAACCAATCTTAATCATGAAGAAGAGATTCAACAATGTCGACCCATAAGTATAGGTTTGGGAAAAGCCAAAGTGAAAGGAGTAAATAGGGAGGCTGATGTAATAATAATAATATCGCCTTATTTATAAAGTCCCATTATTCCAGCAGTAAGCCCAAGACATATTATTATGTGGTAAAAATCCCAAATGGGAGGATAACTTGTCATATCCCGGCTGGGTTTCGAACCCACGACCTCTGGAACATCTGGATTCACAGAGTGTCACCTTTACCACTGAGCTATCGGGATAAACTTAGGTCTTTGTTTACTCTTACATTTCAAGTATTCAAGAAAAATTAGAAAACATGATTCACTTTAGATTCACAGCTCATTACATTCCAGATAAGAAGTATACAACAAGGCATGGCCGGATCTATCAATACGGGGCACAGTTCGATTTCAATTTCGATTGACCATGCATCAGTTGAAAGCTTAAATACCTACCAATTTTTTAAAAATATTTTTAAAATTGTCTCTAGTGCATCATTTCAACACACTACACTTACACCATACACTGGACACGGAAGGAGCCCAGAACACTGGTTCTGGGCGTTCAAAGGTTTGACCCATATCAATCCTTCCAATACCATGACATCACACATGGACACGGAAAGTTAGTAAAGTTGAAAACGACAAACCCAAATTAAAAAACAAATCAATTTACTCCTGTTTCAAAGTACGGGCAATCTAAATACTATCCACTGTATTAGAAAACGTTTTAAAACAATATGTTATCTAGAGCAGGTTAGTCTTATGCAATTCGGTTTGCATTAGCATAAATAAGCGCGCGGTGAACATATAATGCAGATATTTACATTTTACACCTCCTAAGTATACAATCGGTACCTGCACGTTCTCTTATTTCACAATCCTGATTGTTTACTAGTTTAGAATAGTAAAAAATCTTAGAAATGTTTTATGAATTTGCTGCACATGCAAAATTTAGTATGAAATCATAATATTTTCAGGTAAACCGACAAGAAACTTGTAATGTTGGTAAAAAGAAGTGCAACAAATATACCTGGGAAAGAAATTCAATATTCATACCATTGTGACTCAATTAATAATTATCCCATTTTTATTGAAGTTGTCACTCCTGTTCTAAGTACAAATTGTTTTAAAACATAAGAAAACTTCTTATTTTCAAAAAAAAAAAAAAAAATATTTGATAAGTGCCGCCAATCAGCTAAAATACAAGTTTGGTTAGCTAAAAGCTAAAATGCCATCAGCTCGTAAACAAAAAACAATAACATTTGTTTTTATTTATAGGTCATTTAATTAGTATTTAGAATATACTTGTAGCAGTTATAGGTAAAAATTAGACAAGTGTTTGAGCCTAACGGATATAAGTGAGCTCCATCTATTTGACACTTTTTTTTCTTTTTTTAAAGATGAGTGTTTCACAGCCGTTTTTATTTCTTAGCCATGAAACACTGAAAGCTATTGTAGACGCTTGTGGTCTGTGTTTGTAGCCTGCCCATCCCGTAGTATGCCTCCCCTCTGATGGGCGAGAAGTGACACAATACTTCCCAATTAGGTGCTGGGTCAACACGAGCGCACCGGAAGGTATCCCTTACAAACAATTGTTACCCAATTAAGAATACAAATTTTTGTCGGCACGGGGATCGAACCCGGGACCTTCCGCATGGCAAGCGAGTGCTTAACCACTGAGCTAATCGCGCGCTCAGTGCTAATTCTGGGTTCCCTATGTTAAGCTTCGGCCACAAGCGTATGTGTATATTTATCGGAAGTAAAATATAGGTAAGTCAAATGATGGACAGACTAAACCTACCTGTCTTGCACTCCTTTGTTGGTCTTTTGCTGTCCGAAATTCGACTGACTGGGCTGTGTGGGCCGGAAGGGCCTGAATGGTTGCTGAACCATTTTGAAAGACAAGTGGGGTTTTGTGCGTGAGGGTAGAAAAAATCCACCGATCAGGTGATTCTCAAATGAAACTCGCGTTGGAAAGTCTCGACTGGTGTAATTGGTTGAAACTTATTTCTATCGTTTCAAAGTTGAGTTTCAGGAGCCTGTAACAAAAGGAACAAGGATTATTATTATTATAGTATGCTTTATTAGGTAAGACAAAAATATAAACAATAAAAAAAACACTGCCAATTATGGACACAATACTTCCTCGTGATTGGTTCACATTGTAAACACGTGCCAATTTTGAGATTTTATAGAAAATTACTTGTACCTCCAAAACGGCTCAACCGATTTTCTTCAAATTTGTTTTACATGGTAGAATATCGTTTTTTCTACAATCTAAATTCCACAAAAAATTCTGTATCGGCAAGTCGTGGTCCTTATTTTTTTACTTTTTTGTCCAAAATTTCGGATTTTCTTAAATATCAGAGTCAAATTATAATTAATTTAAAAATAAATATAAACAACCTATGTCAAACAATAATATGCATATTTTTACAAAATTTCATCGAAATCGGGTGTACCGTTCACGAGATATAAGCGTTTAAGTAAAAAGTTAGTGGTCAGGCGCATAGTCTCTTTCACCCAGAACCGCTGGTATGAATTCGATGAATTTAAAATGGGACCATCTACAAAATGTCTCCTAGATATGTGCAAAATTTCATCAAAATCGGTCGAGTAGTTTCCGAGATTTGCGCGTTACAAGAAATCGTTTTTACAGACAGACAGACAGACAGACAGACAGACCGACAGACGGACACAAAACCAAATTTACTCAGTAGGTTATGAAACGTCCAGAAATATGAAAAAAATTGAAATCGGAGCAAAAAAAAGAAAAAGAAGTATTGTGTTCGTTTTTTACAAAAACGAACACAATACTTCCGATTTCTAATATTAGAAATTTCTCGGAAGTAACAATGAAATTATAAGGAAAAAATAAATAGATTGAACAACGAAACAAGAACATAAAAGAGAATGAAGCTAATGTGAACCTACCTAAAGGGACCTACAATCTCTTCCACAATAGACAGTAGAGTATAATAATTATGTACCTATAGATCATTTAGGGCGGAATCAATAGACGTTTTTATAATACCTCTTTTTTTTTGGCGCTACTGTGAAACACAGGGAAAACCGACGCTAAGTAATAACTTAAGTTATCGATTTTGCCTATTAATTTCTCTAGTCCTGATTGGGTATTAAACATTGGTGTCTTATTAATCATTACTATATTGCCTATTCTGCCACTGGTCGCTGCTGACATTATATGAAGAAGACAGAGAAAAAGAAATGGTCCCAAATAGGTCATCAGAATTAGAGCAAGTGGCACATTTTGGTGACCTACAAAATTTGTCAAAAACTGCAGTAGTGCAGTTCTGGTTGTGAAATGCATCTATCATGCTCCCACGGTAATTCTATCGGACAGTTAATTATCGTAAAACCAATTATTTATGCGACTACGATTTTTGAAAACGGTCCAAAGCACTTCAATTAGGCATGGCTTCCACAGGTAGGTACATATTCTGCACCATATCTCTTGAAATATGGGGACTAATTTTTTGTTGACGAGATTTGTGGAATTTTTTATTTGAGATTTTTAAGACGGGTAATTGGTATTATGTAAAGCTGTTATTAGCATAATGGGACTCCCGTAATGACAGGACAATATAATAAATTAACTACCTTCTTATTGTTTTTTTTTATTTAAAAGAAGTGGATTTTTCGTTAAAAAGGTTTACAATTTGGGTAACTATTTTATTAATAAACAGCCCAGCTGAAATTAAACAGTGTGTCAATCAAATAACTGTTGATGTAATGTTCGATGTATGAAGTAGTCTCATCAATTAGAAGGAAACAAAAAAACATTTTCAATTTTTTTAAATTAAGAAAATGTGTTTAACTGAACCAGGAATTGCATTCGGCCTCACCGTACTACTTAGTAAGGTGTACTATCTCTATGATTTTGAGTCTTTCTGAATTCTATATAATTTCTAATATACAATAAACACAAGCAGCCAATGCTAAATAAATTTATTAGACATATTTATAGTATTTTCTAGTTTGTTTCAATTGATAAAAAAAATATAGCGAGAATATTAAATATACAAGAGTTAACACATTATACCACTATTCCAAAAAGCAAAAAAAAGACATATATTACGCAATTTACGACACTCGATCAAGTGGTGTGGGAGGTAACAAAAGATAAACGTCAGAGATTTTTATAATTATAGAATAAAAAGACGAGAGCCACTTAAAACATCGACCTTCAAAAACACTGTTTCCTTTTCGTAAAAAAAATATCGTCAAAAACTTACCTTTTTCGACAGCAAATCAACACTTTTCGCTTGGAGTGATCGCTCGGAAGATAGAGAAAAGTCTCTCTTCGTCTCTAAATTGGAATTAATACTGAAAATCTTGCCCAGATTTTTTTTTCTCGCTCATTCGAATTCCTGTAAAAAAAATCATCATCGCTTTTCTTGTTATTACTTTGATGATGATTGCGGATTTTTTTTTCTTTTTGAAAAGTTGCCATGACTCGCGACCTACACACTTTAATGGCGCGTTATTTCGAGTGTTTTTGCTGTGGGAAAGTAGAAAAGGGGGGAATAATACATACATAGATTCGATAGCAGTGATAGCTCTCCAACCGTGATGATATACATACTGATCATGACACTGACTGCGATGAAGATAGTAATATTTAATTAACAATAATAACAACAACAAAAACATCAACAACAACAACAACAAAACATGAAAAATGAGTAATAATGACCGTGTTATTTTTAATTTTATTAGCTAACGTGTTGGTATTTTTCAATTTTTTGTTGTTGTAAATGTCATTTAATTTTTTTTTTTTGCACACTCATCTTATGGTAGCTGTTGAATGTGCAAGTGCACTTTGTAAACAACATAAATAATTAGTTAGTCATACAATCTCTGACACGGCCCCACCTTGGGCGGGTGAGGGTCGCTCTACCCCGTGGCTCTCCACATCTTGTTCGCGAGTGGTTTCGGGGGGGATTTTGGGACTGAGAATGGTGGGTTCGAAACTTGATGGTAGGTTCGCATGAAAAAAAAAATCTTCTTTTTTTTCTCTTTTTACTTCTTCTTATATTGTATATTAATTCTTAATTATCTATGTTGTATAAATATATTATGTCCTTATTAAAAAAGTGTAAAATAATAATAATAATGCCGCTTATGCAAAGGTAGAATCGTGAGACTTCTTACCTCAAAATAATGCTGATAGCAGATTCAAGATAGGATAGCGCTTTTGAATGAACGAGCGTGTGTTTTCACTTTAGATATTGGAATTAAATTAAAGTAAGATACTATTATTATGAAATTCTTTATTAGAAGAACATATATACAAACAAATAATTTCAAAAATTAAAATACAAAATTGACAAAATTAATATAAACAAGAAAAAAAATTAACAAAATATTGTCCTAACTGAAGGGCGGGGTTATTGCCTATGTCAATCTCTTCCACCCAACCCTTTTGAATTGAAAGTAATGAAAATATTCGAGGTGAGCCTCCTCTATTCTGGGCTGAGGCTGAAAATTGCACAGACGAGTATATAAAGTATATTTATATAATTAAAAGAAAAACATTGTCTCCGAGATGGAAATTAAATTAATGGGAGTGCCTCGTAACATTCACCTAATTAGACAGCATAGTCTGAGCGCTCTGGGTCAAGGGTGATTTCCTGATACTCTTTAGGCCTTGCTTTCTCTCTGTGCATGTCAAAAGTGCTACACATGTTGAAGAAAAGAGAATCTTACACACACACAAGAGTTGCTCCATCTATGCTGAAAGTATGGAAATCTTGTATTTTTTAACCCGGGATCAGTACGGTTCGGTTTTGTAACGTATCCAGTACACGGTAACGTATTCGGTTGTGAGAGAAATCTCTCACAACTGTACTGATTGCGGGTTAAAAATAAATAGATCTTAGATTCAGATTGTCAGATGTAACATTATATTCCGGTCTTGGTAGCTCAGTGGTAAAGGTGGCACTCTGCGAATCCAGAGATTCCAGAGGTCGTGGGTTCGAAACCCAGACGGGACATGACAAGTTATCCTCCCATTTGGGAATTTTACCACATAATAATACGTCTTGGGCTTACTGCTGGAATAATGGGACTTTAGTAGTCTTAATCGGGCAGTATAAATAAGGCGATATTATTATTATTATTATTATATTGGATTAAGTGGAACAGAAATTTTGATTTAACTCTTCCCTTACAGATCCTACTCCTAGCTCAATGATTCATCTCTTCTCTTACAGATCCAACTCGTAGCTCAATGATTCATCTCTTCTCTTACAGATCCTACTCGTAGCTCAATGATTCATCTCTTCTCTTACAGATCCTACTCGTAGCTGCATGATTCATCTCTTCTCTTACAGATCCTACTCGTAGCTCAATGATTCATCTCTTCTCTTACAGATCCTACTCGTTGCTCAATGATTCATCTCTTCTCTCACAGATCCTACTCGTAGCTCAATGATTCATCTCTTACAGATCCTACTCGTAGCTTAATGATTAATCTCTTCTCTTACAGATCCTACTCGTAGCTCAATGATTCATCTCTTACAGATCCTACTCGTAGCTCAATGATTCATCTCTTCTCTTACAGATCCAACTCGTAGCTCAATGATTCATCTCTTCTCTTATAGATTCAATTCGTAGTTCAATGATTCATCTCTTCTCTTACAGATCCTACTCGTAGCTCAATGATTCATCTCTTCTCTTACAGATCCTACTCATAGCTCAATGATTCATCTCTTCTCTTACAGATCCTACTCGTAGCTCAATGATTCATCTCTTCTCTTACAGATCCTACTCGTAGCTCAATGATTCATCTCTTTCTCTTACAGATCCTACTCTCACTTTTCTGTTTATACTGATTAAAATAGAGAGGTTAGTTGATGACATGGATATTCAGAACTATTACCTGCTGATGAGAGCAAATAAGCTCGAAACAGCTGTCCAGGTATGTTCTAATATTCATGTACATCTAGTACAACTTCTCACTTTTCTGTTTATACTGACTGACTGACTCGTAGCTCAATGATTCATCTCTTCTCTTACAGATCCTACTCCTATCTCAATGATTCATCTCTTCTCTTATAGATCCTACTTGTAGCTCAATGATTCATCTCTTCTCTTACAGATCCTACTCGTAGCTTCATGATTCATCTCTTCTCTTACAGATCCTACTCGTAGCTCAATGATTCATCTCTTCTCTTACAGATCCTACTCCTAGCTCAATGATTCATCTCTTCTCTTACAGATCCCTCTCGTAGCTCAACGATGCACCTGTACATTGACACCCCAGAGCCTAAGCTGAGGCCTCCAAGTGGGCAGGTCTCCCATTTCTACATTCTGGGCGATTGGGACAGTGCCTCTCTGAGTAAGTGTCTCATAACTGTGGTACAGGAGTGAGCCATAACCAATTCACACTAATAACTTTTCTCTAGTGGTTAAACTGATAGAAATACAAAAGATATTTACCAAAAAGTATATAAAAATTTATACTTTTAGGATCAAATTATATACAGGATAAGTAACAAAATTGAACTTACCACCAATTTCAGTCTTTCCTCATCCTCTTAATCCTATTTTATCATTTGTCAAATGTTTAAGGCGCTAGTCTGGTAATCCAGGTAGCTGTTGGTTCGAATCCCACCCAATGCACGAATTTTTCCTCTTGGTATGTGACCGCATAATAATAAGACCCTGAGGAGGTTTGGGTGGTAGAAAATGCTATGAGCATTAATTTTTTTTTTATTATATAAACAATTCGATCAAGTTTTATTCACCTTTTTTTTTATATACAATGAACATAATAATAAGTTATAAAATAAATATAAACAAAGCCTGATCAAGAGTGGTGATAATGCCTTCGGCATTCTCTTCCATTGTTGTTTTATTATTACTATTATTTTTATGTTATTTGTTAATTTTAGTTCCATTTCTTGAAATCTGAATTAGCTTTAAGTTAGTACCAATGTAATTGGTTACAGTCGATACTTGTAACGGCTTTCACTGTTTTGTTTATTCACCATAATAAAATTAAATTTGAAATTGAAAAAAAAAAAATGGAATTTATTCCGGGTTTCAGAGGACAACATAGAGACGTGGCTGAGCGAGGCCCGGGCCAGCCGCTCTAGTTTCTACCGCCAGCTCACCCGCTGTCCCGCGTCCCTGCCCTTCCTGGCTGTCTTCTCCAACGTGGTGGAGGTGGTGTTCCGGATAGGGGACGACTTGGACCTGTCCAAGGACGTGCAGTTCCTCACCATCGATGTGTTTGACAGGTGACCCGGGTTCGATATTGTGCTTTTTTTTTCTTTTTTTTAAGCTTTATTAGGAGGACAAAGTACAGGTAACAGTACGAGTAGGTATAATATTAAGAAAAGAAAAAAAAAAAAAAAAACAAACAAATGACAAAATAAATAAGTAAAAAAAAAGAAAATAACAATAATGTCCTACCTAAAGGGCAGGGTTATTGCCTGTGGCAATCTCTTCCACCCAACTCTTTATTCATCATCATAGGGTGGCGTCATCGTGAACGATGGAAGTCAGATAGTGGAGGAATGACTCAGCAGTTCTACCACTGTCTTCACAAGGAGGCTAATAATTGACAAGGGCCCCCAGAATTAAGTCAATGCTGGTCTACTTCCTGTTTATAGTCCCCCAGCCAGACTGCTGGTCAACTCTCTGTTTATAGTCCCCCGGTCAGACTGCTTTAAAGAAAATTGTACATAAAGGTTTGACGATGTTTTAAACAGCAGCAATAACATGATTTGTAATTGTACTAATAAAATAATTAAATGAAAAGCAAATGACATTATTTAAACTAATACAGACGAATGGATATTAGAGAACTGAGAGGACTGGACATAAGAAAAACCTTGATATAAGAGAAACCTTGATATAAGAAATTCTGGTCCCTTGAGTTCTCGTATATCCTGGTTCAATTGTAGCAGTGAGGACTTGGACTTTTTCTTTATAAGCCATTAATCGCTTGGGAAACTGCAAGCTAGCCTAGCTTGTGAGGTTTGGCTAGGCAGTTCCCTGGTTATAGTCCCCTAGCGAGACACTGGTCTTCTCCCTGTTTATAGTCCCTAGCGAGACACTGGTCTTCTCCCTGCTTATAGTTCCCTAGCGAATGGGAATAGGTCTAAAAACAGATGCCGCTCCCCGAAATCACGCTAGATCCAAATCTAGCTACATTAAATCACAATTAATTGCTATAGAGAGTTCCCTAGCGAGACACGGGTCTTCTCCCTGTTTATAGTCCCCTAGCGAGACACTGGTCCTCTCCCTGTTTATAGTCCCCTAGCGAGACACTGATCTTCTCCCTGTTTATAGTCCCCTAGCGAGACACTGGTCATCTCCCTATTTATAGTCCCCTAGCGAGACACGGGTCTTCTCCCTGTTTATAGTCCCCTAGCGAGACACTGGTCCTCTCCCTGTTTATAGTCCCCTAGCGAGACACTGATCTTCTCCCTGTTTATAGTCCCCTAGCGAGACACTGGTCATCTCCCTATTTATAGTCCCCTAGCGAGACACTGGTCTTCTCCCTGTTTATATTCCCCTAGCGAGACACTGGTCTTCTCCCTGTTTATAGTCCCTAGCGAGACACTGGTCTTCTCCCTGCTTATAGTTCCCTAGCGAATGGGAATAGGTCTAAAAACAGGTGCCGCTCCCCGAAATCACGCTAGATCCAAATCTAGCTACATTAAATCACAATTAATTGCTACAGAGAGTTCCCTAGCGAGACACGGGTCTTCTCCCTGTTTATAGTCCCCTAGCGAGACACTGGTCCTCTCCCTGTTTATAGTCCCCTAGCGAGACACTGATCTTCTCCCGTTTAAAGTTCCCTAGCTAGACACTGGTCTTCTCCCTGTTTATAGTCCTCTAGCGAGACACGGGTCTTCTCCCTGTTTATAGTCTCCTAGCGAGACACTGGTCCTCTCCCTGTTTATAGTCCCCTAGCGAGACACTGATCTTCTCCCGTTTAAAGTTCCCTAGCTAGACACTGGTCTTCTCCCTGTTTATAGTCCTCTAGCGAGACACTGGTCTTCTCCCTGTTTATAGTCCCCTAGCGAGACACTGGTTTTCTCCCTGTTTATAGTCCCCTAGCGAGACACTGGTCTTCTCCCTGTTTATAGTTCCCCTAGCGAGACACTGGTCTTCTCCCTGTTTATAGTCCCCTAGCGAGACACTGGTCTTCTCCCTGTTTATAGTTTCCCTAGCGAGACACTGGTCTTTTCCCTGTTTATAGTCCCTAGCAAGACACTGGTCTTCTCCCTATTACGCGTCCCCCAGCCAGACAAATGAGCTCTGAAACAGCCAAACAAGCGGAACTAAAAAAGTGCCTGAAATATAAAGACCTACAAAATCTCTATGATTTCATTCCCTTCGGCGTTGAAACCTTTGGCTCTTTTGGGCCAAATGCTTTGGAAATGTTTAACTGCATATCCAAAACCTTGGTCCTTGAGACGAAGGACAGACGCGCCGGGGAATATTTCAGACAACGGCTGAGTTTCGCTGTTCAGAGAGGTAATGTTGCCTCAGTGCTGAGCACACTGCCTCGGGAAGATGTCCTTGGAGAAGTTTTTTATATATTGTACGAATTTCTTTGTGGTGAAGCACAAGGCCTCTTCACAATTTTTGTGGGTAGCGCAGCATTACTAAGATCCTCCTTTACATTTCGAATTATTCTATTACATTAATTTCTTTTTACTCTGTTAATGCCGCCACTGGTCGTTACTCATACAAGTAACTACTCATTTTTCCTCACGAGGTATGAGTGGACCCCGAACATCCTTAATGCCGCCACTGGTCGTTACTCATACAAGTAACTACTCATTTTTCCTCACGAGGTATGAGTGGACCCCGAACATCCAAGTACAGAGCAGAAAAAATCCTCCCCCGCTGGGAATCGAACCCAGGTCACCATGTGTGCAATGCCTAGCGCGCTAACTCGCTCTGCCACAGTGACTACAAGTTTTTTATATATTGTAAAAATACAACTAAAGTTTATTTACACTGAGCTCATCGTGCGGCTCAAATTGGTTCCCAGGTACTGCATGCGGCAGTTCGAGAAATACTGCGGCAAGATATTCGACAAGACGAGTGACAAGTCCACCTGGGAGTTCTTCAAGAACAAGATAGCCGACCAGTATCTCATGCGACTTCTGTCTTGCATGCAGCTTGCGTCCAAGTACCTCTACACCACGACTGAGGTGAGATCATGATAGCTCTACACCACCACTGAGGTGAGATCATCAGGCGAAAAAATGTTAGAATACTTTTCATAACAGGAATCCCGCATTAGCCAGCCTCCTTGGCGTAACGGTTGTGACTACTGCCCGTAGTCCAGAGGTCTCGAGTTCGACTCCCGGTTGGGGCAGACTTTTCGAAGAAAATTCTGTCCCTTATAAACACGTGAGGCTGCCGGCCCTACCCAGGCTGGGTGAGGTTAATGTGGGTAGCTGGTACGATTCCCGGCAAATGGAGGGTAAAAGCCCCGTCCTGACTATCTATCTCAAATCAGGACGTTAAAACCGAATAGAATCAACTTATCACAATAGATCTAACTAGGTCGCTGTGTTAATTGTAAGGGTTTAACTGAAAACCCTGCAACCAGGTCAGATAATAATAATACCCACATTAACCTCACCCAGCCTGTTTTGGGCAGGGAATAGCCATCAACAAGAGGGTTTGACTATGAATGTTAACCTGTCAAAGTCCTGACAGCGACAGACTTGTGTTAACTTCAGTCACAGAACAAGAGCTGTAGCCCGTTCTAGAAACACTCCACTCTCATTATCTCCAAATCTCCCTTTTATGTCACAACGCACTCTGATTGGTTAATTTTAACGCAAGAACCGATTAGAGTGCGCTTAGTGTGACGATTGAAACCGATATTTGGGGATTTTGAGAGTGGGACTGTTGCTGGAACGGGCTACAGCTCTCGTTCTCTGACTGAAGTTAACACAAGTCTGTCGATGTTAGGACTTTGACAGGTTAAACATTCAAAGTCTGATCGTCTTGATGATGGCTATTGCCTGCCCAAAACAGGCTGGGTGAGGTTAATGTGGGTATTTATTTGGCAAGTTTCCAGTTAAAAGGGACGAAAAAGCCGGATAAAATCATTATACAAATAGAATTGCGTTGAATGTGGGCTAATGATATTTGAGCTAAAATTGCACATTGCATATTTACATAGTTTCAAGGAGTTCATACAAATTTTGAACTGAAACAGGGTATACTCCATATTCTAGTCAAGTGATGCACTGGTAGTCAAGTAGTTAACGCGCTAGTCTGTTAATTCAGGTAGCATAGGGATTCATTAGTTCGAATTCCAACCAGTGCATGAGTTTTTCTACATAATAATAATACTCTGAGGGTTAGGTGGTAAAAAATGCTTTGAACATTAACCTCGCCTGTGGGTTACCTTCCACTAAAGAGTGTTATTATTATTATACTACATATACATAAAAGGTGTACAACGTGTCACACGTATATACTTTACATTACTTTCGGTGTCCATGTTTGATGTCATGGTGGTGGAAAGATGGATGTGAACCCTTTGGACGCCCAGAACCATTGTTCTGGGATAATATAGCATCTTCGTATATAATATAGCATCTACGCCTTGTCCTGTAGGTGGTCTCAACAGGAACTATCAAGGAGTGGTTGGACACAGCGAAGGTCGAGGGTTTGACCTCAACATATAGCAGGAAGGAAATCGTCAAGTCGGAAATACGAGTGCTGTCCGATTTGAATTTTGAGGTGAGATCACAGTTATACATTTTTTTTTTTTAGTTATAATTCATGTTTTATTTTTTAATTATAAAATATTTCTACCAGGGAACGTCCTTCCATAAGGGAACCGAGGATGCAAGAAGCATTTATGTTGGTAGGTAGAGAAGTTTTAATTTCAGCTACAATATCAGGTTCTTTGTATTTTCTCTCTTATCTCTCTGTTGCATTTTATTCGCCAATGTCCGTTTTCACAAGTAGGGCCATCTTACATAAAACTTTGTGTTCAAACCATGCGACCAACATATCTAAATTGTAATCAGACCTTTAACCCATTCTGTCCAGGGCCATCTTACGTAAAACTTTGTTTTCAAACCATTCGACCAACATATCTAAATTGTAATCAGACCTTTAACCCATTCTGTCCAGGTCATCTTACGTAAAACTTTGTTTTCAAACCATGCGACCAACATATCTGAATTGTAATCAGACCTTTAACCCATTGTGCCCAGGTGGGTCGGGGAGGGAACAACGTTCTGTTCTACGTGGAGTGTCTCGTGTACACCACTGTGAGTCAGGACATGGCCGATCCCACCCTGCTCTACACCACTGTACTGCGAGTGCAAGCAGTGGCGTATCTGAAGCGACAGGAGATCTATCACAAGCTGTACAATGCCATGACGAACACCTGGGAGAGAGATGTGCAGGAGCGGTAAGTTGATTCAATATGAACTTTTTAGGGTTTATGAGAAATATGTAGGTATAAGAGAAACTGGGAGAGAGTGATGTGCAGGAGCGGTGAGTTGATTAAATATTTTGTTGATGTTGTAAATTGTAAATTGGTCATGTACCGTAAAATATACAATACCTAACGGTATTTATTATTATTATTATTATTAAATATGAACTTTTTAAGGTTGATGAGAAATATGTAGGTATAACAGAAACTGGGAGAGACATGTGCAGGAGCGGTAAGTTGATTCAATATGAACTTTTTAAGGTTGATGAGAAATATGTAGGTATAACAGAAACTGGGAGAGAGATGTGCAGGAGCGGTAAGTTTATTTAATATGAACTTTTCAAAGTTGATGAGAAATATGAAGGTATAACAGAAACTGGGAGAGAGATGTGCAGGAGCGGTAAGTTGATTAAATATGAACTTTTCAAAGTTGATGAGAAATATGAAGGTATAACAGAAACTGGGAGAGAGAGATGTGCAGGAGCGGTAAGTTTATTTAATATGCTCTTATTAAGGTTGATGAGAAATATGTAGGTATAACAGAAACTGGGAGAGAGAGATGTGCAGGAGCGGTAAGTTTATTTAATATGAACTTTTCAAGGTTGATGAGAAATATGTAGGTATAACAGAAACTGGGAGAGAGAGATGTGCAGGAGCGGTAAGTTGATTCAATATGAACTTTTTAAGGTTGATGAGAAATATGTAGGTATAACAGAAACTGGGAGAGAGTGCAGGAGCGGTACGTTCATTAAATATGATATTTTTAAGGTTGATGAGAAATATGACGGTATATCAGATATATTTTCCACGGTGAAACTAAGTTATCTTAGGTGGCGTTTGTTCTCTTCAACACCGTCCACAATTTTTGTGGATACTATGGCACTAGTAAGAACCTCCATTATTTTTCTAAAAAATTTACCAAGTGAAGAAACAAGCAAAATACCGTCAGTGTGAATTACCTGTTACAGCATCAACTCCCTGCCCATGGAGTGTGACTCGCTCCTCCTAGCGGCAGGAATTGTACTAACCTCCGTGTTTCTCCTCACGGGCCAGCGCGCTCTACTGGACAAAGTGGCAACTAGTCTCGCCCAGGCCATAGGCGTCAAATCCTCCACTGATATCGGCTACCTCTGTAAGATACTGCTCCATCTTATCATGGACTAATGAAATCTACAGCGACCTGAATCAGAGGCTAACATCCTGCACTGATATTGATTCAGCATCTGTTTAGTTTAAGTTTCTGCTCATTTTGAACAAGAAAATTAGAAGGTAGGTAAGTACTTCTCATTTTTCTTTTGAGTTTATTTAATCTTCTCGTGCTGTGCATGTTCTTTTTGCATGTACAATTGTACATAGGGTAATTGATTTCTCAACTTGTTACCATGTTCATTGTATAGAATAGAATAGAATAATTTTTATTGTAAATAAAGCCCGAGGGCATCTTACAAAGTCAATACTTAAAATTAATCTAATACTAAGGGAATTAAACAAAAGTAAATTACAATGTTATGACATTGAAAATAAAGACCGTTGACTAAGCTTAAATCAAATAATACTATACATTGTCAAGAAACTAAACAAAAAAGTAGTAGGTAGGTAAATAAATAAGGCACATAACAATAAATAAAATAAAACCATACAATATAAATATTGTATAGTCTAGCTTAGTTGGTCATTTAAAAATTCGTCAATCGAAAAATATGCCTTTTCTAATAATAATTCTTTAACATGGCTTTTAAAAATTTGATATGGCATTTCTATTACATTAGCTGGTAATTTGTTAATGAATTTATAACAGTAAAAATTAGGACCATTTTGACTCTTAGTAAGTCTTACAAAGTCAGCTCTAAATTCATTCCGATGTCTAGTATCATGGGGATGGATTTGACTGTGTCTCACATAGTTAGAAATATTACTTTTGGCATGTAACAAGCTGTTTATAATGTAAATACAAGGAAAGGTAAGAATACGTAAGGTTTTGAAAGCATCCTGGCAAGGAGCTCTATAGGGTAGTTTTGCAACTATTCTCACAGCTTTTCTTTGTAACCTGAATGCACGTATTCTCTCTGCTGAGTGACCCCAAGCCAATAGGGAATAACTCAAATGTGATTCAACCAGACCAAAATATACGACTCTGAGAACCTCTTGAGAAACGCAGGAGGAGAGATTTCTCAGAAGGTAAATATTTTTACCAAGTTTTTTAGCAATGTGGTCCATATGAGCCTCCCAGCATAAATTTGGCTGAAGTTGAGTACCTAATAATGTAACCGAGTCAGGATTTTCAAAACCTTCTGCATTTCTCAATGTAAATAATACTTTCTCAGTTTTATTTTTATTGATGAAAAGTCTGTTTGCTGAGAACCATTGTTCTACCTTACTCAACATATGAGATAGTAATAGTTCACAATGCTCAAGGTCAGTAGTTGTTCTTGTAAATGTTGAGTCGTATATAAAGGATGTATATAAAGGATGTAAATAAAGCTTGATCCAATTGTTTATTTATAAAAAAAAAAGGTACATAAAACAATAATAAAACTACATATTGTAGACCTCTACAAACTCAGCTGAGGGAAAAGCCGAAAGCAATTATAATTCTATCTTAAATAATATTTAGCAATTATAACTCAGCCTTATAATAAATTCTATCTTAAATATAATTATACATTAATTAATAATCGATTATATGTGCATTTCTGAAACGATTTTATTTTTCTCAAATGAGTTACTGTTTCTATAAACCAATTTTTTATTTCCTAATCGATCTCCAAAAGAACTGCCATTCTTGAAAATCCTATGAATTTATTACTCTTTCTTATAAATTAAGGTAATTTTTTTCTAGGGATTTGTAAGTACTTAATTTGATAATTTTGTAATTAGCATAATACGTTCTGAAATTGATATATTTTATTTAGGTATTAAATATTTGTAAAAAAAATATATTTATTTTAATTATAATAATATTTGTAAGCAAGGAAAACTTCCATTCTAGAAAATCCTTGATATGAACTAAGCCAATTTTTTTTTGATATTAAATTAATTTGATATTTATTATTATATGTATAGTATATCTAGGTTAATTACTTTGAGTGATATTTTATTTTTCAATACTATGACATTATAAGTAACAGAGAAAAATTCCATATTAGTTTTTGTTGTGAATTAAAGCTCAAAATGCCAAGATATTTGTCAATATTTAATTTTTTTGTTTTATATAATTATGTATTTTTATATTATAATAACAAACATTTATTTATTTTTTCAACAATAATTTAATTAATTAGTAACTCAGAGTGATATTATTTAATTTATTTCTGTAACATTCATATTTTTGTTACAATCAATTCAATTCATAAGCAGGAACCCGAAAAACACTGTTCATTTAGATTTAGGGGAAATTAATAGACAAATTTTACATCACAAATCATTGCTTAGCGTCGGTTTTCCCTATCTTACACAGTACGCAAACCGTGACTTAGCGCCACAGAGGTATTACAAACACGTTTATTAATTCCGCCCAGATAGACATATTTGTAATAATTATCTCTGTGGCGCTAAGTCTCGGATTGCGGATTGTCTTATATGGGGAAAACCGATGCTTGGCAATGACTGAAGTTATCGATTTTGTCTATTAATTCCGCCCTTAGTGTAACATAAAGTTATGAAGAGTTTCACACCAATCAGAGAGGTAATGTTGCCTCAGTACTGAGCACACTGCCTCGGGAAGATGTCCTTGGAGAAGTGTTTTATATATTGTGAAAATATAACTATCTATCTTTAAAAAAAAATACTTTGTTAAAATATGATATAACTATTATTACTTTTTATTGTAAAATATTACCTGTTGTCCCTACATTATACATTTCAAGCAATATTGGATAAAAAAGGGACTGTTCGTTGGATTTTCGATATGATTACATTTAACCCTTATCTTGGCACCATCAGTTCTTTTTACGCTATTGGCCCAAAATTAATCCTAAAACATTTTTTCTTCCACAGAACATTTAAAGTTATTTTATTTTTTTACACTTTATTTAAAGTGGCAGGATGGAGCTCTTCCATCCAACCATCCAATTATCATCCCCTTTTACTTTTTCAAAAACTAAATGAAAAATTGAAATTCTCTGCCAAGATAAGAAGGGTTAATTTATACTTGTAATGCATTTAATTGTCTAAATTGTGTATTGGCAATGTATCTAACATCAGCATTAGCAGAAAAAATGTATTTTAGTGCATGCATGTGTAGCACGAAGTATAATTTGGTGATGAATAGCATGATTTTCGTGTTGAATTTGAAGAATCTTTTCAAACCCTTGTAATTTTATGTACATAAAGCATACTTTCTCTCACGTACCTATACAAAAAAATGAAGGCGTATTATAGAAATCCATCATATTATCTCAGTTTTTTTCGGAATTACTCTCAGCCCTGCCAGCGTCAATGCATTGCTTCCCGTAGGATCACCGATGTTAACAACGTCCAGCTAGGTGAAGACTTAGTGATGCTGTCATTCCGGCCCAACCCAGTCTGGGTGAGGTTAATATGGTTATCAGGTTTGTGAGTTTCCTGCGAACGGAGGGTAACACCAATGTCGTGATATGAAAAAAAAACCAATTAAAAAAAATCTCAGCCCTTACGGCAAGATTTGATAAAACATTTAATTTTCTCTATTACTTCACTTAACAGGTAGAATATTCGCTCTTACAATATTTCACAACCTTGAAGTTCATCTTCTGAAGTTGGTCTTGGGTCTTAGGTTTGAATATACTTGAATTTTTTTACAACGCTTACATTACACATACGGTTTTCGTTGGTTTGTTTACACAGTAGCCATGCTGTAATATTACCTGAATGGCCTCCCGATGGACAAACATGACTGATTAAAATCCTCTTAGGTCCAAAATTTAGTAAGGCGTTAAGCAACACGTTAAGCAACACAGCAACACAGTTGCTTAACGCCTTGCAATAACTGTGATCAACACAAATATCATGATAACTAACAAACTACTAAGTACATTTATGTACCTTACTTATAATCTGGACATAATAATAATACTCTTTATTGGAAGGTAACCTCCAGGCGAGGTTAATGCTCTGAGAATTTTCTACCACCTAACCCTCAGAGTCTTATTATGTGGTCACAAACTAAAATTAATGAGGAAAAATTCATGCACTAGGTTGGATTCGAACCAACGGATCCCTACGCTACCTGGATTACCAGACTAGCGCGTTAACCACTTGGTAGTGCTCATTTATGTACCTTACATATAATCTAGAAATCGCACGTATTATTATTATTAAACATGTTAGATCAAGTTTTATTTACAATAATGGCTGCATGGAATGGCCTTGCCTACCAATGCAAAAAAAAAAAAATTCAATAAAGTACATAGAATATTAACATATAAATTAAAATATATCTCCCTTGCCTTTATCCCATATTAGCTTATGTTGCTTTTGGGGTCGGCATTGTTCAACCTCATTGTTGAGGTTGGTAGGGTGGAGCACGTTTTTTTATGGCTGGATGCCCTTCCTAACGCCAACGATTCTATTTGATTTAACGTCCTGGATTAGGACGGGGGTTTTACCCTCCATTCGCTGGAAATCGTACCAGCTACTCACATTAACCTCACCCTTTACCATATAACATATAATTTTTATAACATATATATAACAACCATTAACATATAAATTAAAATGAATAAAACAAATCTTGATCAAGGGCGGTGTGCTAATGCCAGCGGCATTCTCCTCCAACTTGGTCGTACTGCCTCGCACACAGATGGGAGATAATATACCGGGAGAAATCAGAAAGAGATAATATCATTTGGCTGTCCTAATAATAAATTGATGGAAAGGAAAAGAAAAGAACATTAAAAAGTTATTGGAACATTGAAGGAAGGCGGCTAAAGTTTTTAACAAACGGTGGTTGAGTGGTTAGTGAGCCGGTCTGGTAATCCAGGTAGCGTAAGGATCCCTTGGTTTGAATCCCATTCATTGCATGAATTTTCCTCATTTATTACAGACGTTGACACATTATTATTATTATTATTATTTAACACTTTATTAGTAAACCACATGATACAATATGATACATACATAGGACATGAAATAAAAAGAACACAATAGAATATGTAGTGAAAAAGCCAGAGTGAGGTTAAAGCCAAACGCTAAAACAATTTTTTTCATGGCTTTAACGGCAGGTTTCTCACATTGTGAGTTCTTCCATCCAGATTTTTGGGTATGCAACAACGCAGCCGGCGGCAGTCCAAATCAAATGAGTAAAGACTCTTCTTTAACACGTTTTTTTTTTATCTGCTAAATTTGGCCTTGACATTTAGAAAAAAATTGTATGACCTACGAAACCCTACTGGAAACTTTATAAATGTTTCTTTTTTTCTTTTATTTTTACGATTTATCTTACTCAGTAAACTTATTTCATGTCTTTTAAAAAAATCCTCGATGTATAGAAAGCTTTTGAAAAAATTCCAGATTTTTTAAAATATGGCACATAAAATAATTAACTTGAGCCACCGTGCCGTGCCGTTGTAACTCATTTTTCTTCTTCCCTGGCGATGTATTCGGAAGTTGGAAATCCATTTGTCGAAAAGTTTTGTTTCCATGAAAGTTGTTATTTGTTGTATTATTGTTTTATTTGTTCTCCATACTCCTTGGAGATTGTCTCTTCTTTTACTAACCTCTCTCTCTGCGCTGCCTCCAGTTTCTTTGTATGGTGTTCTTCCATTTCTTCGTCTTTTGCTCTCTTCTTAACTTTGTTGTCTGTTGTTGTTTTTAGTATGTATAAGAAAAAACTGCTCAACTATAGCTGTGAAAAACTCACGGATGGAAAAACCTGTTTTATTAAGATTTTGTCTCATTATTATTGTTCTCTTCATAATGTTTTTTTTTTCTTCAATGAATTACTTTTTTTATTTACAAAGGTGCATTTGTTATAAAAGATATCATATTTCTGTCGATCGCAACATTGTTACAAACCAGCGAAAGATATGTGAGATGAAATGCTTAGCGCGCTCTATTGGATGTTAAAGTAAGTAGGATTGATTTTTGTGTTGATCTGTTGTCTGTGAAGTTGTTAGAGATATTGATTCCTGGCGCCCTCCAGTGAAAGATTAGTAAAGGTTCTAGAAGAGAATTTGCTGGGGTTTTCGAGATACTTCCTCTCTCAAGTGGCGAGGTATAAAAGAGGCAGCACTGTGATCGAGTTCAGTTCAGTTTACTACTTGCGAATGTGCTGTGCGCTAGTTTCGATAAAGTTAGTTATTCCGCGAAGTGACTTGCGATAGTGAAGTCTAGTGAATTATTCAGCTATTGTGAACTGTTGATCTAGTTGTTTTCCTTTGTGACTTGATAAAGTGAAGTATTTATTTTTGCGATATTTGCGAGCGTTTTCTATCACAGCTATCCTAACGGACCCAGCCATCCATACATTTAACAATATTAAAACTCCCTCCAGGCTACGAGTCCGCCGCCTTATCGATGGATCTACTGAGGTCGGTATATTTGCCTCAGTAGATCCTATTGCCATACGCATTTGCCTCGCAAAATAAATAATTGAGTAATATCTTTCTTAAAAAAAAAAAACTATATATTTATCAATAGTTCCTTCTTTATTGTCTTCAATTTCCCCTGAGATTCAATCAGGAAACTCAAAAATTCCCCATATCAATTTTTCTTCGTTTCCTTCCATTTTTTCATTGTTGTTTCAAGTTTAAGATAGCCGTCTATCTTCATTTAGTAGTGACTGCTAAACTATCTTCTCTTAAAACTATCTTCTCTTACTTTTCCAAACAGACTGGAAAATAGCTCACAGGACTCCAGAGGAAAGGAAATCAAGTTGCCGTCTGGTCTGGAAATATGTACTTTCTTTCTATTCATTTTATTTTCTTTATAATAATAATAATGCTTTTTCTTTGTGTTATTATGTCACAATTTTAGTGGGTAGCGCAGAATCATAGGACTTTACCACTTTAATTTACAACATCTTGTATTATTTTTTTGCCTAAAATTCTGCCACTGGTCGCTCTTCACATTAAAGCAGCTACTCATTTTTCCTCACGAGGTTTGAGTGGACCCCGAACATCCAAGTACAGAGCAGAAAAAATCCTCCCCCGCTGGGAATCGAACCCAGGTCACCATGATTGTGTGCAATGCCTAGCGCGCTAACTCGCTCTGCCACAGTGACTACTCTTTTATTTTCTTTTGGATTTTCTTTCAGTCCGCTCGCTTAGTCGACTCGTGATGTAGGGGACGGAGTTCGAGTCTGAACATGTAACCACATATATATTTTCAATTTAGCCCTTTTTTTAACAAGAATTGACGGGATGTATTTCGTTTATGTATGACGGGATATATTCCCATGACTTAAATTCAATTTGTCCTAAGTGACAAGTAAGCAACCAAACCACCCCTTACATTTTTCTATCAAAATCTCAATAAAAAAAAAGATACACAAGCCACATTGCATATATGTACAATAAGAAATACCAGGCGTTCAAACAAATTCGAACGTTCATAATGACAAAGAAAGATTATCCCTTCGAATAGTCCAATACCCTGGTAAACCGACCAAAATTTTGAAAATTATGTAACCAAATAATCTTTCTAAAACGCTGTTTCATTCCAAGTTGTATCAATTTATAACCCAAGGCTTTTAGAACACCCTGTATACACGTACCGGCGGATAAAATAATATTCTTCAGCCATGCCTTCCTTAGCACGGAACATAATTAGTTTCTAATCAAGACATCGCCTAATCAAATTACCAACCTATATTTAGCCAAATACCTTCGCCTCTTGACTCTTCCCCACTAATCAAATTACGGACCTAAATTGATGTAAAGTACCTACACTTCTCTCTGTCTTCAATTCCTCTCATCTCTATCCCTTATTTCTTCCTCGCACAGTTTTCAAGATGCTGCAAGCTTTGGTATTTTAGTGACTTCGGAGTTAAGGAGAGGGAGAATTGCAAGATAGGTAGTGTTACGTATGTAATAGTGTATGCTGCTAGCAGGGAATAAAATAACAGGGTAGTCAAGTGGTTAAAGCGCTAGTCTGGTAATACAGAGTAGGGATCCGTTGGTTCGAATCCCATCCAGTGCATGGATTTCCCCTTAATATTAAGAGTTTGTGACCACAAAAGTCAAGAGAAGAAGAGGGGGAGAGACAAAATTAGGTAGAAGGGAGATGAAAGAGAAAATGTGAAAAAGTTATCATAAAGTGTGTAATCACTTTGGTGAAATCGCAACTACTCAAACTCGCTTTATTAAATCTACGCCGAAACCGGGACTTGAACCACCGACCTCCAGGTTACAAGTCCGCCGCCTTATCGATCAAGGTACTAAGGTCGGAAAATACAAAAAGAGAGAGAGAGAGATAAATAGAGAGAGAGAGGTCTTAAGGGCATAAGAGAGGGACCCCCTGAAAGCGAAGGAGTGATATGGTTTTACGGGCAACCCATAAAACATTCACGCAATAAAAAAATGTTAGCAAGAGAGGCATTGGGAATACTGGGAAAATTTGATTGAATATTTTAGCAAAAAACATCCGAATGTAGATGTTAAACTCGAGATGTTTATGTTCCTTATCCGCTTGTATGTTTATGTTCAAACGTCTTGCTGGAATTTACCTACTTGTTCTCCATATACAGGGTGTATGTTCCTTATTCGCTCTATGTTTATGTTCAAACGTCTTGCTGGAATTTACCTACTTGTTCTCCATCATATACAGGGTGTATGTTCCTTATCCGCTCTATGTTTATGTTCAAACGTCTTGCTGGAATTTACCTACTTGTTCTCCATATACAGGGTGTATGTTCCTTATTCGCTCTATGTTTATGTTCAAACGTCTTGCTGGAATTTACCTACTTGTTCTCCATCATATACAGGGTGTATGTTCCTTATCCGCTCTATGTTTATGTTCAAACATCTTGCTGGAATTTACCTACTTGTTCTCTATACAGGGTGGTGCAGAACAATGCCAGCCATTGTATTGCTTAGCCAGCGCGGCGCGTTAAACACAGTGGGTCTTAAAGCGTAGTGTAAAGAGTATAATACACTATTAACGAGTTAAGAGCGAATAATATTTATACTTCCCGATTAAGTTTAACGAGTTACTAGTGAATATTATTTATACTTCCGGATTAGGACAATTAGAGTCCCCCTATGAGTCTTTATCAGCAGATAATAACAATTACTATTTATACTGCCCGATTTGGACTAATGGAGAGTCCCTTTATTTCAGCAGAGTTTTGGTGACATTTTTATGGGGCTTTTCCGTTACCTGGTATATGTCGAAAAATCATCCTATTATACAACCCCACCCCCCCTAAAAAAAAATAAAATAAATACGAGTATTATTAAGAACAATAAACAAACAATGGACCTTTTTTCCTTTGAATGGCCCATAAAATTATCTAGTATATAGGGACGGTCTTATTTGCCCTCTAATCCAATTTGCTCATTACTCTCACATCATCAAAATAAAGTAATCTGCTTTTTTTATTGGATAATAAATATTTTATTTCAACATGGGACGAGAAAACAAGCGATATACATGTTACACTGAAAACTATAATACAGTATTTGTAATATAAATAACAATAATTTTTAACATAGTAATTAATGTATCTATTCTTATGAACATGGTTGCAATTATTATACTATGAGATGGTTTAATTATTACACAATATTTATTTTAAAGGTAAGTGTGCGCCAAAACTGCTTTCGCATTACTTCAGGGCACTTTACTTTTACATTCATGCCATTCCGGAAACGGAAAATTTCGATCAGAAATTTCCGCTCCGGCCGGGATTCGAACCCGCAACCTCCGGGTCAGAAGCCAATGCTCTTAACCACTGAGCCACGGAGGTTGGCTTAAAATCATAATAATCATAATGACTAAAATCATAATAATGCCATAATAAGATAAATATTTCATATCATAAATTTAATGACATTAATTCATATATAAATTATATGACATTTATGATACCAACTTCTATAGAAGTCTGTACATTAAAGGATTTAAATAAAAAAGTAAACGTAAAGGTTATTTTTATCATGTATTATTAATCATCCGCGCTCCATCTAGGTCTGCGGCGCGGAGTTGAAGGCATGGCCGATTGATCCGGTGTTTACTATTTGGGTACAGAACTACTATTTGGATACCAAAGATGCAGGTGAAAATTACTAGTTGGGTACGGAAGATTTACTACTTGGGTACCAGATAGAAGCAGGTAAAATATTAGTACATAGAAATTAAGTATTTAGATTTTAGATTATTATGACATGTCGTTCATTAATAATTGAAATAGTTCTCTCTGGGCATCCATCTAGTGATAATACTAGGTAATTTTTATTTAATTTTGATAACAATAATACTTTCATTTTACAATTTTGTGCTATAAATCTTTGAAATCTGACTAATGAATGGCAATGCCTTGAGTGTAAAATAGGGTTAGGTAGAATACATAGAGGGCCATGCCTCGGGAATATAGTAGGGTTAGGTAAAATACATAGAAGGCCATGCCTCGGGAATATAGTAGGGTTGGGTAAAATACATAGAAGGCCATGCCTCGAGTTTATCAAAGGGTCACTAAAAGTACATAGAAGGCCATGCCGCAGGTCCAATTAAATGATACCTATGTCAAATCTCAATCAAGAAAATTCCCTCTTCAATATTTGTAGACCAAGTGAGAAATTTGTAGGTAGGCTTAATTCGTATAAATGTACTTTTTTATATACTCTTTATGTAATGAATAAAAAAACGACCCGTTACCCAAGTGGGATATCTTGTGTTTTTTCTTGTACCCAAGTAGAAAGATAAAATAAGGTCTGTACTCAAGTAGTGTACAGCTGATTGATCATAGCTACCATTTTTCCCTTCGTAAATATCTTACAAGATAAATGAGAATGCTTCTTCTTAGAATGCAACAGTCAGCGAGATGAATGAGGTATATTATGCCACATGACAGAATTCCTGTCACACAAAAAGAGAATAGTTTAACAGTAAAAATAGATCATTAAAACTAATTTAGTAACTTATGTTCGTAGTATTGCTAATATTTACACAAGTATAGCTGGTTCCTACAGGTAATCATAGGTTGGCTTAATTTTTACCAGATGGAAATTATCAAATAGGTTGTTAAAAAAAACAGAATGACATAAGAATAGACATTACAAAGTTGTGCCCCTCAATTTTTTCTAGTGTTTTCAAAAGTTAAGTTAGATCCGTCTTGGTCAGTAGTCTGCAATCTGTTTTTTTTTTTTTCTTTCTTTCTTTCTTCTTCTTTTTTGTATATTGGTCAATTGTCAGTTGGTCACGTACCGTAAAATATACAATACCTAACGGTATTTATTATAAATGCAACTTTTTAACATCACTGAGTTGAAAAAAACCTGAGGGTTAAAAATGAAATCTAGGTAACGTATAACACATTTTTTTTCTTAACAACATAATCAGGCCTATGAGAAAATGTAACATCGGGGCTTTCAGAATCAATTTTAAAGTAAGCTTCCGTGACAATATAAAAATAATAATATTGCCTTATTTATACTGCCCGATTAGGACTATTAAAGTCCCATTATTCCAGCAGTAAGCCCAAGACATATTATTACCTATGTGGTAAAAATCCCTAATGGGAGGATAACTTGTCATGTCCCGGCTGGATTTCGAACCCACGACCTCTGGTATCTCTGAATTCACAGAGTGCCGTCTTTCTTTCTTTCTTTCTTTTTCTTTATACCTACTTTCCTTATCCCTTGTATTTTTTTTCTCTTTTTTTTTGCAAAACATGTTCTATGTACATATTCTATATCCTTTAAAAAAAAAGAGATTATTGCTTGAAATGAATTAATGTATTGCTATCTATAGTAGATGGGTCTTGAACACTCGGACACAATTGCAACTGTTGGGTCTTGAGCTTCTCTGAAGTCACCGCGGTGTTTAGAAAGTGTACTGGGGCTCCGCATAGGGGTCACTCCTCCAGATGGTAGCTGAAACAGAAATAATAATAATATCGCCTTATTTATATATTATTATTATAGTGTATGCTTTTAACCTATTTATGTAAAAAAACTAACGGAAAAACTGAGTCAGAAATTTCTGCTCCCGCCGGGATTCGAACTTGCTACCTCCGGGTCATTATTATTATTATAGTATGTTACTTAGGTAAGACAAAAATATATACAGTAAAATACCATGAAATTATAAAGAAAAAATAAATAGATTGAGCAAAGAAACAAGAACAAAAAAGAGAATGAAGCTAATGTCCTACCTTAAGGGCGGGGTTATTGCTTGTGGCAATCTCTTCCACGCAACCCTTTATACTGCCCGATTAGGACTAATGAGTCCCATTATTTCAGCAGTAAGTCCAAGGGTTGGGTGGAAGAGATTGCCACAGGCAATAACCCCGCCCTTTAGGTAGGACATTATTGTTATTTTCTTTTCTTTTTACTTATTTATTTTTTCATTTGTTTGTTCTTTTTTCTTCTGTCTTTTCTTAATTTTATACTGTTGCATGTTTGTCCTCCTAATAAAGCTTAAAAAAAAAAAAAAAAAAAAAAAAGACGTATTATTATGTGGTAAAAATCCCAAATGGGAGGATAACTTTTGTCAGCTCTGGTAATTTCTTTGGACCAGAAAAAGTCATGAAGCATTAACACAGACAACCAAAGAAATGTGAGAAGAATATTAAACCAAAGAGAGAAAAAATAGCTTCGTCCAACTTGGGTATAACTTGAACAAAGTTATGCAACAAACCTTAAGTAGGTAATAGATACGACGTCGGAACTTTATTAAAGTTTTTTTTTTTTTTTATGTCACAACTTCGTGTAGGATAAGTAATATGAGTGGATTTCTCACAACGAATGCTAATGTATGATTGTATAGCACATGTGCACTGCTAGTCAAGTGGTTAACGCACTTGTCTGTTAATCCAGGTAGTGTAGGAATTCATTGGATCGAATCCCACCCAGTGCATGAAAATTTCCTCATTAATTTGAGTTTGGACCACATAACAATAAGATTCTGAGGGTTAGGGGGTAGAAAATGTTTCGAGCATTAACCTCGCCTGGTGGTTACCTTCCACTAAAGAGAATAACACTCTTTAGTGGAAGGTAGTTATATAGAGTGTTATTATTATTATTACATACTCTTTAGCGGAAGATATAGTTATATAGGTAGTTAGGTACCTATGTGAGAAAAGTTGAGAAAGAAAAGAGTAAAAAAAGGTAAGAATAGTTCCCGTTCTTTTCTCTCTCACCTCTTCCGCGCTGACCTTGTTTCACAATTGAATAAAGGCTTGTTTAAAAAAGACAAAGAAGCGAGAAAAAGTAGGGAGGGAGAGAGAAAACGTGAATTGGAAACATAAAGTTGAACATACCAAGTTATCGAGGGAGGGAGGGAGAGAGAGAGAGATTAGGAGAGAGAAAGGAGAGTGAGGTCAAATACCAAGATATATTGACATTGGCTGTTCTTAATGTAATCGAAATTTTCTACCACGCCGGGATTCAAACCCGGGTCACCGTTTGTGCAAGCCTTGTATCATGTAGTATATATTATGTCATTTATTTGTGTTATTTCTCATAACTTTAGTGGGTAGCGCAGCATTACGTGATACCTAATAACATCAGCATGATTCAAGTACTTCATTGCTAACTCGTAATGCAGCCACGGTAAACTACTATAATTCTGCGCTACGCACTAAAATTGTGATAAAATAACACAAAGAAACACATTTATAAATTATATTATATAAATATATAACATTCAAAGGGCCAAGCTGTAGATAAGCGAATTTCCGTTACGCATACAAGTAACTACTCATTTTTCCTCACGAGTTATGAGTGGACCCGGACATGAAAGTACAGAGCAGAAAATGTTTTACCATCGCGGGGATTCAAATCCAGGTAACCGTGCGTGCAAGCCTAGTGCCTAGTGCGCTACATCACTTGGCCACTGTGACTACAAACTAACTGATACATGAATTTAGCATCTCAATCAAAAGCAACATATTAAGTAAAATGTGAACCCTACAACGATGGGAGGGCCCTACAACGAAATCACTAGGGTCCTGTTACAGCGCCGCACTTGAAGTAATGATATTTTTCGGTTCCACGTGCGGTTATCTCTTTGAGAACTTGGGTTTTTTAGTGGGTGGAAATCCCACACCCCAAGTCAGGATGACCTGGGTATCTAAAAGATTTTTTCCTGCCTTCAAAAAAAAAAAAAAAAAAAATACAAACAATCAGTCTTATTGTAGTATAAGATTTGCTCTAGGAAAAATGTTTTGTTCTTGTTGTACTCCACATGCTTCAATGTTGCTTCAGTGACGAGCAGACCTGTGTGTCAAGTAGTCTTGATCGACAGTATTCGACAGCCAGTGTTGTCACGTCGTTATAGCAGAAGGTAACGAGTTGAAATGTAAATAGCGAAGAAGAAGAAGAAGATAAGTGGCAGAGGGACGGAAGAAAAAATAGAATAAAAAATAAGAAACAATAGAAAATGAGGGTAGAAGTAGGAGGAGGATGAGAAGGAGAAGAGGAGAAGGACGAAGAAAACAAGGAATAGAAGAAGGTGGAGGAAGGAGAAGAAGAAAGAGGAGGGGGAGGAGGGTAGGAAGAGGAGGTGAAGAAGGAGGAAGAGATCGAGAAAAAAGAGGAGAATATAGAGAAGGAAGAATAAGAGAAGAAGGAGGAGGAGGAGAAGTAGAAAGTGTGCACAGAATACAAGAGACAGAACAAAGTAGCAAATATTATTTATCTTCTTTAAACATCGTTTTGTTATTTATCACTCCCTCCCTCTCTTCTCTCTTCCCTTCCTCTTAGTTCTGTCTCCTCATTTATTTCAATTTTTGAACTTTTAGTATTTTTGTTTGCTTGTCCTCATTGAGGTCGTTTGAGACGAGGCGAGGGTTTCAACTTCCATACACTCGAAACTCACTACCCACATTCATATCGCCCAGCTTGAGTTGGACCGGTAACAGATATTGAGTTTGAGTGGTTGTCCACCAAGTCTTAACACCGCTGGCCGTTGCTTTACTTCTGTGATCCTGACCCGCGTCCCCACCAGTGTTGTTCAACAATGTTGATCAACACTGCACCGTTTCAACATCACACTGCAGGCAAAATTTTTGAACATGGTGATCAACTTTTTGAACCGTTGAACACCGGTGGGGACGCGCTTATGGAATTTGTAAATTCAACTGGTGAGTTCAGACCTGGTGAGTGCCACGGGAGCGCTGGCTCCACATTCGATATTTTAAAAAATACACGACTTTTCGTTCTCAGAGTTTTTTTAAAGTGGAGCAACATCCAGCGATTTTAGAACTTGATGGTTCACCACTCAGATTCTAATCGCCGTTTTGCTGACTGGGTTAGGATGTCTGACTGAGTGACGTTATTTTGGCTGAGTGACGTTATTTTGGCTGGGTGAGGTTATTTTGGTTATCACGTGGCTGAGATTCCAACTAAAACTCCTATCTTGAATGACTTTCAATGGTAAAAAGACTTTCCTAAAAAAAGCTAATTTTAAATGCAACTCAGAAGACGGATGAACTTCTCTGAGAAGTCTTGAAAAGTTGTCTAATTCAATTATTTTAATTTATTTGAAATAGTATTATGTTAATTTACAGTATCATTTGCCTAATCTTAATCTCCTTTACATTGATTTCCCTTCTCTCTCCTCTGTCCTCTGTTTGCAGTGACTCGAGTTCTTTTGATATCCTTTTACTTCCGAGAAATTTCTATCCTTTTACTATTAGAAATCTGAACTATTGTGTTCGTTTTTGTAAGAAAAATATATATTTCCTCCGATTTCGATTTTTTCATATTTCTTAATATTTTCTCGACTTTCGAATAAGAAGGTCTTCAAAGGGTTACGAAGCAATGCGAAGCAACATTTGATTTTTTGATTTTGAAATGTTCTGAAGCACAATTTTGTGTCAATGAGATAAAAGTTCGCGGGAAGTGGGCAAAAACAATAAAACAAAATACATATAAACTCTGTTTCGTGTTTAATATAGGCCGGTGGCGAGTGCTACTTGACGAACGCTCCCCTTCCGGCGAGCTTAATGTCGGTCTAATACAACCCAGTGTCTTGAGAAATTATAATTATAATATGTAGTACTCACCATTATAGTGCATATTCTTGTACATGCTCACAGCGCAGGTCTTTTGCTGAAAAAAACAAAAACAAACGAAAGACTTTTAGATCTATTTAGAGAGAAATAATTTTATTTATGGAGGGTAACACCCCCGTCGTTATATGACCAATTGACCAATGACCATGCAGTTGAAAGCGACGTTAAACCAACAATTTTTTTTATTGAATACAAAACAAAATGAATCGTCAGCCTCAATTGGTCGAGGACACACCATACGCATCTGAAAATCTTGTCATTATAGTTTACTATGTGTATCTATTAACCGACCTCAGTAGCTTGGTTGATAAGGCGGACTTGTAACCTGATGGTCGGTGGTTCAAGTCCTATTTTCAGTGTAGATTTAAGTTAAGGTAGTTTGAGTAGTTGTGATATTACGAAAGTGATTAACACAAATATGATAACTTTTTTTGAAGTGTATTTATTATTTTGCAGAACACATACTTTATCTTATGGTGTTAGGGATATTAATGGAATGCTTTTGGACGGTTTTGGTGGTTGTAATGCACAGGAATCGAACCCAGAACCACACTATGGTAAGTTGGTAACCTCAGTTACCAAGACATAATGGAACACTTTTTAGTGCAATTTGAGTCTATGAAAAGACATCTTTAACCGACAAAAAAAATTATCTACTCACTTTCTCAGCAATCTTTTTTCAGTATTCTTGGAAAATGTTGTCATTAGGGAAGATCGCCTCCTCTTACCCCTCTTTCTCTCTCTCTCTCTGCCTCCCTCGTCTTTTTTTTTTTCTCTCTCTCTCTCTCTCTCTCTCTCTATCTCTCTCTCTCTCTCTATCTCTCATTAAAGATATCTGCTTACTTCATTTTTATCATATCCATTAAAGCAGTAGCAGTCAAACTGCGGAAAATAAGACTTAGAATTTGTGCAAAGAATCACTCAATGATGTCCCAAAACATCAAAATTCCAAGCACGCTGTCAATGATAACATTTTTGTCCGGTTTAATGGCACTTGAACAAGGTATGATAACATTCAAAGGGCCAAGCTGTACCTATGACCAGCGAATTTCCTTACAATACAGATAGGGAATAGTGCCAGTATAGAGGGAACTTTTCCTACATCTAGTTCTCTCGGTGAAGTCCTTGATTTATAATGATAAATAATATATCTATGTGGATGTTAGGTGGTAACATAGGAATCATTTTGTTTAGAATAGCTAAAACCTTTATGACACATCATTTCCTTTATTACACATCAAGAACTTATATGTAAGTACATGTAAAATATCCCAAATAAAATAAATATTGCTGTAAAACAACTGCAAAAAGAAAAATTTATCTCTCTTAAAACATTTCAAATGTAAATATGAGTAGGTACAAAGGCCGTATCCGACTTGCGTAGATTCATCATTTTAATACCCTAATTGCGTAAAGGTTAAATAATCAATCTGTAAGTCATTTCATTAATAAAAAGAGGTATTATAGCAGGTAGATGTTTACGCAACTAGGAGGTTACCCCTGTACGCAAGTAGTTTACACCAAAGAAAAAGACTGATAAAAAATTACTTTTTTTTTGCTCGTTCTTCGATTTTTTTGCGGTCTTCCCTTTGATTTTGCAGACTAAACCAGAAATTTATGTCCTGAATAAGTCAAGAGGATCCTCAGAAAATTACTTCGTACACCCCAAGTCATCTACTTTGAGAACCACTGCCATTAGGGGAAGAATAATACACTTCCCGGGTCATTAGTCTAAGGGAGAACCCCCCCTCCTATCTCTAGAGTGCTTATCACTTAGGGGTTCAAGGCTGGGGTTTTGGGGGTTCATATACATTACCATTACAAGGAAACCTCTTATCTTTTAAATTTCATTAACCTAAACGAAAAAATAAATAACTGTAAAAAAACTCTCTTTTTTCCTTTCATGCTGAAAATTTTCAATTTAGCTTTTTCTTTTCCGATTCGAAATTTTTTTCAATTTTTAATCATCGAAAAAAAGGGCAGCAATTTGGGTTGTGGGTTCGAATGTTTTTTTTTACCTGTACCTACCTGTGATGTTAGCTGTGCCTACCTGAGATGATTGATCAAAGGTCCCAGAGGGAATTTTTCTCTAGCGACTTCAGGTAGGACATTTTTTTACAACAAAAAAGAGAGAGAGAGAGAGAGAGGAGGATGTTGTGGGTGTTCGAGAAATAGAAAGAGTGATAGTGGGAAAGTAAGAGAATCAGGAAGAAACAGTAGAAAAGAAAGAGAGATAAGATAGGAAGTAAGAGGGATAGAGAGAGAGAGAGAAAAATAAAAAAAGGAAGAGAGAGAAAGACGGAGAGGGAGTGAATGAGAAGGGGTAAGTTGAGAGACAGAGAGGGAGATAGTAGGATAGAGAGAGAGAATAAGAAAAAGAAAGAGAGAGAAGCGGGAAAGGGAATTGTTCCTTGAGCGACAGAGAGGAATATGGGAAGTTCTCATGATGGTTTATTTATTTTTTATTTACACTTTATTTTTTTTTACAATGCAAACAACACTAAATTATTAACAAAGATAAAAAAAAAAAATTAACAATATTTACAAAAAAAGATATAGAAAAAAAATATTTCAATTTAAATGTACAATGTATTGTAATCCGGGGCGAAGTTAATGCCTTAGGCATTCTCTGCCACTTAACCCCGGTCTCTGCCACTTAACCCCGGTTGATCGCACATATAGAAATATGTGGTTCAGGACGAGCCAACTTTGAAATAAAGTTGGCTCGAGACAATCACTCAGCCCTCCAGCTGTAGCCAAGCTGATTACAACAACAACAAGATAGTAGGAAAGAGAAAGAAAGATAGAGAAAGTAAAATAATAAGGGGGAAAGGGTGTGAGAAATAAGAAGAAGGAAGAGGGAGATAAAGAGAAGGAGTGAGAGAGAGACATCAGGAGGATAGAGTAGTGACGTACAGAACCAAACTTTCACAGGTTTTCTTTTCTCTTTGAGTAAAATCAGGGTTTCTTTAACAACAAAATAGATCTCTCGACCACTGATCCATGATATCTGTCTCGGTAGCTCTGTGCTGTGAATTCAGAAGTCGCGGGTTCGAAACTCGGGTTTTTTACCACATAATAATACACATAGGCTGAGTGCTGGAATAATGGGACTTAATAGTCCTAATCCGGCACTATAAATAATGCGATATTATTAATATCGAACTTTTCCCAAAGATACTAATAATATCGCACTAATTTGGATTTTTATTTTATTAATAAGTTATTTTTTACATTTAAATTTTATTTAATGAAGATGAAAGAATTTGTTGAATAAAAAATAATCTTTTGAAAGTACTAAAAAAAAAAAAAAAAAAAAGTATATCTCACCTGGCTGATGGTCTGTCTGAAGTCGATGTTGGTGCGCACAGTCCTGGCATGTATGAACTGCAGGGGCCGCACATTGTTCCCTAGGGGGGCCTTGGGCTGCTCTTCTGACCCCTGCTTCAGCCTCCGCAGGGCGTACAGCTGAAAATCAAATCATATCAAAGTTTTTATTAATGTTTATCAATTTCCATAATTGTTAACACAAGTCAAAATACATTAAAATAAGTTAAAGAAAAAAGAAACAAAGAGATAAGAAATAAATAAATATGTAGAACCTACTTAAAATAAATACCTATTGATTATTAAAGGTCCCCAAAAAAAAAGGGAAATCAAAGGACCCAACTCAACATAATCAGCAAAAAGAAAAGGGAGAGAATACCAATTGGTGTGTCATTGGGAGAATAATAAAAAAAAAATCATAAGAAATGAGAAAATAGTTCAGTAAATTAGGATTTCTTTTCTTATTTAAGTATAATTACTTGCGATAAATTTCTAATATTGGAAATCGGAAGTACTGTGTTCGTTTTTGTAAAAAAGAAAAAAAATAATTGTTTCGATTGTTTTTGCTGTTCTTTTTTTTTTGAGTTATTCCTTTTTTCCATTTCATTATTCTATTAGATTATAGGATTTCTCTTCACTGTATGATTTCCCTTATTAGATTTTGATGCACTTGTTCTCAATGAGATGAACATAAATTTGATTAATATTCCTCGTGCTTGAGACTCGAACCACCGACCTTTTGATTACTAGACCGCGGCCTTATCGAGCAATTAAAGACAGTATCACAAAATATATGTAGAATAAAATTATATATCATTGTATGGGATGCAGAATGCACGAGATTAATAATCTTCCTGGTTATTTTTAGAATTCACTTCTTCAGATTTCACTGGAGAGGGAAACACGCACATAAAGACATTAATTATTATGAATTATAAAAATAAGACTTTGAGAGTCTACTTCGAGAGATGATGCGTTTCATCACCACCCTTCTTCTTTCGAATGCCAAAACTCCGATCACTCATGTACAGCAGAGTTCATCATGTTAATTTAGCTCAGTGGTTAAGCAGTCGCTTGCCATGCGGAAGGTCCTGGGTTCGATACCCCGTGCCGACAAGAATTTGTATTCTCAATTTGGTTACAATAATTTTAACCAAATTAAGAATACAAATTCTTTGTTTGTAAGGGATTTCGGTGTGCTGGTGTTGACCCAGCACCTAAATGGGAAGTATTGTGTCAGTTCTCGCCCATCAGAGGGGAGGCATACTACGGGATGGGCAAGCTACAACCCAGACCATAAGCGTCTACAGTAGCTCCTGTTTCATGGCTACAAAATAAGAAAAGCTGTGAAACACTCATTTTTAAAAAAAAAATGAGCAATGGGAAGCAGAGAGGAAGAAAGAAGGCAGGAGATAGGAAGAGAGAGGGGAGAGGAGGAGAGAATGAAGAGGTAGCTCCTGTTTCATGGCTACGAAATAAAAAGACTGAGAAACAACACTAATCTGAATGTATAAAAAAAATCTCCACACGCACAGAGACGTGGTGATTTATATCGGTAAGAACGTCTCATTTCAGTGAAATTCCGACGTCGAAAGGTGTTTCGGCGCTCACATAGTTATCGTCAGTATCACCGTCATTTGTCATCAATTCATCATCAGGGTGGCGTCATCATCAGGGACCATGGTAGCCAAATTCTCTTCACACCCTCTTATATATGACGCTTGACACACACCCCCAGTTGCGATTTTTTTTTTTCAACACAGCTATCTCGCTATCATACGAGTATGAGAGGTTCTCAGCAAGTGGAGACCAAATGGTCGCACAAAATCGCCAAGAATCATGATTTTTTTTACAGTGGTATAAAAGATAAAGACCGTCTTATTAGTTCACATTTTTAGTGGGTAGCATACATAGACATAACGAAAACTATTTTTTTTAACGAGAAATAATGCATCATATCTCCAACTAACCATCATGTTCCAATATGCCGCCACTGGTCGTTGCCCACACTACAAATACCACAATTGTTCTCACAAGGCTAGGGTAGGTCCCGACATCCAAAGTACAGAGCTGAACAAATTCCAACCTCGCCGGGATTCGAACCCAGGTCACCTGGACTGCAAGCCGAGCATGCTACCGCTAGGCCAAGGTGACTACGAGTGGTATAACACGGCTGGCTGTTAAACAATGCAACGTAGGTTCAAAACTTGGTCAAACCTCAAATTATTACATTGAATTGATGGTCTAAATAAACTCGGGACAAAAAACAAATACAATTTTCAATGTTGGGAATTTACACTTTGATTTCGGACACAACTATCATTAGCTTTGTCTGAAAATGCGCAGGTTTGAATCCCACCCAAGTCTACGGTTTATAATTTTATTTGTATGCACTTTTTTATAGTAAGTATAAGGAAGCTAAAAATGAAGATTTCCGAAAAAAAGCCTCTGAGTCTAGAGGCCCCTTTTCCATTCTGCTTCTCAGTTCGTCTAAGAATTTGGCCATATATTTAAAACAGGTACCAATAATATCTACGACATATTAGAATTCAGGGACTTTTGTATAAATAAATAACAATAAACACTTATTATTATTTTTTTCATCTAGTTTGGAAGTGACGTCAACAAAGCCTACCTCAAGTATGTGTCATCATCAGTCGAATTTCATTATCGAATCCAAGTTGCCTGAAGTGGGATTCCGTCCCTAATGTTTGTTGTTTAACATACGCTTTCGATCATAATTATTTTAATATCTCGGTTGTGTCAAACGGAAAAATAAAGATAAACTAAATGTGATATAACGAATAATTAAGTACGCTTTTCTGTGTGATTTTTATTTCTTTTATCAATACTTAACTATCCTTTATCTCTGTGCTTAAAGAATTTATCTAGGCAGATTTTGGTGAAGGATATTTAAAAATGGCTTTACATCCAAAGGTATATGTCTTATCTTTTCTTTTTTAATATTTAATTTATTTTTACCTTTTTTGAGGGTTCGAGAGATCGACATTGAGAATTAATTTTAACAAACTCTCTATGATCTGCCTGAAGATAATAAAGTTGAAACTTTTGTATGAAACAACTTTTATATAATTCTGAATTGTTGGTCAGAATATTGTATAATAATATTTAGGACCAATGAGTCTCATCCCATCAATCCAGCAGTAATCCCAAGACATATTATTATGTGGTTGAATAACAATAATAACACTCTTTAGTGGAAGGTAACCACCAGGTGAGGTTAATACTCTAAGCATTTTCTATCACCTAACCCTCACAGTCTTAAAAGTTATGTGGTCACAAACTCAAATCAATGAGGAAAAATTCATGCACTGGATGGGATTCGAACCAACGGATCTAAACGCTACCTGGATTACCAAACTAGCGTGTTAACCACTTGACTACCACTGCACGGTTAAATCACAAATCCCAGTATCACCACTTGACTACCAGTGCACGGTTAAATCACAAATCCCAGTATCACATCCCAGCCGGATTTCGAACCCACGACCTCTGGATTACCGGGACTATAAGGTGTTTTGTATTCGCTCTCATCTTCAGACCAAGGCGGCTCCTGTGTTCACTGTCCCCCTGAACAGTGTCGGAGAGCTGAGGGAAGGAGACAGCGTCCGGTTTGAGGCCCGACTGACCCCCACTGATGACCCCAAGCTAAAGGTTGAGTGGTACTGGAACGGTCAGCCCATGAAGGCTGGATCGCGATTCCGCACTTTGGCGGACTTTGGGTGAGTATGGGTAGTTAAAAGTTTAAAAGTTATACATTGTTGCATAGGGGGTAGTGGAGGGGGGGGGGGTCAAATGTGCAACACCATCGCCCGCCTTTTTGCACCATCAGTTAATTGCATCATTTGTTAATAATCATGTATTCAAGAGAGAATAAAATCACTTCTTTTTTAATTTCTAAATAAATCTAGTTTGAAACACCATAATCTTTGCTTTCTGGTGTAACTCGTTGACTTTTCTTGGTTTGAAAAATATTTGGTTTAATTACAAGAGCGATGTCACAGTTACTTTATTGCACATTTGACATGACTTGAACCACCAACCTCCATGTTACGAGTCCACATGTATCGAGCTACCGAGGTCGGTTGCGGGAAAAGACGGAAAGGCAATAAAATCAAACATAAATATAAAAGAACTCAAGGGACCGGATCCAATTCTCTTGTAAGCAAAATTCTCTTATATTCAGTTCTCTTGTAATCAAGTTTCTCTTATATCCAGTTCCCTTGTAATCAAGGTTATCTTTTATCCAGTTATCTTATAATGAAGAACCTCTTATATCCAGGTTCGACTGTATAAAAAGAAATTTTCCCAACTCAAGTTTTCTCTCCATTAGGTTCGTTGTTCTAGAGATATCGCCCGTCTACCCAGAGGACTCGGGTCAGTTCGCCTGCCGGGCGTACAACGACTATGGGGAGGCCATTACCACTACCAGCATGAGTGTCACAGGCCAGCAGTCCATTATACGGGAGGCTCAGGTGCCCAGGGGTAAGAACATAGAGGGTGCTCATGCATAATTAACACAATACTGAGTGTCACAGGCCAGCAGTCCATTATACGGGAGGCTCAGGTGCCCAAGGGTAAGTACATAAAATGTGCTTTGCAACCAACCTTTAAATCAGTTCTGACTTCAGAATAATGTCTAATATTAAATATCGGAAGTACCTATTGTGTTAATTATTGTAAAAAAAATTACTCTGATTTCGATTTTTAGGGTTTTGTTCATATCGTCGGCTAGAAGGTAAAACTGACCAAGTGACAGTTGGTTATTTCTCGATTTTTCGTTACTCTGGTCGGAAATTAACCTAACTATTGGCTAAAAATCAAAAGTTCGGTAGTATTCAAACATATGTGCGGGAAAAAGCGAAAAAAACAATTGTTACCTGAAAGACTATTGGAGATTTCAATGACCAAATGGAGATGGTCCAAATGCAGATGGTCAGTTTTACCTTCCAGCCGACGGATATGAAGAAAAAATCCTTTTAACAAGACCGTTTTTTTGTTTTTAATATAAGTGAAATTAAATTTTAAGATAGCCAACCAACTCTGGAAAGCTCCCGAAATTTTCTTTGATTGAATTTATATAAAAATAAATTTTACATTTCCTAAAATTTCGTTTGAATCACACAAATTTACATACTATAAAGTTTATTTCTAACATACTATACACTTTATTATCACTTTTCTTTAAATTTACATCAAAAACATTATGATTGTGGAGAAAGAAGAACTCATGAAAAATATGGAAATTCGCATGAAAATTGTTATTCAAAAAACCGTAAAGAATGCGATCGAGATCGAAGAATTGAAGAGGATAGTAGAAAAACAGCAGAATACAATTGAAACTATCACTGAAAACAATAAGATTCTCACATCGCGTTTGGATAAAGTAGAGCAGTACATGAGAAGATCGAACGTGGAGATCGGTAACGTCCCAGGACATGATGGAGAAAATATGGAGAAAATCATCTGTGCTATCGGTAAGAAAGTAGGGATGGACATTAGTTTCAATATAAATACATATACAAACAGCTCATAGAATACCATCGAAAATCTCACCCAGACCCATCATCATTCAATTTACAAATCGTCAAATGAGAAATCAATTCATAATAAAATCAAGAAAAACAAAAAATCAATTGTGATTCAATTCCCTTGGAATACAAAAGCAACAACAAAATATATATGTAACTATAACAGTCAACCGGAAAAAACTATTTTATGAAACAAGGATGTTAGTAAAGAAGAAGCAGATTCAATCAACCTGGACCAGGGACGGAAACATCTACATCAAGAGGGATGACATGTCCTCTCCAATGCGCATCGCCAGTACCCAACATATCAAGCCATTTCTTGAATCCTATGCTTCTGCAACTTCTACTCCCACTATTTAACTTCTTTTCCTCCCCCTCATCCTATTTTTTGTTCTTTTTGTTAGTTTTTCTTTTTTGTTATTTATTTTACCATTTATTTACTTCACTAATGTTTTTTTCCTTTCCATTCTTAACAGTTTTATCATTTCTTCATTTATTAGCTTTTCACTCCTCTCATTCCTTGCGGTTTAGTCCCAACTCATCAATATCTCTCTACTCCTTTATTTATCACTCTTTTAATATCTTTGAATCAGTTTATATTTACATCACTCAGGCCAATATTTCTCTCCTTTTTCACTAATCTTCCATAGGTACATCTCATCATTTATATTTCACATACATTATTATTAAATATATATTTACATTTCTTATAACCATACGTAAAAATAAATGGAAATAATAAATACAACACCAGATAACATATTTGATCAAAACACATGTACTAGTATTGATGAACTAGAACAATTTTTAAATCAAAACAAAGGCTTTAATATTTTACACACTAATATTCGAAGTATGCGTCAAAATCTCGACAATTTCTTATTAAACTTTAGTAAGAACATGAATGATTTTGATATTATAATTCTCTCTGAAACCTATTGTGACACTAATCTTCCATATTCTTCTACAATACCAGGATTTGATTTTCATCACACAAATAACCAACAATTTGGGTTTAAAAAAAAAAAAAATACAGAACAGAAGATGCTTTATTACAATTAACAACTTATTTACACAAACAAATAGATAACAATAAAAAAATAATTGGTACATTTTTAGACTTGAAAAAAGCTTATGATAGCGTTGACCATACAATTCTCATTAAAGAACTAATAAATATAGGAATCAAAGGAAAAGCTCTACAATGGTTTCAATCTTATCTTAAAAATAGAAAACAAAAACTTAAATTATATGACCACCTGTCTGACACAATTACATGTAACGAATTTTCAATCCCTCAAGGATCTGTTTTAGGACCCGTCCTATTTAACATTTATACAGGGTGGCGCAGTGCGCATGACCACATTTGAAATTGTTACCATGCGAATAATAATTGAGTTAAGATATTGAAATAAAAAGTAATTTGTAGAAAAAATGTGGCAGTTTAATTTACATGAGTCAGTTTTTCACGTATGAAAGATGATGCCCGACAAAAGACGTCCTTGCCGAGTTACACATTCTTCGAGACGCTCGCTAGAGCATCACCTTCACCAACATCTCCTCAGGAATCCGAGTGATTTCACTGCGGATAGAGTCCTTCAGGTGAGCAAGGGTACGAGGTTTGTCGAAATAAACTTTGGCCTTTAGATATCAACATAAAAAAATCACAAGGAGTGAGTTCGGGTGAGCGTGAGCGTGGCGGCCACAGTGAATTCCGGGAAATCACACGACCGGGAAAAATTTGACGCGGAGATGTTGGACGTGAAAAATTGACTCATGTAAAATAAATTTCCACATTTTTTCTACAAAATACTTTTTATATCAATATCATAACTCAAATATTAAACGCATGGCAACAATTTCAAATGTGGTCATGCGCACTGCGCCACCCTGTATAAATATAAATAACATCCCTAAAATAAGTATAGGAAGATAATACATGCATATGCTATGAAGGAACAGACTGGGACTCAACTTTTAATATCGCTAGACAAGGCTTGACGCAAATTAACAACTGGTATTCATTTATGTCATTACAACTGAATTTACAAAAAACAAATTACATGACTTTCTCAATAACATCAACAGGACAACCTCTTTATAAAGAAACCAATATATTTCTTTTTATATATTTTATAAACACCCGCCACCAGCTTTCAGCTGACAGGGTTGTTTAAAAATACATTTTTTGGCATAATTATATTTGTGAATATAGAAATGTAACGAATAAAGAAAAAGAAGAAAAAAAAAAAAAAAAAAAAAAAATACCTTACAAACAACTCAACAATTGTAATCAAATTTTGAGTTCTCTGGGGTTTATAAACACGCGACCTACCGCATGGCAGTATCTTGCTTCTGAGCTAATGGCACGCTCACATTCCCAGGCACCATCGAAAAGATCGCCGAACTCGAAAGCCACGCCCCTACGGACGAACCCCCCGAGCAGGACTTGGGCAGAGCCCCCGCCTTTGTGAGCACCCCCTCCGACTTGAGTCTCCCTGAGAACTCCGCCGCCCGCTTCGAGTGCCGGGTGACGCCCACCGATGACCCCGCCCTCAGGATCGAGTGGTTCCACAATGGACAGGCGCTGTCCGCCGGCTCCCGCATTGAGACGATGCACGATTTCGGGTTTGTGATTCTCGAGATACATGATGTGTACATTCGGGACTCTGGCCTGTACACTTGCAAGGTGAGTCTCTTGTTCGAACGTCGCTATCAAAATGTTGACCCAGCATCTAAAGGAGAAGTATTGTGTTACTTCTCGCCCATCCGAGGGGAGGCACACTACGAGATGGGCAGGCTACAACACAGACCACAAGAGTCTATAGTAGCTCCTGTTTCATAGTTACGAAATAAAAAAGGCTGTGAAACACTCATCTTAAAAAAATACATTGTCACATGGAGACCATCACTCCCCTGCTTACAGCCATGCCGGTTTCAACAGCAACAAAAGAACAATGCCTATGTCTTTCTCTTTCACACAACCCCTTATTTTCATTGTTCCGTTATGATTCCGTGATCTCTGGATCGGGACCAACCCAATGCTTGGATTTTCCCTCATTTATTTGAACATGTGACCACATAATAATAAGACTCTCAGAGTTACGTGTTAAAAAATGCTTTGAGCATTACCATCGCCTGGTAGTTACTTTCCACTTCTTCTTTTACTCTGTCTTATCCCTAAAGTTGTTACTTTCCTTTCTTATTTTTTCTTATCCCTAAAGGTGGTTACTTTCCACTAAAGCGTGTTACTATTTCTGTACACCGCAATCTCCTCAGGCCACCAACAAGCACGGCCAAGCGACCACGACCTGTCAGCTCAGCGTGACGGGCCGACAAGGCATAGATGTCCAGCCGCAAGTGTCGAGCCAGGCCAGCCAGACCATCCAGAGGATGGAGGAAGCCATGCAGAGGAGGGATGAGGTCCGGCCGGAGGAGGAGAAACAGATCCCGCCTGTGTTCACCTCGCAGATCAAGGTATAAGCCAGTGTCGATGGAACGTCTTATTTATACATTTAAACGGGCGTACCCAGTACTAACTTTTACAAACATTTTCCCTAACTACAGTAGTACCTATTATGTCTTATGTCTAAAAAAGGTAAAATTAAAGCTATATTATTAAAAAAGCTAAAACTAAAAACATTATATCTAAGTCTTATTCAACGTTGAATACACCAGGGCATCATTCCAGAAAGCACTTCCACTCTCAAAATCCCCAAATTTTCCCCTCTTTAACGGTAAATAATAATAATAATAAATCATTTGTATTAAAAGTACACATAATACTTGGAGGAAAATTTATAAATATTTAAACATTGTAGATAAATAGTAAAATTCATTATTATTGTTTTTATTTTAATATCTTTTTTGTATACAGAGAGGACCCATCCTAAACCATTTTTATTTCGTTTCTAAGATTTTTGTTTCGCTCCAATAACCTAATCAGAGTGCAATTGAAAGGGAGATTCGGGGATTTTGAGAGTGAGAAAGTCTTTTTGAACGAGTTTTAGTTTTGGTTCTGTCACCGAAGTTGCGCAACGTACGGAGAAGTAAGGATTTGGATGGATGCCCATTCAAATTCGATCCCTCGTCTCATGATGTTGGCTATTTCTGGCCCGACCTAGACTGAATGAGATTAAAATGAATAGCTGGTTTGGGAGTTTCCAGCGAATGGAGTGTAACAAACGAACACAATACTTCCGATTTCTAATATTAGAAATTTCTCGGAAGTAAAAACATCCTTGCCAAAGCGGGGAAAATAATAATAATAATAATAAATAATTTGTTTTTCCAAATAGAACCAAATAGAATCGTTGGCGTTAGGAAGGGCATCCAGCCATAAAAAACGTGATCCACCCTACAAACCTTAACCATGAGGTTGAACAATGCCGACCCCAAAAAAGCAACATAAGCTAATATGGAATAAAGGCAAGGGAGATATATATAAAATTTTTTTTTCTTTTTTTTTTGTAGACCGAGGACACATTCTAAGCCATTTTTATTTGGTTTCTACGACAATAATTTAAATTCAACCCCGCAGGATAATCTCGACATCCCGGAAGGAGGCAAAGTCCACTTCGACTGCCGGCTAGAACCCCGCACAGACCCCAGCATGCGCATCGACTGGCTGTTCAACGGGCAGCCCTTCCCCACAGCGGCGCGGGTCAAGAGCAGCTACGACTTCGGGTTCATATCCCTGGACATTGACTGTGTGTACCCGCGGGACTCGGGGGAGTATGTCTGCCGGGCATCGAACCGGTGGGGTACCGCCACCACTCGAGCCCAGGTCACGTGCATAGGTAATAATAATTATAATAATAATTATAATTATAATAAATGAAAATACAAGTATCTCCTTCATAATAACTCTTTATTGACAAAAATAATATTGACAAAGGGCGTGATTATTGCCTGAGGCAATCTCTGCCATCAAACCCATAGGTAAGACGAATTGTCAACGAAAAAATGTTTGTTTAACAAAAACATCGCTTTCTTTGTACTGTCCGATTAGGACTATTAAGTAACATTATTCTAGCATAAATTCAACTTGTTTGACATCCAAATCCAGTATTTAAAAATTATATATTTATAGTCTGAGACTGGGATTCATTTTCATCTGAACTCATTCATCGTGGGAACTATGTGTAACTGATGAGTCCAAATAAGAATGTCTAAGACTGATCTCTAAATCTTTTGAAGTCTATGATATCAAAACTGCTCTCTAAATCTTTTAAAGTCTATGATATCAAAACTGCTCTCTAAATCTTTTAAAGTCTATGATATAGACAAGTCAAGCTTTTAATCTTGTGACTATGAATTAGTCCAGATGACAATGAATCCTAGTCTCATATTATGAATATATAATTGTTATTATTCTAGCAGTAAAAGCCTAAGACGTATGTGGCAAAAATCCCATACTCAACTGGTCATTTTCTGGATGGGTTTCGAATTCGTGACCTCTGGATTACCAGACCGACGCGACGCCCGTTCACTGCTGACTTTTTTTTTGGCTTTGAGGGAAAGTTTTTCCACACAGACATCCTTTGGCCTTGATCAAACGGTATAAATAACCTGGATGCAATATTATAGTTCCCAGATTTTCTACTTTGTTTCAACGAGGGGTTGTTTTTAGTGGGTTCGCTAAATCCCATTCTCCCGATCTCATAGTTGGTAAACCCTTTCTCGATAGCTGGGACTTGGGGTGTAGATACATATCACTATGTGTTTATATACTCCGTGGTCCTTGTTCTTGGGTTCGGTTTTGTTTGCTATTTGCGTATCGGGTTCACTGTTTCCTTGGAATTTTTTTCCCCTCGTAAAAAAAACACGGTATAAATAAGTGTCTCTTATTTCCGCCCCCCAGCGAAGCAAGGCATCGTGACAGCCTCGCAGCTACCAGACCTGATGGCGGCGGAGAAGATCCGACAGCTGGACAACCTGAAGAAGTACACCCGGGCCGAGCCGGATGACGCCATTCCGGCCGAGCCGCCCCGGTTCCTGGCCGACATACAGCCGGTCACGGTGCCCGAGGAGGAGCCAGTCAGGTTCGAGACCCGGGTGGAACCGAAAAAACGATCCGCACCTCAAAATAGAATGGTGAGTTTTCTGACATTAAATAATTTAGGGCCGAATTATATTACAGGATTAAATCTTGGAAGGCATTTTTTATATTTTATAAATAATTAAAAACATTTTTTGTTATCCAGGAGTGTACTTTGTAATAATGGTATTATAGAATACAAAATAATGTAGACAATATATTGTACATAAGGCGATATTATAATTTAAAAAAAAGGATTAAACCTATGTTTATAAAACTCAAATGTGTGCTTGGCTGACTATGTCCTCTTATGGGTTGTCTGTTTATAATACCATAGCCCAATCGGTAAAAGATATCGAAATTTTCATGAGACTTGACCGCCCCTAAACCACCGTCAAACTACCTCGCAAATGATAAAAATTAAAATATCTATTACCATTTTCAAGATAGAAGAAAATTAATATTAGGACTGTCTGTCCCGGTAGCTCAGTGGTAAAGGCGGCACTCTGTGAATCTAGAGTTTCCAGATGTCGTGGGTTCGAAACCCAACCGGGACATGACAAGTTATCCTCCCGTTTGGGATTTTTACCACATAATAATATGTCTTGGGGTTACTGCTGGAATAATGGGACTTTAGTAGTCTTAATCGGGCAGTAGTCTTAATCGGACAGTTATCCTCCCATTTGGGATTTTTGCCACATAATAATACGTCTTGGGTTTACTGCTGGAATAATGGGACATTAATAGTCCTCTTCGGGCAGTATATTATTATTAAGATATCGGGATTTTTACCAAAGTAAAAAATAAGGCGATATTATTATTAAGATATCGGGATTTTCCGGTTACTATGCCCACAGGTACCGCAATGGTAAGCTACTCCCGGTCGGGTCCCGAATTCACCCGATGTTTGAGCTCGGTTTCGTGGCTCTGGAGTTCGACTATGTCTACATGGAGGACCAGGGGGAGTATGTGTGCCGCGCCTACAATGATCACGGGGAGGCTTTCACTAAGGCCACCATAGCCTGTTTCATACCGTGATACCTGGGAAGTATAGGCAATTTGACGTAATGTCATGCGCAGAACAGCTATTTCAACTCCCTCTTTCACTTTCCGATTGCACTCTCTGATATCGATATTTGAACGATATTTGACGGTTCAAACGGAGAATGGGAGATTCGGAGAATCTGGGCAGTATATTCGAATAGGGCCCTGTTCTACGCTGTGATACCTGTCATCGGCGTAGGTAAGGAGTGAATTATGGTGTACAAATTCCCACTTTCCCCCTATCTGTAAAAAAAATAAATGTCAAAGAAAATTGGAGTTTTTGTACAACTAAAAACGAAGGGCCTGGGAAGATTTTTTTTTGAGTTTTAATTTAATTAGTCAGTAGATGGGGGAAAGAGGGGGACATTTAAGCGAGAAATTTATACCTTTTTGTCTGGTACTTGATCATGAACACACCCCCCCCCCCCCCCCCCCCCCATCGGAAATTCGTACCTACTTTACTGTGTTACCTGTCCCGGTAGCTCAGTGGTCCAGGCCCCCGTTGGTCTCAGAATCCAGAGGTCGCGGTTTCGAAATCCAGCCGGGACATGACAAGTTTTCGTCTTATTTGGGATTTTGACCACATAAATAATACGTCTTGGGTTTACTGCTGGATCAATGGTGGATTAAGCAGTAAGCCATAGTATGGCAATAGAAATACGGCGATATTATTGTTACTATCAATATGATACCTTTTATTCTACTTAATTCTTCAGGATGCACTGTGATGCCATGTAAATTCCAAGGAATCGAAGAAAGAAGAATCCAACAGTATCTTATTTTCGGACATTTTCGGACTACAGTAAATTTTGGTCACAGGTTGGTGGCGAAAAAACTTGAATTGCCGAACCCAACATAATAAGAACTTTAGTACCTATAATTTAATTTAAAAATTTGAGCTTTACATAGAAAGACCTTTTTGCGGATCTTCAAGCACCGACAAATCAACTCTCAACACGGAAATTTGATATAACTTCTTAGAACCATAAGCTATAATAATAATACTCTTTAGTTAATGCTCAAAACATTAACTACCACCTAATCCTCAGATTCTTATTATTATTTGGTATCAAACTCAAATTAATGAGGAAAAATTCGTGCACTGGGTGGGATTCGAACCAACGGATCCCTACGCTACCTGAATTACCAGACTAGGACGTTAACCACTTGACTACCAGTGTACGGATTAGCCTAGATTATGAAGTTATCATATTTGTGTTCATCGCTTTCGTGATAATATCACACCTACTTAAACTCGATTTACTAAATCTACGCTGAAACCGGGACTTGAACCACCGACCTCCAGGTTACAAGTCCGCCGCCTAATCGATCAAGCTACGCCTCCTCTATATTATAATTATAACTACATGTTTACTCTAAGCTAATTTTTCAGTACAAATACAATACATTGTTATATATTATGTTTTCCATATATGTCCTAAATAGTTGTTTAATTTTTATAGCTCCCTCCCACAGTAAAACTAGCATTTCATTTGATGACAATTGTACTTCTTGCACATACTTTTTTATATATTATTTTTTCAACAGCTTTCGCAATGCTCGAGGGCACTTTACCTTTACTGCCTTTATACCCATGCCTATGCGGAAACTGAAAAACTCGGTCAGAATTTTCCTCTCCGGCCGGGATTTGAACCCGCAACCTCCGGGTCAGAGTAAGCAATGCTCTTAACCTCTGAGCCACGGAGGTCGGCAACTTCTTAATATTAATTTTCCACGTATGTACGTAGTTAAGTGGCAGAGAATGCTTAAGGCATTAACTTCGCCCCGGATTACAAGACAATTGTAAATTTAAATATTTTTTTCCATATTTTATTTTGTAAATATTGTTAAGTTTTTTTTTCTCTGTTAATAATTTAAAGTTTTTTATACAAAACTAGGTACTGCCGTATCTAGTTTTGTATAAAAAATAAATTGTAAATAAGTAAAATAAATAAATAAATAAATACGTATAGTAGGTATAGTGAGCAAACATAAATAAAATTTACTGAAGTTTTTTTTCTCTGTTAATAATTTAAAGTTGATTGTTTTGTATCAAAAAATCAAGTGTAAATAAGTAAAATAAATAAATAAATACGTAGTAGGTATAGTGAGCAAACATAAATAAAATTTTCTGAAAATTACTGATTTCTTTCAAACACCTAAACAAACACTTGAGAAAAAAAAACTACAAATCGTGCAGAATAATCGTGACTACAAAACTTGTGAAAACCCCCTCCTTGTACCCTAATTCTTTTTCAAAGCTCAGACAAAAAAATCTATTACCGCCTATTATTTTAGCATTAAACTCATGGGTAAGTACTGCCGTATCTAGCTTTCTCGGCTAAGTTTTTCTTTTAGCTTAATTTCACTATGACGTGTTTGTAGGCCATTTCATTCTTATTTCTATTCCATTCACTTCACTTAATCTCAAGTCCCTGATTCTCTCTCTCTCTCTCTCTCTCTCTCTTACACACACACACACACACTCACCCTGCCCTCTCTCTCTCTCTCTCTCCCTTGCACACACAGCACTCTCCTCTCTCTTTTTTTAACCAAATCCTTTTATAATATATTTTTACTATCTCTCCTTCTACTTCTCTTTTTTTCTTCTCTTTCTTCCCTCTCACCTTCTCTTCCTCTCTTCTCTCAGTATCCCCCGTATTATTCTTTGCGTTTCCGTATAGAAAATTGAAACCAAAAGATCTCAAGTGAACCATTTTGGCTTTTAAAGAGCATGTTCTGTATTTATTTCTATTCGTCTTGAAATGTTCGTGTTATTCTTCTGATCCTTCAAAGGTTATTTTTGCTTTGAAAGATTTGAGACCACTGGAAGTAATAATAGCTGTTGCCAGGGACGTAACTAGGCTATTCAGCACCCGGACAAACACCTATTTTGGCGCCTTAAATAAAATAAAAATAAGAAGTATAATGATTTTCTTTTCCAACACACGTCGCATTAAAAATATTTTCAACAATTTTTATTTGAAAAAAACCTACGCCCGTGTTGGTTGGTTATGGCACATGTTTAACGGCTGGACGCCTTTCCTAACGCCAACGATTCTATTTGATTCTAACATCCTAATTAGGACGGGGATTTTACCCTCCAATCCCTCCATTCGCTGGGAATCGTACCAGCTACCCACATTAACCTCACGCAGCCTAGATAGGTCCGGAAATGCCAGCCTCACGTGTTCAGGGGGAACAGAATTTTCTGTGTGAAAAGTCTTCTCCGACAGGTAATCAAACTTAGGATCTCTGGACTATGGGCAGTAGTCTCAACCGTTACGCCACGGAAACTGTTTTACCTTAAAATCATAATACTCTCTAGTGGAAGGTTACCACCAGGTGAGGTTAATGCTTAAAGCATTTTCTACCACCTAACCCTCAGAGTCTTATTACTATGTGGTCACAAACTCAAATTAATGAGGAAAAATTCATGCACTGGGTGTAATTCGAACCAACGGATCCCTGCGCTACCTGGATTACCAGAATAGCGCCTTAACCACTTGACTACCAGGTATATTTATTGGTTAACACTTCTATTTAATCTATCCTAGTCCATATCTCTTTGATTAATAATCATGTAATTTCTATCATAGTAATGTTATATGACTTATACGAGTATGTGATATTTTGTTAAATTATCTTTAAGTCTTTATAATTTGAATGTAATTTTATGTGAAAGACCCTTTGTAAATTGTGCTTAATGTTTCATGAACTGCATAATAAAACACATTGTATTATTATATTTAACACAAATATGATCCCTACCTCTTGCTTGGTCATGTAGATGGGTTTGTTGTAAATGATCCAGACTGTGGTTTCCCAGCAGCCTGGATGTGTGGTGGAGCCCTCGTATGTCATGTAGCTGCTGGTCTCTGGCATGAAACTCCTGAGGGATAGGTGCCGAATTGGGACCGACGTTCCTGCAACAGAACAGAAAAGGAACCAAATATATTATTACAGTCAAACCTGTATGCTTGTATGGAATTCACGAATATTTTATGAACATTTCTAGAAATTTGATGTGACAGGAATTTTTATTTCAACTATTAATTTTGTATTTTAATGTGAAAAAATATTTTTAATGTCAAATAATTTTTGTTTGAAAATGAATGTAGGTATAACCAAGACATATTAATTTATATTGAAGTAGCTTAAATATCGTAAAAGTTTCATGAAACCGGGAATCTTTTGATTTAAACCCAGTACACTAAAACATTTACAGTATGCAAAAAGTCAGGTATTGCTGTGTAAATTTTCTGAAGTGATTACAAAATAAGAAGTTTAATCAGTGAAGTTATAGTAAACAATGTTCACTGATTATAAATTTTCTTAAGTGATTTCAAGTGAATGGAATGTTTAGTTTCAAATGAATTTTATTTATTTATTTATTTTCAAAAAACATTACAGTGAATACATAAAATATATATCCTATAATGAAAATACATCGAGCAGCATTAGCCTAGCCATTATTGTATTTTTTTAAAGGTTATTTATATGAATGCTAGATCAAGAGCGGTTCCGGCTAAAGAAGCTAGTTCAATCGAGAATAGGTACCCTGAATGTTGGAACAATGACAGGAAAAGGAAGAGAAATAGTGGACATGATGCAGAGAAGAAAGATTCAAATATTATGTGTGCAAGAAACCCGATGGAAAGGAAATAAGGCTAGAGAACTAGGAGAAGGATACAAGCTGTTCTATAGTGGAGCGAATGAAGCGGGAAGAAACGGAGTGGGTATCATTCTCAACAATGATCTCAAAACAACCGTTGTAAGTGTTATTAGAAGAAACGATAGAATAATGAGTATCAAGTTGGACAGTGAAGAAATTTTAAACATAGTGTCAGTATATGCCCCACAAGTAGGATGTGAGGATGAAGAAAAAGACACTTTTTGGAATGAACTGAAAGAAGAAATAGAGAACATACCAAGAGAAGAAAGAGTGATTATTGGAGGAGATCTAAATGGTCATGTTGGAAGAAAAGAAAACGAAATCAGAGGAAGAGTAAATGGAGGATGGACATTTGGAGAAGAAAATGAAGAAGGAAGAAGAATTGTTGACTTTGCTTTGGCTAGTGACATGGCCCTCTGTAATACTTACTTCAAGAAACCTGAAAGTCAACTTATAACCTACAGAAGTGGTGGTAACTCTAGCCAGATTGATTTCATCATGTATAGAAGGAATATCATCAAAGAAGTTAAGAACTGCAACGTTATTAATGGAGAGAGTGTATCAAGTCAACACAAGGTAGTGATGATGGATTGTGGAATAAACATTATGGGAAAGAAAAAGAAAGCCAGAGTATGCACACCTAAGGTGAAATGGTGGTTGCTGAAAAACCCCGAGACCAGTGAAACATTCAAGAGAGCTGTGATGGAGAGAGCAAGACCAATAGAAGGAGTGCAACAGTGGTGGAATGAAAACAGCAGAGTGATAAGGGAAGTAGCTGAATGCGTATTAAGGAAAACATCTGGCAGAGGCCCCCCAAACGACAAGGAAAGTTGGTGGTGGAATGAAGAAGTACAGAAGGTGATAAAACAGAAGAAAGATGCATGGAAAAAGTATGAAAGATCACAAACACAGGAAGACAAAGATACATACAACAAAGCAAAGAAAGAGGCAAAAAGAATGGTGGCAAGAGCAAAAGCAAAGAAAATCAGCGAAGCTGCAGAGATTCCAAACACTTTAGAGGGGAAAAGAAAACTATTTAGAATAGCCAAAGAGAAAGATAGAGCATCGAAAGACTTCACCCACATCAAGCAAATTAAAAGCGAACAAGGAATTGTAATGAGAAAAGAAGATGACATAAAACAAAGATGGAAAGAGTACTTTGAAAAACTATTGAATGAAGAAAATCATCGATCAATATTTGAGGATGGAATAGCAAACTATGGAATGACTGAAGATATTTCAAGGAATGAAGTAATACAAGCTCTGAAGAAAATGAAAAATGGAAAAGCTACAGGACCTGATGAGATACCAGTGGAAGCGTGGAAGAGTCTTGGAGAGTGTGGTATTGATATGCTGTGTGATCTGATGAATCAAGTGTCAAAAGAAGAATGCATGCCAAATGAATGGAGAGATAGTGTGATTGTACCGATTTATAAGGAAAAAGGAGATATTCAAGATTGCAAGAACTATAGAGGAATAAAACTGATATCACACACGATGAAGATATGAGAAAGGATAGTTGACACAAGGATAAGGAAAGAAACAAACATTGGAGAAGAACAGTTTGGATTCATGCCAGGGAGATGTACGATGGATGCTATTTTTGCGTTACGTCAGTTGATGGAAAAGTACAGAGAGAAGAAGAAAGACCTACACCTAACCTTTATAGACCTAGAAAAAGCGTACGATAGGATACCAAGACAAGAAGTATGGAGATGCTTGAGAAAGAAGAATGTACCAGAGAAATATGTGAGATTAATCCAAGATATGTATAAAGGAGCGAGAACCAGAGTGAGAAGTTCAGTGGGAATGAGTGACAGTATGAATGTGAACGTCGGCCTACATCAAGGATCTGTGCTGAGCCCTTACCTATTTGACTTGGTGATAGACTGCATAACAGAAGACACTCGAGAGGAAGCACCCTGGTCCATGATGTTTGCAGACGATATTGTATTGTGTGATCCAGATAGAGAAAGTATTGAGAGCAAAGTAAATGTATGGCAAACAAAACTAAAAGAAAGAGGATTGAAAATAAACGTAACTAAAACTGTACACCTACATCTTACAGACAAGATACAAGATCAAGAAAGTAATGAAGATGATGCGGATGACATTGTAGAAGAAGTAAGAGTGAAACTTGGAGAAGTATGTCTGGAAAAAGTGAAGAAGTTCAAGTACCTGGGATCAATTGTATGCATGGATGGAGAATTGGACGAAGAAATTACGAGCAGGATAAATGCAGGATGGATGAACTGGAGGAAAATGTCAGGAGTGTTATGTGACAAGAGAATCAGCGTAAGGAACAAAGGATTCATTTATAAAACAGTAGTGAGACCGGCAATGATGTATGGAGCTGAAACGTGGCCAATCAAGAAGAGACAAGAAAATAGAATGAATGTAGCAGAGATGAGAATGTTGAGATGGATGTGTGGTGTCACCAGGATGGATAGGATCAGAAATATCAAGAATACGGGGGACAGTGAAAGTGACTGAGATTGCAAAGAAAGTGCAGGAGAGGAGACTTCAATGGTTTGGACATGTGGAAAGAAGAAATGAAGATTATGTTGGAAAGAGAGTGAGAGACATGGAAGTTAGAGGAAAGAGAAAAAGAGGAAGACCTAAAATGAGATTCGGGGATAAAGTGGAACAGGACTTAAGAGAGAAAAATTTAAACGTGAGTCTGGCACAAAATCGAGAAACATGGAAAAGGCTGTCAAGAAATGTCGACCCCACTTGAGTGGGAAAAGACGTAGAAAAAGAAGATTTATATGAATGCTAGATTAATTTTAATAATTTAGAAAATTGAAAAAATTTCAATGTATTTTTTGCATTTTTATCAGAGTCCTTAAGGACTTCTGAGAGATAGATTGGAGTATGACCAAACACTCTTTTTCTCAAGGGTTCTAAAATTGGACAAGAAATAAGAATATGATTTATTGAGATCAGATGTCCACATTCACAAAGGGGGGGGATCTTCTTTTTTCATTAGATGAACATGTGTTAGATTTGAATGACCAATTCTTATTCTTGCTAGTGCTGTCTCGAGTGTTCTTTTTTTATTAAATGATGTTTTCCAAACTTCAGTATTTTGTTTTATTTGATATAATTTATTTTCGTGATTTTGTTCCCATTCTAGTTTCCATTTAATTTTAATTTGGCGTGATAAGAACATTTCAAGGTCTATTATCTGTAGGAGAGTGAGGCGGGGGGCAGATTCATCAGTAACCGTTTGCTTAGCTAAGAGATCTACCGCCTCGTTACCAGAGACTCCTGTGTGCCCAGGACACCAGAGAAAGTCAACTTGAATATTCATTTCGGATTTTAAAGACAGTAGTATATTCCAAATCAAGGAAATGACTTGATGTTTTGTTTTGCTATTACATGATGCTATCGCTTGTATAGCACTTTTACAGTCTGATAGTATTACAATTTTTGGATTTCTGGTTGAGTTTGATATATTATATATATATTCTAGGCTTTTATAAATAGCCATCAGTTCACACGAGAAAATAGAGGATATTGGATGCATTCTGTATCCGTTCTTAATGTTGAGTGCTGGAATAATAAAGGCACAGGAGGAGCCTTCGTCAGAAAGAGACCCGTCTGTGTAAATTTTCATATTATGATCTTCATAATAATGAGACATTATTTCCAAAAATTTCGTTTTAAGTTGGATTGCTGGAGTTTCCTTCTTCATAAATTTTGAAAGAGCATTCACATGATCAAGATTTATGGAGAAGTTGGTCCAAGGTGGAATGTTGTTATTAACGAATTTTTCTGGATTCAAATGTTGAAGTTGAAATTCATCTTTTATGTTTTCGTATACAACAGGTACCGATTTAATGTTTTTATCTCTCATGAAGTCTAAGTATATGGGTCTAGTAAAATTTGAATGGCATGGGTGAGTGATAAAACTTAGTGCTTTCATTACATATTTATAAGTAAGAATTTTTCTACGTTTTTCCAAGGCCGGCTCGTTAGCTTCAACATATAATGATTGAACAGGCGAAGTACAGAAGGCACCTGTAGCTATTCTGATTCCTTGGTTATGGACGGGATTTAAGATCTGAAGAGTTTTATCTCGCGCTGAATTATAAACAATGCTTCCATAGTCAAGCTTAGATCTAATTAATGATCTATACAGGGTGATCAAAGTTTTCCTGTCTGCCCCCCAATGTTGTTTTGAGACAATTTTTAAAATATTTAATTTTTTAATACATTTAGTTTTAAGATCTTTTAAATGTACATCCCATTTAAGCTTTGAGTCAAATACCATGCCCAGATATTTCACATTATTATAATACTTTATAACTGAGTTTTTATATTTAAACTCGGGGATCTGACCAAGTTTCCTTTTCCTTGTAAATATAACAGCTTTCGTTTTATCAGCTGAGAATTTTTGACCTGTCTTATCGGTAAATAGTTCAAGATTGGTGACTGTTTCTTGCAGTTGATGATGTATACATATAATCTAGATATTTATGTCTTAGGTAAATAACGAAGTCGTCAACAAATAATCCACACTGTATATGAGGGTCCACAAAGTTCCTAAGTTGATTTATAGCAGCTATGAATAGTTTATTGCTGATTACCCCACCTTGTGGTATTGAGTTATTTAAGGGTTTAATTGATGATTTGTAACGTCCATTTAATTTAACATAGAAGTGTCGTTCACTCAGGTAGTTCTGAATGAAATAGGCAAGATTTCCTTTCATGCCCCATTCATGAAATTGTTTTAGGACTCCGTATCGCCATACTCTATCGTACGCGAGTTCTAGGTCAAAAGCAATGCATATTACGTATTCATTTTTGGCAAAAGCTGTGAGAATTTCATTTTGAAGACGAATCTGTTGATCATTGGTTGAGTGATTATTCCTGCCTCCTGATTGCTCAGGTACAATGCAATGGAAATTATCAAGGAACCAGTTCATTCTTTTAGTTATTATTTTTTCAAATAGTTTACAAAGAGTTGATGTTAGAGATATAGGTCTCAAGTTTTTAGCCTGATCACTTGGTTTCCCAGGTTTAGGAATCGGCACTATTTCAGCGACACGCCACTGCTTGGGAAATATATTGTGTTTCCAAATTTTGTTGAAAATAATCAAAAGGTTTTCTCTAGCTTGTTGAGGTAAGTTCCTTATCATTCTATTATGAACAAGGTCAGGACCAGGTGTCGAATTTTCTTTTAGACTTTTAATTTCAGTTTCAAGTTCAGTAAGGGTTAAAGGTTCATTGTAAATTTCTGTATTGAGAGAAGAAAAACAAATAAAAACAACAACAACTACAACTGTAAGTTCAACTCTCTATTCTCTGCCCTCAGCAGTTACCTTTTGACAATCAGAGAGATCACACCTCAGTTCAAATTTAGTGTATACCATTTTCGTGCAACGCTCAATATTTCTTTAAAGTATCAAATTAAAGATAGTTATTACCAACAAAGCTCACTCATCTTCCCACTCTGCCCATCACCAAGAAGAGCCGGCCGGCACCCCGTAAGTCAACCCCGCTAGAGTCTGCAAAGGTGAGTGAGCCCTCATTTTTCTCTTCTATTCTCTTCGAACCTTGTGGGCTGTCCCCCACATCGTTTTTGGTCCTTCGGGCCGGATATGAACCAGCGGCCTATGGATTTCGTTTTCTGGTCCGTTTTCGAGCCGGGTTACGAACCTTTGAAAAGGCCACTCTTCAATTTATAAAACTTTTCTTTTGGGCGAGTACCCATTGCCACATGCACGTATTATATAAAATTTCAACCTAACATACTTGCATTACTCGCTAAGACTTTGTTACCATATTCTAATATTATTTTATTACCAAGTCAACTAGTGCACTCATTTTAATGTGTCAATTTTTTGTCTTTCTGTGAATTCTTGGTTTTTTGCCGAATAATCATATAATCTCTTTCAGCATAAAGTTGAGGCACACCTCTTCTTTAAAGCGTTACCACAGTGTTTTAAACCTTAATAATTCATTGCATTATTTTAGAAATTTTAAAGTGCTATAAATCATTAAAATTATTAGAATTACGTACTTGCCCTCTTGATAATTAATTTTACCTACAGTCCACTGCCTCTCCCATTTTAGTTTCCTAAACTCGGCCCCTCGCTATAGTTCTCATTTCTCAGCGTACCGAGCAACTTGCTACCTATTTCCTATGCCGCTGTGACCAATCACTTGATTTCAAGTTACACTTGATCTTAACTTGAAAGTTCTATCTTTCAACTTGAATTAATATTCCATCTCACTTGTCACCTTTTCAACTATCTGATTTATCTAATTACATATCTCCATATATCAATTTATCTTATGTACGCTTCTCCCCGGCTCCTCTCTGTTCTATGTAGGTACCTACTGTACCTTTACTTGTCTATTGCTTGTTTGTGATCTCTCTGCTCCGCTATATAATATTTATGTAAGTTAGTTCTCCCGCACCGCTCTTCGTATTTCTAATTAATGTCATTAGGTAACTCCATGTAATAATCATTGTTATTGGTGTTTTCTGTTTACATTCTGAACTTAGAATTTTTCGTGAACTTAGTAAAATAAAAGTACTTAGGTAGTTCATCGCCTCTTACTGTTCGTGAAACTGCTCCAGTATTGCCGGGAATAAAATAAAATAATCATTATAATTAAATTTAATTCGCTTAATTAATTTAATTTAGTTTACCCGCTCTTTTCATTAATTTATTTCATTTACCTCTCATTCTCAATCATTTAAGTCTAAACCGCAACCATTCAAGTCTAACCCGCAACCATTCAAGTCTAACCCGCATTCATTTAAGTTTAACCCGCATTCATTTAAGTTCAACCCGCATTCATTTAAGTTCAACCCGCTTTCATTTAAGTTCAACTCGCATTTATAAAAGTATAACCCGCTTTAATTTTCCCGCATTTTCAAATATTACCGCATTAATTATTATCGTTTTCCCCGCAATATCTTGGTTTTCCGCAATTATTAATAAATTCAGTTCACGAATCCGCATAAGTTGATTTCCGCTTTTTTGTTTATTAAATAGTAAATAATAGTTTTTTTTTTCACCGCCTTTAGTTTTTTCTGCAATAAGTTAACGAGCTAGCCCGCTGTTTAATTTATTTTCGCAATTTAAAGGTTTTGTGCTTTAGTGTATCTGTGTTGTGTTCACAGTTTGCTTAATCTCAAGGATCATACGATCAATTCACCAGGTAATCTAGACCTTATATTTCACTGTCTTTTAAATAAAAATCATGTCGACTAACTCTCAAAGGGAAAAACTGCGCTCATTGATTTCGCGTAAAGATAAATATCTTGACCGTATGCAAAAGCTGGCAGATTACACCACTCAGCTTACCGAGTCTAACACAGGGCCATTTTTATCTCGTTTCGAACGCATCGATGATTATTACAATTCTTTTGATACTCTCCAGGATCAAATTGATACTTTGTGTGCCTCTATGGATAGCGCTGATAAAGTTGACACCTCCGGAGATACTCAAACCTTTGAGGAGTTGTATTTTGAAACTAAGGCTTTCGTTAGGGCTAGAAACCTTATCCCAGCATCAGCTACTATTGTGCCGGCTTCCAGTCCCGCTCCTACCGCCACAGTTCATCCGAAACTTCCAAAACTTTCGGTCCCTATCTTTTCAGGAGATTTACAACAGTGGTCAAGTTTTCACTCGCTTTTCAGGTCTACGATTCACCGTAGGACTGATATCTCAGAAGTAGAAAAGCTTCAGTACCTACGCTCATTTCTGCGCGGGCCTCCTCTGCATTTGATTGAAAATTTCCAACTCCTCGATCAAAATTATTCTACAGCATACAAAACCTTGTGTGATCGCTATGAAAACAAAAGGGTTCTAGCTTCGCATCATCTCAACATGATCCTGAACTTCAAGCCGCTTCACAACAGCAACGTATCGGGTCTACGCAGTTTTCTTGAGGTTTTTCAGACTAATGTTGCTGCCGTAAAGAACTTGAACCTTCCTAATATTGGTGATTTTCTTTTAGTTCAGATTGCCCTTCGCGTGTTAAATATCGAACACAAGAAATTATTCGAGGATAAATTGGATTCGAACGAGGTACCTACTTATGATCAACTGATAACTTATGTTAATAAAATTTGCATGGACAGTGAAATGATCCAGTTCTCTACATCTCCTTCTTCTTCAAGAAATACCCTCGCTGCGCCTACCGCTAACCCACACAAGGGAAATTATAAACAAGAACGCACTTCCTACCTGTCTACCGCTGAATCAACAAAACCGCACGCACTTCAGTCCTCCCCGCACTCTTCTTGTCCTATTTGTAAACAGGCTCACCCGCTCTTCAAGTGTTCTTCTTTTCTTAAGTTTGATATTCCTAAACGTGTTGAAGTTCTCAAAAGTCAAAACCGCTGCTTCAACTGTTTAGGTGTTCACCGCATTTCGGACTGTCGCTCCGATTCCACTTGCCGCACATGCCACAAACGGCATCACACGCTAATACATCGCGAGTCTAATTTTGTGAATTATTCTTCCCCTAGCTCTTCCAAAGAGACCGCCCCTCAAACCAAGACCTGTATTTTCTCCACTGGTGACAATGTTCAAAAATCTTCAGTTTTACTAGGCACCGCCCGAGTTTCAATTTTGGACCGCTTTGGCAACCCGCACCCAATCCGCTTGATTGTCGATCCTGGTTCACAGATTTCTTGTATAACTGAATCGTGTGTTCAACGCATAGGTTTACAGAAATATAAATGCCATATTCCTATTTCGGGTATTGGAGACAATACGGCGCCTGAAAACAACGGAGCCGTCTCTTGTGTACTATCTCCACGCCTACCATCTAGCTGCAATCTTCACGCCGAAGCAGTTGTTCTTAAACGTATTTCTTCCAATATACCTTCCGCTCATATTTCACCTGAAGTGTTTTCAAAATTTGCTCACCTTGATCTCGCTGATCCCGACTTCTGTACACCGGATGCTGTCGATTTTCTTCTTGGCGCTGAATTGTACGCGCAGATATTATGCACTACTGGGGACAACGTGATACCTGGGACACCTACCGCTATGAGAACAACGCTGGGATGGATTATTTTCGGCCGCACTCCTACTTACAACGAGGATAGTTCTCGCCGCTCTCTGTTTCTTACTTCCCCCAACCTGGATACAATGCTCCAGAAGTTTTGGGAGACGGAGGAAGTCGCTGTCCAGCTCATTGAAGATCCTGAGGATGTTCGCTGCGAGGAACATTTTCTCTCCACTCACCAGCGTGACGAAACAGGCAGATATATGGTCTCACTACCCTTTCGTGAGGATGTCTCTAATTTAGGCGAAAATCGCAATCGCGCTCTCACTCAGTACCGCAACTTAGAAAAACGCTTAAATAAAAACGAATATTTACATACTGAATATACAAAGTTTTTTGATGATTATTTAGCTCAGAATCATATGCATGTGTGTAAAACTCCTTCTCGCTATGTCATTCCTCATCATGCTGTACTAAAACAATCCAGCTCAACTACAAAGCTCCGCGCCGTATTCAACGCATCCGCCACTAGCACCACTGACAAGTCACTCAATAATCTTCTAATGAAAGGCCCCAAACTTCAAAAGGATATTTGTAATATTATTCTTTCCTTTCGTTCTCATCGTATTGTTGTGTGTGCAGATATTAAACAAATGTATAGGCAGATTTTAGTGCACCCAGATGACAGAAAGTTTCAGCATATATTCTGGCGTAATCCTCAGAACAACGAAGTCGCAGAGTTTGAGTTAACTACGGTGACGTATGGTATCGCACCGTCAGCTTACCAAGCTCAAAGAGTACTCCAGCAGTTGGTGCTTGATGAAGGACATGCCTTCCCTCTTGCTTCTAAAGCCATTCTCAATGAAACCTATATAGATGACGTTGTCAGTGGCGGAGCTACGGAACAGGAAGCCTTTCAACTTCAACAAGAACTGATCGCTCTACTTAAACGAGGTTGCTTCGAACTTCGAAAATGGGCAAGTAACAACGCTGCTCTTCTTGAAACCGTCCCGCATGATCATCTTGAGAAACCGCTAGCTCTTCGGGAGGACGAAGAGCCTACTTTTAAAATTTTAGGTCTTCACTGGGACCCCGCATCCGATACATTCTCGTATCACGTCGCAGACATTGACGTCGTCTTCACTAAACGATCAATCCTTTCTCACGTCGCCCGCATGTTTGACCCGCTCGGCTGGTTATCACCAGTCATATTCTGGGCTAAGTATTTACTTCAGTTGCTGTGGTTGTCTCAATATTCTTGGGATGATCCCTTGACTCCAGAATTAGCCGCCTCTTGGTCAACCTTTTCTTCCGAACTGTCTAAATTACAATCGCTCAGAATTCCCCGCTTTATCGACACATCCGCTCCGCAGACCATCCATGTCGTAGGATTTAGTGACGCCTCGACAAAAGGTTATGCTGCCGTGATCTACTTGGTCACTTTTGACTCAAACCGCAATGAAAATACAGTCTACTTATTGAAAGGTAAAAGTAAGGTCGCTCCTACTAAATCGCCTCTCAGTATTCCTCGTCTCGAGCTGTGTGGTGCATTATTACTTGCACGACTGTACGACTCTCTTAAGACTTACCTAGGAACATTGTCGATATCTTCCCGCACTTTCTATAGTGATTCTAATATTGTTCTCGCTTGGATAACCACACCCCCGCATACTCTTAAAACTTACGTTGGTAATCGCATCGTGGAGCTGAACAACTTAACTTCCAAGGAGTGTGACTGGTATCATGTTCCCGGGGAACAGAACCCCGCGGACTGTGCGTCCAGAGGACTTCTACCGCTACAATTCTTGGAATACTCTCTTTGGTTTAACGGTCCTCAGTTTCTTCGTCAGTCGCGAGACTACTGGCCTCGCTCTCAAGGCAATGAAGTTCATAATCTACCTGAACTCAAGGATAACACCAAAACTTTACTAACTGTAACTCCCCCTGCGAAGTCTTACTTGTTAGGATGTTGTGAAAAATATTCAAAACTTAACAAGCTACAACGAATTTTCGCGTTCGTACTTCGTTTCATCAGAAACATACGAACCTCCCAAGAACAACGTGATCTAGGACCTCTACAAGTAAGAGAACTTAACACTAGTTTATTGATAGTCACCAAACTAGAACAAGAATATCACTTTGCCGCTATTATTTCAGCCCTTCAGACCAACGTAAAAATAACAAACTCCGCCATCTTAAAACTAACTCCCTTCCTGGATGAACATGGAAGACTCAGGGTGGGCGGAAGGCTTCGAAACGCTCAGAATCTATCGCAGGATTCAATTCATCCGCTACTTCTTCCCAAAAAGTGTCACTTGTCTAATATTATTTGTGATCATTATCATGTCTCTTCTCTGCACGCTGGTCCTCGTACCGTTCAGGCATTAATTCAGCAGAAGTTTTGGATTATGTCGCTACGCGATCTTCTCCGTCAACGCATACATAAGTGCCTGAGATGTTACCGGTACTCCGCAAAACCTATTCAACCAATAATGAGTGACTTACCAGAACGAAGAGTCACTCAGGAGCGACCTTTTCTCAACGTCGGCGTGGACTTTGGTGGTCCATTCTTCATCAAGGAGAGTTCCCGCCGCAACGCGCGTTCACGCAAGGCATATCTCTGCCTATTCATCTGCTTCACAACCAAAGCAATTCACTTAGAGCTGGTGTCAGATCTGTCGTCTGCTGCATTTCTTGCCAGTCTTGACCGTTTCATCGGGCGCCGCGGTCTACCTCGCTTTATCCACAGTGACAACGGCACAAATTTCACCGCTGCCGCACGAGAATTGTCTGAAGTATATCAGATGCTACAGGAAAATTCCGCTGATATAAATAATACACTCGCGCAACGTCAAATTACTTGGATATTTAATCCACCCGCTGCCTCTAATTTCGGAGGCCTCTGGGAAGCCGGTCTTAAATCCGCAAAATTTCATCTCCGTCGGGTAATAGGCGAACAAAATTTCACATTCGAAGAACTTACAACTCTTCTATGTAGAATAGAGGCTGTACTAAACTCTAGACCACTCATCGATGTTTCTCCTGATCCTCTTGATGGTATAGATTATTTAACTCCTGGTCATTTTCTCATAGGCACCTCCCTATTAACCCCTCCGGAGCATGATATAACCTCTACTCCCATGAATAGATTAACTCGCTGGAGACTTATCCAGCAAGCCGCGCAATCCTTTTGGGGAGCTTGGTCCACAAGCTATCTTCAATCCCTGACTCCCAGATCAAAATGGTTTCTCCCTAATCCTGAACTCAAATCTGGTGATTTGATCCTTCTTCCCAAGGCTAATAAATTACCTCTCCATTGGCCTTTAGGTAAAATTATTGATGTTTACCCTGGTAGTGACAATGTCACAAGGGTCGCAAAGATTAAATTTCAAGACACGGTCTTAACTCGACCTGTCAACAAAATTATTCCCTTGAGATTTAGCAATTAAATGTTTTTACTTAAGTATTCAATAATCCTTTATTATTATCAGGCACTTATTGAACACCTCTGTTTCATGTTTTTTTTTATGTGTACTTTTGTCTTGGCAATATTCAATTTTGTGATCTCGCTTTCTCGCTTATATTTTTCAAATTATACCAAATTTGGGTGGGCGGAATGTTGCGTACAGCGTACACTGCGTACCGTATCAATGCCTCCCCATAAATGCAGCCCTGACTTGCAACAAGAGAGCCCCTTGGCTTCAAACAAGTCAGCGGTAATTTTCCATAGAATTTGTAAGTTCAACTCTCTATTCTCTGCCCTCAGCAGTTACCTTTTGACAATCAGAGAGATCACACCTCAGTTCAAATTTAGTGTATACCATTTTCGTGCAACGCTCAATATTTCTTTAAAGTATCAAATTAAAGATAGTTATTACCAACAAAGCTCACTCATCTTCCCACTCTGCCCATCACCAAGAAGAGCCGGCCGGCACCCCGTAAGTCAACCCCGCTAGAGTCTGCAAAGGTGAGTGAGCCCTCATTTTTCTCTTCTATTCTCTTCGAACCTTGTGGGCTGTCCCCCACACTTGGTCTGCTTTGTATTGAGAGAATTTAGGAAGTACAGAAGAAGATGAGTTTATAGTTTGTTCATAATGATTAGCTATTTCTTCCGAAATCTCAGACAAATCAGTCAATAACCTATCATCATTACTTTTCAAGCATTTGATTATATTTCGGGGCGAAAGTCCTCCTTGAATTGCTTTGATTTTATCATATACTACAGATGAAGGGGTTGAAGAATTTATTGAAGTGATAAACCTCGCCCAAGAAACAGATTTTGAATTTCTGACAGTTTTCTTTACTAAAGCTCTAGACTTTTTAAATAATATCCAGTTCTCTGTTGAAGGGTTAAGTTTGTATTTCCTAAAAGCAAGTTTTCTTTCTTTCAGCGCATCCTTACACGATTTATTCCACCAAGGAACAATAAATACAGGATTTTTTGGTGGATGTGACTCAGGAATGGAAAGTTTGGCTGCAAGTATAATCTCACTATTTATATTTTCGATTATTTGATCAATTGGTGATTTGTCAATTTGTTCAACCGCTGATTGAAATGAAATGTTTGTTGAAAATTTATTCCAATCTGCCTTATGAAAAATCCATTTTGGGTTTATCAAATGAATTTTGTGAAATCTACTCCAAGAGTTATCGCACTTAATTACTTCTTATCTACTTTCAAAGTTCTAGATTAAAAAAAGCTAAATTTTGGCCAAGTGCTCTGTCGACAAATTAACAAAGCTTTCGGACCTTTTTATCTACAAGAGAAGTCAGATAAGATTAACAGGAAAAGCGCAAACTAGAGTGCTTTTTTTAATTTTCAGGAACTTTAGACCGGCAAATGTGGGCCTTTGTCCAAATTTATCCGAAAGAGTGAGACAGACAGCATAAAAATGGGAGAGAGAAGACGGGTAGAGAAAGAGGAGTTAGGAGAAGATGGAGGAGAGAGAGAAATGGAAACTTTCATTTGGAAGTATCTTTTGTTTTAATCTTTAGTTCAATCTTTCTGACTTTTCCTCACAAATTAAAAACTTTTGAAAAATCTTCAAATCCTGATTCAAAGAACGCGAGTAAATCAGTCGGAGTTTTAAATTAACGTTGGAGTTTTAATGAAAATGTAAAACCAGTTTATTGTGTTTTTCTCTGATATTGTGTCAAACTATTATAGAGAGGAGAAAGACAAGGGGGGGGGGAGGATGAGAAATAGAGAGAGACTTGTCAGTGAGAGGCACTAAGTGAGTAAGAAAGGGAGAGAGAGTGATTAAGTGTGAAAGATAGATAAAGTGATTGAGTGAGAAAAAAAGATAGTTTTTGAGAGAGATTTTTTGTTTTGTTTTGAGAGAGTGATTAAGTGTGACAGATAGATAAGGTGATTTAGTGAGTTTTTGAGAGAGATTTTTTTTTTTAAATTTTTGTTCAACGTCGTTTTCAACTGGATGATCATATCATGACAGGGGTGTTACCCTCCATTCGCTGGAAATTCTCAAACCCACATTAACCTCACCCAGCCTGGGTTGGGCTTGAATGCTAGCATCACGAAGTCTTCACCTCGCTGGACGTTGCTTAACTTAAATGATCTGAACTCCAGAGCCGACAAAAAAAATTGAATTCAACATTTGGTTACAGTTGTTTGTAAGGGATCTTTCGGTTTGCTGGTGTTGGCCCAGCAGCCAAATGGGACGTATTGTGTCACTTTTTGTCCACTTGAAGGGAGCCATTCTACAGAATGGACAAGCTACAACACAGACCATAAGCGTCTACACTTCTACAGTAGTTACTGTTTCATGGGTACAAAATAAAAAAAGGCAGTGAAACACTCATGTTCAAAGAGAGAGAGAAGGAGGAAGAGATGCAGAGAAATGAGGATAGAAAGAGAAGAGAAAAAATATACAGCAAAACGTTAAATCATTTCAAGTATGTCATCTACAAACAGTCACGCTGTTTTGAAAACTTCTCGGAAGTACATGTGACCGGAGAAAATCTAAAGAAGTCCTTAGAACAGGGCTACTTATCTATTTTCAAAATGAAAAGATATATCTTCTTGAAAAATGCTAGAAGGCCTTTACATAAGGGCTCTTGGAAAAAAGAAACTAAAATGTAGAAATAGAATTACCCAAAGAAAGAAGGGAAAAAACACAACTTGAAAAAGAAGAGAGAAACAGTAGATGAATTATTGCCGAAGACCTTCAGAGAAGAAATATTTTTTTAATTTTTTTTTTTTTTTAATTTATTTTATTTGTATTTACATTTATAATGTTTTACAAATGGTTGGTAAACAAGAAAAATGATTTATATCTAAATTTAATATGGAAGAGGTATCAGGATCATTGACTAACTCAAGCAAATGAATTTCAATAAAAATCTATATTATTATGATGATCTAAGGGAAGGCTGATTTTGTATGCAAATTAATAATGCTTAGGAATTATATAAGCTATAGCTACCTTTACTCTACCTATATTTTATTTCGTCATTGAATATTAATAATTGTGACATTTCTTTCTTTCCTGTTTTACTTGATTGTATTTTCTGTCTAAGCAATTAAGCATATTCATTTATTATATTGTTTCGTATTTTTAATGAAATTTCTAGGTAATTGTATATATCCAAAAGTTTTTCTTTACTTGAGATGCTCAGGATTTGTTTAAGTTGGGATTGTTGATTTAAATTTTCATTATCGAGATATTTTTTGATGTATCTATTTCTTAATCCGTTATACACGGGGCATTCCAGCATGAAGTGTTCCAGTGACTCGTCTTTAGCTAAATTACAGAGGGTACATCTTAATTCTGTTTCCAGGACATGAATGTCTTTATGAATGGTAATTCTGACCAACTTCTGCGCACAGGTTCTTATTTGAGATATGGCTCGAATTTTGTGGAGGGGCAGGTCTAACTTTAAATAACTCTGAGCTTCGGTGTTCTCAGGGACAAGCAAAGCTTTATACATCACATTGTAGCCAGACTCCTGTATCCTTCTGCTATCCTCTTCTCTATTCAACTCCTCGATCCTGCTTATCAATGCCTCTGTTTGGTTTCTTATAATTCTTGGATCTGGTGTATCAAATAGATTGGAGTATTCATATTGTACAAGAATCTGCTTCAACTGTGCCGCCCAATTGTACTTAGTGTCAGTTGGTTGTAAGTAAGCGATTTCTTTCAATCTTGTTAGACATATTTTAGGAAGTCTATCCTCGTCCATCTCTACCACTGTGGCTAGCCATTTCACTGCTCTTCCAATTATTTCCTGTGCCATTTTTTGCATTCCCATTTCTTTTCTGATGATGTAGTTGGGCGTGTTCCTAGGGAGGTAGAGTAATGATTTCAGGTACCTAACTTGTGGTCTCTCTGACTCCTCCAAGTACCTCAATGCCCAGATCTCCGATCCATAGAGGAGAGTTGACTTAACCACGGCGCTATACACAATCATATTAGCCTCCCAGTTATATGTTTTTGTTCTTGCCCATAAGGAATTGACCGTTGAAATGGTACCCATTGTTTTTTTAACAAATTTTTTGACATTTTCATTAAAACAGAGACCTGACGTGAAGAGAACTCCCAAGTAGACATATTGCGGCACGATCTCTAGCGGCGTTCCTTGGTAAGTGAAGTTGATGCCCTGCCTTAGCCTTCCCTTCTTTCTAAATACCATCACTTTTGTCTTTTCCTTATTAACGTCTAATTTGTGAAGCGCGCAGTATTCTTCCAGGGAATCGAGAATACTTTGAAGTTCAGACTCTTTGTTTGTCAGTAGGACTTGGTCATCAGCATAATAAAGTCCAATAAGATTAAGGTTTGTATTTACAGGTATTCCTTGGATTTGCTTACTTTTCATGAATTCAGTCATGTCTGAGATGAAGAGGATGAATAGGAGGGGCGATAGAGTGTCCCCCGTCAAAACGCCTTTAGTCATTTTTACGCCTTCTGTATCTCCGGTTTCTGTGCATACGCTCATAGTTGCAGTCTCATAGATATTCCTAATTACTCGGATGCACTTCCCCGACACTCCCAGCTGAAATAGTTTCCTCCATAAAATCTGGTGGTCTATAGAATCAAAGCAACGTTTATAATCCACAAAACATGCGTATACTTTTGAGCAGCTTTCTCTTATGTTAATTGCAAGCGCAGCATACAGATTAAAAACATTGTCTCGACATCCTCTCTTTTTCCGGAAACCCGCTTGTCCTTCATCCAAGATACCAGCTTCCTCTGCCCAGTTTGAAATTCGTCGTTCCAGTATGCTGGTAAAAAGTTTAGTTGCCGTATTAATGAGCGCTATTCCGCGATAGCAGAGTGGGTCCTCTGTGCAGCCCTTTTTGAATATCATTTGTATGATGACTCTAGACCAATCCTCAGGAATTTCTTCCTCTTCAAATATACTGTTGAATAAACAATGCAGATATTGGATTCCTTCTTGAGGTAAATTCTTATAAAATTCGTATGCGATGCCATCCGTTCCCGGAGATTTCTTGGTCTTAGTTTGTTTGATGACAGCGATTATTTCTTCAGTTGTTATTTCCGTGTCCATTTTTGGATGACGTGCGTCCATCATTGTTAGATTTTCTGATCTCTCCCCTAGGTACATTCTTTTCATAAAGTTTTCCCATTTTTGCTTATTAATCTTGGTCAGAAACTTCTTTCTTATTTTAAACTTGTTTATTGTTTCCCACAACTGAGTTCTGTTTTTAGTGTTTTGTATCTTTTCTTTTATATTTTGATTCATTTCGTTCTTTGCTCTCTTTATTTCTTCATTGTATTGTTTCCTGCTGTGAACGAGTTCTTTCACTGCTGATTCTTCATATTTTACTGTTTTACACTTTCTAATACTCTGTCTAAGCTTTTTTTTTTTAAGAGCACAATTTCGATTGAACCAGTTGTTTTTTCTTTGTTTTTTATGTCTATTTATGTTTATTGACATGTTGAGCTTTTTAGCTGTTTTGTATATTGCTTTCTTCCACATTTCATGCATTGATTTTATACTCGGTCTTTGTTTGTTTTTGTCAAACACTTCATTGATGGCCATTTTCATATCTCTTATGTATTCGCTTTTTTTATCTGCATTCCATCTGTACGTTTCCATAATACGGTCCCTTTCGTCTCTATTTTCCGTCCCTGGATCATTTCTATCTCCTACGATCATCATCGCTGTTTTTACCTGTATAGGGAAGTGGTCTGATCCTGTGCAGCATTCCGGGCCCAGTACATAAAAATCTACAATATTTGGCAGGTTAGTCACATTAGTCCAAATGTGGTCTACCACACTTTTACCATTCATATTCGTGAAAGTAATGTTACCGTCTGAGTCTCCATTTGATCTACCATTCAAGACATAGAGTCCCTGACCCTCCATAGTTTCCGTCAGAATAATACCTCTTACATTTGTTGTCCCGTCTAAGGATTTTCTTTCGTTAGAAATCATAGTACCTTCAAAAATTTCATCTTCATCTATTTGGTACGGACCAATCCTTCCATTGAAATCCCCTCCTAAGATAAAGTTGTTGTCCATATAATTGGATTTTATCAAATCTAAAGCGTCCTCCAACGTCTCAGAATATCTCTCATTTTTAAGTGATGGCTTCAAATAAAATAAACCAATAATTGTCTCAGGTGTTGTATCTAACAGTCTTATAAGTATCCATGTATTGTTTATTCCAATCAGCTCTACTTGATAACTCTTGTCTACCAATAGCGCCAGTACACCACAGAGAAGAAATATAGAATAAAGTTTTTTTTTGTCCTCTCTTCTTCTCCCTCTCTCCCCTCATTTTTTTTCTTTTCCCTTCTCCTCCTTCTGCACATCCCTTCTCCAATTCCACTTCTTTTGTCCCTCTTTTACAATCTATTTTTTTTTTTTTTTCGATCTGGTTTTTGCCTTCGATCTGGTAATGCCGCCACTGGTCGTTACTCATACAAGTAACTACTCATTTCTCCTCACGAGGTATGAGTGGACCCCGAACATCCAAGTAGAGAGCAGAAAAATTCCTGCCCCGCTGGGAATCGAACCCAGGTCACCATGCGTGCAATGCCTAGCGCGCTAACTCACTCTGCCACGGTGACCACTCTCTTTTTTTACTTATTTTTTAAAGCAACTATTTCGCCTCTTCTTCCCCTCTTCTCCCCCTCTTTCATCCTTCTTCCCCACTCCACTTTCACCTCTCCTCTCTCCTTTTCCCACTATGTTTTTTCATCTCTTTCTTATGATTATTTCTTTTCTTCTATTTTTTTTTTAATTTTTCGTCCTCTTCTTTCTTTCTACAACTTCTCTTTCTGGTATTTCATTTTTTTTTTCTCTTTCCTTCTTCTCCTTCTTCCTATCCCTTCTTTCCTTCCTCTTTTACCCTCTTTTTTTCATTTTTTCTTTTTTTTTCGATCCAATTTTTCATAATAATAATAATAAATAAGATATTAACCAGATCAATCAGCCTGGGCAGGGCCGAAAATTCTAGCCTCACGTGCTTGGAGGGAATAAAATTTTCTTCGAAAACTCTGCTCCAACCGGGAATCGAACTCAGGGTCTCTGAACTACGGGCAGTAGTCACAACCGTTACGCCACGGAGACTGGCGACTCTTTCTTTGTACGACTCTTTATTTGATTCCTTTTCTTCTCTTCTTAGTTTTTGTCCTCTACTCCTCTTCTTTCTTTCTACAACTTCTCCTTCTGGTATTTTTTATTTCTCTCCTTCTCTTCTTCCATCTTCTTCTTAACACGCCTTATACTATTCATTTTCTTCTTCTTTTCTGTAAGGAAATCTCAAGTGGAGGAGGACGGGGTCGGAATAGGTAGGTATAATATGTGACAAGTGTCCTCGTAGTAAATCATAGCACAATGACCATTGCCCAGGCGACTGGGGGGTGAGGTCCCGGCAGGCTCTAAATGACCCCTCATTCTATGTGTTTGTAATAGCGTTTCGGAGCTTTTCACTCCTAGAAGACATAAATAAAGTGTCTATTTTGTGTAGTTTTTAGAAAGGAAAAATGAAAAACCGACTCAAAGTTGTTAATACATACTTTTTTTTTTATCAATTCATCCCTGATGGCACAAAGGTACGATCTTCCTACTTCTCTATGAAACACATTTTGTGTGTAGTTGTAGATTGATTGTTTCACCTCTGGGCAAATATTTATACCAACTTGATTGTGTATTTCTTTTTTTCTATGTCTCTTTTTTAATAATACAACAATATCTCAGAGACCAGTTCTGTTATAGATTATAGAAATGCTGGTTTATTGCTGCTAATACTAGATCTTATCAAATATGAGGGACTGGGAGTAATAGAATATCGGTTAGTTGAGTCTGGTGGGTATTTATGTAAATCTTAGTACCTACATGGTTTGATAAAACTTCTGACCCAGACCCTTGTTTTTACTAACTGTTTTAGTTTGAAGTTAGCTTACTAGACAGTTAAGCACTTTACAAATGACATGTAGCTAAAGGGCAAGAAAACATATATCTTGTCTATGTCCCTCTTATTTGTCTAAACTATATCCTTGTAGAGTGTTCCAAAAAGTGTGAAGCAGAAGTTAGCTAAAAGAATCCAGAGCAAGTTGTCGAGATATTGGTTCTTTTTATTCTTTTCGATTTTAAAATAAACGTCGAGGAACACATTATCTATAATTAAAGCTTATTTCCTTTGCTGAAAGTGAGCATAAAATGGAATAGTGCAAATGTGAAGTGCTGGCCAATCAATGGTTTGAATCCCGACTGATTTCAATAAGACTGATTTGAGCAAATGTGATATTTTATGATATCAACTCAAAACTTTTAATGAACTGAAATACCCGAAGAAAGTTGAAATCTTGAATTCAACTAAAAGTATATTTCTAAAGGTATAAAAATGTTTTTTGAACCTCCTATACCCAAAGAAACTGAGTAGGTAGTTTCAACCTGAACATGTGAATGGGTATTTCAAGATGGTGCGGCGCGGAGGGGTACAAAACAGAAGAGAGAAGAGGAAGAGGGGTAGGAATATAGAAAGAGAAAAGAGTATAAAAATAATAAGGGATAAAGAAAGAGAAGAACATGTGTAAAAAGAGAACGAGATTAGAAAGAATGAGGGAGGAAAAATAAAAAGAGGGGAAGATAATGAAAAGGATAAGTGAAAAAGAAGAAGGAATAGAATCAGAAATAGAGAAGAATATTAGAAAGAAACTCAAGAGAGAAAACGAGGAGGTGGAAGATATGAAGAATAAGAAAGCAAAGAGGAGGAAAAGGAGAAGGAAGCGGAAAGGAAGGAAGATAGAAAGAGAAGGGAGAAAGGATATGATACATAGAGACACCGGAAGGTAATTTGTATCCCGCAGGGACAGTTTAGAGCTAAGAGACTTGGCAGAATTTTTCTCATCCCTCATAATTTATGATTCCTAGTTTTCGTCGTAGGTGGATGTATCCCTGGCTCATTTCAAAGTAGGACCAATGTATCATGCGAAGGACTAAGAGATGGAAGGGACTTATGTAAATTGGGAAAATAAATAAAAGAAGTAGGTAGGTATAAAGAGGAAAATATGCCCTAGCCCTTTAGCTTGAATGTATGATATGATTCAAAAGACTTGATTAGATTAAAAAAAGGAGAATAGATTTTCTAGCTCGGGGATGTGAAACAAATACGGAACAGCCATGCCAGGAAAAAAGACTATAACACAAATCGTTGGCGCTCTTCAGGCTCGAAACGATGTGTGGCAATGCCTCATTGTGTAGAGTAGGGTTAGGAAAAATAATAATAAGGCCATGCCTTGGGCCGGAACTCGATTGTAGCCCATCCTTTAGAACTTAAAAACTCTGTTTTTGGTTATCTTAAAATCTCACAAGTTTATCATATCAGCAATGCGAACTGGGAACTTCGTAGCTTAATTTGTGCGCATGTTATATTAGATGAAAACACGAAATTAGTGGAGGAGCTAAATGATTTTTTATCTTCTCTATGATTTAGAGTGATCTGACTTTATTTTAAGTCTTTTTTAATGGAGGCTCCACCCTTATTGGGTGATTAAAGGGTTGGGTGGAAGAGATTGCCATAGGCAATTACCCCGCTCTTTAGTTAGGCATCTCTATACAATATTTTGTTATTAATCTTTTTTTTATATTGTTCATAATTTTTGTCGGATCCCTACGCAACCTGGATTACCAGACTAGGACGTTAACCACTTGACTATCAGCGCCAAAAATAATAATAATATTTTTTAGCGGAAGGAAACCACCAGGCGAGGTTAATTCTCAAAGCATGATGTAAAGTTCCTCTATGATCAGGGACGGCCGGTGCTAAGGAGCTGCGGAACTCCAGCACCCCCAGACGAAAAGGAAAAAAAAAAGAAAATTCATGGTTCTTTAGCTTGTAGTAAATGAAAATCATTAGGCATATCTCGAACAATCAATTCATAAAATTATCATTAAAATAAATAAAAATCGTACTAAATAAAAACTAGGTACCTAATAAGATAAATCTTTACTCAAGCTTGATTGTAGAGAACATAAATCTAATACGCTCTTCTTACTTTTTGGCTTCTCCGTGCGGAGCACTGCCGCGCTCGGTAGAGCATTTCTCTTTTCTCTGCTCATGCCTTATTGAAAGAGAAGGCATGGAGCAACGAAACCAAACCGCACAGCGGGGCGAAGAGAGGGACAAAGAAACGAAAAAAAATTGTCTCGGGGGAGACGATTTAGTCTCAAGGAAGCAAGATAGTGTCCGCTGAAAAAAATCTGATTGACTTCAATCTTCTAGAGCTATGAAGTAGAAAAATGCAAGTTATTTATAGATTTCGTTCATGAGGAGAGGGGAAGCAGGAAGGAACAAGGAACTACACAACCAGCAACCAGTTCAAGGTTCAAGGTCTCCTTCGCGCGTGATTCGGTCTCGGCCCTTTCGTTCCGCGAAATTTATGTTGATAATTTCACGTGTTTTTGTTTTTTTTGAAAATTAATTAATAATCGGTTACAATTTATTTAATGATTTAAAGTACAGTGTAACAAATAATCATTGAATTTACCTAACAGTTTATTTTACCCAAATTTTCGTAAACATAATATCGGTCTATAATTATAACATTTATTTTATCCTTAATTTTGAATTCATTTTAAGATTAAATTTGTGCAATCAATTTAAGTTTGGTTTGAAACTTCTTATAAAGGATATTAAAATTAAATTAGCATTATCGATTCATTCTCTTTAAAGTTAAAAATGTATATTTTTACTTTTAGTATTGTTTTTTTTATCACAGAGGAATTAGGTAATTACATTTCAAAGCAGGTATGGAAAAACAAAATTAATTCAGTTGACATCTTATTAAAAATAAGTTTTCTTTGTTTTCACTTCACAAAAAAAAATGATTTCAAACATAGGTACATATTTGATTCTGACTTCAATGAAAAAGCCATTCACAAGTTTAGTTCGAAATCCAGCGAATGGATTCTACTCCAAATAATCAGTAGAGTAAAGAGTAAGTCCTTTATAAATTCTTATTTTCTTTCTTTTGAACATTTTTTTTTTTTCTCATGTTGAAAAAAAATCTACAATGGTCGTGAAAAATAAACGTTATTCCAAAATTATCATCATAATATATTTGCGTCAGCTAATCATTTTTATAAATTAAAACAAATTAATTTATTATGATACCTAACCACTCTAACAGAATTCTCGAAAATCACCAAAAGTGAGACTTGAACTAATGACCCCCTAGTTAGAATTCCCTCTCCCTGACATAACCACTTCACCACTAGGCCTTGCAGACATGTATTAAATGTTGCATAGTTTTTCTTTTCGTAAAATTTTGACAGCACCCCCAAACCAAATTCCCACCGGCCGCGCCTGTCTATGATGTAAAGTGATCTGACTTTTTTTTTAAGTCTTTTTAATGGAGGCTCCACCCTTATTGGGTGATTAAAGGGTTGGGTGGAAGAGATTGCCATAGAAAACAACCCCGCTTTTTAGTTAATACATCTCTATACAATATTTTGTTATTAATCTTTTTTTCTTGTTTATATATTGTTCATAATTTTTGTCATTGCTTGTCCGTATATAAATGTCCTATATTAATAAAGTATTGAATAATAATAATAATAATTAAAAGGTAGTACCTGCTGGCATTAACCTCTATCTCCCGTTCAAACCTCCATAAAGTCATCTTGGGTACTCTGACCACCCATTTTTTTAGTTATCCACCGAAAATGGTGGAGATGCAAAAATTACTTTTTATTGTAAGTTACTATTCAAGATGGTTTATTTGGGCTAGCCGTGAAATATTTTTATCTCGGGATTTTTGTTTCTCCTTATTATTAAATATCAAGTAATTATAATGGCTTCTCAGCATAAAATAGGTAGAATGTACTTAGAGGTAAGAGGCACCAAAGGATTTTAGATGGTGGGATGTCTACGTACCGTACTCAAGTGATCCTCTTAATTTTCATTCATGAGTATCTTCCTCTTAACCTTTTAATGGGTAATTTATATTCAACACGTTATCATGTGAAAAAAAATCTGCATATTTTGGCTGCTGATTCTAAAATGTTTGGAAAATACCTAAATGGGTTCAAAAAACTGAAAAGAGGTGGTATCAAGATAAGATTCAAAGTCAGTCAAAAAAAAATAAATAATAATAATATTCTTTAGCGGAAGGTAACCTCCAGGCGAGGTTAATGCTTAAATCATTTTCTACCACCTAACCCTAAGTCTTATTATTATGTGGTCATATACCAGTTATACCTACTCAAATGAATGAAGAAAATGTGGTTCGAATGTAGGATTCGAACCAACGGATTCCTACGCTACCTGGATTACCAGACTAGCTTCTTAACCACTTAACTCAACTCTTAACAAAATCTATAAATCAATTGATGAGAAAAGACAATAAGATTTTCTTTTCATGAAATTGCTTCTATATGTATGTCTATGTATGTATGGAATTTCTTTCTTGACTTTACTATTCAACATGTTTCTTACTCAAAGTCCAATATCTACTTTATCATCAAACAATTTTAATGAAATTTTATTTACAGTAAGTGTATAATTGTATATGTACATGGAATATTTGGAAAGTGAAAAATTAAAACAAATCTTGATTAAGGGTAGTGCTAATGACAACGGCATTCTCTTCCAACGTTATGAGTTCCTTGTCTTAGAGATTGAGCTAGTGAGGTCTGTTTGAATTACTCCTAAATGTGAATAGTAACTTACAACGCTTAGTAAAATTAAAATCCTGAATACGGCAGTGCCGTCTCTCACCCAAAGGCTTAAGCTTTCTACACCGCTAATGAGATGCGATTACCGAGGAGAGTTTTCATCGTTAAGTTTGATGAGCCAGCAAATGTTTGGAGTGAAAGAAAAGATGCCTTCTCTCTCTTTCAAGTATTTTCATCTTTTTACTTCCGAAAAATTTCTAATACTAGAAATCGGAAGTATTTTCTTTTTAGATCGTAGAGAGCAGTTTTTTCAGATTTCTTTATTAGTCATGACGATTGTTATATTATGTAGACTTGCAGATAAATAAGACCTCATCAATGATAGTCATTGTCGAACTGTTAATAGGAAAGAAATTGGGTTAGTGATAAAGAGGAAAGGAGTGAGAGAGAGTTAGGAAGGGAAAGATAGGGGGGAGAGAAGGAGAGAAATAATAAGTTAGGGAGAGACGGAGAGAAATAAAGAGGGAGGGAGAGAGAGAGAGGAAGGAGAGAGATGGATTGATTGATTGATAATATTATAAATTGTTTTATTGGTTTTCTTATTTACAACATAATTCCCCTAAGCTAAAATCGAACTTATAGAGAGAGGGAGGGGAGAGAGAGAGAGACGGAAGGAAAGATTGGAGAGAGAGGGAATGAAAGATGGAGGAGAGAGAGAAAGACGGAGGGGAGAGTGAGGGAGAGGGGAGAGAGGGAAGGAAATATGGGAGAGAGAGAGAAAGACGGAGGGGAGAGAGAGTGAGAGGAGAGAGAGGGAAGGAAAGATGAGAGAGAGATAAGGATGAGAGAGACAGAAAATTAGAGATGGAAGACCACTTGATGAGTTTTCGTCATTTATATCAATTCTCTCACTGATGACATATTATTCTCTTTCCTCTTCCCACTTTATCATCTCCTCCCTTTCTCTCTCTTTCTCTTTTTCTCTTCTACTACTTTACACATACAGACCCATTTATCCTAACTATTACTCATTTCTTCCACTGTTTCGGCTCTCCCATCCTCCTTCGCTTTTATCTACTTTATCTATTATTCACTTTTTCTTTTATCTTCCTTTCCCTTTAACTACTTATATCTTTTAATAACTTTCTCATTTATTTATTACTTTCTCTTCTATTACTTTGTTTATCTACTTTCTCTATTATCTTCTTTCTTTTGATCTTTTTTTTCTCTCTTATCTTCTTAGTCTTTTATCTTCTTTCTTTTTTACTTCTTCCTTTTTTCTTCTTTCTATTTTATTTATATCTTTTTATCATCTTTCTCTTTCTCCTTTCTCTTTTATCTTCTTTCACTTTTATCTACTTTCTCATTTATCTCTTTCTCTTTTATCTACGTTCTCTTATCATTACTTTCTCTTTTATCTTCTTTCTCTTTTATCTACTTTCTCTTATATGAAATTTCTTTTTTATGAACTTCCTCTTTTATGAACTTCCTTCTTTATCTTCTTCCTCTTTTATCTAGTCTGTTTCTCTTTATCTATATTTCTGTTTCTCCCTTTTTTTCCCCAATTTTTTTGTGCTTTGCTTTACGCTCGATTTTATCAAATTTACTCTCCTTTCTTTCGACAGATGATTCACAAAAAATCTCTTTAATATAAAAAAAAAATCATAACTAATCTAAAGCATTACGTATCAGTTATATTTCTTTTAAATCTAGGTCATTCGAAACGGAGGTTTCATTCAATTCTCTGGACTCCAACAAAGCAGCTGGCCACTTTTACCTCACCCAGCCTAAGTTGGGTCTCAATAATTACTCAAACTTGGTACCCGAACTACTGACCTCTAATGTGTTAGGTTGGTTATTTATACCTTTTTACCAACTCTAAATTTTGAACGATCACTTTTTATCGAAAATATCAATTTCATATTTCTCATTGGATTCATTCAGAGTATCTTATTATACCGGACAATGCAATTTAATATCATAATATATTACATTTCATACCATTTAGGGTGATTCAGACATTTGAATACACTAAGTTTAACCAAGGACTTCAAGAGAACAATCTGGGTTGAATGTAAACTTGAGAAGAGAACAAACAAAGAAGTGGGTGGTCTGGGATGGTCAGAATCAAAGTACCTAAATTGACTGTATGGAGGTTTCAACAGCAGATTGAGGCTAATGTCAGCAGGTACCACCTTTCGACACCCAACAGGAGGGGAGCCGCCATTAATGAAAACATAAAATAAAGTCAGAGCACTATCCATCATAGAGAACAGAAAAAGTTATTTAGCGCCTCCACTACTTTCACGTTTTCACCCTAACACAAGATAGAGAGTTATGACATTTCTGTCAACATTATGAGCGTGTCTAACTATCCTGTATATTATTTGATATATTATTGTATTACATCCCGCCCCCCAACTCCACTATTACCAATACACATCAGTAATCGGTTATTTATTTTTTGCTGACAGCGGGCGAAAACTGTAATCTATTTTATTATTATTGTGTACGAGGACACGACTGACCACATTACAACCGTTTTATCTCATTACATTTGTGCGTCGATGTTTGGACGAGGGGATTAGCTTCTCTTTTCCAATCATGTGGACATGCCTTCCCCCCGAGCAGCCGAAATAATCGAATAGAAGAGGAAATTGAAAAGCGATTCTCTTATTATTACCTAGCGTACACTGTACCCATAATTATGTACCTACACTGTATCCATAGCTCTTGTCAGATCACTGGAATTAAGCAACGCAACGTTCAGCGTGGTCAGAACTTGATGGGTGAGCACTCAAGTTCGAATTCTGCTGATGCTGGCTTTTGCTCTTCCTGGTATAAAAGCCCCCTCGTCTGGAATGATCTGAAGAAACGGTAAGTGATATAAAGGGATGGAAGGGGGGAAAAAATCTCATGAGAGGTAAAACTCAGCAATAAAAGCACAATAATAATAACACTCCTTAGTAAAAAGTAACCACCTGGCAAGGATAATGCTCAGAGCATTTTCTACCACCTGATTATCATAGCCAAGTTCGTATAAGGTCAAGCATTCGTTGGGATCCGATCTACGAATGCATGGGCTGGATTGTTTACATTACGGATCCATGGGCTGGATTGTTTACATTACGGATCCATGGGCTGGATTGTTTACATTACGGATCCATGGGCTGGATTGTTTACATTACGAATGCATGGGCTGGATTGTTTACATTACGGATCCATGGGCTGGATTGTTTATATTACGGATCCATGGGCTGGATTGTTTACATTACGGATCCATGGGCTGGATTGTTTACATTACGAATGCATGGGCTGGATTGTTTACATTACGGATCCATGGGCTGGATTGTTTATATTACGGATCCATGGGCTGGATTGTTTACATTACGGATCCATGGGCTGGATTGTTTACATTACGGATCCATGGGCTGGATTGTTTACATTACACAAGTGAAAAGTAGATGGAGGAAAGCGAATAATTTTGCAAAGAAGATTGAGGGTAGGAGGATGAGAGAGACAGAAACGGTAGGAGAGAGAGAAAGAGAGAGAGAGAGAAAGAGAAAGAGAGAGGGAGAACGAGACAGAAAGAGAGAAAGAGATAGAGAGAGATAGAGAGAGAGAGAGAAAAAGAGAGAGAGAGAAAGAGAGAGAGAGAGAGAGAAAGAGAGAAAAAAGAGAGAGAGAGAGAGAGAGAAAGAGAATATGAAGATGAAGAGGAGAATAACAAGAATGAGAGGGAAGTATCTCAGGAGGTTTCAGGGATTTTAACCTTCTTTTTAGACACGTGCGTCAAGAAGGAGGCTTGGTGCAATGGTGTAACAAGTTTCGGAAAAATATCGACTGTGGAAAATAGAATAAGAATATTTTATCAAACATAATGTTTTAATTGCTTAACCGTTTTGTAGTGTGATAATTATTCATAATAATAAAAGACGCTTTAGTAGAAGAAAACCACTAGGCGAGGTTAATGCTGAAAGCATTTTCTACCACCTGACCCTCAGATTCTTATTATTATGTGGTCATATACTCAAAATAATGAGGGAAAATTCATGCATTGGGTGGGATTCGAACCGAAAGATCTCTTTGCTACCTTGTTTAACAACACGACTACCAATGCACGAATTGTCTCTTTTTTTTTCTTCTCTTTTTTTGTCATTATTTACTAACGAATCGCCGAATACCACTAAAAAAAACGATTTATACCAGTTATTATGATACCTTTCTTATGTAGTTAAATACTCAAATACATAACTCAAAATTCGAACATTAGGTGGGATACGAACCAACAAATCCCACGCTATCTTGATCACCAGACTAGCGCCTTAACCACTGAATCACCAATTCATAATTTTATTTCTGTTTGAATCTTCAGAGCCAGGAATCCAGAATTTTTTTATTAATATTATTTTAATCTTTATTAAGAGGACACAATATTTACAGCATAAAATTAAGGAAAAAAAGAAAGAAAAAAGAAAATGACACTATTGTCCTAACGAAAGTGGCAATCTCTTCCATCGAACCCCTAATTTTGTGAAACACTAGGAAAAAAGAGAGAAGTATATCAATAAATATATTTCTGCCTTTCCTTCGTGAGCCACCTTTGCTATAATTAAATGGACACACATGGCTAACTTCACTTCAGGATTTTGAGAGACCAAATCGAATGGAAAACGGAACGAGCAATAAGACAATGGAGATGTTGTGGAGAAGAAACAGGTGGATGAGAGAGTAAGAAGAATTTTTTTTTTTTTTTTTTATATAAATAAGTACTTTCTATAGAACGCCGACCCGAAGTAGAACTGGGAAAAGGCAAAATGAAAAAAGAAGAAGTACTTACATAATATTATACAATATACATATCAATAACAAAAAATGTTTTTAACTTTTTATAAAATATAAAAAATGCCTTCCAACTCTGAGGAACGAGGCACTGTACCCACCACAGCTGCTTTTAGATCTTTTCAATATACATATATAAAAAAGTTATCATTTATGTGTTAATCACGTACGTGATATCACAACTACTCAAACTCGCTTTTCTAAATCTACGCTGAACCCGGTACATGAACCACCTCCAGGTTTCACGTCCGCCATCTTATCGATCCACCTCAGGTCGCCGGTCGCTTACAAAATCCTAGATTTTAATGAATGATTACCAAAACCCGAGCCAGAATCTTTCAGTCCTATTTGGATAGTATACAAAAGGTCTTTTATTATTTTTCCGTTTGCAATTGAACACAAACTGGAACAGTTGACCCGATCAAATAGATTCCCTAGAGATATAAGTCAGACACAATGCCGCCATCCGTTGGTTCTATCAATTAGTCAACAGAGCAATTGTCATTTTTATTGCTGTCCCTTCTTTATTGTTTCACCCCCCCCCCCCTCCCCACTCCCCTTCGCTTATCCATACAAAATGTATTTTTTCCTATTGTTCCCCTAGCATAAAAATAAACTGCCTTCTGCATGCTTTTTGCAAAACTGAAGTCTCAATGGGGTTGCATAAAATTAATATTTTTTCACATTTTTACAGAACATACATATCTTTGTCAATAGGCCTTTGTGCCATTGTAATACTTTCTATTTCCTATTTATTTTTACATCCTGATATTTTTTCCGTTTTTTTTTTTTTAATTCTGATTTTAAGATAAAGATAAAAAGCTAGTTATTTGTGTAATTATGTCACAATTTCTAGTGGGTAACATTGACATTACGAGAACTAATGCTTATGCTTATGCATCATATCTCCAACCAACCGTCATATTCCAATATCTATCTCGCAATGCCGCCACTGGTCGTTGCCCACTCTACAACTACCCCAATTGTCCTCACGAGGCTAGGGTAGGCCTTGACATCCAAAGTATAGATTCCGACCCCGCCGGGATTCGAACCCGGGTCACCTTGTACTCCCGGGTTGGAGTGCAAGCCGAGCATGATACCGCTAGGCCAAGTGACTACTCTTTAAATACATGCTATTCTGGAAACGGAAAAGCTCAGTCAGAATTTTCTGCTACAGACGTGATTCCAACCCACAACCTCCGGGTCAGCAGCCTATGCTCTCAACCACTGACTCTTGTATTGTTCCATTATTTATTTTTAATTTTTTTCAGGCTCCTCTCATTTTATTATTATATTTTAAAAAAAATGAAAAGAAGAACAACAACGGAAATTAGTTGACAAAAGCTCACAGCTTCGAAGTGCTATCGAGAAGGAGCATAACGCTTTCGGCTAGATAAATTCTCAGGATATTTGCTGTGAAAAAAGTATAACGAATTTGTCACGGTGCGCGGTGAGGGATTTCTAATATGGAATGGGTGGGGGATATTTTGTGGGGGAAATAGGGGTGCTATTTTCACGCACCTGAGGGAAATTGTAACGACTCAAAAAGAGGGGAAGGGGATTGTTTTGGGAGAGGGGAGTAGAAGAAAATAGGGGAGGAAAGGTAACGAACTCAAAGAGAGAGACGAAGGAGAGAAAGAGAGAGAGAGAGAGAGAGAGAGAGAGAGAGAGGGAAATAATTTGGGAAAGAAACAACTCAATGAGTGAGAGAAATACCTACTTTGGGAGAGACAGGTGATCGTCATGGAAGAAAATAGAGGACTCAAAGAGAGAGAGAGAGAGAGAGAGAGAGAGAGGGGAGATGTATAGGATAGAGGGGTTATCGTCATGGAAGAAAATAGGAGAGGTAAAAAGTAACAAACCTAAAAGAGGAGAAAAATATTATGGGTTATTTGTCTATCGTCATGGAAAGAAAGAGAGAAGTAGAATTTGTAAAGAATTCAAAGAGAGAGAGGGAAGATGTATAGGAGAGAGGTGTCCTCTTCATTTTTTACGAAAGTAGGAGAGGGAAATTGTAACATAGGAAGAGAGAAAAATATTATGGGATACTTTTCTATCGTCATGGAAAGAAAGAGAGGAGTAGAATTTGTAAAGAATTCAAAGAGAGAGAGGTCCTCTTCATAGAAGAAAGTAGGAGAGGGAAATTGTAACATAGGAAGGGAGAAAAATTCTGTGGGATATTTTTCAATCGTCATGGAAAGAACTAGAGGAGTAGATAAAGAAGTCAAAGAGGGAGTGGAGATGTGTAGGAGAGAGGGGTCCTCGTCATGGAAGAAATGAGGAGAGGGAAATTGTAACATGGGAAGGGAGAAAAATACTCTGGGATATTTTTCTATAGTCATGGAAGGTAAGTAAAAGGGGAGAAAAATTGTAACGAACTATGAAATCTGTAGGGATTTTCTAGTCGGTGTTCTCTCTTTCTCGAGGTTTCTCCCCTTTTTCTGTCTGCTCTTGAGGTGTCTCTCTCCCTCTTTACATATCAACTAGCTTTACCTCCTTCCACTATTTTCCTTCAGTTTATTTTCTCACCCGAAAGTTTATTCTGTGGAGGTAAATTGTTGTTACCTTTTTTTTTTTTTTTTTTTTTTTTTTTTTTTGTAGTAGAAGATTTTTTTTTATATAAACTCTCAAAAATTAACATTCCCGCCCCATCTTCACATTCAGCACTTACGTTGTTACCTAGATTTCTCTTATTCAAATATGAAATAATTCTCAATATGATCTTAATAGTCAAGTTATCATATTTGTGTTAATCACAATCGTGATAATACAACTACTCAACCTAGAGTTCTCTTCTTCAAATATGAATTAATTCTCAATAATTATTATGATCTTAATAGTCAAGTTATCATATTTGTGTTCATCACAATCGTGATATCACAACTACCCAAACTAGCTTTACTAAATATTTGCTTAACTTGGGACTTGATCAACCGACTTCCGATTACAAGTCCGCCGCATTATCGATCAAGCTACTGAGGTCGGTATGGTCATATTATATTAAATATTATCTACCTATATAAAACGTCAAAAGACTGTTTCACTCATTCAATTATTCACTGATCTCTCTTACTCTCGGACGGCAACACGGCAACAACAGAACACTCGAACGCAACACTCAAACGGCAACGGCAAAAATTGTTAGAACACTTTTGAAGGTTTCAGAGGCCGTAATGTTCATGCCACATACAAATAGGTGAATTTTTTTCATTATCTAAAAAACTCTGCTTTTTGCATGAAAATAAAAGCCATATTTCACAAAACAACAATGTCCACTTGGTCCATCACAATTAATATTTCTGGAAAGAACCTGGTAAAATGGCCCTCTTCTTTTGTCTTTCCTCTCTCTTGTTCTCGTAGACTATTCCATCTCCCATCTCTCTCTTTCACATCCTTCTTCCATTCTCTTCAGAATATTATTAATTATTATCCTTATTCAACTTTTAACACCTTCTCTCCTTCATGACTCAGTTTTGACACTTGCAAATGATTCTTTGTTCCTGAGAATCTATCTGTATTTTTGGTTGACAGATTCATGGGACAACCATGTCTGAAATGGATAACGCTCATTCCTCTCGTAATGTGTACAAGATGTCTTTTATTATTGTTTTTTAAATGGTGTAGGCCACACTTAATGGTATCTACATGGGTTAGGAGGAAATAGTTTCCGTGTGATTGTTTGTTATCATTTCTTTTATAAGCACCTTTTTCAATTCTTGTATTTAGATATTGTGTTGGTTAAAAAATAATAATATTTTTTTGCTCCGATTTCATTTTTTTTTTCTTCTTTGTTTTACATTCCTTAATCCTTAAATCTCACACCAATCATTCTAATTCTGTGAAATTCTTGTCCATCCTGAAAAATTTGCATCACTCCCTGTTTTAGAACTACTTCTCTTTTTCACTCTCTCTCTCTTCCCCTCTCTCTCTTCCTCTCTCTCTCTCTCTCTCTCTCTCTCTCTCTCTCTCTCTCTCTCTATTTTTCACTTTTCTTCTTCTTCCTCTCAGCCTCACTCTACATTCCTCTATCTTGTAAAGCATTCTTCATTCAGATTTTGATATATTAAAGGTGCTAAGTGGTTCTATTAGCATAATGCAACCTGTGATTCATTCTTCCATTGTTTCTTCTTCCCCTTCCCCTCCTATTTCACCTCCACTTCTCCTTCCCCTCCTCCTTCACCTCCACTTCCTCTTCCCCCACTTCATCTCCTTCCTCTCCTTTTGCTGTTGCACCACTCTCCTCATTTCTGTAGGAATATTTATCTTCTTTCATGTGTCTAGTACTTCTCCCTCAATATTCCTCATCCTTCTCCTAATTCTACTCCTTCTACATCTCCACCTTCTCTTTTTCAACTCCCTCTTCGCCTCCGATATACCTTCCTCCTGGTCTTCCTACATATGCCTGGTACGTCTCCCTCAATCATCCTCTTTCTTCTCCTACCACCTTCACCTCTTCCTCCTCATCATTCTCCACCTGCAGAACACCTCCCTCTTATGTATCTTCCTTTTCCTTTCTATACATCTCCAACTAAGGATATCTTCCTAAGTAACTTCCTCCGTGAGCCCAGTACTCCTGCTTTCCCTTCCTCTCCACCCCTCATCCACCTTCTCCTACTCTCCTCTCTCCAGTATACCCTCTTTTACATAATACCACATGTAGCCTCCTCCACCAGTATACACCTCCACACCTCCAGTAGGTACCAAGTCTGTTGCTTTCCATACATCGGCCACACTTTCATTAATCATATGGAGAATACTTGTCCCATCTCCATCTAGTCTTTCTTCCTGAATCTTTCTCTCTTTCCTTCTATTCCTTTCTGCCTCTTAATCTTTATTTTCATTTCTCTCTCTTTCCATTGTCTCTTTCTCTCTATTTCTTTCTGCCTTTTATTCTCTATCTTTTCTCTCTCTCTTTCTGTTTTTCAATATTTTGTCTTTCCCTCTATTTCTTTCTGCCTTTTGTTCTCTATCTAATTTTTCTCTTTCTCTCTTTCTCTTTTCAATACTTTCTATCTTTCCTTTTATTTATTTCTGCCTTTTATTCTCCATCTTTTCTCTCTCTCTCTCTTTCTGTTTTTCCATCTTTTGTATCTTTCCCTCTATTTCTTTCTGTCTTTTATTCTCTTTCTTATTTTTTCCTCTCTCTTTCTTTCTAGTTGCCTATCTTTCGTCTCTTTCCCACAATTCCTTTCTGCCTCCTAATATCTATCTTCATTTCTCTCTCTATCTTTTGTCTCTTTCCCTCTATTTCTTTCTGCCTTTTGTTCTCTATCTTATTTTTTTTATCTCTTTTTCTTTCTTCATCTTTTATGTATCTTTAAATATCTGTCTCCCTCTTTCTATCTTATGTATGAGCTACAACAAATGAGAGGACACGGTCTAACAAATTGTAGAAAGTTGTTAAAAGGGACAAAAGATATTTCCCGATTCTAATTCCGAAAAAAAAATAGAAATATATTCCAAGAGCAGCTGCACTAGTGGTGACAGCAATGGTCTTGACCACTTTGTGTAATGAGAAGCTCTGAATTTTTAATGCATTTTGGATTTCAGTCGTTTTCACATGTAGTGTAACATTGGACTCTCTACAACTATATAATACTTATGCATTTCATATGTATATTATATATTTACATATGTACACTCACATTTACTATGCTTTCCAGTCACTTGTCCACATGTGTTCTACAGGGTCTGAAGTATTAATGCTGAATGTTTGAAGTATTCGTGCTAAATATTTGAAGTAGTCGTGCAAAAAATAGATAGATAAAATAAATGTATTGTAAGATTTTATTTGTAAAATGAGGGGGGTGAAAGAAGCTCGAACATCTTCTGCTGCTAGATCATATTTTCTGAATAGTTGCCCAGTTTTGGGAGCATAAGAGGGAGCCATCAGCATTAATAATGCAATTGTCAAAAAACGCTACCCTCCCGGCCTCCCATAGACCGTTGGTTTTGAAAATGCAGTGCCTAAATCTCAATATATCCATTTAAATTTTATTCAATGAGAGATAGAGAGAAGAAAGGAGAGAAAAAGAGAGAGAGAGAAAGAGGGCGAGAGAAAGAGAATGAGAGAGAGGGAGAGAGAGAGAGAGAAAAAGGGGAGATATATAGAGAGAGAGGGAAAGAGGGAGAGAGAGAGCTAGATATATAAAGAGAGAGAGAGAGACAGAAGAGAAATAAATAACAAGAAAAGACACAGAAGAAAAGCGGAAAATCTGTGTTTGTTTCCTTTCGTTGCTTCTTACAGGGACAGAAAAAAGTCTCAAAGTTTTTCTTAAAAGAAGAGCCAAAGTCAATGGAATATTCATCACAATAGTTTAATAAGACCGTTAAAGTTGCTGAAAATAATAATAATAAAGGAAACTATATTTACTATTTACACCGACCTCAGTAGCTTGATCGATAAGGTGGCGGACTTGTAACCTGGAGGTCGGTGGTTTAAGTCCCTGTTTCAGCGTAGATTTAATAAAGCGAGTTTGAGTAGATGTGATATCACGTAGGTGATTGACACAAACATGAAGTATAATATATTTACTAACTTACATACTTTCGATATTTACCAAATGGGGTTTCACATTTAAATCACCATTCACTATAAGAAGATTGACGTTGAACTGAAATAAATTTGTTAATGAAAATCAAGAAAAAACATTACGTTCAAAAACATAATTACAATACACTGATCTTAGTAGCTAGATCGATAAGGCGGCAGACTTATAATCTAGAGATTGCTGGTTTGAGTCCTATGTAAAGCAAAATTTTAGTAAAGCAAGTTTTTATTTTATTTATTTACACCTTTTTTTATACAAAACAATCAACAATAAATAAACAGAGATGAAAAAAATGAACAATATTTACAAAATAAAATATTGAAAAAAAATATTTAAATTTAAATTTACAAATTGTCTTGTAATTCGGGGCAACGTTAATGTCTTAGGCATTCTCTGCCACTTAACCCCGGATTTGATTATGTAATGTCGACCGGCGTAGGACAAAAGACAGAAAGAGTTTCATTGTTGATATTCTTTAACTACTTTTAATTTTTTTTTTAAATAACATTAAACCATTACATTCAAATAATTTAATCAAGCTTGCCATTGTTTCCAAAATATAGGAAGGACAGTTTGGGTACAAAATTTAGACATTAATGTGATTAGCTAGTTTGTAACTTTCCAGCGAATGGAGGGTAAAACCCCCGTCTTGTTATGACATGAACAGTTGTAAGGCACGTTCAAAAGGGACTCGCGATTACACCCTGTTTTTCCGAATAATACAGATATTATTTTAATAAGATCTTTTATAAAGGAATAAAAGAAAAGGAAAAAAAAAAGTTACTTTCTATTATTATAATGGTAAAATATGGGAAAAATGTTTTTCTCCAAATAAAGAGGGAAATAAAAGCACCCACTTGTGTGGAAAGGAGAGAGAAGGAGAGGAAAGGAGGGAGAAGGAGAGGAAAGGAGGGAGAAGGAGAGGAAAGGAGGGAGAAGGAGGAACACATGAAGTGGAGGAGAAGGAATTAAGGAAAGAGAAAAGGATGAGAAAGATAGTCTCATTGCTTATACAATAAGATGATTACCATATTTACCAGCATAAAGTTTTGAATCTGCTCTTGAGTGGAGTGAGTCTGTTAGTAAGGCATAAAACTCATAAGAGACCGACGATGAAACAGACGATGAAAGGTTCCATCTAGTTAGTATGTATGTATGTATTATTTTATTTAGTGTGCATCAATTTAGAATTGAATTGAATAAAATGTCTCTTTTTATTTGTATTATTATTATTAAACATGTTGGATCAAGTTTTATTTACAAATAACATAGAATATATACATACATTGAGATTAAATATTTCTATGTATGTATATATTCAATAATAATATTTATTAATATTATCTCCTAAGCTTATGCAAACTTCTGAGGAGAAATTGTTAACACAGGTACAGAGAGTTATTAAACACAATAAATACATATTACACAGACATTAACAGTTGGAAAAAATGTACAATGTATAGGATTGCATTAACATTTTTAAGAATGACCAGGGAAGTGGGCATGCCGATGCTTTGCCCAAAGTTGCACACTTGGAAAACTTGATCTCGACTAAATATAAGAGTCCATGATTCATATGACTCAAAGATAACCAAAATGATTTACAACACTCAAAAATTTGAAAAACTCTAATGTACTCGCAATATTTGAGGAGGTAATAACAGTTCCACATAGAAAATGCTAAAGTATTTCAGAACGTCGAAATAAGATGAATGTGGGGCCTGTTGTAAAGTTTAAGCTTACTCTGAAAAGAAATGCGACGCACGGTTTGGCCCGCTTTCTCCGGAAAATTATTCGGTAGATAATTCTTTTAGAAAATAAAATAAATCTTATTTGTATTTCGGTTTCAATTTTGAGTATCATCATGATTATTTTCATTATATTAATAAAATAAATCGATTTGATAATATTTAAATATTGATTTACAATATTATTGACTACGGCTTGGTCAAATGACTCCAACTTTGGCAGAGTCACTGTTGGTATGTACTGTTGTACATAGGTGCGTACTAAGCATTTTTTTAAATACTTCACCGTGTCCAAATCCTCCTATTACATTATGCTATTTCCCAAAAAGCACACATAGTACTTAGAAGCAAATTTAGAAGTTTAAGTGTACATTTCACCATCATCATAATAGGGTGGCATCATCGTGAGCGATGGTAGCCAGACAGTGGAGGAATGACTCAGCACTTCTACCACTGTCTTTACAAGGAGGCTAATAATTGACAAGGGCCCCCAGAACCAAGCCAATGCTGGTCTACTCCCTGTTTATAGTCCCCCAGTCAGACTGCTGGTCTATTTCCTGTTTATAGTCCCCAGCCAGACTGCTGGTCTACTCCCTGTTTATAGTCCCCCAGCCATACTGTTGGTCGACTCCCTGTTTATAGTCCCCCAGCCAGACTGCTGGTGTACTCCCTGTTTATAGTGCCCCAGCTAGACTGCTGGTCTACTCCCTGTTTATTGTTTATTGTCCCCCAGTCAGACTGCTGGTCTACTCCCTGATGTTTATAGTCCCCCAGACAGACTGCTGGTCTACTCCCTGTTTATAGTCCCCCAGCTAGACTGCTGGTCTACTCCCTGTTTATAGTCCCCAAGCCAGACTGCTGGTCTACTCCCTGTAAAATTACCTTTTTTTCCTCATAATATGGTCCATAAATTTAATTCATTGCAACAGACCCATTTTACATCTTTTAGTATTTTTCTTATTTCCGCTCTACCTTCTCTTTTATCTCTGCGATATTTCCAATTTAAATAAGTACTCACTTTGCCTCACTGAATGTGCAGCTCTAGAGCACTACCACATGTATTTTTTATGTGGTTTGTATATCACTTTCTGATTGATTGCAACTAGGTTTTGGTGGTACTCGCTTGATAATACATAAAAAAAAAGTATACTTTTTATACCTTATAAGTAAGAGAAAATAAAAAGAAATACGGGCATTCCCGCACTATCTTCATAAGGAAGAGTCATCACCCTCTTTCTTGATCGAACCAGTGCACGTTTAATATTGAGAGTAAGACAACTAAGTAAGACAACAAAATAAGACCAGCAGTCTGGCTGGGGCACCATAATTACTATAAACAGGGAGTAGACCAGCATTGGCTTGATTCTGGGGGCCCTTGTCAATTATTAGCCTCCTTTTAAAGACAGTGGTAGAAGTGCTGAGTCATTCCGCCACCCTATTATGATGATGAAGACAACTTTCGAGTTGGAGTATCTTTAAGAGTCACTTACCTCTGAACAGGACTTTGTTGAAGTTGGTGGTGATGATCCTCAACTCCGGATTGGGTGTGTCTCCTAGCTGTATCATGAGGGAGATACCCACAATCCCTTGCGGCTTGTGTTGAGCTTCGGACATGTTGTGATACAGCTCAGCGTTGTAGCCATACAGCTGGATCTGAAACATTGGATAAGTGATGGATTATATCTCCTAGCTGTATCATGAGGGAGATACCCACAATCCCTTGCGGCTTGTGTTGTGATAGAGCTCACGTTGTAGCCATACAGCTGGATCTGAAACATTGGATAAGTGATGGATTATTTCTCCTAGCTGTATCATGAGGGAAATACTCAAAATCTCTTGCGGTTTGTGTTGTGATAGAGCTCACGTTGTAGCCATACATCTGAAACATGGATAAGTGATGGATTATATCACTTTGTGATTGATTATTTCTCCTAGGTGTATCATGAGGGAGATACCCACAATTCCTTGTGGCTTGTGTTGTGATAGAGCTCACGTTATAGCCATACATCTGAAACAAGGATAAGGGATGGATTATATCACTTTATGATGGATTAAATCACCTTTAGCTGTATCATGACGGAGATATTCACAATCCCTTGCTTTGTGATGAAATATATAAACATACTCTTACTTATGTAACAAAGCAGAAATAATAATGTTTCAGTCTTCATTCATTAAAAATTAAAATTTCAAAGTTACCTAAAAAAAAAAAAAAAAAAAACCAACAACAAGAACAACAACAACCTTTAACAGTTGAGTTTTCCATTTGACGTTTTGAAGAAAAAATGAAGGACTCTTAAAGAAAGCCACTCGTTTTGGTAGTAAAAAAATATTGACTTACCAAAGAGTAACACTTAGTTTGAAATAGACTCAGGCACTCAGGACAGGACCAGGATCAGGGATTTTACGAGTAAAAGATTTAGTTAAAAGAGTGCTTTTAGCCAAATAGACTGGCTTAGTAGAGAGTAGAGACATAAAATTCCCCCTAATCCTGCACAGATTTCTCTACAGCTGCAGGAGTAGCTCATAAAACGCCCTAATCTACTTAGTTGGAAAGCCGGCGAGCCTTCAGAATGAGATAGGCAATATTCATAGCTTTCCAAATCGTCGTAAATTTTCGCCAACTTTTCAAATAAATTCCCTCTCAGAATGTCTTCATCCCGGATTTTCTTTTTCAATACTTCTGGAAAACATTTTCATTATGATTTTTTTCTCTCCGTTTTAATTTTATTATCGTCTTTATTGTCCTCGGGCATTTTTTATGATAATGAGGTTACAGAGGAAAATAAGTGTAAAAAGGTCTTCTCTTTCTTCCGAGTCTTATTTTCCACAATTTTATTCCTGGAGTTAGTCAGGGTGAGTTTATTAGAAAAGTTTCGAATGTCTCCGTGCTCTATCCGTCTTATCATCCAAGGCAGGGGTGGAGTGGAGTAGGAGGGGGTGTAAAAAGAGGTTAACGAAGCAAAAGAAGAGGATAAAGAGGAAGAAAAGTAGAGGATGAAGACGTAAATGAAGCGAAAAAGGAGGATAGAGAAGAAGAAAAGAAAATGTTTGTATGTTACTGATAAATAGGTTTAAAAAATGCAAAGAAGCATTTGTTAATAATTGAGATTTGTGTTACTCATGAGCACGAGTATTGAGGATCATGGAAAATGGGGGTCTTCTGAAAGCTCTAGAAATAAACTTCATTTCACGTGTTCTACTCAATATTCAAGAGCTCTTACCATACTCTACCTCTTCTTTACCTTTACCTCTTTCCTCCCCCTCTCCCTCTCCCCCTCTCTCCCTCCTCATCTAACATATCTCTATCTCTTTCTCCTAAACTTTCATATCTCTCTCTCTTCCTCCCTCTTCTTCCCCTTATATTTCATATCTCTTCCTCTCTCTCGTTCATGCATCTCTCTAATCTTAGCTTTCTCCTTTCTTTATGCTCCAAAATAACTCTAATATGCATTGACAAAAAATTGGACAAAAAATATAAGAAGTGAGAGAGAAAGAGAAAGAAAGAGAGGAAGACGAAGATATAAATGTGAAGAAATTGTGTTTGAAGTGATTTTAAGCATAAACGTTCACTCTCTCTCTCTCACACACACACACACACACCATCCTCCCTCTCTCTGCCTCTTATCCCCCCTCTTCCCCTTCTTCTCTCTCTCTCTCTATCTCACCATTCTCCCTCTCTCTTAAGCTTTTAGAAATGATGACTTGAAGGCTTGTTGTGTGATGGCACTTATATGGAGCCTTTTGAAATATCTACACAAGGCGATATTACATTTCTAATATTTTCTATCTCTCCTGATCTTCCTCCTCTCTCTCTTCCTCTCTCTATCCTCTCTTCCTATTCTCTCGTCTCATATGACAAACGTAATCCCTTTGATTAACCCGATACCATCCGAGATGTTGGGTAAAGAATTTCGGCTTATTTTGAATAAATCTACCCACTCAAAACTGCTTTGAATTTAGGTCAACTCTTTCTATCTACCGATTGTTGGACGACCTGCGTTCGTTACTAGATGGCCTTTAAAAAGGGCCGTGTTAGAAAAGGAACTTAGTTTGTATGCACCTTGATTCATTGTTTTTTCACACTTAACTTTGCCTCTTACCTAATTTTATACCTCGTGAGGAAAAATGAGGAGCTGATTTAATGTGAGCAGCGGCCAGTGGCAAACATAGCATATTAGGTATTAAAAGATATAGAAAAGGCCTATAATTCTGGGCTACCCATTAAAAATTGTGATATAATAACACAAAGAAACACATTTATTTATTTATTTATCTAATCTAATTTTATATAGAAAACAAGAGAACCTTTGTACGTTCCTAATTTACTAGCCTTTAAAAAGCCCAATTTACTAGAGCACACGAATAGCTCAGTGGTTAAGTCAAGCTTGACACGCGGAAGGTCCCGGGTTCGAACCCCCGCGCCGACAAAAAATTGTATTCAAAACTTGGTTACAGTCGTTTGTAAAGGACACCTTTCGGTGGGCTCGTGTTGACACAGCACCTGAATCGGAAGTATTGTGTCACCTCTCGCTCATCAGAGGGGAGGAATACTACGGGATGGGCAAGCTACGACACAGACCAAAAGCGTCTACAGTATTAGCTTCTGTTTCATAAATACAAAATAAAAAAGGCTGTGAAATACTAAAAAAAAAAAAAAAAAAAAAAAAAAAAACAGACAAAATATTCAAAGTAAAGATATCTCCAAAACAAATTGTCCTCCTATCTTCAGGGTTAAGAGTCGAGCTTTGTGTATGTTGACAGAGGTAAGATCCCTTACCTTGCTGACAATCTCGTGTCCCTGCCGTCATCGCAAACAAAATTCTCAAAATCCCTGAATTTTTCTGCTCCTGTAATCATTTTTCAACGTTGACATAGATTTGCGTTTTTTCAACTTACCCTCCTGCCACATTCACCCTGGACCTCCCAACTTTCCCCCTGTCCCTCTCACCCCGGGCGTCCCGTTACCTCCTGGTGGGTGAAGACAGGGTGATGCAAAAAGTTCAGGAATTTTCATTTAATTAAAGGAGGAAAATACCCTCCTCTTCCTTTTTTACGCAAAATTAGAGGTCACAATAGATCGTAAAATTAGAGGTCACAATAGATTGTAAAATTAGTGGTCACAATAGATCTAATAGAGGTCGTTGTGAGAATTGGGGCTCTTCTTGTGGGACCCCAACCAGTTTATAATAATAAGGAGGAAAATGCCCCCCTCTTCATTGTTTACGTAAAATTACTTTTGGATTTACGTTTTTCCAATGATCAAATATGTAAATTAGTAGTATGAAATAGTACGGAGACTTTGAATGTAGTGCGTTTGTATAAATAATATTCGAAAACCACTTGGTTTGTCAGGTTTGACTTGATTGGTAATCAGAAACATAAGTTAAGATGATAATTAAGGATATCCTTTGTCGAAGATCCATCAACGGAATGCTGTATTCGAGTCCTTACAAATGTATTTTTTTTTTTGTATTATTTAAAAAGATGAGTGTTTTACAGCCTTTTTTATTTCGTAGCCATGAAACAGGAGCTACTGTAGACGCTTGTGGTCTGTGTTCTAGCCTGCCCATCCCGTAGTATGCCTCCCCTCTGATGGGCGAGAAGTGACAAAAAATTTCCCATTTAGGTACTGGGTCAACACGAGCCCACCGAAATGTACCCCTTACAAACACTTGTAATCGAATTTTGAATACAATTTTTTGTCGGCGCGGGGGTTTGAACCCGGGACCTTCCGCAATTCAAGCAAGTGCTTAACCACTGAGCTATTCGTGCGCTCTTTAAATTTATCATTTGAACTAATAATAACTTTAAAAATGCTCAATAGAAAAACATTAAAAATCTGTTACCTTCCAGCAATTATTATGAATATTCTCAGTTATTTCCCACAATACCAACAACACCCTGTATATTCTAAAAGCTCTTGAAAATATTCAAAGATTACGAGCTACAAAATCCGAAAATGTTTTGATTCTGGATTTAACGATACTAATGCAAGAATTATTAGGAAAAACAAAATGGCGAATGATTTTTGCATGTAAACAGCGGAATCCGTTCTGATTATTGAAATCCAAATTCGGAGTTTTTCTGAGAAAGATGGATTTAACTTGGAGCAACGTTAGCTAATGCGCACGTATTGGAAAATTTGTGCTCTAATTGGCTCTATTGAGGGAAAAAACAGCTTTATAGGAATACTGTAGTCCACATTTATTCTTATCAAGAATTTAAGAATCATAATAAAATAATAATAATAACACTCTTTATTGGAAGATAACCACCAGGCGAGGTTAATGCTCAAATCATTTTCTAACACCTAACTCTGAGAGTCTTATTATTATGTGGTCACATCATGATCAAATAAATGAGGAAAAATTCATTCACTGGGTGGGATTCGAACCTACGCTACCTGGATTACCAGACTAGAGCTACTGAGTTCGGTTTGATTGCTTATTTAAAGTACCTGAAGATCAATGATCTCAAACATATTGTAGAAAATATTTGAATTAAAAACTTTTTGTTGTTGTTGTTTGTATAATTTTTTTAAGGAGTTGATTTCCTCTGCTTCTCCGTCCCTTCCCACTCTCTCATCTCTCTTTCTCTCTCTCTTTCTCTCTCTCTTTCCCTCTCCCTAAATCTCTTCCCGCTCTCTCTATGTATCTCTTTTCCTCTCTCCTTCTATTTTTATCTCTCCTTCTCTCTCTCTCTGTCTTTCTTTCTCCTTGAACCTTTTTCCCGCTCTCTCTATCTCTTTTTCTCTCTTTCTCTCCTCTCTCTCTCTTTCTCTCTCCTCTCTCTCTCTATCCCTCTCCCTGAACCTTTTCCCGCTCTCTCTCTATCTCTTATTTCCTTTTTTCTCTCTCTCCTCTTCCTCTATACCCCAAAATCTCAGTTCTCTGTTTCCTCTCCATTTCTGTTTCGTCAGCCCTAAGGAAGTTATCCATTACCCCCACCCTATCCCTCCAACCCATCAACAGAGTATACATTACCCTCCTTGCATCCAGTCCAAATACTCTTAGCACATAATGGGATGAGCGGAGAAAGAGAAAAGTCCAGTTTTTTTTACTCTCTCTCTATTTTTGTTGCTTACTCAAAACTACTCGGAGCAACCGACCTGAGTAGCTTGATCGATAAGGCGGCGGACTTGTAATTTGGAGGTCGGTGGTTCAAGTCCCGGATTCAGCGTAATAATAAAAGCGTAGATTTAGTAAAGCGAGTTGGAGTAGTTGTGATATTACGAAAGTTATTAACACAAATATGATAATACTACCCAGAAGAGGTATTTTTGGGCGGGAAAAAAGAGAGAGAAAAAAAAATTAATTTATCTTGAGGTTTTTTTTTTTTTTTTCAACAAAGTACTATTGAATATATATTTATTTACAAAATTATTCACAAACAATATAAATATAAAATTATAAAAAAAACATAGTTGAATATAAATATATGTAGATAAATAAATATAATCTAATAGTGGAATAATAAAAAAAATATTGTTTGATATTATATATTAGTATTGGATGTCCCATTGTGTCAAGAGACATGTGTTGGGGATCCTCTACTTTCATGTGCATAATTTTATCTTATTAATTTTGTGTTGATTTTCTTTTGTTTGTTTATTTATAATTTTTTAATATTTCCTTTTATCAATTGTAGGTAAAGATGTATTTTTATAAAAGTTATTTTATGGCTTCTATTATTTTTTTTTTAAATACGTCATCCTTCATATATTCTCTTATTCTTACTCTTATATGTCTTATGTCTTGTAAAATTTTTGTTTCTTCTGGTATGCAATTAAAAACTTTACTGCCTATGAACGTGAAATGTCGTTTGGTAAGTGATTTGTGTATTTGTCGTAAGTTAGCTTGTCCTGTCTGTCTAGTTGTGTATCTGTTATGTCTGAAGGTCCACATATCACGTTTTTTTTAAACAAAATATGCACAATTTGTAAGTATAAATGTCTAGTATGGTAGGTACATTAAGAATTTTGTAAAGTTGGTCTGAGTGAAAATATCTGTCCTTGTTGAGTATTATTCTTAAGAGTATGTTAAGTGTCCTGTTGAGTGGTGTCAGTAAGTTTTGGTACGCTCCGCCCCATGCTACTATACAATATTGTACAAGTGATTGTACCATTGCAAAGTATATTTCACGTATAACGGATTTTGAACAACATCTTTGTAGATTGTTAAATATATACATTAGATAACGGAGCTTATTTTTCAGTTGTATTATATGGTCCGTCCATTTTAAGTGATGGTCAATAATTATCCCTAAGTATCTCGTTTTGTTTTGTCTTTGTAAAGTAAGGGTTGTATTGGTGTTGTCAGTCACTTGTAGTAATGATGTTTGAGGTTGTCCCCTACTGTCTATAGAAAAAGTCATGTAATTGGTTTTGTCGAAATTGATTTTTAGTGACATACTAGAGTACCAGTTTCCTATGTTTGTCAAGTCAGTTGTAGCTATATTGTGAGTCTCTTCCCAAGTGTCTGAACTGTAACAGATGACAGCATCGTCAGCATAGCAGAAGACTTGGCCTTGACTTTTACCAGGTAATGCGTTAATGAAACAATTAAAAAGACAAGGCCCAAGACAGCTACCTTGAACAATTGAGAAAGGTTGACAATCTGTTACAGTAGACAAATGAGAATTCAGTCTAACTTGTTGGGTTCTGTTCGCCAAGTAGGATGTAAACCAGGTTAATACTTTGTCTTTGAGTCCTATGTTTTGTAGTTCTTGTAGTAGTTGTGAGTGTTTTATGGAGTCATAAGCTTTAGCTATGTCCAAAAACACAGCTATAACTTTTTTCCCCTTGTCTAAATTGTCGTATAGGTGAGTCGTTATGTCAATAAGTGCGTCTTCAGTCCCAATCCCCTTTCTAAATCCGTATTGTCTGTCAGTCAAGATGTTGTTATGTTGTAAAAATGTTTCTAGTCTAGTCTTCACTATTTTCTCTAGAATTTTACTAAACATAGGTAAAAGTGAGATTGGTCTGTAGTTGGTTAGTAGTTTTGTGTTACCTTTCTTGTGAATTGGTAATATGATACTGTGCTTGTATATGTCAGGGAAAATTCCGCTTGTCAAACTTTGGTTAATAATTTTAGTCAGAGGGTCTTGTATGTAATTTATAATGTTTTTCAGTATTTTAGTTTGTATTTTGTCTTGTCCTGGGGCTGAATTGTTGTTAAACGTCATGACTGTTTTGTACACTTCCATTGTTGTGGTGGGTTCAAACGTAGATAATTTTGTTTGTTGTGAATTGTCTTGTCTGTTATTGGTTAAAATTTCTGTATTTGTAATTATTGTGTCTGCTAGGTTTTTACCAACATTGTTAAAATAGGTATTAATAATGTTGGCACAGTTGGTTAAGTCGCTATCACAGTCGTAGTCAATGTCATTATGTTGTATGGTTTTAATTTTAAATTTGGTCTTCGATTTGTCAATTAGGTCATGTATTATTGTCCATAGTTTCCTCTTGTCTTCTCTGTTTTCCTCGATGTTCCGTCTGTTTTCCAAGTCTCGTGCTGTTCTAATAGATTTAGAAACAATGTTCCTCACTCTTTTGTAGTATTTCAGTAAATGTATATTGTCTGGGTTTTGTTTTGTAAGTCTTGCTAGTCGGTCCCTATTCCTTATAGATCGAAGCAGAGCTTGTGTCATCCAAGGTTTGATGGGAGTAAGTTTATTTGTATAAGTTTTTATTTCTGAGCTCATACGAATATATTTCTGTATTATTTCTGTAAGTTTAGTAGTCATAAAATTAATATCATCAGATTCTAGAATGCATGTCCAGTCTTGGTCAGAGAGTTTTTGGTTTAGTAAGTCAAAGTTTATACTTTCATATTGTTTTGTTGTTATTTTTGAAGGTTTGTCGTTATTCAAGTAAATTTTTGCCACTGTTGAGTAATGGTCTGTTATATTAGTATGTATGATTGCGGTTTTAATTTCTTTTATAGACCTACTCTTATACATTATGTGATCAATACATGATATTGTTTTGTAAGTTGTTTGTTCGTCTCGTCTCAAGTTAGTTTTTTCCCTAGTAGGTTTAGTCACTGTTGGTATATAGTTGTGTCTATGTAAAATGTCAAGGTACTCATGTCCAATGTTATCTATAGTTTCTTCAAGAATATTGATATTAATATCTCCAATCAACAAGCACCTATCACTTTTAATCTGTGGTAAGTAGCGATCCAACTCTTCTATGAATGTAGATATATTACCGGAAGGAGAACGATATAGTGTTATTATTGTTATTTCTTTGTCTTTTATTTTTAGGTCGAGTTTCAAGCAGTTGGTCATTGTAAAGTTAGTTAGTTCGTCGGTTTGTATATTAAGGTAGGGTCGAACATAGACAGCTATGCCTGAGGCTGCATTGTGTTGTAGAGACGTGAAGATACTATTAAAGCCTGCAATAGAGAAAGAATAAGGGAATGAAGGATGATGCCAGGTTTCTGTCAAGATAATTATATCAAATTTCACTATACAAGGTGATAAGTTCAATACTAATTGATCAAAATTACTTTTCAACCTGCCAATATTCATATGATAAATATTGAGTCCTTTAGTGTTTAATATGTTTTTAGTTGCTAATATATCATCAAAAATAAGACAATCCTCTATTATAGATAAGGGTATTATATCAATAATATTACTCATTTTAAACGATTAAGGATATTTCAATAATTGATTATACTTAAATTTAAATAATGATTTTATCAATAAGTATATTTTTTGAGAGATGTAGAAGAAAAGGACTGTCGTAGAATAAATAAATATGGCATTTTTTATGTGGATAAAAATATATGGTGTTGTGAAAATGAGAGAAAGGAAGTAATGAACAAAATGAGTAATGGAGCAGTTATTTTTTGTGATAAATAAATAAAAAATCTTTGAAAAGAGTATGTAAAAAATGTAAATAAAAACAATTGAAAAAAATATGTAACAAGTGTAAATAGAAATCTTTGAAAAAAATGTGTAACGAATGTAAATAATAATTTTTGAAAAAAGTTTGAAAAATATAAAAATTAGATGCACATCTATTGACTGCTGCATCTCTATCAGCATATTTATGTGCGAACATCGAAATTTGAAGAGGCTGCTGACGCATAGTCCTCAGTGTTGTCTGTTCCATGGGATGAGGCTGTTTGGGTGGTTGAGATTCTCTCCAGGTCCTCTTCATTTCTGATTGCAAATATTCTTGATTGCTCATTCTTTCTAATTAAAATTTTACAATCCTTGACCCATACATATTTAAAATTATTATCTTTTTTGAATTGTTTGGTTTTGAATAGTAGGTTTTGGTTCTTCTTTGTCAAGTGCTCATTTATGTGTACCTTACTTTTCCATAGGTCACTCTTCCTGAATGCAGCAGTCCATTTGTCTCTTGTTTTTGAATTTGCCATTCGAATAACAATAGGTTTCGCTTTCTTCTCATTGGTAGAGTGTACCCTGTGAGTCACTTGAACATCTAGCAGTGGGTTCTCAATACCAATATTAATTCCTATCTTCTCCACAATTTTATAAATATCTTCATTTTTGTTTTGTTTTACTCCATTGATTATCACATTATTTATTCTCGATCTCTGCTGTAATTCATCAATAATATCCCTTGAAGATTTTAATTCAACTTTCAATCCATCATTATCTGCTTTTTGTTTTTGAATTTCCTCTTCTAATTTATTAATTTTCTTCTTTTGAGATTCCACGATCAGCAATACCTGGTTGATTTGTTTTTCCATACTTTCCAGTTTTACGTTCATTTTGAGAAGAATATTATTCTTCTCAAAATGAATTATTATTATGATGAAAGTTTATTTTTTGAATCTTCTCAGTTAATATAAGGAGACAATTCAAACTTAAAGAAAACTTTAAACCCAACATTAAAATAAAATTTATAGTAAGTTGAAATAAGTTAAAAACATGTTTTCTTCATATCTTTTTTTAAGTCTTCGTATTATATATTTATTTTTTCCACCTCTGTTTTCTGGATCTTATGAGTGAGGGGAACAGCAATATCAATTATTAATAGTCCCCCTGCTCTGATTAATTATTTATTACTACCTGTATGTACAGAATACAGAAGAGATTTTTATATTATGTTAGCCAAAAATAATATACTATAAATCATACCCTTTCCAATGTTTAAACGAAAAAGTAATGTGCATGAAAACTAAGAGCGAAATAAAACTGTGCGGAAACAAATGGAAAATGCGTCAGAAAATTTGATTGATCAAATTTTAAGAAAACGTCCCAGGAGTATTGATCTCGTAATAACAAATCCATGTATTTTTTAAGATGATGTATACAAAAGAATGGAGGGTAATAGAAATATGTACAAAAGAGCGCGCGATTAGCTCAGTGGTTAAGCACTCGCTTGTCATCCGGAAGGTCCCGGGTTCGATACCCCGTACCGACAAAAATTTGCATTCTTAATTTGATTACAGTTGCTTGTAAGGGATACCTTCCGGTGCGCTCGTGTTGACCCAGCACCTAATTGGGAAGTGTTGTGTGTTGTGTCACTTCTCGCCCATCAGAGGGGAGGCATACTACGGGATGGGCAGGCTACAACACAGACCACAACCGTCTACAGTAGCTCCTGTTTCATGGCTACACAAAAAAAGGCTGTGAAACACTCATCTTTTTTCTTTCTTTTTTTAAAGCTTTGTAGAATAATTATGAAGGAGGGAATATTTAAGTAACAGTGTGGGTGGATTAAAAAAATTGGGTCTATCTAAAATGGTAATGTTTCAAAGCGGGCGCTTTCCTTCAAAAAAATCAAGAAATTTGTGAACATAGGTGAATGTCATGTTGTCAAACCGAGGTAATACAATGTCAAAGTTGAAAGTTCATGAACTATGTCGGGAAACAAATCAGATCCTTCTACATGCACATAAATCAAAAAAAGAATGCAGTCCAACCTGGATATACGAGAAAAATTTACAGCTCAACTTAACCTATTTTTTTTTTTTAGAACAATTTGTTTTATTAAAGGAAGATTTAACAATTTAAGTCCTACCTCAACTTAACCTATAGTTAAAGGAAAATAACTTCTTTATAAGAGAATCCTGAATAGTTAAAATAAGAGAAAAAAATTCCGATCTCTTCAGTTCTCTTAAATCCAGGGTCGAATGTGATAACTTCATAATAATAATTATAAAAGTTAGTAGTCACTGTGGCAGAGTGAGTTAGCGCGCTAGGCATTGCACGCATGGTGACCTGGGTTCGATTCCCAGCGGGGTAGGATTTACTCTGTACTTTTTTTTTTTTTTTTTTTTTTTTTTTTTTTTTTTTTTTTTTTTTTTTTTTACGAGGGGAAAAAATTTCTAAGGAAACAGTGAACCCGATACGCAAATAGCAAACAAAACCGAACCCAAGAACAAGGACCACGGAGTATAAACACATAGTGATATGTATCTACACCCCCAAGTCCCAGCTATCGAGAAAGGCCTTACCAACTATGAGATCGGGAGAATGGGATTTGGCGAACCCACTAAAAACAACCCCTCGTTGAACCAAGGTAGAAAATCTGGGAACTATAATATTGCATCCAGATAGTCTACCTTGTGACAGAAAGTTTTCTGTCACAGCCTAACTTATTATTATTAGTCCTTAGAACATGATACCAATACAAAACATACTTATAGAAATATATTAGATTTACATTAGATCCTAGTTACATTAGATTGTTAAACAAAATTTATATTACATGGAATTTACATCTTACTGATTTTAGAAACACTGTATGGGAATGGGGAAAAGGAAGAATGACATAATAATAATTATACTGACTAACTGACTATGTATCAATTTACAGGCAGAGGAAGGGGAAAGAGTAAACCTTCCCTGTCCTTCTCTCTGTTTATCCTTGTTGTTCAAAAAATAAATAACTAACAATAGCATATCCATGTAAGTTTATGTTATGGTAAGTAGATATGTACAAAAAAAAAAAAAAAAAAAAGTTCTTTGATTTCTGTTACTAGATCATGTTTCTTCTTAGGTTCTCTAGTTTGCGCTTCTCATTCATAACTTTCTGGATAAAGTCGCTGATTGTCTGCCAGCTGTCTTGGTTCTGCAGCATGATGTTTACCATGTTGTCTACCCGAAGATCAGCTGAGACCTGATTTGTTACCTCTGAACGCAGGATGCCCCACCTACTGCAGTGAAATAGCGTGTGTTCTGGTGAATCTTCCGTCTCCTCATCACAGTATACACAAGATGGACTGTTTATTTTTCCTATTCTGAACAAGTAAGTTTGAAAACATCCATGACCAGAAAAAGTTTGAGTCATCTCATATGTAATTTGTCCGTGTTTTCTATCATACCATGGTTTTATCAGTGGAATGAGTTTTTTTGTCCATTGAGCTTTTTCGGTGTTTGTCCATCTATTTTGCCATTTCAGCATTGTATTTACTCGCTCGATTTCCTTTTCTTCTGTTGTTTTCCCAATGGTTCGACTTCTTTCTGTAGCCATCAGATCTATTGGAATCACGCGGCTCAGAACTGCTGCAGCTTCAGTCGACACTGTGATGTACCCTCTGCAGACCCGTAGCAAGGATTTTCTTTGTTGACTCAGTAATCGTGTTGTGTAGGTACTGTAACGAAGACTTGAAGACCAGACTGGAGCGGCGTAGAGCATTACTGAGTCGGTAGCGCTCTGAAGTACCCTTCTTTTATTTTCCCCTGCTCCTCCTGTTCTGGGTAGGATGTGCGCGAGGGCAGTGGCTGTTTTATTTGCCTTTTCTGTGACATATTTTATGTGTGAGTAAAAGCTCAGTCGATGGTCGAGTATAACGCCGAGATACTTTAATTCTTTTCCTACTTTGATGTTTTCTCCCATTGATTTGAATATTCAGAGGTCTGCACTTTTTTCGACCACTCAGCAGGACAGCTTCAGATTTTTCAGGAGCCACAATCAACTGTTTTTCACTCATCCAGTTGTGTATCTTGTTGAGAGCGTTATTGGTCAGCAGTTCTAATTCTTCTTCTTTCCTGGCCAATACTACGACTGCAAGATCATCGGCATAAGCTACAAGATGTACATTTCCCTGGATTTCAAGTCTTAGCACTCCATCATAAAGTATATTCCACAGGACCGGGGCGGCAATTGATCCTTGGGGTACGCCTGCGCTCATCTTGAAGCTTACATCTCCATGAGAAATTTTTCGATCGTGTAGATATGACTTGAAAATATTTATCAGGTAAGGGGATATACCACAAGACGTCAGAGAATCAACAATATGTTTCCAAGAGGCGCTGGAGAAAGCGTTTTTTATGTCAAGTGTGACCATGAGACAGAGATTGCGTGTCCTTGATCTCTTTTTCTCCATTTCCTTCTTGCAAATATCTGTAACTTTTTTGACAGCGTCTATGGTGGATCTTCCCGACCTAAAGCCAAACTGATTTGCGGAGAGTATGTTCCTATCGTCAAGTTCTTTTGATAGTCTTCTGGTTATAAGAGTCTCGTAAAGTTTGCCAAAAGTATTTAACAGACAGATGGGGCGATATTTTGTTTGTTGACCTTGTTTTTTTGGTTTAGGTATCAGTGTCACTCGTCCCTCTTTCCACACACTCGGAAAGACTCCTAACTTGAGAAGATTATTGAAAACATTTACTAAAAGGTATGGAAAGCCCATGGTAACTTCTTTCACAATTTTAGGAGGGATTTGATCTGGTCCAGGTGCTTTATTTGGCTGAATTCTATCAATAGCTTCTACTAGCTCTTCTATAGTGAATTCTTCTATTTGGTCTTCATGAACTTCTTCTTTTTGGAAAATAATTCTTGGAAGCTCAGGAAAAAGTTCTTTTAGTATTTCTTGCTTTATTTCATTTGGAATGTTTGGCAAGGATCGACCTATCTTTTTTGTCACTATCCTATACCCTGTTCCCCAGATATCTTTATCCAGCTCATCTACAATTTCTTTCCATTTCTGCGCCTTGGATTTTTGTATTTTCTTGGCCAGATCGCGTTTTGCTTCTAGATATTCGTCATATTGTTGTTGTCTTTGTCTTTCATTAATACTGGTTCTTCTCCCACTCCTTTGGTGTGCTCGTCTCTTCTTTATACATTCCTTTCTTTTATCATTGATTTCACTGTTCCACCAATATACCTCTTTCTTTTGGCCAATTCTTACTTTTTTCATCGATTTATCACATGCTTTGTTCACAATTTGCATAAGTTCCTCTGCTGTATTAATGTTCTTATTTGCTATTTTTTCTTCAATAGTATTTAATAATACCTGGACATTAAGACTTTTTATGTTCCATTTTTTTTCAATCATCCTATTGTTGTTTGTTGGGTTTGAAGAAGTGAGATGTATTTCGAAGTAGATATATTGATGTAGAGATAGTGATTCTTCTTCTAATACCTTCCATTCTCTAACTTTGCCCGCTAGATCTTCTGTTGCCAAAGTGATGTCAATAACCGACTCTTGATTATTTCTTCTAAATGTTGGACTGTTTCCAATGTTGAGTATATAAAGGTTTTCTGAATTGATCCATTCTGAGAGAATAGTGCCTCTTTGGTCAGTTCTACTTGACCCCCATTCCGGAGATTTTGCATTAAGATCGCCTCCAATTAGAAAGCTTTTCGGTCTTCTGTCACGTATAAGTTGACTTATTTCTTCCAGTGTATTCTGAATATATTCCATGTCACTGTTGGGTGATACATAGCAGCTGATGATACATAGCAGCTGATTTGCAAATGTAGACTTTGGCGTCTGGATGTCCTTCCCAATCCTTGGTTTTGGTTTTATTTGGCTCACTGATCAAACATATATCAATATTCAGCTGACTCACTCTAGCCGTCATCAGATCGTGCGCAGCTCTTACCCGGTCAGTATTAATTTGTAAAAGTTTTAGTAACATTAATTTAGAAGTATGACATCAGTAATTACGGCTCCTTCTGTTGTTCACAAGCTCTCTATAGTAGGGACAGCTGAGGTTATCGCCCCTGTGTCCCTCTACTTTGCATTTAAGGCAGTATTTTTCATTCTGACAGTCCTTTGCTTTATGCCCTCTTTGAGTGCATAAAGCACTCAAAGAGGGCATAAAGCAAAGGACTCTGTACTTAGACGTTCGGGGTCCACTCATACCCCGTGAGGAATGCTTTAATGTGAAGCAGCAACCAGTGGTAGAATAAATTATAATACAAGATATTGTAAATGAAAGTGGTAAAGTCCTATGATTCTGCACTACCCACTAAAATTGTGACAATAATACAAAGAAAAAGCATTATTATTATATAATTAGGTTGGTAAAAGGGTTGATATTTTGCAGATTTTCATTTTTTGCAGAGAAGGGGAAGCTAAAAAGCCAGATCAATCTTTAACCCACATGTGTATTCTTAGGAGACATTGATTTTGTAATTTATCATATTTTCACGTGATACAGACGTTAAGGTTAAGGGGGAGTGGGGCGTTCAACCTGGGAGGGAGGGTACTCGAGGGCGTAAAACTGGAAGAAGGGAGTTGGCTTCACTGAAATCTCGGTTAAACTTTGGGAGAAGAGGCGTCACTACGGCACCTCCGTGCATTTTGAAGCCTAATCTGGTGTGTAAACAATTTGGATTTTTTAATAACATTGTTATAATTCTGTGCGGTGGAAATTCATGTAAACTTTGAACGGTGTGCTGTGACGAGCAGTGGTGTGTATTGGGGATATATCTCCTGGTGATGTGTTTATTTGAGTGAAATAGAGGGTTTTTTTTTGGGTACTTTAACAACTATGGTCATTCGCACAGGTCATTCGCATTTTCGTGATATCACAACTACTCAAACTAGATTTACTAAATCTACGCTGAAACCGGAACTTGAACCACCGACCTCCAGGTTACAAGTCCGCTGCCTTATCGATCAAGCTACTGAGGTCGGTCTGTCTCGTATCACCTCCAATGTTAAAGACATAAAATGAACTTTTAATATCCCATTTCCCTAGCGTAGTTACACGCTACTGACAAGGTGTAATTTTTTTCACCTCGGAACAAGGGGTGTTTGTTGTAGTGTGGTGTGTGAGGTGTGTGGTGGCGGGTTTTGTGGTGGTGTGGATCAAAATTCATAGCTCATAATGGATTAAAATTCTGTTTTGCCTATTTCCATACTTTCACACGTATACGTGGTGTTCTCAGATGTTTTTACAGTTCAGATAGTGGAATGAATAAGATATTCGTAAGAGGGTAAGACTGTGTGTGTGGCAAAATACTTTCTGAGGTGAAATGTTAACGATTACAGTATATAGATCTTAGTATAGATCTCAGTATATAGATCACAGTTTATAGATCTCAGTATATAGATCTGAGTATATAGATCTCAGTATATAGATGGTTGAGATAGTGGTCTCGTGACCTGAAGGTTCGTGGTTCAAATCTTAAACACGGCGCGTTTTGATAAGAATAAAAGGGCTTATTTGAATAATACCTTTGTTGTTGTTGAAACCAGCTTAATCAATAATCGTGAGAACTTGGTCTTTTTCTTTGTAAGTCAAACAAACCATTGGGGAACTGCAAGCTAGCCTGGCCTGTTAGGATTGACTAGTCCGTTCTCTGTTTTTAGTCCTCTAGCGAGACCCTGGTCTTCTCCCTGTTTAATGTCCCCCTCTCAGAATAATACCTGTAGGTATGTTCGATATGAGTGATTATTTTTCCTCACTGTAATTTGCCTGACCCTCAGTAAGTTTTTCAATGGAACAGCTGTAACTAGGACATGCACATGAAAAATGTTTTCCACTCTTCAAATAAGTGTGGAAATCGTTTTTCCAGAGTTATTTTCAGATACTCCAAATTCCAAAATCTCTCACCCAATCCCTCTATCCTCTTTCTCTCTTACTCTTTCCTATCTCTCTCGCTCTCATTAGGCTTTCTGCTATGTCACTTCTTCGCTCCCCTTTGATCCCTTCCTCTTTTCCTCTCAAGTCCTCTCTCTCTCTTTCTCTCTCTCTCTCTTCCTCCCTCTCCTCTCTCTCTCTTCCTTCCTCTCCTCTCTACTCTCTTTCTTTCTATCTTTCTCTCTCTCTCTTTCTCTCTTTTCCTCCCTCTCCTCTCTCTCTTCTTATGAAAATGCTAAAATTGCACTAAGAAGATTATAAATTAGTACCTAGGCGCTCTCCGGGTGTATTATTTTCAAAAATGCTCGAAATTTTACAACAGCGTCCCCTGCTCCCCAAATTGCTACTCCACTCCAGAATACCCCCATTCCTCCCATAATACCCCCATTCCGCCAGAATCTCCCCCTCCCCAAAATCTCTCCCACCTGTTCTGTTTACACACCTGTATTAGCTACCCCTCCCCTCCTGGATTTTCTCTTGATTCCCTCTTCTCAACTTTAAAACAGGGTGGTGTATGTTATGTTGTGCTGATCGTCTCTTTCAACTGCTAAGGTCATTTTCTGTCCGGATAGCTCAGTGGTAAAGGCGGCACTCTGTGAATCCAGAGATTCCAAAGTTCGCGGGTTCGAAACCCAGCCGGGACATGACAAGTTATTCTCCCATTTGGGATTTATACCACATAATAATGAGTCTTGAGCTTACTGCTGGAAAAATGGGGCTTAATAGGCCTAATCGGGCAGTATACATAAGGCGATATTATTATTTTTATGAAGACTGCGGTGTTACCAGCATCACGATGTAAACCAAATAACACCATCCGAGTTCTAACCTTGCTCGTCGTTGAACTTCAGTGATAGAACGAGAACATGTATTGTGTATTCAACGTGCCATCGACAATGCCTAAAAAATAAATAAATATACTTAAAAAAAATAATTTTACTGTTTTTTAAAAAAATTAACAACTTCTTTGTTTTCTGACTAAACTGATTATATAAAATAATTCGAAATATAGAGGAGGCTCTTTGAAATACCGCGCTACCCACAAACATTGTATAAATGCTTGTGCTTCCATAAATAAATAATTATTCTTAAATTATTTATCAGTAGGACAAATTACAATATTTACAGTGTAAAATGAAAAAAAAAAGAAATGAAAAAAAAATATTGAGTAAAGAAATAAAAATATAACAGAATAAAACAAAGCAAATGTCCTACATAAAGGGTGGGGTTATTGCCGGCGATTATTAAAGAAATCATGCTTTAAGCTGTTGAAATGAAACCACCCTGTATGTGTTATTATTAACCCCTCTAGGAAAGGGGTGGGGTTTAAACAGTCTAGTAATTTGAACGTAAATTCCCCGAACTTGTTATCAAGTGGACCAAACTAATGCCTCATTGTTTAGTGGAGTTTTAATAAACAATTTTCGCTGAAAGAGTGAAGATTGAGTAGTTAGAAGGGTGCCCTTGAGTAATTATGTCCCGGTGGCTCAGTGGTACAGGCGGCACTCTGTGAATCCAGAGGTCGCGGGTTCGAAACCCCCCTGGGGCATTATAAGTTATCCTCCCATTTGGTATTTTTACCACATAATGATACGTGTTGGGCTTACTGCTGTAATAATGGGACTTTGTTGTAACTATCGGGTAGTATAAGTAACGCGATATTTTTATTATTATTATTGGGGCTGTTCCAGCACGACTGAGGAGGAGAAGGAGGTTAATTCACTTTGTTTAAGGGTTGGGTGGACGAGATTGCCACTAAAATTGTGACAAAATAACAGATTTTTTATATTATAATTAGGTTGAAATTAATAGACAAATTCGATATCACAAGTCACTGCTAAGCGTCGGTTTTCTCTTTCTTTATTATTATCAGACCTGGTTGCAGGGTTTTCAGTGAAACCCTTACAATTAACACTGCGACCTAATTAGATCTATTGTGACCAGTTGATTCTATTTGGTTTTAACGTCCTGACTGAGATAGACAGTCAGGACGGGGGTTTTACCCTCCATTCTCTGGGAATCGTACCAGCTACCACATTAACATTAACCTCACCCAGCCTGGGTAGGGCCGGAAATACCAGCCTCACGTGTTTGGATGGAACAGAATTTTCGTCGAAAAGTCTGCCCCAACCGGGAGTTGAACTCGCGAACTCTGGACTACGGGCAGTAGTCACAACCATTACGCCACGGAGGCTGGTTTCTCTATTTTACACAACGCAATCTGTGACTTATCGCCCCAGAGGTATTACAAAAACGTCTGATAATTCCGCCCTTATTTTTTTCTATAGGAACTCCTGAGGTTATACTCACTTCACCGGGAAACGAATACCCGTGTATCTGATGCTCCGACCCCTTGTCATTCACTTGACCGTACCGGAAGTAGAACTCCTCAAACTGGTAGCGGTAGGCCAGGGGTCCGCCACTGATGTTCACATGGTGCTTGGTATCCTTGTCCACCCGGAACACGAGCGACTGACCTGTGTTCTGGAGTACGCCACTGACCTGGGGACACACAAGAATAGAAAATCTTTATAACTTTTTTTTTATTTTAAAAAAAGATGAGTGTTTCGCAGCCTTTTTTTATTTCGTAGCCATAGGAGCTACTGTAGACGATTGTAGTCTGTGTTGTAGCCTGCCCATCCCGTAGTATGCCTCCCCTCTGATGGGCGAGAAAGGACACAATATTTCCCAATTAGGTGCTGGGTCAACACGAGCGCACCGGAAGGTATCCCTTAAAAACAATTGTAACCAAAAATTTTAGTTCAAATTTTTGTCGGCGCGGGGGTTCGAACCCGGGACCTTCCGCATGGCAAGCGAGTGCTTAACCACTGAGCTATACGCTATACGTGCGCTTTAATAATAACATAATAACAATAATTATGTACTGCTAGTTCTAAGAAGACGATCTCAATATTTCTATGATTATTTTTTTATTATTAATATTTCTATGATTAAATATGATTGCTTCTGAGACTGTAAAATTTGTTATTCATAAGAAACCCCTTCCATGAATAAATTCTTTTTTTCATTTTGGGTTTAACGTCGCTTTCCAAACTGCAAGGTCATATCACTGGGGTTTTACCCTCACGAGGGTGCGAATTTGATGATCATAGATGGATTTGAAACCAGAACTCTCACAAAGCTAGACGTTGCATAACTTCAGGGTTTAGGGTTTCAAAATTAGTATTTTGTTTCGCAAATCTAATTTTTGATTGTAAGAAGAAGGCACTTCTAAACAACTTACTTTATTTTTGTCAATCTCCAGCTCCGTGAGATGAGGGTCGAACAGCAAATGTTCAGGGTCGACATTAATGGGGGACTGACGGCGACCCTTGTTGCAGAGGCTCCACTCGGGGTTGATTCGGCCCCAGTATTGCGGCCCTGGAATCAGCAGAGAAAGACAAAATTGAGCTGTTTTGTAAATCTAAATTTCAACAAGGGGATTTTTGTTGTTGCTTTTTCTGCTAACGTCTTTTATAGGTCTTGTAAGGGTTCGTCAAACAGATACAGGTACTATCTTTGTCATCAGGCCATATAAAAAGTTATCATATTTGTGTTAATCACTTTCGTGATGTCACAACTACTCAAACTCGTTTTGCTAAATATTTGCTGAGCCCGGGACTTGAATCACCGACCTCCAGGGTACAAGTTCGCCGCATTATCGATAAAGCTCCTGAGGTCAGTGTTAGGTTAAGAGAGAGAGAGACAGAGAGAGAGAGAGAGAGAGGAGAGAGAGAGAGAGAGAGAGAGAGAGAGAGAGAGAGAGAGAGAGAGAGAGAGAGAGAGAGTACAAGGAGGAAGAGAACGAGGGGGAGGGGAGGGATATAAAGAATTGAGAGAGGGAGAGATAATGTAAAAAAGTTAGAAAATATTTACATTGATAAAAAAGGAGAAGAAAAAGCCAGAGTGGTTTCCTGTCAGTTCATGAAAAAAATCACGATAAGAGATACATTCTATAGGGAAGCCTTCCTGGAGAGCGAGAGAGGGAGTAACTGTGAAAGCATTAAGGTAAGCACAATTCTTACGCCTTAATTGTTTTGTCAAATTTCAGTATTGGAGAAATGATGATAAAATTCCTGGTGGCTTATCCCAGCTATTACGTCCTGTACCTAGACCATGCGGCACCACAGTCTGGATGGGCCTTGGCTTCCACCAATAACATACTGTGATACTCATGATTCAGAAATCACGTTGTCCAATGTCCATCCATCCAATTTTGGGTTCCCTCTTTTCCTTGTCATCCATGGAAACGTATCTCCTAGTCATCTCCTGACATTCCTGACAGGAAATTATGAGGTTGAAAATAAAAGTAGAAAAGTAGACTGAAGGAAAGCGCCAAGGAAAATGGGTCTTTCTTTACAAAATACGCCTCATCTAGACCAAAAAAGTCCCAAAATCCTAGTGACATGCAGTGAAAAATTCTCAATACTTCAAAGTAAGTTAAAGGAAATCAAAAGCTATCGATGAAAAGTTCAGAGTTCAGTTTTGTTAATCATTGTAGAGAGATTTGTCAGCTAATTTAAGGAAAATCTTTCAGAAGCACACCATAAGAGTGAGGGAGCACTTTAAAATTGAGAAGAAGATATAGAGGTAATGTGAAAAGGAGGGAGGAGAGGGAAGAAAGGACAAAAAATGTCAGGAGACAAAGGGGTAAGGGATGTAATAGAGAGGATGGAGAAAGATAGGGACAACTAGAGAGAAAGAGGGAGGGAAAGAGAGTAAAAAAGAGAAAACTACAAAGAAAAAGGTGAGAAGAAAGACGAACAATTAGTAAACTGAGAGTTAGAAAAAGATTGGGAGAGAGAAAAACAGAGGAGAAAAGAGAAAAGAAGATAAGAAAAAGAGGGAGGATTTAGGGTAATAGAGAGAGATCTGGGAAGCACAGTACAAGATAGACCGGAAAAAAGACAGGTACATAAAAAAGAGGTACATAGAAGAGAGAGAGAGAGAGAGAGAGGGGGGGGGGGGGGAGAAGGAGGAGGAGGAGGAGGAGGAAAGGTAAAGGTTAAAATATCAAGGAAAGGGAAAGATTCCAAACCCAAGATTGAATGTCGGGGATGAAAATAATCGGAAGGCAAAACGCAACGAATATCTATTCAATTTCACGCTGTCTATCTGAACCCAAGTCGGGAAAAGTCACTATCAGTATTGTAAGGAGAGAGAGAGAGAGAGAGAGAGAGAAATGGAGAGAATGTCTTGTTCAATTTGCTTAAAATGTTTCTTCAATTGATTTTGTCTGGTTTACGGAAATCTTGTACTTGAATATCAGAAGGTACAATCCTAATATAAAATATAAATTCCCAACAAAAATTGTGTTCTAGATATTGAATCTTGTCATCTAATCTCTGGATAATTCTGAATAGCTGAATAGCTCCAAGTTCAGGGCAGCTGGAAGCTGCCCTGAACTTGGAGGACAATGGTTGACTTTATGCTTCAGAACATTTGTTATTAATAATAATTATTATTTGTTTTACTTGGTCTATTGACTGAAGACATGAAGGCTCATGGTAATTTGTGACAGTAATGGAGCTTTATAAAAAAGAAACTCACTAATCTATAGGATTCCATTCTTTTGAAACTGAGAACAGCGAGATGTTTTTCCAAATAAGATAATGTTTAACATCATTTATAACTCAAACACGCCTTACTTTTTTGTTACACTCTTGGGACTCGAACCACGAAACAGATTACGAGTCTTATCGAATTATCGATGAAGCTACTGAGGTCGGTTTTCCAAATAAGAATAGTGCCTAACAGAAAAACTCTATTAATATAACAAGTACTTTGCATGTGTCTGTTAAATATTAAGTTTATTTCATTATGAGGTAATACTTTTGATGAAATGTTTGTGCCTTTTACGGCAGTTGTCCAACAAAAAAGGTATAAATGAAAATTCCTCACAATTTTTTGTTTGTTAAAACAAAAGTTCACATATATCTGCATTCTGTCTTGGCGTTCACACCTTAGAGATTAATGTTTTAAATGCACTTCAAAACTCATTTAACTTTTCAAGAAAAAGAAAGAGTGATGACGATCCAGTCACAATAATGTCTCCAAGTTTGCTTCCGCTTTGGATTAGCAAGTAAACAAAACTCCTCAGCCTCTTGAGTATAATGGATGGGGCACGAAACTTTACCTTGGGAGTTTTCAATGAGGGTCTGTTGTATCATATTTTCTGCGTTTCGGTACTAACAGATAATGAGGAAAGTGGATGAAGTAACAGACATTGGAGGAAGCCACAAGCCTTAAGGCCTTGTAGATACCTATATTTTTTGGCGCTGAATGCACATTTCTAATATGCGCGGACACAACGGAGGCCTATTCGCTGGACCCTGGGTAGAACCAATACCATGTAAAATATCTAACTATGTTATAAAATGTAAGCGGCGACAACAGAGTCCCGAAAATCGCCTATATCAAGCTGTAGGTACTAGGGTCTAGGATCGAGTGTCTAGGGCTCTAGGGTGTAGGCCAGGGTCCTCGATGTGGCCGCCTAATTTAACAGCCTAGTCAGAAGTAAAACGATTCAGTAATTGCAAGATCTCTGTGTGCCCTTAGCGCATCCTATACTTTGACTCTAACTATAAGTATGTATATCTCGAAATAAATTTGTTTTGGCTCAGTTCGTTTAACAATGGGTGCATTTTCAGATTTTACGAAAACAAGGATTCCTTGTATCACTTCTGTGTTTTCAAAACTCTCTGGGGAGTCGCCACTTTCTGGATAAAGCTCACAGTTACTCTCCAGTTTCCCACTGAGGGCAACATATCGTTTTGCCTTGCACCAGTCTGCTTTGCAAAATTCTTCAATACTTCGCATTTTAAATTGTTTTTGCCCATTGCAAAAGAAAAAAAAAAAAAAAAAAAAAAAAAAAATCAGGACAAAATGTCGTAAAATGTTCCGAAAGAGTACTCTTATTCCGAATGAGTACTCTACCCACGCATTGTTCTCAGTGCTTGGTAGACAGCCATTTTGTGCTTTTGAAGACCAAGTTTTTTTTAAATTTGGTTTAACGTTTCAACTACATGGTCATATCACGAGACGAGGATGTTACGCTCCATTCGCAGGAAATTCACACAACTTTGGCGATCTTACGAGAACCGGTGCATTCAACGCGCCATCGACGCGACCGACGCGACGCTGGCAAGAACAAGTTAAAAATTTCGAGAAACTTCTCGAGTGAAAACTCAAGAAAATTCAAAGTTCTCACAGAGTTTCTTACGAGAACAACCCCATTTCAACAGAAAAGTTACTTTTCATACAGCCCCCACTCCAATCCGTTTCACACAATACCATTGAGGTTCCACCGAGGGATTAATCCGTCAATTAGGTGAATATCAGTGGAGGGAGGAGGAGAAGGAAGAAGTGCAGCCACTCAAATCTTTCTGACGGTTGTTTCTAACACCCGACTTTATGAGGAAATGTGAATAATCTTTATATGTCTGTCCCGGTAGCTCAGTGGTAAAGGCGGCGCTCTGTGAATCCAGAATTTCCAGAGGTCGCGGGTTCAAAACCCAGCCTTGACATGACAAGTTTTCCTCCCATATGGGATTTTTGCTGTTTAATAATATGTCTTGGGCTTACTGCTGGAATGATGGGACTTAATAGTCCTAATCGGGTAGTATTAATAAGGCGATATTTATGTTATGCATGATAATATGGCTTATGATTACTTCGAATACATAAACCATGAGATTTTAGTAATTTAATGCAAAGTTATTTATAGGCTTTATGAATACTTGATTTTGTTTTTTTTCTTTCTTTTTAGATAGGTTATTTCATATATCGCAAAAGCCATGGCTGCCCAACATTTTTGCTTCTACTAAAACAAGTGTTCCCCTAGTGTTGAATAAATAACTGAGAAAAAATCTAAAGTTTTTAATAAAGGGTACTGAAACCATGCAAGAACTTTAGGAATACTGATTAGGTCCCATCGATATCTTAGTACATACATAATATTATACTCGTACATTGGTTAGTTCAGGGCCTAATGCAACCAATTTTCAGCTCTTCCTAACGACAACCCTATAGTTTGGACCATACAATCATGCATAAATAAACTATTTTTGTATGAATTTAGTGACACATTTTTTTTCAAGATAGACACAGCAACTTGTTCAAGATTGAATCCCCTTTTTCTTCTCAATGTTGGGTCCGTCAGAATTTTTTGAAGGAGTTTTCCACAATATTTTTCCAATTTTTCTCAAGACCAGAGCTGGTGACCTGTTTATGTTTACTTACAATTTGTTTTTCTATCGCCTCTCCTCCTTCAAGTTTGTCAAACGCCCTCTGTAAATCCTTCTTCGCCTTCATTTTCTATGTTGTTTTTTCTTCTTAGAGCTTGAGACAGAGTGATGAAGAAGGTTCACAAAAATCAGGATTGTTCATCTTCTTTCTCATATTTGAAATGAAAAAGCTTTATAATTCTTCTTTTCTTTTATTTTTTAAAATCATTGTACAAAAGTCTCATCGAGTTCTTGGTTGACAGGCAATGTGCCAAATGAAATTGGTTGGTTCAGGGAATTCTGTTTCCACATTTTACGGCTTGAAATCCTTCCTAACGACAATCCTGTCAAATGCCATACAGTATTAGCGATAGTATAAACTTACACTACCTACTCTACGATCTATTTATTCTCTATTTCATCTATGTATGTCCTTATACGGTCCAGATGCTAGTCATCACTATCATAATAGCTATTTGTAATTAATTGACTGCCTTTTGTTTGATTTTTGGCTGTCGATATTGTATTATCCTGTTTTTAGAATGATAATATATCAACAAACAGTAAATCTCAAATGCTATTTACAGCTTTCACAGAGTAGCGTCGAGTTCACTTTCTTTGTTGGTAAGAAAATTTGGGACGCAATTTTTGTTCTTAGAATAGTCAATCCCCTTTCATCTAATTTTCATATTTTTTTGTTTTTCACAAAGAAATATATTGTAACGAAAACATTTTTCCTTAATTTCCTTTTTTTTACAAAGCAAAAAGGTAAATTCAAATGTTTAAAACACATGTAATAAAGCACTGTTAAAACATTAAGTACACGAAGTAATTCCGGTACTTAGTATCAAAAGAGGAGGGGGAGAATTGATGGAGGTGGAGAAAAATGAAGCAGAAAGAAAGAGAGGGAGAACATGGAGGCAGTAATGAGTGGCGAGAGGATTTTTCAAAGATTAAGGGAGACTTGGATGTTAAGATGGAGTGGAAGGGAGGAGAAATATAGACTGCGAGTTATGTAGATTAAGACACTAAAATAAGGCAAGTAAAAAAGGAGAGAGAGAGCGAGCGAGAAAAAGAGGGAGATGGAAAGAAAGAGAAAAATAATTACAGAGAGAGGAATAGGGGCTGAGAAAGCGTGGAAGAGGGGAGGTGGAGGAGGAGAAAGAGTGAGAAGACAGAGAAATACGAAAAGGAGAAGGGATATTTATTGGGGGATTAAAATAGAGTAAGAAGGATGAGAGTGTAAGAAGACGAGAAGAAGATGCTGTGAAATTGGAGGAGAAGGGGGAAGAAGAGGAGGAGTAGCGGGAGGAAGAGAAGGAGGAAGAAGAAGAGGAGGAGAAGGAGAAAGAGTAAGAGGAAAATTAAAAGGAGACAAAGAGGAGGAATGAGATGAGGAAGGAATATTAGAAGAAGGAAAAAGAGAGGGATAGAAACAAAGAGTGGAGAGGTTGATAATAGGAAGGAGTGGAGGAATGTAGGCAGTGGAGGAGGGAGGCGGTGGAGGAGGGATGCGGTGGAGGAGGAAGGAAAAAATGAGGACAACAACGGAAATCTAAAGTGGAGAGGCTTCTTGCTTGTTGGCATAATGAAGTAGGAAATATGTTAATGAATCTGCTCATTACTGAAAAATACAAAGACTTGAGCGGGGCAAAGGCGGCATGGTTGCATCAGGAAGCTTATTGTTTGGTACATTAGTACAGCTCTTTGTGTTGGTGTGGCGCAGCTTTCAAAAGTAATAGAGCGTTAAAGCAGCTTAGCTATTTTGAATGAGCTTGATTTTAAAGAGACCTTGACAAAAATAATACTACCTAAAGTCAATAAGTTCTTTAAGCTCATTGAATTTAACAGTTCTCGTAAAACCATCCTTTTTTTAAAGGTAGTTGTGCCCCGGAACCGCTTTCGCATTACTTCAGGACATTTTACCTTTACATCCATGCCATTCCGAAAAAGGAAAAAATCGGTCAGAATTTTCTCCCGGGCGGAATTCAAACCAGCGACCTCTGGGTCAGCAACTCTCAAGCCACGGAGGCCATCCTAACACAATGTGATTTACATTCACATTAAGAATATGTGGTGCTAAGTTCAAGGCAATGCCTCATTGTGTAGAAGAGTGTTAGGAAGTGTTAGTGTAAATTTAGGGCCATGCCTCTAGCTGGAACTCAGGTGCAGCCATTTGAAATAATAGTGCTTCCATCGAACTGACGAGGTTATCAGTATTTTATTCGTTTTGGTAATAATAATAATATCTACTCCGATTTTCCTTAAAAATAAGTTTACAATTTCTAAAAAAAAAGAAAAAATAAAAAAATAAAAGATTTCATTCAATATTTTTCTAAACGGAGATCCTAATGGGGAAGGTCAAAAGTTGGTTTTGAATAATGCACAAGGTACAGGTACTTAGGCAATTTGAGGAACAAAAAGAAAGAAAAAAAAAAGAAAAATAGAAAAGGTAGGTAAAGAGAAAAAAACAGCAGAAAATGAGCTTTCCGTATCAAGCGCCACATGAAAGCTGATTAAAATACATTATGTAGTCGAAAAAACGTTGGAGGGAAGGGGGCAAAAAAAGGAAGTTAAAAAACGGGCGAAGGTAAATATGCTGGGGATGAAATTGTGGAGAGGGATCTCGGGACCTTTCACTCCGGAGGACTTGTAACTCGAGCGGAGTATCATAATTGTGTTAATCACTCTCGTGATATCACAACTACTCAAACTCGCTTTACTAAATCAACGCTGAAACCGGGACTTGAACCACCGACCTCCAGGTTACAAGTCCGCTGCCTTATGGATCAAGCTACTGAGGAGCGAAGTAGCATTTGAAGAGAAAAATATTTTAGGACAGAATTATAAAGTAAATTACAAAAAGATCAGCCAGGATTTTCGGAATTTGGAATTTGTGAAATTTAAAAAATGGCTTTTGGCAGTGTTGATCCAAAAAATAATTGAACGCACAGTCTCGTGGGTTAAGTCATGTTATAAAAAAAGGCATGATCCTCAGAATTTTTAAAAACTGTCCACTGATATCAAAATTCATAATATAAACGTAAAGAAACACGGATAAACAACAAGAGGCTGGGTGAGGTTAACTTGAGTAGCTGAGTTGTGTTGCCCAGAGATTGTTGTGTAACACCTCCGCAATGATATATGGCCATTGACCAATGAAAGCAACTTTAAACCCAAATAAACAAAAACTTGATTTTGACTTCCAAAAGCCATCATAGAAACTAGTCCGACCTTAGTAGCTTGATCAATAAGGCTGGAGATCGTTGGTTCAAGTGCCTGTTTAAGAGTAGATTTATTGAAGCGATTTTAGTCATATCAGAACTACTCAAATATCATTAACAAGAATTTGATAACTAAAGAAAATAAATAGTCTGCTGTGTTCTGTGTAAAAAAATGTGGCAAAGAGTTAAAGGTTCTTTCCCAGGTGGGGCAGGGCAAGGCTGGGGGAACACTTGAGTATTTTTTCCTGCCGGTGTCTGTTTACAAGAATGGTAATTGATTCATTTACATACTCTCCTGCTACCTCTACATAGATAGTTGCTTGGTACACAATCTGAATTAACTACCTCGACAGAAATTATGACGAAGTTTCTCTTATAATCAGAATTTGAATAATTTCTTCAGTCAGCATGAATTTTTATCATGTGAATAATGAATTTGAAGAAAGCCAAGCCATTGTCTTTTTTACTAGTCTCTTTCTCTTTTTGTCCGTTTCACTTTTTTATTAATTATTTTTCCCAAGCTCAGTGATAAATTCAGTATAAGTATAAACAGAAATTTGAGAAGTTGTACTAGATGTACATGAATATCAGTACTAAATGTACATGAAAATTGCTTCTAATAACTTGAAGGAAATAGTTTCATTTGTAAAACAATCTCCACTAAGGGCCGAATCGTAAAAAGAAGGAGATAAATTAGTGAGTAAAAGTGATTGGTTGAATAAGTGACCCAGTGAGAGAGTGATTTAGTGATTAATTGTGAGATTAATCACTAAAAGACTGAATTATAAAACAGGATTAAAATTATGATAAGTCAGACTGTCCCTCAACTCGGGCTATAGTGTGCTGTGATTGGTTGAAACTCCGACTTGAGGGCGTGTCTGACTTATCTGAAATTTTATTCTGTTTCATTATTTGGCCTTAACTGTTAGAGCTGTAGGTAAATTTGTGTAACAATAAAATTGGTGGATATGCAAACACTACCAAATTTTTCGACCATCACAAATTTTTCGACAAGAAAATATTATGTAACTGATTCAATGTACCTGCATTTTAAAGTCAATAATCTAGCTATAACCATCATCTTTTATATCTGGTCAGTTTTAAATTTAACATACCTAAATGAATTATTTAATTTATGTGATTCTAAATAAATAAATTGAATTGAATTTAAGAAGAGGGAATGCAGCAAGTGCCTTGGGTTTGCAGAGCATACCCTCTTTGAATTGCAATGGGAATTCTTTGTTCAAGATGAATACCCTAATTACTAATTTACCTATCTTTCATTCATGTCGTGATCAAATTAAACAAAAATAGTAAAATACTCCATACCTAGAGCGATGCTTATATATTATCTAACTTCAGCAGAGGTGCGGACTCAAAAACAAGGGATCATAAATATTAGAGCAGCCAGCACGTCAGTAGAAACATAAAAGACAAAACACAAACAGCAAACTCTGTGGAGGTTTGAGAGAAAAATAAAATCAACTTCATTTACAAGACTTTAAACTGAATTATAAAAGTTTTTTCTCTCTTCTTTTCAGAGCATTCCATTTCACCTTATTTCTGCTGTCGGGAAAGAGAGAAAATAACCTACCGACACCGACATAAAAAATGTTATTTTATACGTTTGTGCAGACTAGGGGCGGCGTTGTGGGGGTTCTTCAAAAAGTTATAGTCTGAATCTAAAGCAAGGTCCGAATAAATTAAAGACGTTGGGAGAAAATTAGTGGATATAACGGGGGATCCCAGATCAAAAATCCACCTGAAACAGCGTCTCAGCCTGGCGGTGCAGAGGGGGAATGCAGCAAGTATACTTTCGGCTCTTCCCTCAGCTGAGTTTGTAAAAGTCTACAATCTATAATTTTATTATTGTTTCATGTACTTTTCAATAAAGTTATAGATCTGTTCATTCTGTAAATGGAAACAAGACGCTATAGTGGTGTCTTCCACTATATCGTTGTTATTACTATGGCAACAGCCAATCACATATATAAAATCAGATACAAGTGGACCTGGATGTAAGAGAATTTCAGAGACCGGAAATACTGTAAGAGAATTACATTGTACCCTTGGGTTCGAGTCCCATGCGTTCTAGGGCGTCCTTGGGTTCTACTTCCACTAACTTCACTTATCAGGTCTGTCACAAGCAGATCTTGGATATTACCTATTTTATTACAAGTACGTAAAAAATATTAAATGCCAAATTATAAAACTCAAGAAAGAAAGGAAGACCACGCCTTAAATGGATGGACCAATTTTAAAGTGACATGAAAACAATGAAAGTGAAAGGATGGGGAAATTTTGATGAAGGACAGACATGTTTGGAGGCGTATTTTTGAGGATGCCAAGGCTCACATCGGGCTGTAGTGCCACTTGGTAAGATAAGGTAAGGTAAAACATAATAATTTAATAAGAATTACAATACTGATTACTCATGGATTCCATCACCTACTTCTTTTTTATGATTTCTTTAATTTTGTTTATTCAGCACTGAACAAAGGTGTGTGTGTATTTAAAATGAGTTTAAACTTTTTGCCCCCTACAAAATAATTCTGGCCCGAATTTTTTTCCTCAACCTTCTTCGAGAAAAACTTTTTTAAGGCTCTTTTTCTCTACCTATGCCTTTTTCTCTCCTTTTGGTACGTGATTTTTATTTTGAATATATTGCCTCACCAGCGTGACCTTTGTGCGGGTTTCTTAGGCGTTTCTTGTGTAGATTTTGTGGGTGCATACCATTTTTTTTTCTTCAAGAGAGGCAATAATGAATTTTTTTAACTTCTTAATTAGAATACTTGTTTTTTTTTTATTTAAGACAGCTGACTGTCCAAAAAATGAAGAAAAAATGGATTTTTTTTACCAGCGAATGAGAAGCTTTGTTGTTTTTTGTTGTTGTAATCAAGTGTGTTAAAATTCTATTGTCAAGGTTTGATACAAAGTCAGTTGGAATAATTGCACTGGAAGAGATAGTTTGTGTGGTTTTTTTTGGTCTAGAGAAAAAGGTGTAATATAAATTATTATTGATGTATATTAAAGAATCTTAGATACTACGAAAACATAAGTATAATGAAATTAAACATTTCTAAATACCTAGGTAAATACTTTATATTCCGTGTCATGTGTGATGTCATGGTGGTGGAAAGATTGATATGGGTGAAACCCTTTGGACGCTCAGACCAAGTGTTCTGGGCTTCTTCCCGGGTCCAGTTTGTTGTGTCCGGTGTAAAACTAACAATTTTAAGATAATGAAGATCTGAAATGAAACACCCTATAAACCAAGCCTGAGTTCATCCCAAGTTTGTTTTTTGAAAAGTAATAATTTAATTTCCAACATATTACATTCATACTTAATTACGTTTTAACTTTATTCAACTTTCTCGCCTTTATTTCGTGAAAGAAAAAGAAACTCGATCAGGCTGCTTGTTTGCTACGTTTTGTAACCAGATATTTTTCGCCAAACTTTATAAAATATAGCTATGTATACGTCCTTTAAAATATATTTATTTTATTGTCTCTCTCTCATTCAACACGTTTGCTCTTGTGAATCTTGTGTGTGTAGTATTATTATTATGTGTAGTGCACACTATATTCTAGACAGGAGAGAAATTATCCTCGAAGCTTTATTATGTACTTTTAATTATTTTCTAGAAGAAAAAACAAGATACACAATGTTAAACTCAACAAAGCCACAGCATAAATCCACATAATTGCACAGCTTACAGTAAGCAGCATTGGGTAGATTTATGCTGTTTCTGTTTTGGTCAGAGAATTTTTCACAGATTTTATTTAAATTTATTACCTGCTCCTTATTTAAATTAAAATTTCAGGTGTTTTATTTTAAGAAGAAAAACATGGTGTTTCATTTTCTCACTTCAGAAGAATACATTGCTTCCTTAACAGCTGAACGATTTGCACGCTTCGTTGGAATCGACTGTTCCTGTAGGATGCTCATTAAATAAATACGTAGGTAATTCTAATAGTCCTGTACATTTTAGCTTTTGTTCATCAATGAATCATTCAGAATTGACATTGTTTTATCTTATAAGAGGCTACATGGATTTTTTGGAATAAATCACCTTTCTCTATCAGTACTTGTAATAATCATTAGCTTTCAACATAAATAATATGTATGGTATAAAGGTATAATCCAAATGTCAATAAACATATTATATATATAAAAAAAAAAAAAAAAAAAATGGTTTTAACGTCTCTTTAACTGCATGGTTATATCCCTTAATTAATGAACTCGAATATCCTGTAAACAGTAGATGTTGAAACAATAATAGTTTATAATATTATGTGAAGAGCAAATTTCTTTTTAAAATTACGGCCAAACCTCAAGCACTACCTATCTACATATGACAAGAATTTAAAGGACCAAATAGCTGAAATTCGAAAAGGCTCAAACAGAAGATATTTCAAAAGAAATTTTATTATAATTTGTATAGCCTTTTTTTGTATGGTAAAAATAGTCATTAATTATTTCTAATGTTATTTTATTTCCCATTATCACTGCGCAAGCGGTTTGTTTTTGAAATTGTAAAAGTGGTTCTTGTTTTTCACTTCCTTTTTGATTTCATTCACATCATGGGGGATACTCTCAACTGTCAAGGCTCCAAAGTCATCATTGTATTCAGCTCTTGTTTCAAATGTTGTTGTTCTTACTGTTGTCAGTAACACATTAACTATTCTACTCAACACCCCATTCTTCTTTTACCCTTTCTCTGTTTCCTCTCCTCTTCTTCTTTTCATTCACTTTTCTCTTTTTTCTACATGTATTTTTCCTTCTCATTTTTTAAACATTTTTTTTCACTTTTTCTACTTTTCCTTCACCTCTTCCTATATTCTCTTCGACCTCTTCTTCCCTTACATCTCACGTTTTTTTTTTTCTTTTTCAACTATATTTTATTTATTTCAATACTTCTTTAACTTTTTCTTCATCTTCCTCACCTATTTCTTCTTCTTCTTCTTCATTTCCCCCTGTATCCTGCTCTCCATCTATACATATATTCTCTTCTTCTCTTACCCAATCTCCTCTTTTCATTTTTCTTCCTCTTTCTCAGCATCCCATTTTCTCTTTTTACCGTACACTCCGATTCTTATATTCTTTTCTTCCTTCTCTCTCATTCTCCGCCTCTATATTCTCTTTGCTCTTCCTTTCCTCCTCTTTTCCCACTTTATTTTCTATTACATCATTGTTTTTCCCATCATTTTTCAATGTCTAGTTTCTCTTCTTCTCTCTACCCAAGTCTGTCCCGTTTTGCGTGTTGTGTTTTTCAATAAAATGTCACACTATAATTTTTCTAAACAGTTTTTTTTAAAGGTACAAAAATATTTTCACATGTACCTATTCCTTCCTCTGACTCGTCTGAATGCTGCTTCCTCATTTTCTTTTTGTTTTGAGTATTGACTTTTTTTTACCAAAGATTACCAAAGACATTTTCTATGGACCAAATTTACATTACCTGATTCTATCGATTTTTATGGTACTAAAGCTTGTGTTGGCTTCTTCTGATTTGATATACTTGATACTCATTTCAAAATAAAATCAAAAACAACCACCTAAAGGTATTTTTAGGAAATTCAAATGTCCATAAAATAAGAATCCTAGATTTTAACGGTGCTTTTGTCATTAATATTAGGATCAATATGACTGTATCCGTGGCTCAGTGGTTAAGAGCATTGTTTACTGACCCATAGGTTGTAGATTCGAATCCCGGCCGGAGCGGCAAATTCGAGTTTTTCTGTTTCCGGAATGCCATGGATGTAAAGGTAAAGTGCCCTGAATGAATGCGAAATCGGTTCAGGGCACAATTACCTTTTTTAATTAGTTAATAATATAGAAAATGAATTTTATGTACAATTTTAACATTTTTTGTTCGTTTTTGTATTAAAAAAAAATTTGCTCAGATTTCAATTTTTTCTGATCGTTTTGCTCTCTGAATTGTGATGTTCCCATATCTATCTGTTGTTCCAATACTCGGTGCAGGATCTATTATTATTCCGTTGCATTTTCCACTACCTTATTTATACCTCATGTTAGCTTTTTATATGTAACACTTTCACCGGCAATTCTCGACTTTTTTAAAACATATACTTTTATTTTTTAAATGCAGGACGTAAAATATTATCAGCTCAATGACATTCTAACGTTCTGTTTACGGCGAAACTAGCATTTTATATTGTTATTGAGCGTTTTTATGTATGTGCAATAAATATACGAATTGTAAATGTTGTGCTTGTTACAAAAAATGGCATTGTAAACTGTAGTGAGAGAGAAAAAGGATAGAGAGAGGAGAGAGAGAGAAGAGAGAGAGAGAGAGAGAATAGGAGAGGGAGAGATGTGAAAGTGGAGAAAATAGAGAGAGTGAGAGGGGGAGAGAGATTGAGAGGAGGGAGAGAGAGAGGGTAAGAGAGGAAAAAGAGAGAGAGAGAGAGAGAGGGTAGAAGAGGGAGAAAAGAGAGAGTGAGAGGGGGAAGAGAGAGTGAGAGGAGAGAGATTAGGAGAGGGAGGAATAGAAGAAGAAAGAGAGAAAAAGAGGAGCAAATATTATTACCCTAGGTTTCATTCCGTTAAATTTTAAAACAAAGTTTACCTGTTGATGAAAATCAGATCGGTTGGGATAGTATCCTAGTGTAACGTGCACCACTACACCCAGCCTTACTTTCAAGCGTGAAGCCTAACGGCTAGTATTTGCAGGTAACTGACCTAAAGTGACTCAGATATCTGCTCAAGAGCATAAAAACAAACGGGGCTACTAAATTATGCACCACCCCTAGTCGAAAGTGATACATCTTGGAGGGAAAACATACCTGAATTACCCTATTACCTCCACCTAGCCTTAGTCTTTCCAATTTGTACCTTCATTCACCTACAGCTAAGGTGAGACGAGTTGTTTTTCCTTCTGATTTTCCCTTCGTTCTAGAGCTGATGCGAGAGGGAAAAGAGAAGAAATCTCATGAACTTCCTTAAATTACAGAAAACATTATGAATAAAATATACAAATTTCACCTGGAATGAAAAACTAGTGAAAGAGAGGGAGTGGGAGACACATGGGAAGAGAAAGAGAGGGAGAGATTAGGGAGTAGAGTAGGGGAGATAGAAAAAGCTAAGAAATAGGGTAAATCGGCACGGGTGGAGGGACGGTAAAAAAATACCTCGAGAGAGCGGGAAAAAAATTCCCTAAATAAATAAAATAAATGTTACCTCACTAACGTTGGCGCGGCGGGTTTAAATTTCCCAGGCCAGTTTTATTGTTCTCGCCAGCAAGGTGAGGGAAATTCACAGCTTTGTAATTTCCCTCGGCATTTTTATGTATTTTTCTTGATAAAAATAATCTTGAAAGTTCGTCAAGTGGTAGGTGCTTCAAGTAACTTTCAAGTTACTTGGGTGTGGTTTACTGGGGAAAAAGTTCTTGTTGTCACACCTGGTTAGATGTCTAGAGATGTTTTTACTTTCTTTTACCGTGTACTGGTTGTCAAGTGGTTAACGCGCTTTTTAGTAGCCTTAGTTATCGGTTAGCCTCAATGTGTCTTCAGGACAAAATCCTAGAAAAAATAGTTGATCCTGAAAACAGCAACCAAGAACCGGAAAGTATGGTTCATCTAGATGTAGATACATAAATCTATATAAACACATTTAGGATGAACTAGTTTGTCCTAAAAACACAGGTCGGCCTGTAACAGATATAGACAGAAGTAATCAGTATCAGTATAAACAGAAAAGTGAGAAGTTGTATTAGATGTACATGAATATCAGAACATACCTGGACAGTTGTTTCGAGCTTATTTGCCCTCATCAGCAGGTAATAATAGTTCTGAATATCCATGCCATCAACTAACCTCTCTATGTTAATCAGTTCTCTATTTTAATCAGTTTTCACCCGTTAAATACACCAGTTCTCATACGATCACTAGAGTTAACCAATGTCGAGCATGGTGTGGACATGGATTGGAGACTGTTCTGGTTTCCAGTTTCCATTCATCCTTACCAAAACTGTTCGACGACTTATGTATGTATACGTTAATATTCCCGATGTCTGGGACTCGAACCACCGACCTCCAGGTTACGAGTCCGCCGCCTTATCCAACCAACTGCTCAGGTCAGTGACCTAAGTGATTTGATACTACTCAAGATAACACATATTGCCTTCAGGAAGCGTTTTTTCCCCATTTAACAATAAACAAATTAAACAAATCAAGTTAGTAAACACGCGGCCAATAAAGCATCACAAAAAATACCTATTTACCCAAAATATGCATACATCATGATGCATGAATAAATTGAAAATCAAAAAACCACTGCGATTTTATTATTTTTAGCCTCAAACCAGTACAAATTACTTTCATAATTTCGAATTATTTTACAATAGGGAAACTAATTGCTCTTTTTTTTACAATAGTACTGTTCGAATTGTTTTTACAAAGGGCCAATAAAGCCATTATAAGAGAAAGGAACTTGGTAGCGGCCCTTACAGCCCCGCAGTACCCTAAGGGACAAGGTAAAGGGAATGTAAATTGAAATAAAATTGACTCACGTATGTGGGGGGTGTTTTTCTTCTCCTTCCTTTTAGCCCCTAGTTTTTCCCCAAGATTTACTACAGTGCATGTTTAGTTCTCTATCATGTTCAGTCCTGTGGAAGCCAGCGACGATGGCTTCCACAGGACTGTTCAATACACCATTTCAATAAATAAATCCACAGGCACTTTCAATACACCATTTCTCAGCGGATCACTGAAGTTAGACAACGTCCAGCGTGGTGAGGATATGGATTGGTGACCGTTCTGGTCTCAAATCCATACAATGTCATTATTATTATTATATTACGCTTTATTAGGTAAGGACAAAGTAAAATATATACAGTGAAATACAATGAAATTATAAAGAAAAAATAAATAGATTTAACAAAGAAACAAGAACAAAAAAGAAAATAAAGCTAATGTCCTACCTAAAGGACCGGGATCAGGCCAATGCACTGGCTTTTAATGGCCCCACTTAGACTGGGTGAGGTTATTTTGAGTAAATGGGTCGTTTTCTCAGCGAATGGTGAGTAAATCCTCTTCGTCCTATTTATGACTACGGGGTTGGAAGTCCTGAGGGGTCTTTTTTAAAAACAGTTAAGTTATCATATTCGTGTTAAGCACTTAGGTGATGCCACAACTACTCACTCTTTACTAAATGTTTGTTTAACATTTGACTTGAACCACCGACCTCCGGTTACAAGTCCGCCACCTTATCGATCAAGCTACTGAGGTCGATTTTTTAAAAAAAAAATTGTCAGACTTGAAAAGTTATCATATTTATGTTCCTCATGAGAGAGGTGAACTCAAACCCGCCTCACTGAAATTATCCATGCCTGAGACTCGAACACCGACCTTCGGGTCTGCCGTCTCATTGAGCTACTGAGGTTGGGAACATCATATTTATCACCTCTACTGAAGAGAAAAGGCGGTGGTTTGAGTCCCAGGTACAGTGAAAATTTACCAAAGCAAATTGGAGTAATAGTAATAAACAAATTGATTAACACAAATTAATGATAATGAAAAGGTCTACAGAAGAGATAAGGCGGAAAAATCGTAAGAGGAGGTCGGTGGTTCGAGTCCCAGGTTCAGCGCTAAGCTTTAGTAATGCGAGTTGTAGAAATAAATTGATATACACAAAGTATTAAATGATCAGGCAAAATTCCACTTCGTGTGGAAAAAAAGGCAGAACGCGGATGATTCCTAACAAGAGGTGATATCATGAGTAATAAACGCCTTCTTTCATTGCTGTACAATGAATAAGTTTGTAAAACTCTTGTCATAAACATTATAAAAAATAATAAACATGTACTGAAGAGGAAGGATTTGCTCACTTTCTCTCTCTTATATTACCCTTGCCTCATGTACATAAACTATTTATGTATATAGAAGGCTACGTATATTCATATTATATACCTTACACATACACATAAATTTTCTCTTAAATGATTTTGCGGCTCACCGACTCAGTTTGGTACCAATCTACAGTACCAATCCAATACCAATCCAACAAATGCTTAATAAAAAAAAAAAAAAAAAAATGTGGTCCGACACATGCATTCATGCACAAAAGGACCACATCAACTTACCCATTTATTATAAACAAAAATCTTTGTGAATATGTAAAATAAATAAAGTACCTACTTGAAAAAAAAAAAAAAAAAATACATATATGGAAAGCTAATTTAGAAATGCATAAATTGTAAAAAGTACAACCTCTGAGAACTTTCAACATTAGAAAACTACTTAGCGTCACGCGTCGGTAGCACGTTTTATACACAAGTTCTCATTCTGACATCAAAGTTGAGTAACGCCGAACGAGGTTGGATAGGTGACTATTCAAATCTAAACCCTCGTAATGGTGGCATTTGTCGGCTCAACCCAGGCCAGGTGATGTTAATGTAGGTAACTAGATTTCCTGTGAATGAGGGGTATAAGCAATATCAATCTTTTAATTTAATCTGCATGCTCATATCACGTCTCACGACGGGAGTTTTATCCTCCATTCGCTGGAAAACTCACAAATCTCGGAGAATAAACCTTTCTGGACTTTAAGATAAGAGAGGTAAGAGCTAGTTATTTGTGTTATTATGTCACAATTTTTAGTGGGTAGCATCGAGATTACGAGAACAATGCTTATGCATCATATCTCCAACCAACCGTCATATTCCAATATCTATCTCGTACGACCACTGGCCGTTGCCCACTCTACAACCACCCCAAATTGTCCTCACGAGGCTAGGGTAGGCCTCGACATCCAAAGCCGAAAAAATCCGAAACCGCCTACTCTTTCTGAACTTTGGTTTTACCACCGCCCAGGGCGTCTCGTTGACTCTCACCAAAGTGAGAATATTGGTTAGAAATCTTCTTCACCGCCAAAGACCGTTCCCCAACCATCTACGTACTCGAATCAACACACCCAGTCTTAGTGGGGCCGGAAATTGCCAGCATCACGCGGTTTTGAATGTGAATGGTCACAGAGCCAATATCGATCACTCATCTCCAGCCGCCCTCGATTTTCTCCAAGTTGAATGCAAAGTGGTTAGGTGGGGGTACCACTCAGATTACAAATTTGCTGGTCACCTGTACGTGCTAGCAATGTAAAGAAGCCAGCGGTAAAAAAAATCATTTCGTCTTTTTCAAACTACTCACTCAAAAAATTGAGTGTGCTAAAATTATTCAACAGAGAGTGGGAATGTAGGAAATTGAATATTATTTCTTGTATAAATATTCATTAATACCAAAAAATGTATTTCAGGAAATCGACCATACTCGGTACGAGAAGAGAAAGAGGAACAAAGGGGAGAGAGACAGAAACAGTGAAGAGAGAGACAGAGAAGGGGTAGAGAGAAAGAGAATGAGAGAAAGAGAGAGAGAGAGAGAGAGAGAAAGGGGAGAGACAGAAGGAGAGAGAAGCAGAGAAAGGGTAGAGATAAAGAGATGAGAGAGATAGAGAAAAGGGAGAAAAAGAGGATGATAAAGAGAGAGAAAGAGACAGGAAAGATGATGAGAGAGAGAATGACGAGAATATGAAAAAAACTAGGAGACAGAGGGAGTAAAAAAGGGTAGAGAGGGAGAGAAAGAGAGAGAAGAGGTAAGTAGAGAAAAAGAGGGAAGAGGATGAGGAGGTAATTTGAACAATGGAGCATAATTAATAGCGACCATTGAGTTTACATTTACACACGAATAATAAAATAATCTGGTCAGACTTGAGTTTACATAAATATTGTAAATCTGATGATAATAACCTGATGAGCTCACGACGGTAGGTGAAGAATTGAATGTAGGTGAAAGGGGAAGGTGAAGGTTTAGTAGGTGAAGGGTGTTATAGTTGGAGGGTTATGGTAGGTGGAGGGTTTGGTAGGTGTAGGATGGAGTAGGTGAATGTTGAGGGGGGTGAAAAGTTGCAGGAAAAACAAACCCATGAATGTGGTGGTTAATTTAATATCGGTAGTGTGAGGTTTGTTAGGTGGGTTGAAAAATTGACAAGGTAGGGCGATGTTTGCAGTGCGTCTTCATGTGAATGTAAAATGTCAATATGAGTACTCACCTACTTATGCATTTCTACTCTAAAATCTCTAAATGATCAAGGGCGGTGCTAAGAGAAGATATAGCACCGCCCTTGATCAAGTTTTATTTTCTAACTTTGTATTTGTAAATGTATATCCCTTAGCTTTTTTTTTTAGTTATCATATTTATATCAATTATTTTCGTGATATCACAATCCCTTAACTAATTCTACGCTGAACTAAGGACTTGAACCACGGACCTCCACGTTACAAGTCCGGCGTCTTATCGATCAAGATACAGAGGTTTGTCAGAACTAAATGATAATAAATTATTATTGGAAGCATGGTTTCTTTATGATGACTTTATTTATATAGGTTGAACCCTGTATATTGAAATCAAAATCAAATGTGTAAACGAAAAATTTACTGCGAGAGAATAAAAACGAATTGAATTGCGAGGATGATGAGTGTGGGATAAGAGAGAGAAGGAGGAAGAGAGGAGAGAGAGAGAGAGAAGGAGGAAGATAGAGAGATAGAGAGAGAGAGCAAGAGAGGGAGGGAAAGAAAGGAGGAGGAGAGAGAGAGAGAGAGAGACAGAGAGAGAGAGAGAGAGAGAGAGAGAAAAGTTTGTAGAGGGCGGGAAAGGACAGACGATCAAATTATGACTTGATTGTTTCTCACTGGACTGTGTTTGGATTTGGATGAGAAGGATGGGTAATGAATAGAGGTGAACAGGATAAAAAGGACGAGGAAAAGGAGGAGCAAGGGATGAGAGATATGAGGAGGAGGAAGAGAAGTAGGAGGAATGAAGAAGGAGGAGGAAGAGAGGAGAAGAAGGAAAAAGGAAAAGGAAGGAGAAGGAGCAAGATATGAATGAAAGGAGTGAGACATAAAAACAAACAGGAGGGATAAATTTTAAGGAAGATTAAATTTGGACAAAAAAACAAATGAGTTATTTGTATGAATGGAAACCCCGTTGATAATGAACTGAGAGAGGGAGAGATAGAGAGATGAATGAAAACTGGAGGATAATGAAAAAGAGAAAGAGATACAGAAAGAGAAAAAAAGAAAGACAAAGTGAAAAAAATGAGAAAGGGAGAGAAAGAGAACGAGATAGAGAAAAAAAAGAGAGCGTGAGATAAAGATAGATGATAACAGTGGCAAGTGGATATGAGGAGGAGAAAGAGAAGGCTGTGGAGAAGGGATGTGCTGCGAGGAGTAGGAGGAGGAGGAGAAAGAGAAGGCTGTGGAAAAGGGATGTGCTGTGAGGTGTAGGAGGAGGAGGAGGAGAAAGAGAAGGCTGTGGAGAAGGGATGTGCTGTGAGGAGGAGGAAATAAAGCATGTGTTGAAGAAGGGGGGGAGTGGGTCCAAATTTATAAGTAATATTTTCTACCAAGCCGGGATTCGAACCCGGAGCATTAACTTGCAAGCCCAGTGCGCCTGTTATTATAGCTCCCATATTTTTCATCATTCCCATAGAACTCCAGATTCCCGCCCATTGTTTAATCAGACACACTCCAAGTTTCGAGATGAGTGCACTATAAATCAAGAGCTATTCCGTATGTCGTCGGGTGGCAAGAGAGGGAGTGAGAGAAAAAATGAGAGAGTGAGTCAGAGAAAAAGTAAGTGCAGAGAGAGAGGAAGTGAGAGATAAAACGAGAGAGTGAGGGAGAGAAAAAGTGTGTGCAGGAGGAGATAGGGTGTGAGAAGGGAGGGTGAGGGGAATAAAGAGAGTGAAGGGATAGACATTTGGGAACTTGATGAGAGGGAGGGAATTGAACTTTTGTGAGGGAGAGAAAGAGACAAAGGATCAGAGACATATGAACATATTATGTTCATTTGGAGAAAGACATAGAAAAACCCGATTCCCTTAGAAATAGCGAGAAAGATCACTTGATTGTTATTTTTTGTTTTATTATTCCGAGGTCCTAATTATAAATTATAGTAATATATTTAAAGTTTGTAGCAAAGTTAAAAATATCTAATTACATACTTGAAAACACCAGTTTTCTTTCAGTCACTGAAGTTAAGCAACGACTTGGGTGGGTGTGTGACCATTCAAATTGGAACCCTCGTGATGCTGGCTATTCCCGGGTCCACTCAGGCTGGTCGAGTTTAATTTGAGTTGATGGTTTGTGAGTTTCGAGCCAATGAAACGTAAAGCCCCTTTCGTGATATGATCATGAAGTTGAAAGCGATGTTCAAAAGCCCAAATCAAAAAAGTACGTGATGCTATCTACGGTAATCCCAGGTTCATAATTATTATGAAAAACAAAAATCTTTAAAACCGATTCACTCAGTTCAATTATTATTATTATTATTATTCTCATTTCAATTCCAAAGCTTCTTACTAGAAATAAAACGAAAATCTTTCTGACTTTGCATATTTTACACTAGATAAAGCGCGATTTAAATCAGAAATACTTCAAGACGAAAAGTAAATAAACTGTAATCCTTAATTCCTCATTGTAATCCTGAAGGATTTATCACAGTCCATTTGAATTTAAGTGAAACGAGGATTGAAAGGCTTTCATTATATTTCCAAATGTTATTTCTCTCTGTAGACTCTATCTAGGGTCGACTTGTCTAGACTATTCTACTTTACATATTAATAATAACACTCTTTCGTGGAAGGTATAAACACCAAGCGAGGTTAATTCTCAAAGCATTTTTTCTACCACCTGACCATCTTATTTTATTATTAAAAAAGATATAATTAAGCTCTTAATATTATAAAAAAATATAATTACGAGCTGAACACAGTAGTTGCTCAATGGATAGAGTGGCGGACTCGGAAACTGGAGGTCGGTGGTTGAGTCCCAAGACTCCTATGTATGACAGATATTTATGGCCGAGTTTTTTTTTGTTTTTTTTTTTGAGCTAACAATTTTTGGAAGCAAAGAAAAAGATCTATTTACATATATTCAGTAATCAATAGATACATAGATCAACCGGTAACTTTACACAAGCGTTGATGGCCAGTGTATTCACCAGTTTTTGTCATATCACTGAAGCTGAGCAACATCCAGCGATGTTAGGGTTCCGTGGCTGATCTCTCAAATTCAAGTCCTCGTGATGCTGGCAGTTGTACTTGGTTTTTGAGTACTTACTCAAATCCATTTACATCCGCTCTAAGAACCTCAAAACCTAGTACAAAACTCGGTACTTTTAAGTAATCGATTACTGAAGTACCGGTTCTATACAATACTCGGTACTACCCAAATCCAAGACAAATAGACACTGCATCATAAAAAGTACCTCAAAACTCACCAGATATTCCATCATAAGTCCACCATTCCTCCCAGCTGGCGTAGATATCTGAAATCAAATCAATACAAATTTTTCGATTAATGTTTAGCGAAAATTTCTTTCGCTGAGAGAGAGAGAGAGAAAGTGTGTGTGTGTGAGAGAGATAGTGAGTGAGTGAGAGTGTGTGTGTGTGTGTGTGAGAGAGAGAGAGAGAGACAGTGAGTGTGAGAGAGTATGTACGAATTTCTTTGTGGTGAAGCACAAGGCCTCTTCACAATTTTTGTGGGTAGCGCAGCATTACTAAGAGCCTCCTTTACATTTCGAATTATTCTATTACATTAATTTCTTTTTACTCTGTTAATGCCGCCACTGGTCGTTACTCATACAAGTAACTACTCATTTTTCCTCACGAGGTATGAGTGGACCCCGAACATCCAAGTACAGAGCAGAAAAATTCCTGCCCCGCTGGGAATCGAACCCAGGTCACCATGTGTGCAATGCCTAGCTCGCTAACTCGCTCTGCCACAGTGACTACTGAGTGTGAGAGAGTATGTGTGTGTGTGTGAGAGAGAGAGAGTATGTGTGTGTGTGTGTGTGAGAGAGAGAGAGAGAGAGAGTGGAAGAGAGAGACTGTGTGTGTGTGAGAGAGAAAGTGAGAGAGAGAGAGAGAAAAAAAGAAAAGAGAGAGAGGAAGAGAGAGAGAGAGAGAGAGAGAGTGAGAGAGATTGAGTATAAGACAGAGAGAGATATGCTTCTCACCAAGTATAATAATTATATTTGTCTCTTTTCCAGAAAACAAACTCCAGATAATTTATACACGAAAAGTGGCTCGGAAGAAAGCAGAGAGATTGATAGGAAGAGAAAGAGAGAGAAGAAGAAGGAAAGAAAAGAAAGAAGGAAAAAGAGAGAGAAAGAAAGGGGTAGGGGAGGTGGAGTGAAGATGGAATAGACTAGATCTGGGGGTGTATTTTTTTCGAGTAGGGAGATTATTTCATAGGGTGGCGTCATCGTGAACGATGGTAGCCAGACAGTGGAAGAATGACTCAGCACTTCTACCACTGTCTTTACAAGGAGGCTTATAATTGACAAGGCCCCCAGAACCAAGCCAATGCTGGTCTACTCCCTGTTTATAGTCCCCCAGCCAGACTGTATCCCTACCTAAGTAAAAATAGATAAAGGAGAAGTCATAGAGAGAGTAGGGTAAAGAGAGAGAAAGAAAGAAGAGGCAGAGAAGAGAAATAGAGGGGAAGTGTAGAGAGAGAGAAAGGGGATAGCTCTCTCTAGGGAGAGGAAGGTATATATGTAGATCCGGGGTGATTTTTTCAGGTTGAATGTCCCTCAAAAATCCTAAGTTTGTCTACCTTCCTCAATAAAAATAGATAAAGCGGAAGCGGTTGGAAATGAGAGTTTTTTTGATTCAACATCGATTTCAACTGCATGGTCTTATCAGGACGGCGGTTTTACCCTCCATTATCTGGAAACTCACAAATCAGTTAACCTCACGTAAGGCTGGTTTGGATTTGAACTGTCAACCATCGAAATACTAGCCTCGCAAGACGTTGCTTCACTTCAGTGACTCAATGAGAAACTTTATAGTTTATTGAGTTAATATTCAATGTGCCATCGACTCTGGCTACAAGGAAAGATTGAGAGGGATGTTAGATCTCCTTAGAAGTTAGACTTAGCTTATAGGAGATGTATTGATTATAATATCAAACACCTCGGCCGAGGTGTGAAGAACGCCTATACAAAGAAAGAGACAGCCCGGCAGAGTGTAAGGTTACGGAAAACATAGTTCCCATGCATTTCATGTACTTTCAGCCAGCGAAAAGTGCAACATGAATTTCAAAAATTGCGATTTTTATTGCAGAAATGGACTCTACGTTGAAAAATAAATTGATTTGACTTTTTGTTTGACTTCCTAGGCCAACGGGAACCCTATTTTCGAGACCCCCCAACAATCGTGAAAGACATGAAAAGATTCATAATTTTTTTTTTTTTTTTTTCTGTTTTTTTTTCATACGGATCCTTTGAGACCCGACTTCGTGTCTTTAACCTGGCACTGAAGATTAATAGAGGTGTCTGAAGTGATCAAGATATAATGGAGATGAGCCCGGACCAAAAAAAAATTCTAAATTATAAGCGGGCGGCCCATTTGGGCGGCCTCGGGTTTTGGGAGCCCAAATCGGGAATTGAAGGATAATACTAATCTTAAGTGGTATCAAATGAAAGATCTTGATGAGCAGTTACCAAATTTATTGATTTTATTCCTTCATCCGGTCCACTGGGTGGCACCTGGTGGCCTTTTCATTTTCCTTGGCGGATATATACCTTCGAATCCTTAGCTTAGTGGTCAGATCTTGGCCAGTATGTATTTTTCGAGATGACCTCGCTCTCTCACTGCAAATTAATTTCCAAGTATTAATTTAGTTAGTTCATTTTCCATCCATTTCTTTAGAAGATTACTTTGTCTATTGGTAGCATGCTCGACCTGCCACCCAGTCAGCATGGGTTCGAATCCTGGCGGGGACGAAATTTTTAGCTCTATATTTTCAATTTGAACTTAACGTTGTTTTGTTTTTATATTTTTTTTTTCTTCTTATCTTTATATTTGATCTTCATGACAATCCCATTACCCTCGCGAGGAAAATTTTAGTAGTTGCAGAATTGGCCAATAACCTGTGGTGGCATTACGAGATTGATTTTGGACAATCATGGTTGGATGGAGATAAAATATGATGAATTAGCTCTCATAATGTCGATGCTACTCACTAAAAGTTATGACAAAGTAGTGACTTTGGTCAAGTGGGTAGCATACTAGGCTTGCACGCACGATGACTTGGGTTCGATCCCCTTCAGGGAAGTTTTTTTTCTCTGTCCATTATGTCCGGGGTACACTCATACCTCGTGAGGTATTGATAAGGGACGTCATCACCGAGTTCTCTCCCGCTCACTGTTTTATCAACACCAAATTGTCTCCCGTCGCGTCGCTTGCATTTTTACCTGATTTTATACGTACATAGTTTAGGCCTAGCATAAAAATTATAATCGAAACACCTAGTAATCATTGATATAGACCTGAGGCATGGCCTTCTATGTATTTTTCCTAACCCTATGATAAACCCAAGGCATGGCCTTCTATATGTTTACCTAACCCTACTATAAACCCGAGGCATTGCCTTCTATGTATTATCCCTAACCCTACTATATTCCTTAGACATGGCCTTCTATGTGTTTTACCTAACTCTACTATACACTGAAGGCATTGCCTTTCATTAGTTAGAGATTTTAAAGATTTCCTTTAAGGCCGATTCTTATATAAGAATGATAATTTTATAGTTTTCATTTTCTTAAATACCTAATGTAAAAAAGCATGGTCTTATTTCCGGGAGAGATACTCTTGGTGACCCCTGCAACAAGCCGGAGAGAATTCGGGTAACCTCACCTTGAAAAGGTGATTACAAATTAATTTATTTGGCATTTGTAAATCCAGGTGTTTTAGTGTCCCTCATAGGAGGCTCCGATGTCTATTTAGCATTGAAAGATAAACCTAATCATGTGGAGTATAGAATCAAAAGGTCTTGCATTGCAAATTTATATATTATTTACTCACTTTGGGGACTCAGGGGGCCAAATCTGTGATCCAAATACATATTTACCTTAGAAAAATTAAATACCTACAGCTAAAACTATATCTTTTAAAAAAATGGAATATAAGACAACTTGGTACATTCACATTTTCCCAGCTTATTTACTTTTGTTATTCATAATGTTTCAGTAGTGTATGAGCCTATATTTTCGTACAAAAAGAACTGATATCCCCCCAAAAACACCACTTCGTGGTTAAAAAAAGAAGAAAGATAAACATAAGAGGAATAAATTCAGAGAGGAGTGCATTCAGAGAGGAGTGCAGAGAAATAGAAAGAGAGGGGGTGAGGTGTTCTCAATTTGATATCATTTATTTTTAGCTAATTATAATCATTCTTTTGAGTGAGGCGTTCTTCTTTTTTTAACCACGAAGTGGTGTTTTTGGGGGGATCATTCTTGTACAAATAAATAATAGTATTCAATTCAATTCAATGTAGGGAGAGGAAGGCATGAAATAGACCTGGCCTGTGCGCTTCTCTAGGTGGGATATCTCTCCCCACAGGTATTTCCCCATTTCTCTCCCTTCCCTAGGGGAAGATATTTGACAAGTATTTTTTGTTCCCAGCGGTTTCTTGATAAATTTTATCGTGTCAATCAATCAATGCCGCGCTGGCTGTTTGCGTTGTTATCAGCGGGCTGAGTGTTCTATCAATCAAAGTTAATGCATTTCATCTTTTAAAAGCTTTTTTTCTTACCTGGTAAGCGAACGAATCTTAGCTTACAGAGTGGATCTACGTTTTTTTGGTGAAGAATGGCTTACTTGTATATGTTTGAGCTTTACAATGTGTTTGCAAAGCTTACTGAAGGTTAGGTGGTAGAAAATGCTTTGAGCATCAACCTCGCCTAATGGTTACCTTCCACTAAAGAGTGTTATTATTATTATCTGCTGAACGTGGATAATCCGGTAGTATTGGGCTTTGATTGAGATGGAGGATTTTGTTTGTTTTGTTTAGTTTTTGTCTTTTTAAGATGAGTGTTCACAGCCTTTTTTATTTCGTAGCCATGAAACAGGAGCTACTGTAGACACTTGTGGTCTGTGTTTTAGCCTACCCATCCCGTAGTATACCTCTCCTCTGATGGGCGAGTGGTATTTTCAACGTAAGTATCCACTTTACAATTTTCGCCTGATTATTTGTTATTCTTAAGCGCACGATTAGCTCAATGGTAAATTACTCACTTGCCAGGCGGAAGGTCCTGGTCTGAATACTAGAGCCATGGGTAAGGTAAATTATAGACCAAAAGCATAGTAGCTGCTGTTTCAAAGCTACGAATTATAAAAGGTTTTAATAAAAACTTTAATCTACTTTTGAAATAGTTGCTCATTAACGACCATATTTTGAAGTTAATGTTTTGTAGTTAACTGCATACTTTTGTTTCAATAACTTTTTGGTCACACCATATTATATGTTCTGAGGATTGGGGGTTGTAAAATAAATAAAAGTGTCTTAGAAAAACACTTATTTTATCCTCCTGAGACCTGGGCATGTTTTCCCGAAAGTACTGATTTAGACCTGGATGTACTGTTAAAATTACATAAGACAGATACTGCTTGAGTCCTCGGCATGTATTCCAAAAAGTACCTACTGATTAAGACCTGGCATACTTTTAAAAGTACATGGAATTTTCAAAAATTCCCGACGGTTTTTGAGAGAAGATAGTAGTGTGAAGTTGTCTTATGTACTTTTAAAAGCACATTCAGGTCTCAGGAGGTTATTGAAAGCCATCTTCAGTGACACACTACTGCGCCGCATTATACATTTCCTGCGGGATTTTCCATAAAACCTCTTGAGAAGTTTGTGAAAATAAATCTAATAAAAATACTTGTGGTGGATGTGTCATGTATGCATGTTATGTATTGTGTGCTGTCTATTCGCCTGTAGTCAGGTACTATGCGTTTACCTACCCCAGTAGCTTGATCGATAAGGCAGGAGACTTGTAATTAGAGGTCAAGGGTTCCAGTCCAGAGTTAGGTAATCAAATATATATGTAAAGCGAGTTTGAATAGTTGTGATAGAACGATTGTGTTGAACACAAATATGATAACTAATTGTGCGTTTCTAAAACATGAAAAGGGAAAATTGTCATGCGGAAGGTCCCGGGTTCGATCTCCCGTGCCGACAAAAAATTGTATTATTAATTTGGCTACAATTGTTCGTAAGGGATACCTCCCGGTGCGCTTGTGTTGACCCAGCACCTAAATGGGAAGTATTGTGTCACCTCTCGCCCATCAGAGGGCAGGTTTACTACAGCAGGCTGCAACACAGACCACAAGCGTCTACGCAGGGAGTATACCAGCATTGCCTTGTTTCTGGGAGCCCCTGTCAATTATTAGCCTCCTTGTAAAGACAGTGGTAGAAGTGCTGAGTCATTCCTCTACTGTCTGGCTACCATCGTTCACGATGATGACACCCTATGATGATGATGAGGAATTGGAGATGTCAAAGTAATATTTTCAGATCAATATTCACCAAAAAAAATCATTTCTAGTCCCTTGTCTCTAATATTTTCCGGATCTACATCTCCTCCCAGTCGCTCCCTATCTTCACAGATAAAGATTCTCCCCTACCATCTCTCCGTCACAGATAAAATTATCCCCCGCTTTATCTTCACAGATAAAGATTCTCTCCCCTACCATCTCGCAGTCACAGATAAAGATTATTTTTCTGCTTGCTTTTCATCTTTACAAAAACATCCGCCAGCCTGGCTGGCGTCAGTCGAGGAAAAAGTCTAAACAGAAAATACTCATAACAATAAAATAACATAAAAGTTTCACAGTTTTTATACTTGCTTCCTCATGAAAACAAGTAGTTTGGGAATTTGGACATCTTTAGGTGGTCTTCCTCATGAGAATAAGTAGTTTGGGAATTTAGATATCTTTAGGTATTCTTTATTTACTTTATCCTCGAATTTTTGATTTTTTATAGATTTGGATACTTACTTTAGAAAGAAAACTATGTTACCTTTTGTACTTCATTAGCAATTTTTGTGCAACTTTCAAGCTGATTGTTTCATAGTGTGAATTATAAAAGTACTTTACAGTCATTACTAAATGATCGCGAAACAGTATATGCAGCAGGTACCTGATTCTGTATGTAGAATCTAGCTTGGTCTAGTAAAGATCTAAGTAGTAAAAAAAATCCGTGAAATAAAAATATAGGCTCTCAACACAGATTCCCACCATGTCTTAATAATAATAATACTCTTTAGTGGGAAATAACCACCAGACGAGGTTAATGCTTATAGCATTTCTAACACCTAACCCTCAGAATCTTATTATTATGTGGTCACAAACTCAAATTAGTGAGAAAAAAAATCATGCACTGGGTGGGATTCGAAACAACGGATGCCTACGCCACCTGGATTACCAGACTAGTGCGTTAACCATTTGACTACCAATGCACTTAATGCACACTCAGTAATTATCCGTCATCGGAAAACCCTGTTAACCCGGCTGAATTAAAAACCAAATGTCAAGCACTGTGCAGTCGAAAGCCGTTGCGTCCATTCCCCCGCCCCTCCCCCCCCCCCCCCCCCCCCCCCCCCTTTTCCGTACTAAAGCTCCTCTTTTCGAAATGAACTTTCGCCAAAATAATATCCAGCAGAACTAATATTATTGCAGTCATCGTTATGTACTGCTTCCCCATCCCCCGGCGCCCCCCCCAATCTGACCCACTGGGGGAGTTGGAGGGTAAGTTTGCAGAGGGATAAAAAAGAGAATGGGGGTGTTAAAAAAGATGGAAAAGAGGACGGACTGTAGGAAGGATGGAGGTGTACAAGATGGAATGAAGGGGGGGAATATGAGAGAGGCGAGTAAACAGTAAGAAGGGATGATGTGTAAGAGATGAGAGACGAAGGGTAGAATAAAAGGGACTGAGAGGGAGAAAATAAGGGATGGTGGGAAAATATATGAGAGAAGGAGGGGGAAAGTTTACTCCCTGCCAAGGGACACTGGCGCCAGACAACAGACTCCGGAGGGTTTCTCCCTTTCAAATGTATCATAATCTCTTTTAGTATCTATAATTTCTCCCTCACTTTTTCTCTCCTTCTCTCCCACCTATTATTCTCTCTCTCTCTCTCTCTCTCTCTTTCTCTCTCTCTCTCTCTGAAGCTCTATCTATCATTCTATCCCTCTCGCTCTCCCACTACAAGGGAGTGAACGCACCCCTTGCTGTGAATTTGTTTACCCCAAAACAAGAATTCAGCGAAACCATTCAGTAACGGAATTGTTTTGGATTGGGATGAATTTTGGAGATTCCACATCATGAATCATGATTATTACGTTGATAGAAAATTACAGAACATTCCAAGGGAAAATTGTGTACAGTAATGCATATTTATACTGAATTTATGCACGAAATGCACGAAAATAACTTTAAATTTTATTTCCAAGAAATAATGCAACCAAAACTGAAATATTATATTGAAAGCCTAGTCTGACTGGGGATCATTAAACAGGGAGAATACCAGTGTCTCGCTAGAGGACTAGAAACAGAGAAGCCAACTATCTAACCTTTACAAGCCAGGCTACCTTGCAGTCTCCTAAAGGTTTAATGGCTTATAAAGAAAAAGTCCAAGTCCTCATGATGGGTGATATCGCACATTGAAATATGTGATTCAGGACGAGCCAACTTTGAAATAAACTTGTCTGGAGACCATCATTCACCCCTCCAGCTCTAGCCAAGCTGGCTACAACTACAAAAAATATTGAAAAACCAAAGAAACACCAAACCAAAAAGATACAAAAATATGTACAAAATAATTAAACCAACAAGACATGCAAACAATTCGACGTACATTAACAATTCGACTAGATAACTTTAAACAACTCTTGCCAAAACACCCTTTTCCCCAATGTAAACACAGACGTTACCAAAATATTTCAGCAATTCAGATTTATCCCTCTGCCCTCGAAACTTATTGGTGCCCATTTCCATTTTGACTCAATTCAGGGAAATCTAGAACTGTCTGAGATTTGGCCCGGGATATTTTCAACAATTTTCTTTGTCAGAGTGGCAGGCCCGGTTGAAAACGAAGGAACAATGGTTAATGTTATGAAACCTCCGTAAGAATTTACTTTACATAGTTATCATATTAGTGTTAACCACATTTTCTCAAACTCGCTTTACTAAATCTACGCTGAAACCGGGACTTGAACCACCCACCTCCAGGTTACAAGCCCGCCGCCTTATCGATCAAGCTACTGAGGTCGGTGAATTTAATAAGGGTTGGGTGGAAGAGATTGCCACAGGCAATAACCCCGCCCTTTAGGTAGGACATTTCTCTTTTTTTTTCGTTCTTGTATATATGTTTAATCTTTTTGTTTTTCTTTATATTTTATTGTGTTCTACTGTATATATTTTTTGTTCTATCTAATAAAGCTTAAAAAAAAAAAAAAAAAAAAATACTTAAAAACATTGTTCTGAATTACTCATCTATTCCTCAGAACTGACAGTCTCATATTAGTCAAATATTGTTTATAGTTTCTTTATTTCCAATAGAGCAGAAGAAAATTTAACTAGTAACAAAAGAAATGAGGGAAGAATATCCTGGATGTTTGGTCAAATTAAAAGAAATACACAAGTTCAGAAAAAAATTTGTTAAGACTGGTCTTACTATTGTGTGGTCATAAACTCAAATTAATGAGGAAAAATTCATGCACTGAGTGGGATTCGATCCAACGGATCCCTACATTACCTGGATTACTAGACTAGCGCGTTAACCACTTGACCACCAGTGCACCTCTCAAAAGGACCAAATTGAGACCAAAAGTTGTCTCTTGTAAAATGATTGTACCAATGTGCCACTCTTTCTTCCGGCCCTGGGCCATTCACTCAACTCTTGTTTCATGTACATACAGATGTTGGCTAGATTGCAGCAAATACAACATGTAAATGAGTCCCCAGGCTCCCAACAGCTTCCCAAAAGTCTGTGCTACTCCTCGTGCTTCTCCTCCTTCTCTTCTTCTTTCTCCTCCTCCTCTTCCATCCCTTCTTCCTAAAAAACAGCCTTTTTTATTTTTCTCGAAAAATTATATGAACTTCATTCTTGAATTTCATTTCCTTCTCTTTCTGTTCTTTTTCTCTATTTATGAACCATTGTGTTACGAAAAATTAATAAAAACAAAGCGTCGTCAGTAGATTGTATTACATACTTATAAAATTTATTTATTTATTTCCAATACATTTTTTTACAAAAAAATTTACAATTAATTATTAACAAGGGGAAAAAAAATTAAATTTTTATTGTTGTTTTATTCACTCCTCAATTGGTTTTTTTTTTTTTTTTCTTCTATTTTTTCATTTTGTTTGTTTTTCAGCTGCATTATTGGACCTTGGTATGCCTATTATAGTTATCATATTTGTTATTCACTATCGTGTTATCACAACTACTCAAACTCGCTTTACTAAATCTATGCTGAAACCGGGACTTGAACCACCGACCTCCAGGTTACAAGTCCGCCGCCTTATCGATCAATCTACTGAGGTCGGTGATGCCTATTATAGTCTAACATACAAACAGGTAAATTTGGTGTATCCACTAAATTTTGTATGTTATCAAAAATTGTTGGGGAATACCTATTTAGTTTTTTTTTCTCATTATTTTTATTGCTATCATCTTATTCAATATTATTGATTTAAAAAAATGTAATAATGGCACATCCAACAATTTTGAATGTGTTTGATTTAATATCTTAATTGATAAGTAATACCCATTTATTATCATTATTTTTTTAAATAAATAAATTCCATGTATTCATTACATTAAATTACTACAGATTTTAAAATTATAGAATGGTATCTTTTCTCAAAGTTAAAATAACTATGCTGAGAAAGGGAAATTGTACCTGAATCCTAATTTGATGATGTCTTGACAGAGAATGTTGATTACAACAGTTTTAATATTTTCATATTTTTATTATGTACACAACACTCATTCAAGTAAATATCTCAACAGTACTCGTACGCCACTTTTTCATTTACTCAACTCCTCATAAATGTCACATTTTCAGACAATCATTTTGAAGTAATCATGTTCACTTGTACAAGTGTGTTGTTGGAAAATGAACATATTTTCTGCTCTTTTTTTATTGAAACACATAAAACGAGATGAATAAACTTCGAATATGAGAGAAAAGAGAATTAAAGGCATAGGAAAGGAGTTCGAAGGGAGAAGGAGAATGGATAGGGAAGTGTGACGAGGAAAGAGGAGGGAGAAAAAAAAACTAGAAGGAGGAGGAAAAGGATAAGAGGAGATAAAATAATAATAAGAGAAAAAAATAACATGACAAAATTTGAGTTTCTCACTGAGATGTTTTTCATCTCCATATTTTATTATTGTGTTTTTATTTATGTTTTTCACTTTATTTATATTTTCATTAAGAGTGTGTTGATGTTTATTATTCTGCTTCTTTTCATATTTTCTTTTGTGATTTTATTTATATTATTTTAATTTTGCATGAACATTTTGAAGTAAAAATAAATGCAATTGATCGATTATTGGGGAAAAAACAAAAGTAATTAACACATTGGAAGGACATGCGATAAAAAAAGTAGACTCTATAAAACTGATACATTTGATTTAATTTTTTTTCGTAAGTAAATTATGTAAAATGAGCCTATTTTTCGGGGAAAACCATAATCTTTTTTTTTTTTTTTTTAACAATTTTTTATAGATATATAAAAGTCGAAATAATTTGGAGATAGAAAACACTTGGCTTTTTTTGTTTTACTTAATTATTTATTTTCAGATGGCCATTTCGCCAGTTACAGCATCGTCAGTGAACTAAAGACTAAATTTAAAACTAATCTTAGAGGTAACTTACGAGCTAACTATAATAAAATAAGGAGTTGTAAAGTCGGCAAACTGTACAGGATAATTTCCTCCATTGTCCCTTTGTTTTTACTTCTAACGGTCCGAATTTAATAACACATAACCTTTTTTTGTTTATATGACTTGCAGCTGTATTTTGCCTTTGGAGCGTGGTAGGTAGGTCGTATGCCCCTTTGATAATAAAGCCATAAAATACAAGAGATCTGCACTTTTAAAGCTAAACCAAATTTGAACCTTTATTATGTATTAACAACTATGACCTTCCCACAGACCCTCCACAGAAAAAAAAAAACACGAAATACTGGTATACATCTTAGTCCATGGGTTGTCGGTTCGAAATTGTTGAAGGCTATATAATTCAATATGATAAGGTCAGTTTAAAATAAGGGGAAAAAAAAAAAAAAAAAAAAAAAAAAAATCACAACTCGAGAAGAATAAATATGTATATAAAGTATATACTAGATTCTAAGTGAGAGGGCAAAATCTGGATGTACATATATTAAGACAAAATATTAAAGTTTATTATTAATCAACGATTTTGCTTCATACTCTATTGACTTAAAATTAAAACTATTAATCTAATAATCTAAAAGTAGTTAGGTTCTATGATTTGGTTTGAGAAGAAAGTCAACAGTTTAGATGTCATCGGATTGTATCCAGCTTTTTAGGTCCATAAGTGGAGAATAAAATGCAGGATTGAGTTGCCCGTTTAGCATATTGTGTTCTTTAATTTCTACAGCTTCTTTTATATAAAGCATTTCTAGGCAATACAACTTCTTCCATTTATTTCCACTATGGAGTAATGATACGTTATCCATATTGAAAGTATGTCCCGTATCAGCCATGTGCTTATGCACGTGGGAGTCAGGACCTCTCAGGTGCTCAGAATCTGCACACTTAATACAATATATGCCGCTCTTTTTCTCTATGCCTATATTTGTTTTATTATTGATGAGAAATTTCCCAGTCGTATTATCAATATAATACGCTGGTTGTATACCCACTCTCCTTAATTCGTTACCAATTTTTGAGCAATCTTCGTTTAGGTACCGTATTTTTCTCCAGCTTGAATCAGGCTCTTTAGGAACTTGGGCATAAATGATTTCACGTTTCTGTTTTTTTAGTTTTTTATGCAAGATAGAATTTATAACGGCTTGCTTGTACCCATTGTTCTTTGCTATTTTGTGAATTATGCCTAATTCATTTAGGTAATTTTCTAATGTTAACGGTACCGAAACGAGTCTATGTATCATAGAGTGAAATGCAGCATATTTTATATTTATAGGATGATTCGATTTATTATTTATTACGCAATCTGTAAAGGTTTCCTTCCTATAGATACTAAACAAAATCTTATTTTCATGTCTGGTCACTCCTAGATCCAGGAAATTCAATGTTCCATTCAATTCTTTTTCTAGGGTAAACTTAATATTTGGATGAGCTAGGTTAATGAGTCCAAGTAAATTTTCTACTTGCCTCCAAGAACCTACAAAAATCACAAATATGTCATCTACGTACCGAAACCAATGCAAGATGCTGTCCAATAAAGGGTTCTGTGAACGGAAGATATTGTCCTCTATATGGTCCATAAAGATCTCCGCCATTAACGGACTAATAGGCGATCCGATCGGTAGGCCTGATTTTATTTCAAGAGTTTGGTTATTATAATAGCAAAAGTTCTGGTCTAAATAGATATAATTAAGGAGAGTGGGTATACAACCAGCGTATTATAATGATAATACGACTGGGAAATTTCTCATCAATAATAAAACAAATATAGGCATAGAGAAAAAGAGCGGCATATATTGTATTAAGTGTGCAGATTGTGATGCCAGCTACATAGGTATGACTATGAGATCCATAGAGAAACGTGTCTCTGAGCACCTGAGAGGTCCTGACTCCCACGTGCATAAGCACATGGCTGATACGGGACATACTTTCAATATGGATAACGTATCATTACTCCATAGTGGAAATAAATGGAAGAAGTTGTATTGCCTAGAAATGCTTTATATAAAAGAAGCTGTAGAAATTAAAGAACACAATATGCTAAACGGGCAACTCAATCCTGCATTTTATTCTCCACTTATGGACCTGAAAAGCTGGATACAATCCGATGACATCTAAACTGTTGACTTTCTTCTCAAACCAAATCATAGAACCTAACTACTTTTAGATTATTAGATTAATAGTTTTAATTTTAAGTCAATAGAGTATGAAGCAAAATCGTTGATTAATAATAAACTTTAATATTTTGTCTTAATATACATCCAGATTTTGCCCTCTCACTTAGAATCTAGTATATACTTTATATATTTATTCTTCTCGAGTTGTGATTTTTTTTTTTTTTTTTTTTTTTTCCTTATTTTAAACTGACCTTATCATATTGAATTATTATAGCCTTCAACAATTTCGAACCGACAACCCATGGACTAAGATGTATACCAGTATTTCGTGTTTTTTTTTCTGTGGAGGGTCTGTGGGAAGGTCATAGTTGTTAATACATAATAAAGGTTCAAATTTGGTTTAGCTTTAAAAGTGCAGATCTCTTGTATTTTATGGCTTTATTATCAAAGGGGCATACGACCTACCTACCACGCTCCAAAGGCAAAATACAGCTGCAAGTCATATAAACAAAAAAAGGTTATGTGTTATTAAATTCGGACCGTTAGAAGTAAAAACAAAGGGACAATGGAGGAAATTATCCTGTACAGTTTGCCGACTTTACAACTCCTTATTTTATTATAGTTAGCTCGTAAGTTACCTCTAAGATTAGTTTTAAATTTAGTCTTTAGTTCACTGACGATGCCGTAACTGGCGAAATGGCCATCTGAAAATAAATAATTAAGCAAAACAAAAAAAGCCAAGTGTTTTCTATCTCCAAATTATTTCGATGTTTATTTGTTTTACCAAGAGTTGTGTATAACTATAAGTTCCCCAAGAACTTATAAATTTCATATATAAAAGGTTTATAACATAATTTTTTTAATTGTTTTACTCTAAAAAAAAAAAAAAATTGGCCTTGTTTTTCTTTATGAAAATATTCTTGAAAGAATTAAATGGAATGAGCAAGAGAGGGTAGAAGGAATGAAAATAGAGGAAGGAGGGGAGAGAGAGAAAGAGAGAGAGAGAGGTGGAGGAGCATTTACAAAAATTAAAGCCAGAAAAAGGATTCTTAATATTTAAATTAATAAAACTTTAGGAGCGAGTGCGAAAGAGATATACATGGATCAAAGAGAGAGAGAGAGAGAAAAGGAGACAGAGAGAAAGGAAGCAATTAAAACTTTTTAGCGGAGTTTTGTGGCGGGTGTTAAGTATTATTGCTCCTTGTAACAAGCGCGAGAGAGAGAGAGAGAGAGAGATAGAGAGAGAGAGAGAGAAAGAAAGAGAGAGAGAGAACACAAAAAAATGTTTTGCGATAAAATATAATGAGAAGAATTATAAGTTTTGTCAATACTGAAAAAGAACAATATTTATTTAAAGTTTTAAACTACCTAATTGTAATATAAATAATTATTTTCACCTTGGTTTAGAGTTAGCCAGGATTTGCCACAACAGTGGAGGTGAGATATTTGCGAATGAAAAATTGTGAATTCTGAAAATCCTTTGATTTTATGTGAGTTAAGGCTTCAGCTCTAGTTAAGGCTTCAGTTAGACAGTAGGAAACTTTTGCTAGACAATGCTCCTCAGCTTCTTCAAGAGAGGAAGTCAAAAAATCTCCAACAAGAAAAAGTCCTTTGAATTCAGAGATTCTTTTTTCTTCGCTACCAGTATTGAAATTTAATTTTCAAATGCATTCTAGCTTCAATATTCATGAGATTAGAAGGAACGATAGAGAGAGAGAGAGAGAGAGAGAAAGATGGAGAGATATTGGCAGAAAAGGAGGCAGAGACAAAAAGGAAAAAAAAAGAGATGAAAGTGGAATAAAAGATCAAATTGGATGTTTGTGAAAAGAAAAATAGATTTCTCAAAGAGTTAAAAAGCACTTTTATCCAATTAATGGATAAAGGGATAAATTTATGGGATTTCTCGTCAGTCAAATAAATAAGGTTTTCTCTATAATGGGCCGAGGGTACCCTCAGACTTTACAAGAGTTTGATTTACCAAAAATTGGCTTAAGTTGCATGCTAACCAGAGAGTAGAATTAGGGAAAGATGCGTAATGAGTAAGTAAATAGAAAGAAGTGAAGAAGAAGGAAGAAAAAAAGAAGAATGTGGAGGAGGAGGAGATAAAGAAACATAAGAAGGAATACGAGGAGAAGAGGATGGAGAAATGGGATAGAAGGATGTAGAGGGAGAAAGGAAGAAGAGGAAGAAAATAAAGATGTGGAGGAGGATATAAAAAAAGAAGAGCGATGTGGTGAGAATGGTAAAAAGAAGCAATAGGAGGATGAAGAAATAGTATAGAAGGATATAGAGGAGGAAATAAAAAGGGAGAGAAGCGTGATGAGAATGGTAAAAAGAAGGAATAGGAGGAGAAGATGGTGGAGACATGGTATAGAAGGATGTAGAGGAGGAGGAGAAAGAAAAGATGGATGTGGAGGAGGAGGAGGAGGAGGAGGAGGAGGAGAAGGAGGAGATAAAGGAGAAAGTATTTAATTTAAATGTCTTCCCATCTCATTATAACTTCTGTCACCGGCCTCATTAGATTTGCAAAGTTTTCCCCAACATGGTGTACTTAGCTAACAGCCTTGCTCAAACTTTCCTGAGACTAGAAGCTAGAAAACTTCTCAAGTGCTCTAGGCGGGGATTTTCAGCATATGGGAACCTAGATGAAAGGTGCATGCCATTACGATAAAGTGTCGGACGAAAATAATTTTCACCTTTTCGCTTAAACACAGATCTTGTTTTACTTTTAACACAAAGGGTTGGGTGGAAGAGATTGCCATAGGCAATAACCCCGCCCTTTAGTTAGAACATATGTTCAAATGTATATTTTTATATTCTTTTCCTTTTTATTGTATAATATTGTTTCCATTTTTTCATTGTTATCATAATTATTTGTACTGTACATAATATGTCTTTTTATATCTAATAAAGTGTTTAATAACAATACTGACTAAGGTTTGTACCTTTGAAAACAACTAAAAGAAATTATACAGATATATGCATGTAGCTGCCTACTCTGAGAGGTTATCAATAAAAAAAATTAACCCACCCAACCTAGGCAAATTAAAAGAACTCAAATATTGTAAGTGAAAAGATAAACATGTAAACTTAAGTTTCTCATACGCACGTGAATCAAGCTGATATGAAACTGAACTCAACTTAAATTAACTTAAGTTAGAATTAAACCTAATTATGGAAGAGAATCTCTTGAAGTATTAAAGTATAATTAGGAGACAGGTAATGTATAGCTAGTTGTTCATTTAGGTTGCGAAGTATAAATAGAGTTTTATTTACTTCTGGATCTTAAAAGAAAGTACATAGAGAAAACTGAGAGCTTTGAAAATTTTACCAACTTCTATCTAACCAAAGGATTTTACAGAAAAAGGCTTTGAGAAAGACATGCAGAGTGTAATGAGAGAGACACTCTCTGGATCCTGAGATTTCAGAGGTCGCGGGTTCGAAACCCAGCCGGAACGGGACAAGTTATACTCCTATTTGGAATTTTTACCACATAATAATGTGTCTTGGACTTCCTACTGGAATAATGGGACTCAATAAGGCTATATTATTATACTAATGAACCAGGACAATGAAAATCTAACTGTGAGGTACAAGTCCTGGACTTGTAGAAGTCTAGCAGACTGTGTAGACAAGGACTGACAATACAACATAATTATAATTCCTGTTAACAACAGTTAGAATCGCTCTAATTCCATAGTAAATGTCCCTGACAAAGTATCGAGCAGTCAACAGTCTGAATCTGAACGCACTTCTTCAACTTTCAAGTTTGACCCCGAAAAATCCATTCTCGCACAACAAACACAGACTTTTGTTCTCTCGATAGCACTTAAAGTTTTCGGGGCGCATTTAGAAGCTTTTAATCAATTTATTTAATTTAATCTTAACCCTCCCCTGCCCTCTCGTCCCATCTTGGCCCCACGAATTCCCTCGTTTCTGAGATGAATTCTTTTGTTTGATTAAGTTAAGATTTTCCTCGAAACAAATGGTGCTTTTAATTCGATTTTACTTAGAACTGTTTATTTACTCTGCATTTGATGTTCTGGGCTTGAACACTTTATAATCGATTTCTAAGTATTTTTTGTTAACACATCAGGGAATGGATTTAGAAAAGGAGCTGTTTGGATAATAGAATTCATGGGTTTTTTGTACCAAACAAAGTTGTTGCAAAGTGCATAATTACTCTACTTCATTAATGTAGAGTGAAAGAAGGAGTTGTATTAGGTAGATACATATTATAAGTGAGAAGTCACTGTGTCAGAGTGAGTTAGAGCTCTGCGCTAGGCATTGCACGCACGGTGACCTGGGTTCGATCGCCAGCGGGGCAGGATTTTTTCTGCTCTGTTCTTGGGTGTTCGGGATCCACTCATACCTCGTGAGAAAAATGAGTAGCTGCTTTAATGTTAGCAGCGACCAGTGGCGGAATTATAGGCAAAAATAAGATATTAGGATATTAAAAGATATTATGGAAAAGTCCTATAATTCTGAGGTACCCACTAAAAATGTGATATAATAACACAAAGAAACACATTTATTTATTTATACAAATAAATGAGCACATTCCTTTTGGTTTTGAAATATTAAAGAATCCTTTACGATCTTTCTTCCTTCTTTTTCTCCTCCTCTTCCTCCTTTTCTTCTCTTCTCTTCTCTCCCTCTTTCTCTCTCTCTCTCTATCATATACTTAACCGTTCAATTAAAATTTTCTTTTCAATAATAATTTTTCCAGAAGATAAAGTAATATTTTTCTCTCGGTTCTTCCCCTTTGTTCCTCTTGTTTTATTAAATTAATATTTTCCTCGCGTAATTAAAACTCAACAAGAAATCTTCTTGCTCAAAGGAAATCTCAATTTTTATCTCCCTTTTTGAAAATATCTGCAGTAATTTCTCAGACAAGAATTATGTATTTGTTCCACGCCATTTTAGGAATAAATCTAATGATTAGGTTCTTTTACCTATTTTAAAACATAATAGGTAATATCACCTTATTTATACTGGACGATTAAGACTTCTAAAGTCCCATTATTTCAGCAGTAAGCCTTAGCCCTAGACGTATTATTATGAGGTGAAAATCCCAAATGGGAGTATAATTTGTCATGTCCCGCTTGGGTTTCGAACCCACGACCTCTGGATTCACAGAGTGCCGCCTTTACCACTGAGCTACCGGCACAGACTTTATTTGGTATGTATACAATTAAATATTGATTACAATCTAAAACTACCTCTACAATAACTGAAACTTTTTACAACTATTTTTTTCCAATCCTGCTTTTGTTTGGAAAATCTCAATCGACACATTTACAAACCAATTGGAACCTTTCACTAAAAAATTAAATTAGGAGACACTGGGAATAGTGACCAGTTGAAATACATAAATAATTTGTTTATGAATTTTGAAAATGTTAAATTTCTAGCCTACTTTGGCCAGTTCATTAAATAGAATTAAAAATTGTTTGAGAATTAAAATACACACATCAAAATTTGAAGTCTCAAGTTGAAATTATTTCCATCGTAACGAAATTGAAAATCTGGATTTTATGTGCACACCAACCAACCAATCGCTGTTGCCCAAACCTCGCTTTCGACGCGTTCTACTGCTGTGTCCATAACACGAGTCTGACTTCAGCCACCACTTGGAGAGGAAAATTTCCAGCTTCACACACCAACCTCACTCAGCCTGAGTAGGACTGGAATACTTTCAGAATGATCTTGTTTACTATGGACGGGACCGATACTTCTCTTCGACACATATTCAGACTTCCTGGAAAATTGATTCAACGGACAAGAAAGCTAAATGGGACTCCAAGACCACAAGATAATCTTCAGAAAGTGTACAAGGAGTTGAACATTTCTTCTACTTCATCATCATAGGGTGGCGTCATCGTGAACGATGGTAGCCAGACAATGGAGGAATGACTCAGCACTTATACCACTTTCTTTACAAGGAGGCTAATAATTGACAGAACCAAGCCAATGCTGGTCTACTCCCTGTTTATAGTCCCCCAACCAGACTGCTGGTGAACTCCCTGTTTATAGTCCCCCAGCCAGACTAACTAATTCTCTTACTTACTAATTTTAAAATCATTACCTACTGAATGACCTTAATTTGAACGAAACGTTTTTATGTTCTCATTATATTTTCAAGTTTTCAAGTCACCATAAATATAGCTTTTCTTAACTATCTATTTTTAATGAATTGAAACGAAACGACCATGTGAACAGGTGAGTTTAAATTGAGTTAACAGGTAATTGTATTTACTTCTTTTGAATAAAGATGATGTGTTGTTCAAAAAGCAAAAAAAAAAAAAAAAAAAAAAAAATGGCGGATCAAGATTATTTTGTATCAAACCAGTTTCACAAATACTCTAAGATTCCACCTCTTAAGTTTGAGCGGACTTAAAAATTGAATAAATCATAAGATGTCTAATTATTAATTATTATACATTTGAGTGTAGTTTTTAAATGTATTGATTTTGTATTTGCCTACTAACTATATGCGTTTGATCGATTTATTTTTAAGAAAAAAGTGGAATCATCATTGTACACGAACGGATTTTTTTTTCTTCTTCATTTCATTTAGGTATATCTCAATTAAATACAAACACAAAAAACTAATTTTCCTTTTACGTTGATTTCAGGTCATTCAAAATTTCAGAAGAACATTCAAAATTACCAGATGTGACCTCAAAATTGTAAAAGTATCCTGCAAAATCTAAAAGTATTCTCAAAATTCTAAATGTGGCTTCAAAATTGTAAACGTATCCTGTTCAAAATTCCGAGAGTGACCTCAAAATTGTAAAAGTATCCTGTTCAAAATTCCAAGAGTTACCTCAAAATCTAAAAGTATTCTCAAAATCCTAAATGTGGCCTCAAAATTGTAAACGTATCCTGTTCAAAATTCCGAGAGTGACCTCAAAATTTTAAAAGTATCCTGTTCAAAATTCCAAGAGTGACCTCAAAATCTAAAAGTATTCTCAAAATTCTAATTGTGGCCTCAAAATTGTAAACGTATCCTGTTCAAAATTCCGAGAGTGACCTCAAAATTGTAAAAGTATCCTGTTCAAAATTCCAAGAGTGACCTCAAAATCTAAAAGTATTCTCAAAATTCTAAATGTGGCCTCAAAATTGTAAACGTATCCTGTTCAAAATTCCGAGAGTGACCTCAAAATTATAAAAGTATCCCTCCCAAATTTGCATGGTGTGAACTCAAAATTGTAAAAGTGTCTTCAAAATTCTAAATGTGTACTCAAAATTGTAATCGTATCCAGTTCAAAATTTCGAGAGTGACCTCAAAATTGTAAAAGTATCCCGTCCAAAATTTCATGGTGTGAACTAAAAGTATCTTCAAAATTCTAAATGTGAACTCAAAATTGGAATCGTTACCATGGTCGAAATTCTGAGGGTGATCTCAAAATTGTAAAAGTATCCCGTCCAAAATTCCATGGTGTGAACTCAAAATTTTAATCGTATCCTGTTCTAAATTCCAAAAGTCACCTCAAAATTGCAAAAGTATACTCAAAATTCTAAATATGGCCACAAAATTGTAATCGGATCCTGTTCAAAATTCCGAGAGTGACCTCAAAATTGTAAAAGTATAATCAAAATTCTAAATGTGGCCTCAAAATTGTAATCGTATCCTGTTCAAAATTCCAAAAGTCACCTCAAAATTGTAAAAGTATCCTCAAAATTCCAAATGTGGCCTCAAAATTGTAATCGGATCCTGTTCAAAATTCCAAGAGTCACCTCAAAATTGTAAAAGTACCCTCAAAATTCCAAATGTGGCCTCAAAATTCCAAATGTGGCCTCAAAACTGTAATCGCATCCTGTTCAAAATTCCAAGAGTCACCTCAAAATTGTAAAAGTATCCTCAAAATTCCAAATGTGGCCTCAAAATTGTAATCGTATCCTGTTCAAAATTCCAAGAGTCACCTCAAAATTGTAAAAGTATAATCAAAATTCTAAATGTGGCCTCAAAATTGTAATCGTATCCTGTTCAAAATTCAAAGAGTCACCTCAAAATTGTAAAAGTATCCTCAAAATTCCAAATGTGGCCTCAAAATTGTAATCGGATCCTGTTCAAAATTCCAAGAGTCACCTCAAAATTGTAAAAGTACCCTCAAAATTCCAAATGTGGCCTCAAAATTGTAATCGTATCCTGTTCAAAATTCCAAATGTGGCCTCAAAATTGTATTCGTATCCTGTTCAAAATTCCAAGAGTCACCTCAAAATTGTAAAAGTATCCTCAAATTCCAAATGTGGCTTCAAAATTGTAAGACTATGCTGCTCAAAATTCCTAAGGTAAGAAACTCCTCGTTCAAAGATAAAAAATTCAAAGATTTTGGTGACTTGGCAATATTAAAGTTTTGTACGTATGTAATTGAAAATGGTCATTCAGTAGTGTAAGAAAATTATATATGTATCCCACAAAATCATTAACAAGAAATGATTACTTTATAAATGTCATATGTAACCACTTCTTAACATCTCTAACTTCCATATCCTTTTTCAAGAGGGCATAAAATATGTTTCATTTGTAATTTATTATTGATGAAGTTGTTAAATTGTGGAAATAAATAAATATACTATCGGAGATACATTAATTTCGTTTCCAAATTTTAATTCTCTTTATTTATTCATTGTTAAGCTACGTTGATTTTCAGAAAACTAGGTGAGGTGTTTTTGGAGACAGTGTATCATTCATTGTGCCTAGTGGTGAAATTAAGCTACGCAGAGAAGTTCTATGACCGGTTCTACGAATCTTAAAAAAAATCCTAAAAAACACGAAACCGGGGATTGGGAACGTTAACTATCCAAAAGGATTCGTCAAATTAGTGCTAGTACAGTAGCGTTAATTTGACGAATCCTTTTGGAACTAATATTCCCAATGCCCGGTTTCGTGTTTTTTAGGTGTTTTTCAAGATTCGTAGAACCGGTCACTAATGGTCTTGAACTGGGTCAGTCTTACTAGGTATAAATAATAGTTTACTTGGTTTGTTTGGTCACCTTGCCACACTGGCATCTATTTAGAGTAACCTGGGTTCGATTATCAGTAGCACAGACATTTTCTACTCTTTTTGAATGTTCGGGGTCCCTTCATACCTCATGATTAGCTATTAAAGAAAATACTCGTCCTTGCTCAAAGTATTTTCATGAGTCTTTTTATGTAGGACCAATCTTACAACCCTTGGAAATCGGCCAGCTAGCTTGGCTTGTTCGATTGGTAAGGTTTAATATTTGCGTGGTCTTACATTTTTCGCCGGGAACCATACGGTCAACGCTAAGAATTACATGTATTCTCAATTCATGGACAAAAAACAATCCATAACCTCAACAGAACATTGAACAAAGTCAGTGATGTAAAAAACAAACTCTAACGCAAGAGCTCGCTTTATAATACTCTTAACTGTTCAACCCACAAGAACAGGTAGCAAAAAGTGTAAAGAATGTGACAAGAGGTAAACAAGAGGTTGTATAATAAAGAAAATAATAAACAAAATCAGAAGAACCTTTGAAACTTTCCTCAAACTTGAAGATAAAAAAAGGTAAATGGAAAACTTTTTTACCGTTGAAATTTTAATAGAAAATAAATGAAGTCCTTCTTTCTCTCCTTGCTGAATGTAGTTTTACTTCGATGGAATTTTAGTAGGTATCGTAAAATGAAATCTTTTGTTGAGATTTATGTTTTGTTTAAAAGGCAGATAACTAAGTTTTGGAAAAAAATACCGACATGATGATTTAATTTACATCACTTACATCTCATGTGGACCACACCTTCGTAATGAATAAAATAGAATAGAATGGAATAAAAATATAATTTATTGTATTTCTCAATAAGAATTTACAATAGAGGTTGGGATGCAGGTTATTTAAACATAATTCTAAAATTTCATTATAATTTTTTAAAAAACAATTACATACTTCATGCTATTATTTTGCAGTGCCACATAATTTTTCCCCCCATTTTTCTTCTTCTTTTTCCTTTCTACCTTCGTAATGTAACGCGTAACAACAAATTTTCTCTAATGTGGACTGGATCTGAGCATAGACGCGAAGCACGCCAATGATCTGTGAATGTTCAGCTAGGTAGGATCTATGAGGTTGTCGGGTTTCTACCGAACATAGTTGATGTTTTCCAACAAGATGTAGACGGGTTCTGAGCAAATTGCCAGGCGCTGAAACGAGCAGACTAGAGATAAACGTCTATTTTAGTGTGAACTTGAAGAACGGAACAGTCTCCGAACACTTGGTGAGCGCAGTAGTAAAATAAGCATGTTACAATAACATGCTCGCGTTATGTGTTACACGTTACATTACGAAGTTGTGGACCCGGCATAAAAAATGTGGACTTTTATTATATAATTTACAAATCCATGAAATCACGAAATACTTTATAACGAGCAAACAAACATTTCTAACCTTAAAAGGTATGTACATAATGAGGCGAGCACGAAACAGTAGAAAAAGCAGAAGAAGAAAAAGGAAGAAGATGAATTGAAAATAAGCAAGAATGGAAAATAAACCAAAAAAAAAGAATATGAACAAACAAGTTGGTAAATATAATATGTAAAAACGGAATATCAGAGTGAATAAATTGACGAGATAACGAAGGTCGCGAAACGTGTTCGAGAAGCGGGTTGAAAAAAAGAGTACTAAAAAAAATCAGAGAGACACTAGAACAAACGGAACAAAATGACAAACTGAAGATAGAAGGAAACAAGACGGGAGGACAGGAAGAAATGGAACAGAAGGAGAAGAACAGAAAGAGGGTAAAGTAGAAGGAAGGGAAGGAAGGTATGTAGAAGAGAAGGAGGAGTAGGAAGAAAAAAAGGAGGAGGTAGAGGAGAAGGGAGAAGGAAAAACAATGCAAGCAAAACGTCAAGTGGATGCGAATGACGAGATAAATAATACAACAAAGCGAACAATTCTGATGAAATCAAAATAAAAATGTGAAAAGTAAATAAGGAATATGTACGTAATATAGGAGAAAAAAGGTAACATTTGTATCAAATATGATAAGAGGGAATTTTCAATGAGGGAGAACGATGGGCGCCATGTGTCATAATAATAAATCCGTACTTTTCATGTCCATGAGTGTTCTGTCAAGGTGATGGAAGTGTTGATATGGGTGTTGAACTCCTTGGACAATGCAAAGTTCGGTGTCCAGTGTGTAGTTTAAGTGTAAGGGATTGTGTTTAAAATATGCACTAAAACTGACTACCTACGGTGAAAATTTTACTTGAAATTTGCCATTGAAATAAAAATGTCGATATTCTTGTTTTTATAATCAATTATTTCGTGCCCGTGATATTGGCACAGATAATCCTTTGATCTAGGAATCTCACGGTGATGGGAAAATTGTGTGGACGCCCAAATCCAAAATCTAGACTACTACCATGTCCTAAGATTCTATTTTGAATGGAACAGAGGTTTCACGCTAAAAAATCGCTGGGAATTGTACCAGCTCCACACAAGAACCTCACCCAACCTGGGTTTGACCGAAAATTCCAACTTCACGTGTTTCAACTTGATTCTAAATTAATCCAGAAGTTTCAATTAATCACAGTAACTTGATGAATGAATATACTTGAAATCAAACTCACTTGTTAACTTTGTCTTTAAATTGGTACAATGTATTTTACATTAATATTTTCGATGGATTTATGACGACAAGACTGACAATGTCTGTTTTGTTAAGTTTTACCTGTTAATTTTACCATCGCATTGGAGGAAAAACCATGTAAGACACTATTGTCAACCGTTTTATATTGGATGACGTTAGAGTTTATGTAAAAGTCAATTTTCACAAATCAACGGAAAAGTCGGGAATCAGTGAGCTGAAAATATCCTCATAGAAATTATCAAAAGCCGCAAAATAAAAAGCTTAGAAATCAGAATGAGACAGAGAAATATAGGAGAGAGATAGATAGCGAGCGAGAGAAAGGGAGGGAGAGAGAGAGGGAGGGAAAGAGATGGAGAAAGTGGAGGCAGAAGTGAAGGATTTCAAAGAGGATAACACTCGTTCTATACTCGGCAACAACATCGTATTACCTCTGAAACATTCCTTATTGAAAGATGATATCATACACAAATCCCTTTCCACTTAATACGTCGGAAACGAAACTCGAGTTCTGCTCAACAACAGATCCCTTGGTAATCCGAACATAACGAAGGTACTGAGACCTGGTGGAGCCACTTTGCTGGATATCTTCTTGATAAGTACCCGGATCTATCTGGAACCTCTTCAAACAGCTTTAGAGCTTAGAGTCAAGTTTATTCAGGAAAATCAGTTGATGGTAATGGGAATCGAGAAATGTTACCTGATTGGGTAGTTCATTTATGTACAAAACAAATAGCAATGTAGTTATAATTTAATGAATATTCTACTTTTGGCAGCGTCGCAAAACGATACTTCTATCCAAAGTTTTGAAGAACTGTGCAAAGGAAAAGTAAAATGTTTTAAGGAATTTTGGATGGAACAATGATTACCTTTTATTTTTTTACATGAAACAGATATGATATTTTATTAGATCGTTCTTTTTTTTTTAATGATATTTATTTACAGAGGAGGCTTAACAATCAGAGTCCTTGCTCCTGGAGATCGTTCTTTTTTTTCTCTATGTTGTAATGTATCGTTGATGTTCATAGTTTTTTTTTTAAATAACTTTCATGAAATAAGTAGGTATATCACAATACTTTTTTTAAAATAAATATTGTGTCCATTGGCCCAAGATCTACAAGAGTTATTAAACATGTTAAATCAAGTTTTATTTACAATACAGTAGGTACATAGAATATCTACGAGTACATAGAAATTGAAATTAATGAAACTAAACTTGATCAAATTTTGTTTCAAGATCTTCCCGTGGCTTGTCAGAACCCCTTTACAAGACGAGACTTTTTGAAATTAAAATTCGCATATTGGAATCGAGTCCTTTACTTCCAAGATTACGAATTCCTAGAAAAATATGCTGGGGCTCATGTCAACGCAAAAGACTATGCAGATGCAGAATCAAATGAAATTGTTCCATTTCTCCATCTGTTTTCTCATATCACTTCTCAGTTTTCTGTGAACAATTTATTTATTTTTTATTCCGGAGAGGGTCGTCAATATTATTGAATATAAAATCAGCTAGGAGAAGAAGACGACGAAGAAGAAGAATTACAAAAAGTTGAAGAAAAACAAGAAGAAGTAGATCTGGAAAAGATAAGTTAGGGGTGCAAGGAAGAGAAGGCCCAAGAAGTTCATGTGAAATCAAGTGGAAAGCTATGAACATTGACATATTAAATAAAACTCACACTCCTCCAGTTGAGTATTTTTCTTCGATACTTTTGTATTTATTTAATAAGAGTCTTTCTTTTTTCATATCCTCTTTTCTTATTTTTCAGCCTGAAATCCCTCTTCATCCCTATTATTTCTTCCTGTCCCTTCTCTTCCATTATATCTTTGTTCCTCTTCCAATCTTCATTACCTACATGTTTCAGTTTGTCTCTTTCTTCTTCTAATTCTCTCTTTTCCTGTCTTCTTGTGTTGTTTTCTTTAGCTCTACTTCTACTTGAATTCTCTCTCTATCGACAGGGTGCAGGGATTTGTGTATAACTATAAGTATGTCTCTCTCCCTGTCTTCAATTTCCTCTCTCCATCTGAACAGATGGTACTCTGGGTGTATTTTCGTGAAATGTGATAATTTTATTATAAACTCTTCGGGCGTTTTCCTGACACTAAAACTTTTTGTTCCTCCTGAATTTCTTATTAAATTTTTCATGCTCCAACTTTTATGAAGGTGATCGGAAAAAATTGTCGAACCTCTTCTGTTCATGATTTAATAAGAAGAGGAGATAGGTAGACGTGGTACCTGTTGTTCTAATGTGTTTTCTTGTTTTTATTTAAAATATTATTAATAAAGTAAACTAATCAACCTCAGTAGCTTGATCGATAAAGTGGCGGATTTGTAACCTGGAGGTCGTTGGTTCAAGTACCGGATTCAGCGTAGATTTAATAAACTCGCTTTGAGTTTAAGTAGTTGTGATATCAGAAATGTGATTAACACAAGTATGATAACTTTTTTTGTAACCTTAATAAAGTAAACATTGAGTTTTTGTTCAAAACCGATTTCCAATCCTGTTCAGCCCAAACTTAAAATTTCGTTTCACTACTACTTATTTGTTAAGTATCAGGTCTTGCTTGTCAAAGCTGAATATAATCGAGCTATGGTAGATGATGAAAGATTAACTGAGAAACCCGCACCGTTCTAGAAAAGGAGATATATTTATTGAAATAGGAAATGATATCCAAAACGTGATGATTGAAATGATAACGAGATGAATGCATAAATGGTACAGATTATTACCAAAGCAATAACATCAAACGAATGTAAATTTTTTATTAAAAAATATATTCAACTTTTTTATCATTGTAAGAATCCTCGGAGATGGGTATGAAGATATTCAAATGATTGATGGTAATATTGCTAGAAAATTATAGATTCAACAATTTATATCTTATAAACCATTCAATATAATAGACATACTATGATTATTATTAAGACTTTTTTTTCTTAATTAAATTTTTAATTCATATAACTTCCGAGAATATCGACAATTTTCAGTGTCTATTCTTTCCTGAGAGGATTTTCACTAAAGTAAGAAAATTGAGATTAGACTGATATCATGCAATGGGTAAAATTTAAACCAACGGATCCCTAAGTAGGCTCCTTGAATCCTCAACCACTACCACCTCAAATGCACCACTTACATGGAAAACATAAATAATCATACAAAAATATCCACAGACTGCACAGACATTAACTACTCTACTATTACAGTATTGGAAGCAAAAAAGAAAGTTAAAAACAAAAGAAAGAAAAAACAGAAAAGATTGAATGACCGAGAAAAGCAAATGGTTTGACAGTATCAGAGTATAATCGGAAAAGTGTGTGTGCGTGTATTTCCTTGCTAAAATACGGGGTGGAAATGTAGTAGATAAATATTCTTTTGAAATCGGTATCGATGGTTTCAGAATTAGGCCATGATTCATTAGTGAAATAATTTGTGTACACATTTTAGACATTAAAATCAAACAAAATTCATAGTATTTTAGACAACACTACACATTACACACACAGGACATGGAAGGAGCCCAGAACATTGCTTCTGGGCGTCCAGGGGGGTTAATACCCCATCAATCCTTCCACCAACATGACACAACCATCATGAAGTAAAGTAAAGTAAGTATAAGTAGTACTTTATTTAGACTGTCAGCGCAAGACAGGTAGTCCCATTATGGCAACAGTTTAATTTATTTATTACAGAATTTATTAAATACAAAAAATACAAAAGTACAGAATTTATTAATTGAAGTTCTACTGTTATTCACAAAAAAACTAGCAACTTTTACCTAGGATTAAGAGATTCAAAAATAGTCACCGTGGCCAAGTGGAGTCCAGTATACAGCACGGTGACCTGGGTTCGATTCCCAGCAGCGCAGAATTTTTTTGCTCTGTACTTGGATTTTCTGGGTACAATCATATCTCTTGCTTGAAGCCCCACGCCCCTTTGGGATCGAAGGACATAAGTCAATCATACCTCGTGAGGGAAAATGAGTATTAATTTATATGAATAGCGACTAGTGGCGGCATTACGAGAGGGAAAATGTGTTATTCACTAAAGTTGTGATATACATAATAACACAAAGAAAACCTCATACATACATACATACAGGTTTGTGTTTCATACTTTTTGAATAGGTTAATATTTCATATGCATGAGACATTGTTTAGACCGTGAGAGTAAAGGGACTCTCTCATTTTATTTAAAACAAAGTATTGTATTGTATGTTGTGTTCTTAGTAAAATGTTCATGTGTTTGTAAAAAAAAACAACAACACTGTATTCCCTTTCACAAACTTCCATTGTGGTCTTTTTCCATCTCACCCTGTAGAGAAAGTTTACTTTGTATTCAACTTTGACCTCTGCCACTCAACCTTTACGTCCTGAAAGCTTCTCCCTCCCCTCCTCTCCTTTCTTCAGGAAGTGGTGGGGGAGGAGGGGAAACTGAAATAGATAAGGATATCCATTAGTCTAAATATCGGAGGCAAGGAAGGAGGAGGGGGGGGGGGTTGGTGAAGACAGCGTATAGATAAAAAGGAAAAGGGGCAACAAAAAAAACCAGAAAGGTTTTCTTTGCAAGCTCGTCATTTAAAGTTTCTTTGAAAAAAAAAAAAAAAATGAGAAGAGGAAAAAATCAGGACAGAAAAGTATTAAGTGAAAATCTGTGGCTGTCTGAGAGTATTGGTCAAAGAAAAACCGCTGTAGTTTGTTGAAAGTTTGACAAAGTGCTGTTCATCTAAGCACTCGACAGTGCGCCGCGCCGCGCCAAGTTCTGGCCTACGCACGCAGTTTCTTTGACTGTAAGGACTGTTGCTAACACGAATATTCAAGAATTGAGTGCAATGGTGAGATTTTTGTAAAAGTTTTTTTTTTTTAAATTAATTAATTAAAAAAACATCGGTCTTTAAAGGTTATAAGATCCGATGAGTATGAACAAAAAAATAAGAACTTGAAGAAGAATAATAATGATTCTTTTGCTGTCTAGTGGCAGGGTTCTCACATGTGAGCTCTTCCACTCGACCGATATAGGGAAAAGAAAAGAAAGAAGAATAAAAAAAATAAAAAGAAAAGAAAAATTTAGTGGTGCTTCTCCAGACACAGCAGGGCGTCTACCCTAAAACCATCCAGAGGCGTTTCTGGCACTGACGGGCAGAGAATTCCACAGACGCGAGAAGTGTTGCTGTGATCACTGATCACCTACGGTCGGGTTAGGGCGTTACTATCTTCTTCTTTTGGGACTCCTACTTTCACACTTTACGGATGGATGTCCTTCGTTAGTAAGTGCAACCAACCCTTTTTCGGGCGACAAGTCTTTGTGATACAGCTTTTTGGCATGAAAATTCTTATGACCTGTTTGTTTAACGTCTCCCAGCAAGGACGCATATCAAAATAATTATTATCTACTGTTCAAAATAAGGTAAGAACCATACAACCAACACATTTTTTTTATTTTGGGCAACATTCAAAGCTTACTACGAAAAAACTTTGATTTTTACTCTCTAAAAGCATATACTTTTCAGAATCCAAGGAACAACGCCCGCCGTAATGAATATGAGAAAAAGGGAAAACGTAAGAGATGACTTACCTAATAAGTTTTTAACAATGAAATGAAAATTGGAAAAGTTTCTAGGTAACAGCAAAGGGGAAGGTGGGAGAGGGGAGAGAGGGAAAAGGGAGGGAGGGAGGAATAAGCTCTCCTTAGGGAAAACCAATCTGGGCGTAAAATAAATAAGCGCTGTCTGGATCACGTAAAAAAGAGAAAAACTTGGAGTGTGGATTTTACTTTTTTTTTAATTTGGCTGAAATTCGGATGAAAAAGAAAAGGTAATGGCGGATTTTGGTAGATTAGAAAAGACTACCAACAAAACTGGGGTCAAATTACATAAGTATTATGTACATAAATTTCATGTACATAGACATACATGATACGTACGTATATATTATATACATACTTTTTTGTACATACATATTATGTAGTTGTACTCATGGATAGCGAGTGTAGAATATTATTTTAGTAACATTTTCATTTCCAGTAACAGACGTATCCATCAAAGCTAGGGTCACCATCGCATTCTACTTTCTGCTGGCTAATCCAGCAGTAATTTTTTTTTTTTTTTTTTTTTTTTTTTTTTTAAAAAAAAAGATGAGTGTTTCACAGCCTTTTTTATTTCGTAGCCATGAAACAGGAGCTACTGTAGACGCTTGTGGTCTGTGTTGTAGGCTGCCCATCCCGTAGTATGCCTCCCCTCTGATGGGCGAGAAGTGACACAATACTTCCCATTTAGGTGCTGGGTCAACACGAGCGCACCGGAAGGTATCCCTTACAAACAATTGTAACCAAATTAAGAATACAAATTTTTGTCGGCACGGGGGATCGAACCCGGGACCTTCCGCATGGCAAGCGAGAGCTTAACCACTGAGCTAATCGTGCGCTCAATCCTAGCCCTGAAGCATGGGTAAGGTTAATTTGAGTAACTGAGTTGTTCATCCAACAAATAGAGGGTAAAACAACCGTCGTAATATTGTCACTGATGTTAAGCGACGTCCATAGAGGTTAAGAATTGAATGGGGTGACTATTCAAATTCAAACCCTCGCAATGCTCTGGCTATACTCTGCCCACTCAAGATGGGTGAGGTTAATTTGAGTGGCTGGTTTGTGAGTTTCCAGCGAATGGAGGGTAAATCCCCTGACGTGATATAACCATACAGTTAAAAGCGACGTAAATATTTATTGTTCTTCATAAACTGACTCGATCTAATGAGTTTAGTAAAAACTAAGCAAAAGGTGAGTGATAAAAAGATCGACCCATTTGATTCTACCTCCTTGAACTTTTCTGAGTAAACACTTTGAATACTCCAACCTTATCAAGATGAACTGATAAAACCATTGCTTTTCAGGGAAAAAAAACATTAAACAAATAAACAAAAAGCACACAGAAAATGAACTTTGAAAAAAAAGGCAACCTCTTTCTCTCCACTATACTTTTAACTTTTCCTATCAATAGATTTTTTTGTCTGATACGGCGGTGAATGGAGAAAAAGAACTCAGTTAAAAGTACATGATAGGGGTTGGTTTTGAGTCAGGGAAGGAAAAAACGTCGAAAGAATTCAAAGCTGGGGTATTTCCATTCAAAGAACAAGGTGGGAGGCTGTGGGCTTGGCGTTTTAAGTAAGTAAGTAAGATCATTTTATTGTGTACTTGATACATAAAGTATGTTCACAACGTCAAGATAAAAAATATAGAATATTAAATATTAAAAAGTATTTATAAAATGTAAAAAAATATACATATAATTATGCTAATGAACACAGATTTATGAGTTGAATCAACAAGGACATTCAATTCCAACAAAGACGACCATAGTTGGCCCAACCCGCAACCAACCTCTACCAAGAGACTTTATACCGGTGGGAATAGGTTTCAAGAATTGAGAATTGAGTAGGGAGAAATTTCCAAAAGGGAGTGTTTTCACTGCAGGCTTAAATTGTCGTTCTATAAGATTTTTTAGTTCGACTGAGAGGTTGTTATAAATCTTTATACCTTTAGCAAGGTACGACCTTTGGAATTTTTTTTCGCTACTGTTGATAAATTTATCTTTATTTCGGGTATTATAGCCATGGACATCACTATGTTTTTGAAAGGGATGACGAGTTTTATGAATTAGAGTGCATGAGTCCATGGCTAGCTGCCCGAATAAAGTCAAAATGTTGTTTTTCCTGAACAAGGTCCTGCAGGACACATCACGCCTCAGTCCAAAAATTTCCCTTATTAGTAATAATAAGTTATTACCCACTTTTGCAAAATGTAGATGGACGACGTTTTAGAAATATTCTTGCATACGTCCACTTACCTTTTTTTCGCTGTGTCAAACGGGGACGCTAAATAGATACCAACTATCAGCCATGTCAGGCCAAAAGAAAATAACACAATTCATTAGCGTCCTTATAGGGGTTAAAATGGAAAAAAACGACTGAATTTATTTTCATAAACCACTTTCGTCTCTAAGTCCAGTATGAAATTTCAAACTTTCTTTTCAACTGGTAAACCACAACTATTTTTCAACACAAAAGCCACAATCATTAAGAAGAAGAGGTAGAAGGAGAAGAAGAGAGGAGAAGGGGAGAAAGAGAAGGAGAGGTAAAGAACTGCGAAGACTTCTCCAAACAACTTTGATCATGGCATTTAATTACACAAAGAAGAGGGAAAAATGCGAGGTAGAGCGATAAAGAAGAAGAAGAAGTTTAACTAAGGTAAAATATATGGGTGAAGAAGTAGGTGGACAGGAGGGGAGAAGGAAGATGAGGACAAGGAAAAAAAGAGGTACGTGAAGTGAGTGTAGATAGGAGAAGAAGGGGGAGGAGGAGAAAGAGTAAGAGAAGGAGGAGGAGGGGGACGAGGACGAGGAAGAGGAGGAGGAGGAGAAGAAGGGGGAGAAGGAGAAGGAGCAGGAGAAAGAGGAGGAGGAGGGTCTTCAAAGCTTAGGAGAAGTACCTTTGTATAAATGTTTCTTTAAAAAAAAAAAAAAAAAAAAAATCTTGATTATTTCGAGTGTACACTCTCACTGAAAAAAAAAGGGAGAGGAGGAGGAGAAGGAGCAAGAGAAAGAGAAAAAGTAAGAGGAGGAAGAGAGATAATGGAGTAAAATATAGAAGAGAAAGGGAAGATAATCAGATAAAGTACATGGAAGGGAGATAGAGAAGGAAATGTAAAGAGAGAGAGAGAGGGAGAGAGAGAGGGAGTTAGAGAGAGAGGGAGAGACAGAGAGAGATAGAGAGAGAGAGAGAGAGAAGAGAGAGAGAGAGAGAGAGAGAGAGGAAGAGGAGAAAGAGGTGGAAAGTAAGGAGAAAGGAAGACCTTTATGTTGTTGGTTCAGAAAGTTGACTTGAAGAAAGCTTGGAAATTATTTTTATTATAATGTCTTCAAAATAGGAAGGAATGCTTTGTTAAATGATCAGAAGAGTAATAAAACTCTGCACAATTCTTCCTCGTTTACTTTTCTTCTCTTGAATAGTCAGGTATTGCAATGAGGGAGATCACTGAGATACATCGCACATACCTACATTAAACCCTTTTATCTTTTACTATATTTATAATAGTAATTTATACGGCTCTATCCAGACTGGGTGAGGTTAATATGAGTAGCTGGTACGATTCCCAGCGAATGGAGGGTAAAACCCTCGTTCTAACGAGGACGTTAAATCATGCCACAACCAACCAACCTCAAACATGATTTTTTATTTCATTTATTTAGAAACTCTTTATTAGTAGGTAGAACATATGTACAGACAAATAATGGTAAAAATTAAATATAAAAATTGACAATATTAATAATATAAACAAGAATTAAATAAACAAAATATATACATAATATGTCTTAACTAAATGGCGGGTGGAAGAGATTGCCTATGGCAATCTCTTCCACCCAAAGGTTTGGGAAAAAGGCAGAGTTGAAGAAGAAGATAATAGTAATAACACTAATAACTATACAATAATTTATTAATCGATGTGAAATGTAATACAAAACCACACAAGATTATACAATTATACATACCCAACTATAAACCATATAGCACGGTCTAATGCAATTTTAAATATTTCAGCACGGAGCACACATAGCATATTATATTACATACATAGCCCACATTCTTGTTTGGCTAAGGGATTTCTTGTTTTCTATGAACATATCTTGCCTGTGAGGAATTTAAAATCCAACACACCCACCCCGAAAAGGAATTCTCACCACATGTGAAGGAATTTGAAATTTTAAACATCCATAAGGATTTTTAGAAAGCCCCTAGGTGAAGTGGTGGGTTTTGTATGGAGGTGAAATATTTTCTAATTATCAGATTATGATGGGGAAAAAACAATAAGATTCCCGAGCTTGTGGTGAAGAGGGGAATTCGAATATCTATTACCCAAGTGAAGGAATTAGGATATAAGGGAGATGTTGTAAAATAAAACGTGATGGGATACGAATAATGTAATGGTGCACTGGTAGTCAAGTGGTTAACGCGCGAGCCCGGTAATCCAGGTAGCGTAGGGATCCTTTGCTTCGAATCCCACCCATTTTTTCTAATTGATTTGAGATTGTGACCACCTAATAATAAGACTCTGAGGATTAGGTGGTAGAAAATACTTTGAGCATAAATCACACCTGGTGGTTGGTTACCTTCCACTAAAGAGTATTATTATTAGGGAGATGAGGAGGAGGAGGAGTATGGAGAGGATAGAGAGAAGGATATAGAAGAAAGAAAAAAATATGGTAGAGCTATAACCTAGAGGGGGTGGAAGACAGAGAAATGTTAGAAGTGGGAAGAGTAAGAGATAGGGAAAGAGGGATGAGGAGGAGGAATAAGGAGAAGAGAGAGAAGGATATAGAAGAAGGAAAAGGATAGAGTAGACCTAAGACCTATAGGGGGTGGAACACAAATAAAATTTAGAAGTAGTTAGGAAGAGGAAGAGAGAGGGAAGAAGGAGGGGAAGGGAGATTAGGAGGGGGAGGAGTAGGGGGAGGATAAAGAGAAGGATATAGAAGAAGGAAAAGAAAAGGCTAGACCTAGGACCTAGAGGGGGTGGAACACAGAGAAATGTTAGAAGTAGGAAGAGGAAGAGAAAGCGAAGAAAGAGAGCAAGGGGGATTAGGAGGGGGAGGAGGAGGAGGAGAAAATAGAATAGGGAGGATGAGGACATTCTATAGCGTCAGTTTTTTTTATCTGCATAAAACAATTCCAACAGACACAGGAATTAATTCTCAGTCCGATTGTTTTTATAAGTAAGCTGATTATGTATTCGATTGACTCTGTTTTGATTTTCCACCTGCTTCGTTTAAATTTATTGGGAGGGATGGATCTGGAGAGGAGGATGGGGGAGAGAACAGGGAAGAGGTGATTAGGTAGTGTGGGAGGGAAGATATTTGGAGGAGCAGAGAGTTGAGGAAATAAAGAACTGTATTAAATTTAGGGAGTTTGAGAGAATACTATTATGTGAACGGTAAATATAACTAGTTCAATCCTAACATTCTTCCACCCAAGGGTAGGGTAGAAGAGAATACCATAGGCAATAACCACGCCCTTTAGTTAGGACATATTCGCGTATGAATTAATCTATTTTTTTTCTTTTTCTTTATACATACTGTTTCCATTTACCGACTTGTAATTAGAGGCCGACAGTTAGGTAATTCTAAGTCTAAAAAAAATAATGCTCATCTTGAAACCAAAAGGTATCTTTCTTTGGGTAAAGTATCCTCGATATTGCTTAATTTTTTCTTGTGCATTGAAAGATCTGTCGAACTGTACCCAGTGTTACAGAGTAATTGGTAACATACTCGTATATAAACACTGCAACCAAATCTTAGAACAAAACAATCAAATTTTCAGAGGAATTCCTTGGCAGACGCAAATCCCATTGTAACTCACTCCCGTATTTATTGCTCTGGGATTCTCAGGTCTGACATTACCCTCTTTCTCTCCCCTTCTTCTTCCCCCTCTTTCTCTCATATTCTTCCTTCACACTCCCTCTCCCTCTTTCTCTTTATCTCCCTCCCCCTCTTTCTCTCCTATCCTTCCTCCCCCTCTTTCTCTCCTATTCTTCACACTCTCTCCTGCTTCTTCTCCTCTTGCCATTCCTGATGTACGCCCCCTTCCTGCATTCTCTTTCTCTCCCTCCCCCCTCTTTACTTGATTATTTCTCCATATTGCACCCTCCTCTTCTTTTACATCCCTATACATTTATCTCTCTCTCTCTCTCTCTCTGTCTATACTATTCTTCCTGCTTCTCTTAGATTTATTTGTTTTTCTCGTTCTTCCTCCTTCTTTCCTCCTATTTATCTCTCTCTCTCTTTCATTCTCTTTTTATTTCACTCTCCCTCCATCTCTCACTTCCTCTCTCCCTCCCTCTCTCTCTTTATCTATCTCTCTCTATTCCTCATTTTTCTCTCCCTCTTTCTCTACCACTTTCTTTATCTCACTCTATCTATCCCTCTTCATCGCACCATATCTCCTTTCCGCCTTTATATTACCTTTTACCTTTCATCTTCTCCTTCTATCTCTCCCTCTGCTCCCCTCTCACTTTTCATTCTCGCTCTCAATAAATATTTTCACATCTTTTTTCCAACTTTTACATTTCTCTGTCCATTCTACTCTAGTTCTAGTCAATAATACATGCAGTACGGGGCAAGAATTACCTGTTTGCTTTGTTTTTACTTCACTTTTATGGTTATTATTCTCTACGATTTCCTTTCCCCGCCTTAATTCCTCTTTACCTTTGTTTATTCTCAACACTCACCCTCTTTGTGTCCACGCTTCTTCTTATGTTCTCATTGACTTGCTTATATTTTAGATAGCTGTTACCGAGTAGGTGGTTAAAATAATATTATGTAAGTTAAGTTATCATATTTGAGTTAATCACTTTTGTGATATCACAACTACTCAAACTCGCTTTACAAAATCTACGCTGAAACCGGGACTTGAACCACCGGCCTCCAGGTTATAAGTTTGCCGCCTTATCGATGAAGCTACTGAGGTCGGTTTTCCTTAAAATAATATTATGTACATACTATATCCACTTCCTTACGTGAACAGCTGAAAAGTGAACACACTGTATGGATTTCTAAAGCTTCAAGAGCTCTCTGTTATACAGCATACACCCTGTATATTTGAGAAGCTTCAATTACTTCCCAGACAAGTGAATGCTCACTTGACTAATGACAATATTATTCTAATTTCAAATTCACTTTAGCCTTTGCCGTAATTTGCTCACAAAGTTTTTTTCTCTCTTTTTCTCTCTTCATCCTGAAGAAGATTACTCTTACTTCAAATTACTTTTATTTACTGAATTTATTTTTCTTCCTACCTCTCTCTCTCTTGTTCTGTATATTCCTTTATATCTTCTTGTATTCAATGTATTCATCTCAAAAAGAAACAATAATAATATTACCTTACAATATATTGTCCAATAAGTCCCATTATTTCAACATTAAGCCGAGATGTATAACTATGTGTTCAGAATCCCAAAAAAGAGCATAACGTGTTTCTGAACTATACAGGCTAGTTTCCGAACCCGCGACCCCTGGATTACCAGACCGACGTCGACGCCTTGACCACTGAGCTACAGGAAGATCGGGACTGATGTTATGATTTAACAGAGAGAGAAGGGGAGACTATAGGACCCAGTCAGAACTATTCATTTGCAGTAGTTGTGTCCAACGACCGACAGGTTTTCTGCTAGTTTTATTGTAAGTGGGATATACTTAAAGACGAAAGAAGATAGAAGGAGTTGAAGGAGGAAGGAAAAGGAGGAGGGAGGAGGAAGGAAGGAAAAGTATACAAGAAGGAGGAAAAGGAGGAGGAATAAAAAGAAGGTAGGAGGAAGGATTAGGAGGAAGAAAAAGTATACAAGGAGAAGGAAATTGGCTGATCAAAATGATTAATGAGATGACAATGATCCGTCACTTTATTTTTTATCCTCCTGTCTCCTCGCTTTCTTCTTCACCCGCTTTCTTCGTCTGCCTTTTATTATTATTATTTGTTAAAAAAAAGGTAGTTTTACCCTTCGCAAATTGATAAAAGATCCTTCGCAAAATGTTAGTTTCAGGCAGCTAACACCCAATGACACGTTGACTACACCAGTTCTCTTGTTCTGTCAGTGAAGTTCATCAACTTGCAACAAGGTTAGGAATTGAATGAGTGACCATTAAAATTCAAATCCTCGCCCTAGTAATTCTGGCTATTCCCAACACAACCAAGGCTGGGCGACGTTGCTCGTTGATAAGTTTCCAGTGAATAAATAGTAAATTAATAACCCTGCGTAGATATGAATTTTAGCAGTTGAACAATCGTTAAACCCCAAAATATGTATCTTTTGTTTTCAAACATAAGGTATTGATACCTTGAAGTTTACTACATTAAAAGTTTAATACATAAAAGACAATTACTACAGTTATATGACATTACTATTTACAGGCTAAGAGATATAGAAAGAAATAGATAGAATGGTGGACAGGGAGAAAGAGAGAGAGAGAGGGAGAGAGAGACAGAGAGAGAGAGAGGAATAGACAGGGAGAGAAAGAGAGAGAGAGAGAGAGAGAAGAATAGACAGGGAGAGAGAGATAGAGAGAGAGAGGAATAGACAGGGAGAGAGAGAGAGAGAGAAAGAGAGAGAAAGGGCAGAAGGATGGTAGAAAAAGAGAAAAAATAAGAAAAGGAGGGGAGGGAAAGAACACAGGAGGGAGTACTATTTGTGACTTTTTAATATTTCTCTTAAACATTCACATGATTTCACAAGATGAAAAGACGGAAAGGAAAAATATCGCTAATGAAAATTTGATGAAAAACTTCAAATGTGACGCCGGGTTCTACAAGGGCGTCAATATAGAAGTGGAGGCAAAATATTATGTTCCTTGACTTCTTATTAAAAATATATTAAGTCCTTTCTGTAAGGAGAAGCAAAAGAATAGGCAGAGAAGTAGGTGGGGAATGGACGAAGGTAAGAAGAAGTATCTGGATCTTCATAAGGTAATAATCTTTATTATGTAGGTAGGTACCTTTGTAATGATCTTTAATATATAGGAAGGTTCTTTTGTAATAATCTTTATTATGTAGGAAGGTTCTTTTGAACTCTTTGTAGTACCTTGTACAATCTTATTTAGTGGAACGGAAACTCTTGCTTCTTGCGAAACGAATGATTCTAGTTCGGGCCATTGGTTACTGACCAGGAGGTTTCGGGTTCCAATACCGGCCGAAGCGGAAAATCCTGACCGAGTTTTTCTCGTTTCCGGAAGTGCATGGGTGTAGAGGTAAAGTGCCCACTTCTATTTCTCCTGCTCTATACCATGGATAAGAAGCAGAAGTTAGCATGCAAGTGGACATAATAATAAGCCCTTCGGCACCCCTTATGGAGCATGGGCGTCCTCCTTATGGAGGGCGTTTATTTATTTAATTTTATTAAAAGACATAATTACAATTATGCCAATATACAAATGCAAGTGGACATATGAGTAAGTAAATATAAACACATCACTCTCCTGCTCACTTCAACTGCTTTTCTCACCCTGCACTCACTTGCAGAAGTAGCAGTGGAAGTGAAGAAATGAGGAAGTAAAGGTGTTGACAATTTTTTCATGCCCACTTCCCTGCTTACTTCACCTGGAAGTACTGAGATCATAGAACATAGAGGGAACCCGATGTTTCAAAACTTGCGTCCAAGAGGGACCATCAGCTGATTTCAAAATCAGCGCCGAATCTGTAATAATTTTTCTCTCGCGAAGGAGTGGGTACCTAAATTAATTAATTCTTATAAAATAATATTTTACTTTTTTCATACTTAGTTTGTCTTTGCTTCCTCTTTTACATTTCTTATTTTCTTCTTATTATGTAGTAATATAAAATTTGGTATCTGAAGTGAAAATTAAGGATGTTTAGTTATCCGCCAATGCATGAGGTAAACAAAAAAATCAAATAAATAATTGAACCAATCAGAAGCCGGGATTTGTTGAAAGAGGGACCATCAGCTGTTCGAAGTTGGTTGCACAATTTTGTTAAATCCGAGATAGGTAAGGTTCCCTCCATGTTATAATTATGATCTCAGTGCCTGGAAGTAAACGAAGTCATTGCTACTACAGCGCAGCCGCGCCACTGTAAATGTCTCACTCGAGCAAAAAAAACACTTATATTTGTTTCTTTCCACTTTTCCTTCGATCATATAAAAATTGTCTTTGATTATTTTTCAATAAAACTTTTTTCATGAAGAATGGCTACCTCCCTGCTCTCTCGTTCGTAAAATGTTTGAAACTTGTTTCATTTATGTGTTTGTATCATATTATATTTTAAGCAGTGCAGGATTGTGAAGATAGTTTTGTTTGATAATTAATTTTGTAACAGTTAGCCAATAAACTAAAGTAGCATTACCATGTAAAAGAGCAGAAATTTTATTCTAAACATTTTTTTTTTTAATTTTTTTTTGTAATTGATAGAACATATTCAGCTCTGTAAAATAAGAGCGCATTAAAACACGTAACACGTAGTGTAAAAACATTTTTTTTTTTTTTTTTCATATCTCTGGTGTTTCTGGAGTCTGAACTCTGGAACAACAACAAGTCCTCCTTTCTTGAAGGTTAGGCATTGGGATATCACCCTAATTCTGTAAAAAAAAACAAGTGTTCTGGGAACCACCAACCGTGCAAGCCTCAAAAATAAAGAAATGACTGTCAAAACGATGCACAAAAAATTCAATGCTTTGTGAAGGTTTTAGACCCTCGCGGCCCGTTCTACCTAACTCATTAACAAAGCCAGTGATGAGGGCGTGGATATCATTTCGGATCCTCCGGGAAGGTTAATGGACCTAGCAAGATCAGGAAAGCTACCATTCTCTTTAACACCTGAAATTCAATTTTAAATTTAATACTAGTAATTAATTTTATTTAATATTGAGCTATTATATTAACCACTTAAGTTAGTAGTTTTTTTAATATAGTTCATAATATACAGGGTGTCCCGTATACAGATGCAAATATTTTGAGGGTAGGTTCAGCCCACCGTGGACTATCATATGAGCGAAACTTTCAGTGGGGCATTTTGCTTCGTTAAAGAGTTATGGCCAAATCCCTGTTCTTCCCACAGGTCTAGAGGTCTAATAGATCGATGCAGGTTTTTAAAGAAATGGTAGCCAGTAAGTAATTTTTGACTTCATGTATGGATAGTCATGCATATTTCCCTTGAAATGCAGTTGGTTGCATGAAAAAATATTGAAAGACCAGAGAGATATTTAATCATAAGTTCAATATTTTTCTAAAATTTGATTTTTCCCTGTTTTCCCTTTCGTGAATTTAGTGTACTTCTACAATTGCAATTCTGCGTATAACTAGGTAAAAAAATACCCTTTGCTATTTTGTTTCAATAAATACAAAGTTCTTTCAGACGCGCGAAGGAACGAATGAGATACGCCTTATCAAACGGCACCAGAAGGAGAGAAACACATCTTTCAAATTTTGAATCTGGGCGCTATTGCATTTTGAAGAACACTCGATGCCTGAAGCGGTCTGTGTGACTATTTTTGTGCCAACTGCAAGTTATAAATGAAAATTTTCTGAGTACAATTAGTTCTATTAACCAACTATATCAATCAAATCTAATAGTTAAAATAACAAGGCGATCAATTTGTTCGGTGGAAGAGAAAGCCACAAGCTTTAAACCTCGCCCTTGGTTCGCTACATATTCTTTTGGGTTCTTTTCATTTCATGTCCTGTGTTGCAGAATGTATCATGTTTGTTGTTTATCAATAAACTACAAACATGTATCACTGTATCACCACCCTTGATCAGTCTTTGTTTATATTTATTTCACAAATTTTTACCATGTTCATTGTAAAAAAAAAAAAAAAATGTAAATAAAGCTTGGTCCAATTGTTTATAAAATAAAAATAAAGTATTAATAATAATAGTAACCTTAAGGTTGGATGTTTGAGTTTTACCCAAGGTTAATTTTCGGCACTATTTGTTATGTTTTTGATATCATGATAGTGATAAACACAAAAATGATATTTTTAATTTTACTTCTAAAAATAAAATCATAATTTTTGTAGGTAGCGCTGAGTCTTTCTCCATGTGTATTCTTTTTCCATAATTACACCACTGGTTGCTGCTTTCGTTGCAGCCTCTCTCATTTTTCCTCATGATAACCATGTGATTCCGTAACCCCATTCACATAAAAGTTCACACCGACCGACCACTGTGAATGATCAATTTCCCTCTGTTAAACATCCCAGAGCAGTGTATTTATACCTCAAATTACGCTCCAATTCTGTTAAAATTCAGCCAACTTTGAATTTTCCATCATTATTAAGAAGTGTTTTTTGAGCTTTGTGTGTACTGCGTTCCATGATCTTTAAAGTAATATAAATGAGCTTTCTTTTTTATAAAACTAAACATAATATAGGGCATTTTTTTAATTAGTGATACGCAGAATTGCAATTGTAGAAGTACTCTAAAGTCACGAAAGGGAAAACAGGGAAAAATCAAATTTTAGAAAAGTATTGAACTTATGATTAAATATCTCTCTGGTCTTTCAATATTTTTTTATGCAACCAACTGCATTTCAAGGGAAATATGCATGACTATCCGTACATGAAGTCAAAAATTACTTACTGGCTATCATTTCTTTAAAAACGTGCATCGATCCAAGTGACCTCTAGACCTGTGGGAAAAACAGGGATTTGGCCATAACTCTTTAACGAAGCAAAATGCCCCACTGCAAGTTTCGCTCATATGATAGTCCACGGTGGGCTGAACCTACCATCAAAATATTTGCATCTGTATACGGGACACCCTGTATATTGATAAGTGATAATGTATAATGGACCCCCCCTCCCCCTTTCATGTAAAAGAAGAAGAAACAGAAGAAACAGAATAGGTACAGCATCGCAATAGGTATATCAATTACGAAATTACTGACATTTCGACAAAGCGACCAAAAATCCTAACCAATCTTTTACTTCTAAAGGAGTTTAGGTCGAGGAGGAATATTCGAAGCTAGGACTTTCTGGCCACCTTGTATCTCCTTCCTAATTTCTGAACGTTTCACAGGACACCCTTAATCCAGGAGTATATCAATAGCGTGGCGAGAGCAAATATATCAACTTTACCTCATTCTCCCTCCTTATATCTCTTTCTCCTTATACCCCTTTCTCCTTGTCCCTCTCACGCTTTACCTCCTTCTCTCTCCCTCTCCTTGTCAACCTTTACCTCCTCTTCTCTCTCATCCTCTACCCCTTCTCTCTCACTCTCTCAAGTTTAAAATAAATATAAACTGGGTGTCACCCCCCCCCCCCCCCCGCTACCTGACTTTGTAAAGTTTGAAGTACTTTTCGTCCCTCTTTCTCTTTTTTTTCCTCCCTCCTTTCTTCTCCTCTTTTTGTCTGCCCCCCTCTCTCTCTCCCTCCTTTTCTATCTTTCTTTTTCTTCCTACCTCTCTCTCTCTCTCTCTCTTCCTGTGTTTATCTCTCTATGCATTCATTTTTCTTATCAGCCTTTCTTCGCTTTTTTTCATTGTTAGAGTGGAAAAAAGGGTAGAAGTGAACAGAAGAGATTGCCATAGTCAATAACCCCGCCCTTTATCTAGGACATTTATGTGTGTATATATTGATATATTTTCCTTCTTTTTGTTTATATTGTTTCCATTTTTTAATTTTTGTAAACATTATTTGTACTGTAGGTACATAATACGTATATATGTCTTATTTTCTAATGAAAATTTTAATAATAACAATAATAGTTTATAAGACTCACGTCTTGACCACTGAGCCATAACAAGAAGAAACATAGAAAAATACAAGGGCAGGAGGAAGATGAGAAAGGGATTTCCAAAGAAGTCAGAGAATAATGGCGTTAGGAAGGCATCCATCCGTAAAACTATACCACAGTCAACCAATCTCAACCAAGAGGTTGAACAAAGCCGACCCCAATTAGTTTTGGGAAAAAGGCAAAGTGAAAGAAGAAGAGGAAGGCAATAATGGACGAGGAAAAAAAAAACACGTGGTAGACATGAAAATATATTTAACCACATGTATGACAATAGACTTGGACCTGAATATGTGTGAGGCCACCTGGAACATGGACAATTGACTGAGCGCGGATAATATAAATGCTGATCCTGTCATCAGCAGATGATGTGACGATGAGGGAGGGGAATTGGGGGGGGGGGGGGGTTGATTGATCGATTCCCGGAAAGGACAAAAGTCTATAAAACCATGGATGTATGTATTGTGTAATTTGTATAAAGAGAGAGAGAGAGAGAGAGGAATACAAAGGTAGGTATAAAAAGGGTGGAAGAGAGAGAGAGAGAGAGAGAGTAGATGAATAATATTACACCCTATTTAGACTAGCGTCCAGTATGACCACCAGTCAATGATGTATATTTCAGAGAAACAGTAGGGAGAAGTCATCCCCTTTTAACTATAGGAAGTTTCTAATATAGTATACCGTCGTGTATGACCAATTGACCATGCAGTTGAAAAACGACGTTAAACTCTAATAATAAATAAAATAAGGGGACAAAATCAAAAGTATTAACTATGCCAGACTAGCACCTTAACCACTTGACCACCAAGCATCTCATCTCGAGAAAGAGTTTTCAAGTCAAGAAAGGGTTTTCACCTCTAGAAAAAAGAATTTTTTTTGGGAATTTTCTAATATAGGTAACCCGTACAAAATCAAGAGTAAAGCAAATGGACGAAAATCCGTGCAAGACTTAGAAGGGCGAACGCGAGGGAGAGAATGTTAGAGCGGGGAGGAAAAATAAATAAATAAAATAATAAAGTTTAAATTAGTCTGCCAAGCATCGGACTAGAAGAGAATATTAATAGGCTTAAAGTTAGGGCACAACAAGCGAGGGAAGGGATGGTTGAGGTAGAATCTGTGAGGAAAGGAAAATGGTGAAGGGTCTGTGAAGAATGGGATGAAGTGAGAGTAATACGTAGGAGGTGAATTGGGACACGGATAGATGAAGTATAAGGTAGATTCTTTGAGTGGAGATTGAATGGAGGTAGTTTTGTGAATAAAGAGGTAGAGCTGGTAGAGTATGTAGAAAAGATGGTAGAGGAAATGTAGAGTTTGTGAGTAGGCTGTATTAAGGTAGAGAATGTGAAGAATAAAATGTGTGAGGCAAAGTGGGGGCCGGAGGACGTTAAACAGGAAGAAGACCAGTGTTTTGCTATAGGACTGAAAACAGAGAAGAGACAAGCCAACCCTTACAAGCCAGGCTAGCTTGCAGTTTCCTAAGGGTTTAATGGCCTGCTTATAAAGAAAAAGTCCAATGCTTTACAATCGTTGATCGCACATAGCATTATATGTGGTTCAGGACGAGCCAACTTTAAAAAAGTTGGTTACAGCTCTAGCCAAACTGGCTACAGCAATAGTAGTCACCGTGGCAGAGTGAGTTAGCGCGCTAGGCATTGTACGCATGGTGACCTGGGTTCGATTCCCAGCGGGTCAGGAATTTTTCTGCTCTGTACTTGGATGTTCGGGGTCCACTGATACCTTGTGAGGAAAAGTGAGTAGTTACTTGTATGAGTAACGACCAGTGGCGGCATTACCCGAGTAAAAAGAAATTAATGTATTAGAATTCGAAAATTACAGGAGGCTCTTAGTAATACTGCGCTACCCACAATTTTTTTGAAGAGGTCTTGTGCTTCACCACAGATAATTTCTAATTACATACAACGGGGGTCAGTATTAATATTGATGGACAGAAAATAGACTAGGTAAAGTAAGTGAAGTTCTCTATTGGAAAAATTGCAGTAAAAATTCATAAAATGAGAAGTTGAGTGAGGTGTTAAAATAATTTTCATGCAGCCTACTCATAACTCGTGAGGAATAATGAGGAGCTTATTTAATGTGAGCAGTGATCAGTGGCGAAATAATAGGCAAAAATGAGATATCAAAGATATGAAAAAGTCCTAAAATTCTGCGCTACCCACTAAAACTGTGATACACAAAGAAACACATGTATTTATTATTTCCATGCAGCTTTCTTCGGCTCAATTTGAATGCTCAGGGCATATTTCAAGGACATAGGAAAATTAAAGTGGATTGAATCATGTGAGACAGATGTTGTAGGTAAAACAAAACAGTACAAACTAATGTACCTACCTGCAGAGCAAAGAGGAAGGTAGTTGACGGGTGCAAGAGAAGAGTTCTCTCTTAGAGAGAGAGAAGGGGGGGGGGGGAGAGAGAGGTAGAGTTGGGGTACAGAGAGAAAGAGAGAGGCATTTGAGGAGGAAATTTCAGCGGAAGACATCCGAGAAGTGGCGGAAAAGCAAGATTTGAGATTGAGAAAGTTCATCAATTTCCCAAGCCGGAAATTTTTGTCACATGAACATAAGTCACTTGAATAAAATACCATCATAGGTCGGAAAACAAATTGTAATTGCTATTTGTTTCACCTTGATAAGGCGTTTTAATGCTGTGTTAAAACAGGCTGTTCACGTCGATATTAGGTGTTATTTTGTGGCTGTGTCCGATCAAGAAAGACAGATTGAGATAGAGATGAGATGTTTTGAAGAAGATGAACTTGAAAAGAGTTTAATTTAGAATTTTTCTGATTGGAACACAAGAAAAGTTAATCCTGTGGAGCTTGTTCATGAATCAAATAAAAAGAGGAGATGTACTTGAAATTAAATTAAGTGTATAAGATATCAACCGGTGCCGCCCCCGAAACAGGATGGTAACTACTAGCTACATTAACTCGTTAATTCATTAATAACTACAGAGTATATTAACTATTAACATAATTATAACCAATGCAACATTAAAAGTGATTCAGCATAGGTGCTGAATTACTAATTAAAATCATTCATTTAAGCACCAGAAACCAAACACATAATCCTGGCGATTATTAAAATAATGAACGAGTTTAAAGCGCCGAGTGGAGGCATTCATAAAAGCATTTGCATTACAATGGAATTAATAGGAACACAAGATTTTCATTGTTCCCGACTGTTAACAGGGAAATTATGGAACCTTTCCCTCTAGGTCGGGCAATGGAAATTTATGAGCCTTACTGGGTGAACGCAGATTATTTCGAAAGCTACAGGTTGATATAATTATCAAAAATTACTTTTTAATTATTATAGTAATCAATTTTATCATGAATATTTTCTTAATCATAAGATTAACATCACATTAAAATTACTGAAATTTGAATTAATAAATTTTGCAGCACTTGGGACTCGAACATCTGATCTTCAGGTTACGAGTCCGCCACCTGAACAATCGAGCTACAAAAATTATTTGACAGAAGTATAAAAGTTACAGAACTATAAAAGAAGAGATTTTTATTTGACTAAAATCTCTTCTTTTTTTTTCTTTTTTTCCCCCGCCTTGTTAAAGCGCCGTTAAAGCGGAAAAAAGAAGAAAAAAAAAGAAGAGATTTTAGTCAACAAAAAAAATGTGGGTCAAGAATTAATATTATTTTATGATTGATTTAGCGTCTTCTTTTTAACATTGAAACAAACTCACAAAGATACCTTTTTTTTCTTTCTTTTTTTTTAAGAAAAAGCTTAGTACACATGAACAATGAAAGAAAATACGAGTAATTCCGTGTATAAAAAAAGCTGTAGGTATTATAAAGAGTAACGACTTCAGCGCACTGCTTTCAATGTCCTCCTTTACATTTTTTCACCAAACACATTTCACAGACAACTGTTTTATCAGCACACCTCATTTCCGATCAACATATTCAGCAGATAGTGCTGACTTGGTTGCTTTCGACGGTAAAGGAAACAAGAACATTTAGAAAAAGCTGCGACGGAAAAAGCACATCAGGAAACCAACTCTTTGTCGGCACTGATAAAAAGTTGCCGGAATAAATGACTCTACCTCTGGGTGCGGTGAAAAAATTCCGAAGCCGCCCGCCCTGGGAAAATTAGAAGTGTTTCCCCGAGGATGATTCAGAGGGGGAAAGGGACATTATCTAAGGAGAAGGAGAGAGACGGGAGGAGAAGAGAGAAAAGTTTACTCATTTATAAATTTACCTTCGCCTCTGTGCCTTGGGAGAGAAGAAGAGGAGGGGAAAGTACAAAATTAACTGAACATAGGTACTCACATTACATAGTCAAAGTAGGTAGTTTTGTCATCTCCACTAATATAATCAATAGAACATAGTCAAAGTAGGTAGTTTTGTCATCTGCACTAATATAATCAACAGAACATAATCAAAGTAGTTAGTTTTGTCATCTCTACTAATACAATCATCAGAACATAGTCAAAGTAGGTAGTTTTGTCATCTCCACTAATATAATCAACAGAACATAGTCAAAGTAGGTAGTTTTGTCATCTTCACTAATATAATCAACAGAACATAGTCAAAGTAGGTAGTTTTGTCATCTCCACTAATATAATCAACAGAATATAGTCAAAGTAGGTAGTTCTGTCATCTCCACTAATACAATCAACTGAGCATACTCTTAAGTAGGTAATTTTGTAATCTCCACTTATACAATAAATCACCTTGGCCTGGCCGTAGCATGCACGGCTTGCATTTCAGGTGAAACGGGTTCAAATTCCGGTGGGGTCGGAATTTTTTCGGCTCTGTACTTTGGATGGCGGGGCCTACCCTAGCCTCGTGAGGACAATTGCGGTAGTTGTAGAGTGGGTAACTACCAGAGGCGGCATCACGAGATTGATATTAGAATATGAGGTTGGTTGGAGATATGATGCATTAGCATTAGTTCTCGTAATGTCGCTGCTACCCAGTAAAAATTGTGACATAATAACACAAATAACTATCTCTTAATACAATGAATAGAACCTTGTAGCTTTTTAATCAATATGAAATAAAAAAAAAGTATTGAAATTCAATTGTAAAAACAGGCCATTCCTCATTTGGTCCATCCACAATTCCGCATCATTCTTAAGCTCTTTTGTAAAGTACTTCCAAAAGTTCTGTAATCTTGTAACTTTTTAATTTTAATCTCTGATTCAACTGTTCCCTGAGACCATCAGTGGAGCAGCAGCTGAAGAAAGTATCATTATTAATACTTAAAAACTCCTGCTGTGTTGCCGACAAAAGTTTGGGGAGAACAAATATTTGCGGTGGTGTAATTTCGGGGTGGTGCTGATGATTTTCATGAGAGACTAAGGAATAATGTAAAATATTTTAACTGCAGGGTTGTAAAAGCAATAATATTGGAATCCTGAATCTGTCAAGCATTTTTTTTACAATTTCTATTACTATGATCTGACCTGGTTGCAGGGTTTTTGGCGAAACCCTGAAAGTTAACACTGCGACCTAATTAGATCTATTGTGACCAGTTGATTTTATTTGGTTTTAACGTCCCGATAAGAGATGGATACAATATCTAAGTTAATACATATTTTTCACCTAAAAGTATGTAGTATGTACCCATTGTACTTTGTCATTTTGAAATAAAGTGTAGGACAATAGTTCAAAGTCTCCAGAATATCACATTTAAAGGCGCTCAAAAGTAATTGGCGAACGACCTGTCTATCGAAAAGGTTAAAGCGCTTATAGGAAGAAAAAAAATTGAGTCATAATTATGACATCACCTTGACCACTATCACGGTGGTTAAGCAATCGCTTACCATGTGGAATGTCCCGAGTTCGAATCCCCGCGCCGACAAAAATTAGTATTCAAACTTCCGGTGCGCTCGTGTTGACAAAGCACCTAAATGGGAAGAATTGTCACTTATCGCCTATCAGAGGGGAGGCATACTACGGGATGGGCAGGCAACAACACAGACCACAGGCGTCTACAGTGGCTTCCTGTTTCATGGCTACGAAATAAAAAAAGGTGTGAAAAATATTGACTCAAATGAAATCATCCAAAATTAAGGTTAGTGGAAGTAACTAGATCTTTTGTTTTTTTAAGGCATCCTGTATCTCGAGAACAAACACACAAAAGTTCTGTAATGAATTCATTAAGCCTTTGTCTTTGTGTGATATAAACATACATAGGAATTAAAACACATAAAGTAAATAGGTGTTTAACATATTATTATCATGCGTTTTAATATGTGTTGGTTTGCAGCCATACGGAACAAAATTTCCTCCTTCACCTTTTATAGAACCTTTGACAATTTCATGGGCCTTTTGCTCTTTTGTTCTTCAGGTATTTATTCCTGCAATAACGGGTGAGTTCCTTCACTCATTTAAAGACTATTCACTCTTGAAAATGTTGATTGAAAGGCTTTTTCGGGGGTTTCTTCACAAGGGTTGGGTGGAAGAGATTGCCACTAGCGATGACCCCGCCATTTAGTTACAAAATAAATATGTGGTAGAAAATACTTTGAGCATTAAACTCACCTGGTTACTTTCCACTTAAAAGTGTTTATTTTTATCATTACTATAGATTTCAGTCAGTTCTTTATTTTCTTTCTCCCATAATGCTGCAGATTTTCTTCAAAGTGAAAATATTCATTACCCTTACTAATCCATTGTAACTTTTCGCCTGATTTCTTTTTATGTGCAATAATCCACGGAGCACCAGGACACCCCAGATAACATTATGACAGCTCCGGTCAATACTTCAGCCTTGCGTGTGAAACGCTATCTGGTTATACTATGGTCAGTGAGGAGCGCTACTCATGAGGCTACTCAAGCTCATCCTCGTGATTATAGTGGTTTCGGCGTATCTGATCTTACCCGCCATGTCATAAGTGAGGATGCATTTGGACTTTTGGACATAGGAGATTCAGCATTTTTATTTTGTATATGGACGGTAGTCACCGTGGCAGAGTAGGTTAGCGCGCTAGGCATTGCACTCAGTCACGGTGACTTGGGTTTGATCCCCAGCGATTTTTTCTGCTCTGTAGGTGGGTGTTCATACCTCGTGAGAGTCGTGAGGAAAAATGAGTAGCTGCTTTAATGTTATCAGCGACCAGTGTCCTATAATTCTGCGCTACCCACTAACATTGTGATGTCATAACATCACAATGTTTTGAGGTTTGTTTTATAAGAAGGTAGGACAAAAATCTTTTAAAAACACTCCAGCCTGGGGTGTGGAATTTACACCCACTAAAAATTCAGGTTAGTAGAACATTTTTACTATGTATTTTTAGCATTTCTTATTTTTAAAAATGTGCCTGAATTTAAGATTTAGAAGGTATAACATTGAGATAGTTATATTGTGCTCTAACAGGAAGTATTTCACCCAATAGGTACAAGTTTCAGGCCAAAACCAGTTTAAAAGATCTTAATGCTTTAAGATTTCACAAACTAGCTCTTGTTTTTGAGTTTGGCTGTGGGGTAAGTCTTCAAAATCTGGTTTGTTTAGCTTTCTATTACCTATTAGGTATATAAAGTTTAGTTTTTGTTGCCCTAATAGATGTTTCGGAATACTTGTCTCTGTTATATTAGTCTGAAATTTGCTTAACGTTTTAAATATTGAAAACGCTCTGGGATTTCTAGAATTCCACACAAATTTTCTCCAATTCAAATCCAAGCACAACCTGTCTGGAAATAGGTATTTCCTGTGCATCCACAAAATTAATTATTTCTATTCCACGCGAGCTGTAAATGCCTGACCGCGGGGGGGCAGGGGGAGGGGGGGTTTAGGGGGGGCTAGACTGGGGTTAGGGGGGGGGGTTCCAGATTCCTATCTCCCGAACTTTGTCTTGTTCTAATAAAGGGAAACGCCCTTTTTGTTTCTATATCTGTGTTCTTGTGTTCCTAATTCATTACGGAGTGTAAAATACCTACACTATAAATTTATGCCTACCTACCTATCTTATCCCCCTTAAGCAGGGTCGACGTTGTTCAACCTCATAGTTGAGATTGATTGGTTTCGGCACATTTTTTACGTCTGGATGCCCTTCCTAACGCCAACGGTTCTATGTGATATAACGTCCTGGATTAGGACGGGGGTTTTACTCTCCATTCGCTGGAAATCGTACCAGCTACCCACATAAACCTCACCCAGCCTGGGAAGGGCCGAAAATGTCAGCCTCACATGTACGGAGGGAACAAAAATTTCGGTGAAAAATCAGCTCCGACCGGGGATCGAACTCAGGATCTCTGGACTACGGGCAGTAGTCACAACCGTTACGCCACGGAGGCTGGCTACATCTACATTAGTACATATAAATTTTGCCCTGGTAGTCAAGTGGTTAACGCACTATAGGGTGGTAATCCTGGTAGCGTAGGGATCCGTTGTGTTGGTTCAAATCTCACCCAGTGCATAAATTTTTCCTCATCAATTTAAGTTTGTGACCCCATAATAATAAAACTCTGAGGGTTAGGTCGTAGAATATTTTTTATTCTTTTAACATTAACATCTCGCCTAATGGTTACCTTCCTTCCACTAGACAGTGTTATTATTATTATAAATAGTAAGGTATAAACAAGGAATAAGGTATAAACAAGGAATGATATAGAATAAAATATTGTCTCGCTGAGGGAGCTACAAAAATACGGCATCAGATTTGTCAGATAAAAAGACAATAACACAAAGTGTTGGCGTCCCTGGCAAAGTTGCCGTCAGAAAAGACATCTAGCCGTAAAAAGTGGACTTAGGATTGCCAGAACCAACAACCAACCTGAACCATGAGGAAGAGGTTGTACAGTGCCGACCTCGAGTAGGTTTTGGAAAAGGCAAAGCGAAAGTAGAAGATAGTGATATAGAAAATAGGAAGCAATGAAATCGCGCTTGCTATCCACTTGATTTACGAGTTGACGCACATTTTGTTTAAACTTATTACGGTTTTCTCACTTGGTTAGCTGAGTCGGTAAGAAAGGGCTCAATAATGATATTGAGACTGGTGGCTCTAGTCCCAAGAAAGGGAGTAGACCAGGCGACAGTCCTGAACAACTATTGTCTTTATAATCATTGAAAATATTGATATTTTCGATTTTTATTATTCTTTATTAGGATCTTTCACTTCTACTTTAGTAAGAAGAAAAGTAATCATTTTGTTAATTTATTTATAAAATAGGTATGGTAGATATTCCTTTTTCCCGAATTATATAATTATTTAGAAATAAAAAAACTTCCTCCATTCCGTGACCTTCTGGTATCGACCCAAAGATACATGTAGCATTACCCTTCTGAATGGCCAGACCAATTCTTTGGGCAAGAAATTGTTTAGAACAATTTCTTGTCCAAAGAAATTGTTCTGGTCATTCATAAGGGTAATGCTGCATATATCCTTGGGTCGATTTCTAAACAATTTCTGATCAATTTCTTGTTTAGAAATTGTTCTAAACAAGAAATTGTTTAGAACAATTTCTCTTCCAGTTGACCGAGCCATTCCTCCGGGCAACAACACTCCACGCACTCGTGGTCTCTACCGCCAAAGATAATTATGTTGATGTGAATTTAATAAACTGCTTTAATGAAATGTCTCCTATGGTGGAGTGCATAGTCACTAACAGCCTGATTAAGCGCGGCCATTAGCCATTTGATTGTGTATAGAGTTGATTATATCTGTTCATTAGCAACTATACACTTGGGCCCTAGGGTAGGATACTTTAATTATCTTCCAAATTTGGCTCCACTTTCTGGATTTCCAGGCTAGCGCCTTAACCACCTCGTCTAAAAATGGTAGGTAGTGCAAGTTTACCTGTTATTAACAGCAGGATGATCCACAGCAGGGAACATAGGGCTGAATTGGACACCAAAGTTGACGGGTAGGACCTCATTGTTCACTTGACTATTCTTCTTGGACCAAATTTGTTTGATTCGAGTCAAAATTAATAAAATTTAATACCTAATTTATTATCTGTTTGACTTTGTTAATCTGAGATAAAATTTCAATTAAATAATCTCTTAAAAATTTAATAAAATCATCAATTTGACGGACTGACGGTATAGAAAATCTATTTACTTAATTTAATATCTAGTTTAAATATTCATATTATTACATAATATACGAGTATGTGTATAGTTAAATTATTTCGTTAGAGAAAAAAATTGATTAATGAAATTTATAGTAACGAATGGACCAAATTTGACTCATGGAGTTCTGAAGAACTCAAAATGAACTTAATAGAGCTTCTTATAGTCAGATTTAAATCTAAGAAATTCAAGGTATTGCTGATGATTTACTAAGATTTTGCCACTCTCCTAAGAGCACGCACGACTGTCTTATTCCAAGTCTGTTTTGAATTGAGTAGGCATTTAAAAATATATAAAATTATATATACCTATTTATCAACTTATCAATAACTTCAGTTTTAATTCCTTTTTAGATAATCACGAAATATGTATGAGATAGAAGGTGCAACAAACAATTGATAGTAGGCAACTTCTCAAAGAAAACCCCAAAGTTCGTTATTTTTTTCGTAAAATTCAGTACGTTGAAAACATTCACGCAAAATTTGAAAAGAGTCTCGAGGTACAGCGCTATGGAAAGGCTTTCGCCAACTGAAATTTATTTCGAAAGCTCTTTGCAAAGGACGAGTGAAAGGCGGAGCTTCGTGGAAATTTGACGGTCATGCGCACTTTGTCGACCAATGAGAGCTCGAGAAAAGTAAATTTTGACTACCAAAAAATTTCCCGACTCAAGGAAGTGCTTTCTATCTCTATACTACTTATGTTGAGTGGGTATTTCTTTATCTTGTTGTGACTCTGATTGCTATGTCATGGTATTACTGTAGAATTTTATGTTGAGTGCTTTGTTGTATATTACTGTGGAATCAAGCACTGGGTTTTTCTGTACAGAGTAAAATTATGTAAGAGTAGGTACTCTAGATATAAATACCTACTTTATAGAGTTGTCTCTAATTATTTTTATTACCAAAATGGCTTGAAGAGATGTTTAAACAGTTTTTGGTGTATATGTGTCTGTTATCATTTTAATAATTGTCATCTCCACTAAAGGTTTGAGTTTTATGGTAGAGATGAAACACAATTTAGAAATGTCAACCGACTTTTTTTCATTAATAAATACAATATAATTATTCTCATGGTATTACAAAACTTGTAGTAATTCTAAACACAGCTACTCTTTTCTTTTTGGTTGTGGTTGGAAGCATTTTCCGTTACTTACGGTGAATAATAATTTATGGATCTTAATAAATATTTATGTACGTCTTCGTTAGATGAGCCATAAGATTTTCTTTCTTAATAATTTCAGTTTCAAATAAGTCCATTACTCATCAAAATACACCTGCTTTCATAAACAATCCTGGAAAAAAGGAAAAAATTCCAGCAAAAACGCCAAAGAACACTTTAAAAGCCGCAGAAAGAAATGGACCATTAGGAAAACATGTTGCCTGCGTATTTACTTCTAGGTAACTTTTGTTAAAGTTCAACACTTGGCTGTAAGCTGTCCCTTATTAAAATTTAATATCTATCTGGAAACACAACAGTGGATTTTTTGCCCACTTCTTCTGGCTGTTGTTATACATTACATTTAGTTAACAAAATGTAATGTATTTTGTTAACAGTATCAGTATAAACCGAAAAATGAGAAGTTTTAGATGAACATGAATATCAGAACATACCTGGACAGCTTTTTCGAGCTTATTTGCTCTCACCAGCAGGAAATAGTTCTGAGTATCCATACAATCAACTAACCTCTCTATTTTAATCAGTATAAACAGAAAAGTGAGAAGTTGTACTAGATGACGTAATGTATTTTGTTAACAAAATGTAATGTATACTAATCTTCTGAACGTTGTAGGTACTTCAGTTATCACAGTTATGTATAACTAGTTGATCAAACTGATCAAGAGCTCTCAGCACTTCAGAGTTAGCACATACATTTTGGCCCATCGCTCAGCGTAGTTCGATGTTGGTTGCAGATGAAATTTATGATCCAAAAAGTATACAGTAAATTCTAAGTACGTATATGAAGCATACCCTCAATATTTCAATTCTGTTATTTCTATCGGACAAAGTGCTTGCCTGAAACAGTTAAGACAAGCAGAAACCACTAACCGATCTCAGTAGCTTGATCGATGAAGCGGCGGACTTGTAACCTGGAGGTCGGTGGTTCAAGTCCCGGTTTCAGCGTAGATTTAGTAAAGCGAGTTTGAGTTGTCGTGATATCACGAAAGTGATTAACACAATATGATAACTTTTCAACTTTCAATTTCAGTCAGACAAGCAGAAACCACTAGACCTCCAATGGTAAATAGTACAAAAGATTGTACCAACTTATTGATTATTTAAAATTTCAATTTTAGGTCGAGATTTAAAAAAAAAAAAAAAAAATTTTTTTCTTCCTTCACATCTATTGTACAAAATCTTTTATCTCCCTCCTTCCTCATCTCACTCTCCCTCTATTTTTCTGCTCATCGCTTTGTCACTGTCTCATTAAAATGTATAAAGTAAGAGGGGAGCCCTGTCAAGGTGAGTGCCAAGCAACTTCCTCGCTTAAGAATAACATCACGAGCCAGCGGCAATGCCTTTTTAAATGATATTTATTTACAGAGGAGACTTAATTATCAGAGTCCTTGCTCCTCAATGGCTTTTTAAATACATCAATTCTTGTAAAAATCACTGATGTTAAGTACCGCCCAGCGAGGTAAGGCTATTTCTTGTCCAAAGTAGGCTGGGTGAAGCGTTTAATTAGGTTAGTGTAATAGCTAGTGAGAATCATGCGAATTGCGGCTTGAAGGTAAATAATAAGTTGTTGTCGGAGATGAACACACTTTTAGTTGTCATTTTTTGGTTTTGTTACTCTCCTTCATTAGAAAAAAAATGTCAGCAATACAGGCGTAACATCCCAAGAAGTTTTAAACTTATGTTTAGGCAGATGTTCTACACTTGGCTTTTTAGAAGTACATTTGGTAGATTTATTGAAGAAAGTCAGTTTGTCTGGCCAAAAGACAATTACACAAAAAAAGGCGCTCTTCACAAGGTTGGCGTTAGAAAGAGATCATCACCATCATCATAGGGTGGTGTCATCGTGAACGATGGTAGCCAGACAGTGGAGGAATGACTCAGCACTTCTACCACTGTCTTTACAAGGAGGCTAATAATTTACAAGGGCCCCTAGAACCAAGCCAATGCTGGTCTACTCCCTGCTTATAGTCCACCAGCCAGACTGCTGGTCAACTCCCTGTTTACAGTCCCCAGCCAGAAGAGATCATGCAGCCGTAAAATGTGGAAGAACGAGTGCCAAAATCAAACAACCCTAACAATTACTATAATAAGTAAACGGTTGAACAATACCGACCCCAAGTAGGTTTGCCTGTTACCCATTCTTTCTTTCACTTTGATTACTTTGCTAGAAACCGACCTCAGTAGCTTGATCGATAAGGCGTCGGACTTGTAACCTGAAGGTCGGTGGTTCAAGTCCCGGGTTCAGCGAAGATTTAGTGAAGCGAGTTTGAGTACTTATGATGTCACGAAAGTGATGAACAATATAAAATATATTTCGAAGGTAAAACATTGATGCGAGCGAGAATTTTTTTTATATAAAAGATATCGACTCAGCTGCCCAAGGACCCAACGTTTCAACTGAGAACGCAAAGTAATTAACATTATTATATAATTATGATAACTGTTTTTCTAATTTTAAAAAAGAAGATTGAAGATGTTAGAATTTTTTTTATAAAGGATGTTAGAAAAACTGGGAAGCAAAACTCTTCTGTCTAATGAGTTGTGAATAATAACTCTCTGTTATATTGTTTGTACTTCTCATTCAAATAATTTTATATTGTTTTTATTCCTCGTTCAATTCAATTGCTTTCCAATCAGTTTCGCTCGTGAAAATGAAAAACAATAATTTCTTATCGGGGGGAACGGAATTCGCACTTGAAAATATTTTTGATGATTTTCTTTGTATAAATGGAAATCTTGTGTTAATGGAAGTTCAATTTTTAAAATATAGCTTTTTGTTGTTCTTGTGTAAAGATTTGTGTAAACTCTAGAGATTGAAGACTTATTGTTGTTGTTTTTCACAAAACTTTTCCAGTTGGAATGTAACTCTTACTGTTTTTAGAACTTATTGAGGTAAAACTAATTCTCAAGTGAGGGAATGAGGCACAAACTTAGAAGTATTCTAGATTTTGAAGATGGAGCAGGACTTATGAATCATAATTTTGCAAAATATACACATTTAACTTCTTTTTTGAAAAAAAAAAAGAATCTAAGAATCTTTTGAGAATCTTAATAATCGAACTTAAATTTGAACAATACTTTTATCAGTAGTGACACCACTGATTGAAGAAAATGTACCAAACCAACACTGTCTTTGGTTTGGCAAAAGACATTATGGACAATGCAAAGTTCTTTCCTGACAAATACATACTTTAAAAAGTTAAAATTGAAATCCTGTTTCATCATTCGGAGTGTGACTCTAAATAATAGGAAAGTGTTATAAGTATCTCTTGAAATACAAAAGGTACAATCACTTCATTACATTTATAGCAACTAACAGTAAATTTACGATTGTTAACACACTTAATGAAAAACAATTAATTAAGAAAATTGTACTTAAAAGATAACTGAGGAACAATGAAGGGATAAAATGAAATACCTAGTTATTTTTTTAATCACTGTTGTTGAAATCGCAAGGAGGAGAAATGCTTTCATATTATTTTTCCCCTTTCCCTTTCTCCTCCTCTTCCTTTTTCTCCTCCTTCTCCTTTTCCTCTTCCTCTTCCTCCTCCTTCTTCACCCCCTACTCTTCTTCTTCATTTTCCTTCTTCTCATCCTTCTCCTCCTCTTCCTGCTCCTCCCCCCCCCCGCCCATTCTCACTCTTATCTTTTTATCTATTTTTCTTCCTACCTACCTCTCACCCATCTCTTTCTCTATCTTCTTTCAGAATGTCCTTCTTCCTTGCTCTCTTCTATCTCTCCCTACGTCTCTAAAACTCATTATTTATTCTCTATTTCTTTCTGCCTTTCTTTTTTTCCGCTTTGCTCTACCTCTTTCTCTCTCTCTCTCTTTTTATTTCCTCTCTCTCTCTCTCTTTCTTTTATTCTGTTTGGCATGTATCCTTATAATTTTCTTTTTTTCCTCCTTCACTCTCTATTCTCTCTTCCTCTGTCTCTCTTTCCCTCTTTTTCAGAATAAAATATGAATCTGCTACCTTGTTAACCAGACCAAGTGAAGAATCCATTTATGCATAGCACAATATTTTCCTCTTTGGAACCTACTACAAATATATATTTAATAGTTAATAAAATAAATAAATGTTTTTCTTTGTGTTATTATATCACAATTTTAGAGGGTATCGTAGAATTACAGTACCATTATGTATCGTTAATATTCCAATATCTTATTTTTGACTAATAATTCCTCCACTGGTCGTCGCTCATATCAAAATAGCTACAGAGCAGAATAATTCCTTCCCCCTTGGGGATATCGAACCTAGGTCACCAGGCGTGCAATGCCTTGTGCTCTAACTCACTGATAATGTCTTATAAAATATTTTGATTTATATTTATTGTTTTGTATTTATTTAATTTATTTATTAAAACTACAGTTTAGAAAATGAGAGAGCACCAAAACAATTGAAATATGAAGATTTTTGAGGAATAATGAGAGAGAGAGAGAAAGAAACAGAGAAGAAAACAATTATTTGTGTTTCAATTATAATTATGAAATTTAAATTAAAGTTTGAAAATAATTTTACTCGTGAAAACAAACTTGGAAGTACTTGAGTGTTTTCTTACAATGAATGTAAAAACTTGATAATGACAGAATGTTGTAAAAGGAGAGTAATAATGACTTTGAAAAGTAGTCAATTCTAGACCTTTTTATGCAAGTGATGTCAGTGCGTATGAGAAAAAGTCTGTTGGTAAGATATGGTTAAAAAAATAAAATAGGACCATTTGTTTCTACTTATTGTTCACAAAATATACTGACAAAGACATAATTATCATCTTGCTTTATGTGGTATATTTTCTTTAAAGACCAGAAAAAAAACAACCAAGTTGATCAGGAGGTTGAGAATTGTCCAGAAGTATGAAAATCGGAGCATTTTTTTTAAATAAAAAACGAACTAATATTTGAATAATAGATACCAGAATATTCTGCCAAAACCAACTAACCATGAGGTTGAACAACGTCGACCATGCTCAAGCGGGATAAGACAGAGAGTAAAAGAAGAAAAAGAGATACCAGAATATTCTAGAATTTAGACTACTTCAACCAAGACATAAGACCACCAAGAAAATTCCAAGTCCTCATGATGGTAGATCGCACATAGAAATATGTGGTTCAGGATGAGCCAACTTTGAAATAAAGTTGGCTGGAGACCATCACTCACCCCTCCAGCTGTACCCAAGCTGGCTACAACAACAACAACATGTTATTTTCAATGACTTCATTCAATAGCTCACCTAGAGTACGTCAGTTACTCAGGCGAGCTCTTCTACCTCCTGCTTAAATTAATAATGGATACACCAGAAAGTCTTCGTCTTTTGGCAATTATGGCGAGTATGAACCTTAATTTTCAGCTTTTTCCCTTAAAATCTCCACCGAAATTAGATAGTTGGCCCAGAGTCAAGAGTCATTAGAAAGACGATGGAGGTGTAAAAGAGCAAGGGTGGGAGTAAGATTTATTATTATTGCTGGAGAATTGAGAGTGATCAGGTTCGGGTGTAGTGGGTTCGATTCCCCCCAAGTCAGAGAAATGGGTTCTATAGTTACACACTGGTTAAATAAATCATAAATGAAATTTTGATTTTTAAAAGTTACGGATGGATTTTTTTATTGACCAATCTTTATTTACCACCCTTGTAATAATAGCTCACATAGGTAGCTAACTAGCTAATTAGCTACTTGGTACGTTTTGTATCCACCCATGTTATTTTAATTGAAGTATGCATATTAGTTGTTGTAGCTCAAGGTATCTACATTTATTATGATTCTTATTATTAAACATATTAGATCAAGTTTTATTCACATAGAATATATACATACATAGAAATTGACATTAATAAAACAAAACTGGATCAAGGGCTGTGCTAATGCCAACGGCATTCTCTTCCGCACCATCATATATATGATTATGACAATCTTGGTCAAATTAAAACTCAACAAGTACTTTCTACACATTCTCTTGTTAGGTCTTATGGTATGAAATTTTACAGATTTCACTCGAATTAAAAATCCATTTCTAAAATGACTGATAAAACAATAGGCCTGCTTTTCTTTAACAATTTTTATTGATGTTTATTTTCGGGCCTGCTCTAATTTTAATGAGAAAACGGAGGAAATGGAGAGGCAAGAAAATGAATCCGAAAGAAGAAAAGTTAGAGGAAAAGTAAGGAAAGAAAAGTTAGAGGAAAAGTAAGGAGAGAAAATTCAGGTGGAAAACTGCGATCACATAAATAACAGTATCGAGGTTGAAAAAGTTGCAAAAGAAAGAGGGGAGAGACCAAGGGAGTGTAATATGGAGCGAAGGAGGAATGTGTGGGAGGGAGATGATTGGGAGAAGAGGAAAGAGAGCTATAAAAAATAAGAAGAGGTTAGATTGAGAGATAAAGAGAAAGGGGTCAAGATAAAAAGAGAGACACGGAGAGCTTTCTTTCTATGTATTGAGAGTTTAAAGTGAAAGAGGTCAAGATAAAAAGAGGACATGGAGAGAGAAAAGCGAGAGCTTTCTTTCTATGTATAAGTATGTATGAATTTACATTGTTCAATGAGAGATGAAAACTTCAAGAAAGGGACGAGGAGAAATTAAGAGATAAAAGTAAGGATAAAAAGAGAGAAAAGGGGAAAGCGCTATAGAGAGAGGTGTAGAGGAGAGAGAGAGAGAGAGAGGAAGAGGAAGAAGGAAGAAAGAATAATAAGAAAGAAAGAGAGGGAGAGACATAAGGTAAACAGCGACTGAGATAAAAAGAACGGGAGAGAAAGTACGAGGTAGAAGGGAGGAGAGAAACAGTGAGATTAATAAAAAGAAGGGTATTAAGTAGAAGTGGCAAGAAAATAGAGGGGAGGAAAGGGACAAATAAAAAAGAGAGAAGGGACAAATAAAGAGGAAAAGATAGATAGCTGTCTCTGTCTATCTTTTCCTGTGTCAAAAGGTGAGAGGGAGAGATGAGAAATGGAAAGAGAGAATTTAGGGAGTTTAATCAACTGGGTACTCTCACTCTCCCTTTCTTTTTTCTTCTTCTCAATCTCTTTCTCTTCTCATCCCTTCCTCCGGTTTCATTGCTTTCTTATTCACCCTCGTTATTCTATCTCTAATTATAATTTACCTTTTCCATTAACTATTAAATTTAATGACCTCTATATTACCCGTGATTTATTTATCAGTAGTGATTTTATTTGAAAATCGTCTAAGAAATCTCTTTCTAAAGTAAGATCACATTGCAGTACAGTCTAGATATCAGAGAACTCAAGGAATTGGATTTTTTCCTCTCTTATATTCAGATTTCTCTTATAAAGAGAAACCTGAATCATAAATATATAAAAAAAAATTAGAGAGGTAAATTGGACCTGAAACTTGTTCTCTTATATTAATGTTTCTCTTACGTATCTATCAAGGTTCGAGGTCGAGAAAATCCACAGCATTTTTAAACAGGTATGTATACGAGTATAATTTCAAAATGATATTTTGCACTGCTACAAGTAAAAAGCTTAGATGCAAAGTTTATTCCTTTATTCACTCACTAATCATGAACAAATATGATCAGTGAAAAAATGTGATATTTATGTAAAGTATTTTTAGTTTCTTTTAGTAGTCACCTTGGCTGAGACTTTCAAGCAGGGAGACCTGGGTTAAAATAATAATAATCACACTCTCTAGCGGAAATGATTATCTCAAACCCTTCCCTTTAATACAAAAAAATAAAATAAAAATATGTGAACACGGTTAAAAGTCTCAAAAATATGTGAAAAAGGTTTTAAAAAAAACTGTCATAGCAGGTGCAAATGAGCAGGACACAAGGATAAGGAAAGATCCTTTCTAAAGGGCGAGATAGATGGAGAAAAGAGGGGAGGGAGATGGTAAGAAGGAGAGACGGAAGGAAAGAGGGAAGAGTAATGTAGGTAATGAAGTAAAGAGAAGGGAGGAGAAGTGATAGTAGGGTGAGATGAGAGAGAAGTTTAGGAAAGGTAGAGTGGAGGGAGTTGGTAAGAAGCGGAGAAGGAAGGGGAAGGGTAATAATAATACTCTTCAGTGGAAGGTAACCACCAGGCGAGGATAATGCTCAAAGCATTTTCTACCACTTAACCCTCAGAGTCTTATTATTATGTGGTCAGAAACTCAAATTAGTGTTTGAGTTTTAATGCACTTGGGTGGCATTCGAACCAACGGATCCCTACGCTACCTGGATTACCAGACTAGGGCGTTAACTACTTGACTACAAGTGCATATTGTAAGGTAGGTAGGAAGTAAAGAGAAGGGAGGAAGTAGGGTGAAAGGAGGGAGAAGTTTAGGAAAGGTAAATAAAAGCGCGTGATTAGCTCAGTGGTTAAGCACTTGCTTGCCATGCGGAAGGTCCCGGGTTCGATCCCTTGTGCCGACATAAATTTGTATTCTAAATTTGGTTACAATTTTTTGTAAGGGACACCTTCTGGTGGGCTCGTGTTAACCCAGCATCTAAATGGGAAGTATATTGTGTCACTTCTCGCCCATCAGAGGGGAGCCATACTACGGGATGGACAGGCTACAACACAGACCACAAGCGTCTACAGTAGCTTTTCTTTCAAGGCTACAAAATACAAAATAAAAAAGGCTGTGAAACACTCATATTTAAATAAAATGAGCTATTGGAAGCAGAGAGAAAGAAAGAAGGTAGGAAAGAAGTGGAGAGAGAGGGGGAGTAAAAGGAGGAAATTCAGAGAGGAATAAGAGGAGGTTAGAAAAGGAATGAGAAAGTGAAGAAAGGAGTAGACTAAAAAGTAGGTAAGGAATTAGGGAGTAGAGAGGGAGGTAAAAGGAGTGAGTGGAGGTTAAAAGAGAGGATGAGTAATAGAAGATGTGTGAGTGGGAGGAGAAAAGAAGTGAGGAAAGGGGAGTAGGAGTGGGAAAGAGAGGAAGGCAGCTTGGGAGGAAGAGGGGGGCCTGTCAGCATTTTTTAGCCTGCAGCTTTCAAGCCCATAGAGAAAATTTACCCGAATTATCCACGCATGAGATGACTCCTTCGTTTTTGTTTTTCCACGTCAACTCCTAACTGACCCGGTTAGAACTTCTCACTTTTCTGTTTTAACTGTCCCGTTCATATTCTGACTGTCCGGGAGAGGGTTAGGGGGAATAAAAGTTAAGTTTGGCACCCTTTTACGTTTCGAAAGCTTATTCTAAAGTGCTAGTTTGAATTTTAAGTGTTAAAGACTGAGAAGAGTGAGAGCTATACAGGTAGAAAGATAACAAGTTAGTCATAACTTATAAATATACTGGCGCCTTAACCATTTGATAACCAATATAAGGTACAAGATAATGTTTCACAACACTTTTTCATTCGCAAGTAGTCACTGTGGCAAGTAGTCACTGTGGCAGAGCGAGTTAGCGCGCTAGGCATTGCACACATGGTGACCTGGGTTCGATTCCCAGGGGGGAGGATTTTTTCTGCTCTGTACTTGGATGTTCGGGGTCCACTCATACCTCGTGAGGAAAAATGAGTAGTTACTTGTATGAGTAACGACCAGTGGCGGCATTACCAGAGTAAAAAGAAATTAATGTAATAGAATAATTCGAAATGTAAAGGAGGCTCTTAGTAATGCTGCGCTACCCACAAAAATTGTGAAGAGGCCTTGTGCTTCACCACAAAGAAATTCGTACATACATACATACATACATACACTTTTTCATTCGTAGCTATGAAACAACAGCAATTGTAGACACTTGTAGTCTGTGTTGTAGCTTGCCTATTCCATAGTATGCTTTCGCTCTATGATGTTCGATAAGTGACAGAATAATATCTTTAGGTGCTGGTTTATGTTTATATTTATTTAATAGTTAATGGCATTGCTAAAGACTGAGAAGAGTGAGAGCTATACAGGTAGAAAGATAACAAGTTAGTCATAACTTATAAATATACTGGCGCCTTAACCATTTGATAACCAATATAAGGTACAAGATAATGTTTCACAACACTTTTTCATTCGTAGCTATGAAACAACAGCAATTGTAGACACTTGTAGTCTGTGTTGTAGCTTGCCTATTCCATAGTATGCTTTCGCTCTATGATGTTCGATAAGTGACAGAATAATATCTTTAGGTGCTGGTTTATGTTTATATTTATTTAATAGTTAATGGCATTGCTACATAGATATTAACAACTATACCGCTCAATAAGGGGAGCAAATAAGATTTTTGTTTATATTGAGAACAAAAAACGGAGTAGAGGATATAAAATAAATGTTCTATTTCAATAAACAAATTTAATTTTTAATTTCAATCGGTTCATCAGAACTTTCTGCCCGCCACATCGCGAACTGTTGATACGTATAGTTGCCCATGCCTTGGATACGTAGCTGTTACGTACGGCAAAGTCTGCATGAGCATGATCTACGTAACTTGTGTCCGCTTCTGCACATATTCTGCCATGTCGTCATACGTAGGTTATACATAAGTCACACCTTTCTGCCCGCCACATCGCGAACTGTTGATACGTATAGTTGCCCATGCCTTGGATAATAGCTGTAACATAGGGCAAAGCCTGCATGAGTATGATCTACGTAACTTGTGTCCGCTTCTGCACATATTCTGCCATGTCGTCATACGTAGGTTATACATAAGTCACACCTTTCTGCCCGCCACATCGCGAACTGTTGATACGTATAATTGCCCATGCCTTGGATACGTAGCTGTTACGTACGGCAAAGCCTGCATGAGCACGATCTACGTAACTTGTGTACGCGTCTGCACATATCGCACCCTCAGAATTAGATGGTGATATGTCAAAAATCATGAAAATTTTTTTATTACTCTATCGAAATAAGCGAAACGAGACCTTTCGTTTGGTATAAGAATTATAATTCTAGCTCTTACCGTTCCCGAGATAGCGCTAGTGTTGTTTATTGATTATGTCGAAAAAGTGGAGGGACGTTGGAACAAGATGGTATTACGATCTCTTGTTACCAAGAGCTCCTTGGATCGAGACGTACAGTTCTTGGAATATAGTGATATTTGCGTAATTTTTGATTTATCACTCTCTTTATTAAATTTTATTTTCAGTAATTGACATAAAAACTGAATTGTGCATGATTTTTTTGAATTATCACTCTCTTTGTCGAACATTTTTTTTGTGTTTTGTCAAGGTAGAAATTACTAATACAAAAGATTATGTTATATTACTTTCTTTTATAAATTATTATTTTTTTTTTGGACTTAAAAATAATCTGGCCCGGTATTTTCGATATACTTACACTTGAGAGCAATAAATTCGGGACAGGACACTTCACCGTTTCAGTTGGTCCTGGTCAATTTGTGTGGCATGAAGTTGCTAAAGTATGCATATATTTGAAAAGCTTGTACTTATACCTTTCAGAAAATACACAATGTGTCCGGGTTATGTACTATTCAACAATGATAATGGCCACTTTCCAGAAATACCTCATTTTGTTGATGAAAACACGTGCACCGAGGGTATTTTAAATTTGATTTTTTGTTGTGATAACGCTTTTTTGGCCAGTAAATTATTGAATTTCCTTAAATGCAACACTATGAGGAAGGAAATTCAGTTGAATTTTTCTTTTCATCATGGAGACATCGCACTCCATAGCTGTGAAAGTGGTTTTACTTGTGAGTCAAGGTGTTAAGCAAAGAAATGTTGCTAAAGAGCTAAATTTGTCGAAGTCTAAGGTGAACAGAATTTACCAAAGGTATCGGCAGACAGGTAGCTATGATCAGAGACCAGGATCTGCCAGACCAAAGAAGACAACTGCCCAGGAGGACCGATTTGCTGTCATGACAAGCTTAAGAAATCGAGACATGTCTGGTGTTGAGGTCCAACAGCAGCTTGTTATGACCACTGGTGTTGATGTCAGCCCTTGGACAGTAAGGAGACGCTTGAAAGAGAAAGGTCTCATACCAAGAAGAAAAGCTACGGTACGGGACCCAAACTCAACAGACAACACCGACAACGTCATTTACAATTTGCCCTTGAACACGCTGATTGAGGAAATGGGGAATGGGGGCACGTTCTGTCCACGGATGAGAGCCGACCCTGCTTGTTCTTCAATGACAGACGTAAAAGGGTGTATAGAAGACCAGGTGAACACTGAACAGTATAATCAATGTTATATTCAAGAAACTGTGAGTTTTGGTTTAGGATCTTCTGGGGTGGAATCTCTATGGAAACTAAAACAGAGCTCGTTATCATCAATTGTGGAGGACAAGGAGGTAACCTAACTGCAGAGAGGTATGTCACTGACATCATTGAAGATCATGTTGTCCCTTATGCAGGTTTTGTGGGTGATGGATTCGTGTTAATGCAAGACAATGCCCGACCTCGTACAGCACGTATTGTAAGTGACTTTCTCCAAGAAGCCGGTATTCGAACCCTCAACTGGCCAGCCAACAGTCCTGATCTTAATCTTATTGAACACCTCTGGGACGAGCTTAAAAGACGTGTCCATGCTCGAAACCCGCCCCCAATGAACCACAGGGACCTGAAACAGGCGCTTTATGAGGAGTGGGAGACTATCCCTCAAGAAACGGCTTCCAACCTAATCAAGTCCATGAGAAATCGATTGCAGGCTGTCATACAAGCTCGAGGGGGTAATACCAGATACTAAGAGGTAAGTAACAGCCAAATTTCCATGAAGACTTCGAAGAAATAACACAAAAAACACCTATATCATTTGCAGTGTTTTCATGCTCTTTAGACCTCTTTTTGTTAATTGACTTATTATATTAAAAAACATGCTCACAATGAAAAAAAATATACACCGTCTTAAAACCAACAAAATTTTCTTTCTTGGGATACTTCACACTTGAAAATCCAATGTAAAATGAAAAATTATAAAAATAAAAAACTTTGAGAAAGTTACTGTCCCGAATTTATTGCTCTCAAGCAATTTTTTGAAATTCATAATTATTTGTTTTTAGTTATTTCTTTTTAGAAACATTGAGATTAAGTCTCAAGAAACAATAAAGTTTATACTCACATTGTCTTGTTTTCTACCTTTTACTGCTTAGCAATAAAACAATTGGGTATTTTACATTTCACTTTTTTAAACTGAATGAGTTTTCTTTTTTTTCTGACTTAATACCAAAAGCATAGATTTTAATGTACCTCCAGTTTCAAATTGTCTTTTATTCTTCGATTCATATGGTAATATAGTGCTATAAAACTAAATTATCAAGGTACTATCATTTCAAAATTGTAAATAGATGGTGCTATTTCGAATTTTTTTCGAGATAATACCCACTTTTGTTCACTTCTCATCGAAGAAAAGGTAATATAATACGATATCACCTTATTAAAAATTGATTTTTTCTCGAAAAAAGGCAAAATCATAGAATGAAGTTTTAAGTCAAAATGCCTTTTTTTCGAACGGTTACAAAGGTAAGTTCTTTTGAAGAAAAATACATTTTTTTTACATAGAACTATAGAAAAGAATATGCTCAACTTAAGAACATATAAATCAAAACAGTAGCTTTTATTGTATTAATACAGCGATAAGTCAAACTTTCTTTTGCGATTTCCCAAAAGTTGGTGTTTTTGACATATCACCATCTAATTCTGAGGGTGCGATATTCTGCCATGTCGTCATACGTAGGTTATACATAAGTCACACCTTTCTGCCCGCCACATCGCGAACTGTTGATACGTATAGTTGCCCATGCCTTGGATACGTAACTGTTACGTACGGCAAAGCCTGCATGAGCATGATCTACGTAACTTGTGTCCGCTTCTGCACATATTCTAACATGTCGACATACTTTTCTGCCCGCCACATCACGAACTGTTGATACGTATAGTTGCCCATGCCTTGGATACGTAGCTGATACGTACGGCAAAGCCTGCATGAGCATGATGTACGTAATTTGTGTCCGCTTCTGCACATATTCTTTCATCTGACCGCCACATCGCGAACTGTTGATACGTATAGTTGCCCATGACTTGGATACGTAGCTGTTACGTACGGCAAAGCCTGCATGAGCATGATCTACGTAACTTGTGTCCGCTTCTGCACATATTCTGCCATGTCGTCATACGTAGGTTATACGTAAGTCAGACCTTTCTGCCCGCCACATCGCGAACTGTTTATACGTATAGTTGCCCATGCTTTGGATACGTAGCTGTTACGTACGGCAAAGCCTGCATGAGCATGATCTACGTAACTTGTGTCCGCTTCTGCACATATTCTGCCATGTCGTCATACGTAGGTTATACGTAAGTCAGACCTTTCTGCCCGCCACATCGCGAACTTTTGATACGTATAGTTACCCATGCCTTGCATAATAGCTGTAACATACGGCAAAGCCTGCATGAGCATGATCTACGTAACTTGTGTCCGCTTCTGCACATATTCTAACTTGTCGTCATACGTAGGTTATACATAAGTCAGACCTTTCTGTCCGCCACATCGCGAACTTTTGATACGTATAGTTGCCCATGCTTTGGATACGTAGCTGTTACGTACGGCAAAGCCTGCATGAGCATGATCTACGTAACTTGTGTACGCGTCTGCACATATTCTGCCATGTCGTCATACGTAGGTTATACATAAGTCAGACCTTTCTGTCCGCCACATCGCGAACTTTTGATACGTATAGTTGCCCATGCCTTGGATACGTATCTGTTACGTACGGCAAAGCCTGCATGAGCTTGATCTACGTAACTTGTGTCCGCTTCTGCTCATATTCTGCCATGTCGTCATACGTAGGTTATACATAAGTCACACCTTTCTGCCCGCCACATCGCGAACTGTTGATACGTATAGTTGCCCATGCCTTGGATACGTAACTGTTACGTACGGCAAAGCCTGCATGAGCTTGATCTACGTAACTTGTGTCCGCTTCTGCACATATTCTGCCATGTCGTCATACTTTTCTGCCCGCCACATCGCGAACTGTTGATACGTATAGTTGCTCATGCCTTGGATACGTAACTGTTACGTACGGCAAAGCCTGCATGAGCATGATCTACGTAACTTGTGTCCGCTTCTACACATATTCTACTATGTAGTCATACGCAGGTTATACGTAAGTTAGACTTGCTTGTTGCTTTATAGCGAATTCTGCATTGGTACTCACTTTTGAGGAATGTGTATTACCACTTAAGAACCAAAATTTTGACTTGAATTTTACTGTAATCGTATATTATTTTCAAATTTTATGTGTAGGTAGATTGAATTTTATGGTTTTTATTTCTGGTTATTATTGAAGAAGCGTCATATCAAATGTTGTGCATGGCTAATATTTCTGAAAAAAATTGCAATTTTTTAAATTAATGTTGAAATTTTTGCTGGCTGAAAGTACATGAAATTCAGAGGACCTATGTTTTCCATTACCTTACACTCTGCCGCGCTGTCTTTTTCTTTGTATAGGCTTTCTTCAGGCCGAGGTACTTTTTTCTATTGAAATTTAACGAAATAGCCAGCTGAACTTTTAATGACACGTTCAAAATTATCTTCGAATACAACAGAAAATTGAAATTGAGATATTTCGACACCCTCAGAGCAATAGGTGCTATCTGCGCAATAGCAAATTTTACAGGAGAGACAAAAAACGTTTTAAAGATTCATATTAATTATTTAAAGATTTTTTTTTGTCCTTTTAATACACTATAGTCCCAAAAATACTAATTTTCCAATTTATTTTTTCTTAAAATGATCAGAACAGGAAGTACGGCACATAGCAGATATTGCACGCAGATAAGTAGTAGATAGCACAACTTCACTAATATTGCATTGTAGATAGCAGATTGGTGCCCACTTTTTTTCTTCATTATAAACTTTAATGCTGTAGTTGGTAGGTATTGCAATTTATTTGTCTACATATAGCACTTTATGCTTCTATCTTAGAAGAATTAGCGTCCATATTTTACCTCATTTAGCGTTTTTATTTTGTATTGCCTGTAAATAAAATGAAAAAAAAACCTTTTGATTGATAAACTCACTTTTTTTTAATTTTAAAACAATTTACTGGAGAAGTATAAAACGCTTAAAATTAAAACAAGAATACTAATTAAACAAAATTTCACTTATGTTCTGTGTCTATTATCTAACTTTATTATAAAAATATACGATAGGTAACTCGTTTTCTTTTTGTTTTTAACGTCGCTTTCAACTGCATGGTCATATCACAACGGGGGTGTTACCCTCCATTCGCAGGAAACTCACAAACCTGCTACCCACATTAACCTCATCCAGCCTGGGTTGGGCCGGAATGCCAGCATCACGAAGTCTTCACCTCGCTGGACGTTGCTTAACTTCGGTGATCCAACGAGAACCGGTGCATTCAACGCGCCATCGACGCTGGCGGTAACTCGTTTAGTTACTAAGTATAATTTTATACAAGAACAAAAAATTAAAATTGTAAAAAAATAAATAAAATAATGGGATACCTAGCCTTGCTATTTTCTCAGTGAAATTGCTAACTATAGCTTAACCTAGGAGTAAATAATGACAGTACGTCCGTGTGGCTCTCGGCTAAGAATAAGACCACGGGCTGTCCCCCCTGTCGTAAAAGGCGATTAACAGGAACATCTCTCAGAAGCTGTTGAAAAGCTTCATAAAAGAGATTTTTATAAAACTCTCAAGAGCTGCTGGAAGGCGGTTTGAATGGCTGCCCAAAGCTGTAGAGCCACTTTCCAGTAAAAAAAAAAGCACCAAAAAGAAGCCTCGTTCAGAAGAAACCACTTCAGAGCATCAGCGGGAGAAGCTAATGGAGCAGAAGAGACAGAAGATGCCAACAACCTCAACTATACTCTCTTGTAGAGATAGTTCAGAGGTGGCATTCAAAACCCCAACTGCTTCTCAAAGCTTTATAAACGCCCTGAAGTCTTTGAAAGTGGGAGTAATTCTGAAGAACTTCCCAAATGAGTCCTGGCCACAGGCAGGCGAAAATGTTCCTAACTTAATCGCCCAAATGAGCAAAAGAAATGCTCTGTCCGAGCAAAGAGGAATCCTTACTGGCTTTTCAACAGGCCACTGTAGCCTCAACTACCGTCTAAACAAATGAACATTGCTCAAGACCAAAAATGCAGTCTCTCAGAAGCTGCTGAAAAGCGTCAAAATAAAGAGATCTTTTTTAAACTGTCAGGAGCTGCTGGAAGGCGGTTTGAATGGCTGCTCAAATCTGTAGAACCACTTTCCAGTAAAAAAGCACCAAAAAGAAGACTCGTTCAGAAGAAACCACTTAAGAGCATCAGGGTGAGAAGCTAATGGAGCAGAAGAGACAGGAGATGCCAACAACCTCAACTATACTCTCTTGTAGAGATAGTTCAGAGGTGGCATTCAAAACCCCAACTGCTTCTCAAAGCCTTATAGAGAGAAAGAAAGTAAATTTATTTACAAACAACTGACATCACTATCGATGCTTGCCATAGGACACAGTACTCTTCTTAATTGTGTTTTGAAGTAGACAATGACAATGGTTATATTTCAGGATGGTTTGTATAGGTGGTTATGAATTATGCGACAAGAACCGCGAATAGCTGTGATAACAATGTCATTAATCATAGAGTTTAATGTCATCATGAAGTGACATTAAACAATGTCACTTCAATATCTGCCATCTGGAGAAAGATATGGAGAATCTTACCAAATATATTAATTCACCACCTCATTTTCAACTTTAATATGTGCTATCTACTTGAGCAGCCCTTTTGTTGACTGCTATCTACAAAATTTAAATGTTCATACAAACATGCAATTTGTGATATCTGCAGAGGTCAATTAAAATGTTAATTAATGTTATAAGAATAATTATCATATTTATTTAATAAATGTTCTATGCAAATAAATGTCTTTAAATTAATAAATCTACTACTTTGAAAAATATATTTTCATTCAATAACATAAAATAAATTAATTTTATTTTACCTCTTACTAGCAGAGCTCCTCCTCCTATGCTTTTCAATACACGTCTGAGCACTTGGCTCTTTTTGCCGTTGAATAAAAGTGCGTCCCACTTTGCGGATTTTGTTTTTCGCGATTTAAATATTTTCCCTCGTTTATTTAAAAAATCTGTTGTTACCACTGGACGCGCCTTCAAATGCCGAATCCGGCAATATGCATATGCATAACTCATTTTTCACAAAATTGTCAGATAGCACCTATTGCTCTGAGGGTGTCGATTTTTATTGTATTGCACAATGCATATGTACAATTATGTAAGGCGTTCATAAAAATATGGGATGAACTGAAAGAAAAAGAAGGAAAAATATAAAGTAAAGGCAAGGATAACAGATTAAATAGAAAGAGACAGCGATATGAAAAACAAGGAAAGTATGAGAGAGAATGCGATATTGCTAACACGGAAAAGACGGGAGAGAGAGAAACAGAGATAAGGAGAGAAAAGAGCGTTGATGTGTATCCTGAATTTTCCAGCTTTTGAAATTTGAAACCACGATTATCTGCGGACTAAATAACCCGCGCAGATGAAATAGGGTAGGTGAGGGTGAAAGGGTAAAGTGGGTAATAATACTCACGTAGGTGAAAAAGATCGCTGAGATGTATGAGGAAGAGGGGTATTCGGCGAAAACATATTATTCAGAATGGGAGGGGGGTTTTCGTGATAAGAGTGAAAAAGGAGGGGTAGGAGAATTTGAGATAAGAATGGAGAAGAAGGGAAAGAAAGGAGCTTGATATGTGAAGTTGATAAGAGATGCGTTTAATAAGATAATACGCTCAGGGATATCCACAGAGTGTCTCGGATAAAATGTGCGAAAAGAAATTTTAGATTAAATATACCTACATATAATATTAATTTATTTTTTTTCATAATAGTACTCTTGGATATAAGGCTCAAGCCGGCGTATCAGACAGCCAGGCTACGCAGCCAATATGTTTAGATTTAAATTTTAACTTTCAACGCAAGGCCCTGTTGACGCCGCGCCGTCCTAATATATTATTTGGTTGTATTTGGCTCCCTGGGCAGCCAGATCTTCTCGACTGCCCAAAAAGTGCTGTCTTAAGAGCGTTCATCTAATTTGTGGACATACATTATATAAAATTCTGAGTTATTTTTTTGGTCTACCTCAAGATCCTTCAATTTCCATTCTTTCACTTTCTTTCCAATTAAGTTATGATCTTTGAGTTCAAATAGCTTTTGGTTGATTATTGTACCTGTAGCACTAACACACTGTGTAGGTGTTTTTGAGTATAAAGAGAAGGTTCAAGATCTTTTTCTCGCGAGCATTATCTGTCACCTCCTCCTCCTTCCCCTTCAACTCCTCCCCCCCCCTTTTCCTTTTCTACTTCAGATTTTCCTCTTTCTATTCTCCTTTTTCACCTCCTCCTCCTTCTTTTCTTCCTTCTCCTTGATATCCTTCTCTCCCTTCTCCTTCATCTTGTCCTGCTATTCCTCCTTTATCTCCTCCTTTTCTTCCTTCTTCTTCTTCTCCTTCTCTTTCTCCTCCTTATCTGCCGTCTCCTCTTCCACCTCCTCGTTCTTCTTCTTCTCCTGTTTTCCTCCTTCTTTTCCTTCTCCTCTTCTTTCTCTTCTTCTCCTTCTCCTTCTCCTCCTCTTTCTGTTCTCCTAATTCTCCTTCTGCTCCTCCTCTCCTACTCCTCTCATGTCTTTATTTTCCTCTATTTGGACTTCTTTTTCTATATTTTATAACTTTATAAAGAAGAAGCTGTTTTCCTGCTTGACGTGAGATGGAAGCGAGGGAGCTGATGATCAGGCGCGGCCGCTGGGAAAATCTTTTAGGGGTGCTTCCACATAAACCGAACTAAAATTGGATTTATTGAGTCAGTCTTTCAGTATTTAACGAGTTTGACAGCCGTATTTATGAACAGCGAATTTTGTCTGAGCACTGTCTCAAGCAAGGTATTTAGGCCAACAATAGAAATCATGCTTCAGGCCATGCTCAAACGGCGTTTTCTGTTCATAAATACGGCTGTGAGTCTGCTTACCAGTATGTTATGGAAATAAAGTTTTTACTTCCATATAGCCTCCGTGGTGTGACGGTTGAGACTACTGCCCGTAGTCCAGAGATCCCGAGTTCAATACCTGATTGGGGCAGATTTCTTGAAGAAAATTCTGTTCCCCCCAAACACATGAGGCTGGTATTTCTGGCCCTACCCAGGCTGGGTGAGAATAATGTGGGAAGCTGGTACGATCCCAGCGAATAGAGAGTAATACCCCCGTCCTGACTATCTATCTCAATCAGAACTTTAAAACCAAATAGAATCAACTAGTCACAATCGATCTAATTAGGTCGCAGTGTTAGTTGTAAGGGTTCCACTGAAAACCCTGCAACCAGGATATTAATAATACCATGCTAATTATTTAATAATTATCCTAGAAATGTGTAATGATTTTCATTTTGAACGAGCTAGGAGGCTAGGACTTGAGAAATTCGTCTCTTTTTCTTTTTCGTCTGGAGCTGCTGCAGTTCCGCAGTTCCGCAGCTCCTTAGCACTGGCCGCGCCTGCTACTGGTGATAAATAAATATAGAGATTATGATAAGAACAAGCGTGCATGTGTAAGACGTTCTACAGCTAAATTTTGTATGCAGGCTTGGCTGTCAGTCAGAGTTGACGTAGGAAGAACACAAGCTTCAGAAGCAGTCTACCTGATCTAATGAATATAAGAGGAAATTATCTGGATTGCAGAGATGTTCTTAACACAATACATGTATAATAATAACACTCTTTTAGCCAGCGTCGATGGCATGTTGAATACACCGGTTCCCTTCAGAACACCGAAGTTAAGCGACATCCAGCGAGGTTAAGACTTGGATGGGTGACCATTCAAATTCTAATTCTCGTGACGCTGGCTTTTCCCGGCCCCACTCAGGCTGGGTGAGGTCAATGTGAGTAGCAGGTTTGTGAGTTTCCTGCGAATGGAGGGTAAAACCCCCGTCGTGATATGACCATAGCAGTTGAAAGCGACGTTAAAACCCCACAAAAAAAAAAAAAAAAATAACACTCTTTGGTGGAAGGTAACCACCAGACTATAGGTTGCTCAAAGCATTTTCTACCACCTAGCCCTACAAGTCTTATTATGTGGTCACAAACTCCAATAAATGAGGAAAAATCCATGAGCTGGGTGGGATTCGCACCAACGGATCCCTTCGCTACCTGGATTACCAGATTAGCGCGTTAACCACTTGACCACCAGGGGATACCTTCATAATATAAACAAACTTATTGCCTATGGGCGCATTACGATTGCCTTCTATGTAAGTATTATACCTAACCCTGCTATATTCTTGAGGCATGGCCTTCGATGTATTTTACCTAACCCTACTATAAACCTGAGGCATTGCCGTTAACCCCTTGACTACGTTAAGGAAAATATTGAAATCACCCAAAAAAATTGATTGCCAGTTTTTTTTAAAGTACCTTCAGAGCTACGCTACAAGTACATAAAACAGTATAAACACACCCATACAGGGTTTTTTGTTTTGTTTTTTAACCATCTCAACAACTTGACAAGCGTCAGTGCAGGTGCGGGGAGGGGGGGGGGAGGGGGGGGGGAATCGAGTGAAGAATTCCCCACTGAAATCTTTTGGCGAAAAAGTTCCTCGAATATTTCACATTTTTGAGATTCCTCAACTTTTCGTAAGTCTTCTTCTTTGCTCTATCTCTCTCTTTACCTTTCTCTCTCTCTCTCTCCTCTGCTCTCTCTCTCTCTCTCCATCTTTCTATCCTCTCTCTATGTGAACTTCGGAAACTTGTTGGTTTTGAAGTTGATAAAAAATAACGAAATTTTCAGGTAAAACGCTCTTCTTTTATGTTTCTCTTTCCCATCCCTTGAAACACGTTTCTCTATCTCCCTCTCTCCTTCTCTCTTTCTCCTTCTCTCTCTCTCTCTCTCTCTCTTGTCTGTTTCCATATACTCCCTTTTTCCTCTCTACATCAAGTCTCTCTCTCTCCTTCTCTCTTTCTCCTTCTCTCTCTCTCTCTCTCTCTCTCTTGTCTGTTTCCATATACTCCTTTTTTCCTCTCTACATCAAGTCTCTCTCTCTCCTTCTCTCTTTCTCCTTCTCTCTCTCTCTCTCTCTCTCTCTTGTCTGTTTCCATATACTCCTTTTTTCCTCTCTACATCAAGTCTCTCTCTCTCCTTCTCTCTTTCTCCTTCTCTCTCTCTCTCTCTCTCTCTCTTGTCTGTTTCCATATACTCCTTTTTTCCTCTCTACATCAAGTCTCTCTCTCTCCTTCTCTCTTTCTCCTTCTCTCTCTCTCTCTCTCTCTCTCTTGTCTGTTTCCATATACTCCTTTTTTCCTCTCTACATCAAGTCTCTCTCTCTCCTTCTCTCTTTCTCCTTCTCTCTCTCTCTCTCTCTCTCTCTTGTCTGTTTCCATATACTCCTTTTTTCCTCTCTACATCAAGTCTCTCTCTCTCCTTCTCTCTTTCTCCTTCTCTCTCTCTCTCTCTCTTGTCTGTTTCCATATACTCCTTTTTTCCTCTCTACATCAAGTCTCTCTCTCTCCTTCTCTCTTTCTCCTTCTCTCTCTCTCTCTCTCTTGTCTGTTTCCATATACTCCTTTTTTCCTCTCTACATCAAGTCTCTCTCTCTCCTTCTCTCTTTCTCCTTCTCTCTCTCTCTCTCTCTTGTCTGTTTCCATATACTCCTTTTTTCCTCTCTACATCAAGTCTCTCTCTCTCCTTCTCTCTTTCTCCTTCTCTCTCTCTCTCTCTCTTGTCTGTTTCCATATACTCCTTTTTTCCTCTCTACATCAAGTCTCTCTCTCTCCTTCTATCTTTCAATCCTTTGTCATGGAGAAAATGTTTTTCTTCGCAGAAGAAACCTATGAGAAGAGCGTTGTATATACTTTGTTATTTTAAGTGCTCTTACCAAGATCCCTTTGGTGTCAAAAGAGAGGTTCGTTATTTTAGATAGAGTTTATTTTAACATTGGTACCTACGTACCTATTCATAAAATGTATACTTTTACCTACATAGGCAATACGTTTGTATATGAAGGTAGTCAAGTGGTTGACGCGATAGTCTGGTTTATCCAGGTAGTGTAGTTATCCGTTGGTTCGATTCCCACCCAGTGCATGAATTTTTCCTCATTAATTTGAGTTTGTGACCACATAGTAATAAGACTCTGAGAGTTAGCTGGTAGAAAATGCTTTGAGCATTAACCTCGCCTGTTGGTAACCTTTCACTAAAGAATGTTATTATTATGTCTCTCTCTCTCCTCTCTCCTCTCTCCTCTCTCTCCTCTCTCTCTCTCTCCTCTTTCTCTTTTTCCTCTCTCTTCTCTCTCTCCTCTCTCTCTCCTCTCTGTCCACCTCTCCTCTCTCTCTCTCTCCTCTCTCCTCTCTCTCTCTCTCTCTCTCTCTCTCTCTCTCTCTCTCTCTCTGTGAACTAGAATAATCAGAACATTTTTTTCCCTGTCTGTTTATATTTTCAAATCGTGATTTTCTCAACTTCAAATTATGTCTCGAAAGTTGAAAGTGCTAGGAAAAGTCCTTCTTAGGCATATGACTTGAATCTGCTGACAGGAACTTTTATATCAGCTTTCTTATCTAATCGTCTAGGATTGAGGACATTTAGGCTGTCTATTTGGCGGAAAATTTTACAGGGCAAAATGTCTTATTTAACTTTTTTTTTTAACAAAGTTCATTGTTCATATGTGTGTTCTCTGTATTTTACACCAAGAAATGAGACTTTGTTTAGACTGTGAGAGTAAAGGGACTCTTTAGTCTCATTCTTGCAGGAAAAACAGAGTATTGTATTGTATTGATTGTATGGAGAGTAGGAACGCACTCGTATGTATTAAGAAAAATGACGGAGTAATGCTGTACTACCCATCACAAGAAAAATAAGGCATTGTGAAATTTGTGAAAAATCCATGGTTAAACCAGTGATATAGAACTAGTAGTGCCTAAAACCTGTCCCCTTGAATCGGCCGTCTTTGTTAGTTTTAACACAGAGGAATTTTTGCTTTTGAAGGCAATAACGGTAGCCATATTGGATATTCTGTTATCGGACAAATTTATTACCCATGAGATATAAGTTATCACGTCTCCATTCACTTATTTATGTATGGATTAATCCATCGTATATCTACTCAGTATTTGAGATATCGTTATTGGAACTTCGCTGCGGTATAAAAAAAAAACTTCTCTCTGTTAATTTTATTCCACTGAATTCTAACTGATAATAATAATAATAAATCTAATTGTCATCATTATTATTATACATTAAATATCATCATATAGTCTGTCGTGTTCCTCTTTAAGTACAAACTGTACTTTTCACGCAGTGATGGATTGAGATTAATGATCGAATGACCTTGACCATATAGTTACAAATTATTACTTCCGAGAAATTTTTATCATGTGATGTTTACACCAGATTTTTAATATTAGAAATCGGAAGTGTTGTGTTCGTTTTTGTAAAAATAATAATAATTTTTGCTCCGATTTCAATTTCAGATTTCAGGACGTTTCATAACCTCCTGAGCAACTTTGGTTTTGTGTCTATAAGTCGGTCTGTTCAATACATTCCTTGTAACACGCAAATCTCAGAAACTACTGAACGAAATTGTGACAAAAATTCATCAAGTTTCCACAAGCAGTTCTGGGTGTGAGACCATGCGCCTGACCACTAGCTTTTTACTTATACGCTTATATCTCGTGAACGGTACTTCCAATTTTGATGAAATTGTATATACGTATTAACGCTTTACAATGTTTTACATGGTGCATTTATAATTATTTTTTAATGAATTTTATTGATCTCTGATGTGAGAATCCGAAAATTTTGATACAAAAGTGAAAAAATAAGGTACACGACTACTTCTTGATAAAGAATTTTTTGTAGAATGTAGGAAAAAACAAATTTGTTCTACCTTTTATAACAAATTTGAAGAGAATCGGTTGTGAGCTTTTGTAAATACAAGTGATTCAGTAAAAAAATCTCTCATTCTAGAGGTAATAAAAATTTAAAATTTTGATAAAATTCACCAGGAAGTATTCTGTCTATAATAATTGGCAATGTATTTTTTCATGGACTGAAATAATGTAGCTAATTACATAGGAATGTAGGTATCCACAATCCACATGGGTACTTACACTTGTCTAAATAGGGATACTGCTTCAATTGACCAGACTTGATACTTTATATCTGCACGATTAGATCAGTGGTAAGATCTCGCCCAGCATGCAGAAGGTCCCGGGTTCGAATCCCAGAACCAACAAATAAATTGTATTCCAAATTTGGTCACAGTCGTTTTTAACCCCTACCTTCCGGTGCTCTCGGGTTGACCCAGCAGCCCAGCACCTAAATGAGAAGTATTGTGTCACCTCTCGCCCATCAGAGGGGAGTTATATAAGCTACAACACAGACCTGAGCGCGCGATTAGCTCAGTGGTTAAGCACTCGCTTGCCATGCGGAAGGTCCCGGGTTCGATCCCCCGTGCCGACAAAAATTTGTATTCTTAATTTGATTACAATTGTTTGTAAGGGATACCTTCCGGTGCGCTCGTGTTGACCCAGCACCTAATTGGAAGTATTGTGTCACTTCTCGCCCATCAGAGGGGAGGCATACTACGGGATGGGTAGGCTACAACACAGGCCACAAGCGTCTAGAGTAGCTTCTGTTTCATGGCTACGAAATAAAAACGGGTGTGAAACACTCATCTTTTAAAAAAAAAAATATTCTGTTTTCCTCATACTAATGATGTCATGACTTGCAGGAAAGAAGCAGTTGGGCTTGCGTGTTGAGTGTTGCATGATTATTATTTCGGGCTGCAGGTAATTGCAGATTCCATTTATCCACATTTCTTGGAATCATTGAGTCCCCGTCACTACCGGCCAGTTACATAATTATAATATCAAGGTTCTCTCCGTGGATGAGTGGGTAGTGCGCAGGTCGGCAGGTATGCCGGTTTCCTTGGATCCAGCTGATACCTCGTGAGGAAATATGAGTAGTTACTTGAAGATCCAGCCGATACCTCACGAGGAAAATGAGTAGTCACTTGGATCCTTCAAAAACAACACAATCGTGTCATCTCAAACTAGGTTTCTCTTTAAGTTTTACCTGAGCAGCAATAAAAACTGGCGATCGAAGTATGGCTTTTTCGATTCAAAATTCAAGCAAGGTAAGGAAGCCAAAGTTGACCTTAGAATAACCTTGAAGGGGTTATTTCAAGAAGATGTATAGGTAGTCAAGTGGTTAACGCGCTAGTCTGGTAACGCAGGTAGCGGAGGGATCCGTAGGTTCGAATTCCACCCGGTGCATCATGAATTTTTCCTCATTAATTTGAGTTTGTGACCACATAATAATAAGACTCTGAGGGTTAGGTGGTAGAAAATGCTTTGAGTATTAACCTCGCCTGGTGGTTATTACCTTCCACTAAAGAGTATTATTATTATTATAAGAACTCGTCGCTGAATGCAGAACTCGATTAGCACAAAGCAAGATGTCAATCAACAAAGTCGATTTGTCCATTAGTGTTAATGTAAAGGGTAAAGTTATCATATTAAATTTGTGTTAATCACTTTCGTGATATCACAACCACTCAAATTCGCTTTACCAACTGAAACCGGGACTTGAACCACCGACCTACAGGATACAAGTCTGCCGCCTTTTCGATCAAGCTGCTGAGGTCGATGATTTGTCCATTAGGCTTAACGTATAATTAGCTAAAACTCAATTAGAGCACTGGAATTGACTGTTATTCGGCTGACGCCAATTGGAGAACAATAACCTTCATTTATGCCGATTTGCGCACGGTTCTGTCATTATTTTTCCTATGTACCCAAAAGTCAAAGATGTTTCTTGTGCGCTACTGGGTATATTTTAGGTGTTTCTTGTGCGCTACTGGGTATTTTAGGTGTTTCTTGTGCGCTACTGGGTATATTTTAGGTGTTTCTTGTGCGCTTCTTAGTATATTTTAGGTGTTTCTTGTGCGCTAATGGGTATATTCTAGGTGTTTCTTGTGAGCTAATGGGTATATTCTAGGTGTTTCTTGTGAGCTAATGGGTATATTCTAGGTGTTTCTTGTGAGCTAATGGGTATATTCTAGGTGTTTCTTGTGAGCTAATGGGTATATTCTAGGTGTTTCTTGTGAGCTAATGGGTATATTCTAGGTGTTTCTTGTGAGCTAATGGGTATATTCTAGGTGTTTCTTGTTAGCTACTGGGTATATTCTATGTGTTTCTTGTGAGCTAATGGGTATATTCTAGGTGTTTCTTGTGAGCTACTGGGTATATTCTAGGTGTTTCTTGTGAGCTAATGGGTATATTTTAGATGTTCTTTCTGCGCTCATGGGTATGTTTATTTCTAGATTTTTTCATTTTCACAATCGCCCAGCCCCGAGTTCTTCTGCTTTGAGACAGGACCAAAAGACACTATTAACCAGCGGCGATAGCACGTTGAATACACCAGTTCTCATTCAGTCACTGAAGTCAAGCAACGTTCAGCAAGGTTAGGACTGGAATGGGGAACCACTCAAATTCGAACCCTCGTGATACTGGCAATTCCCGGCCCCACTCAGGCTGGGTGAGGTTAATTTGAGTAGCTGGTTTGTAATTTACCAGCGAATGAAGGGTAAAAACCCCTCTTCATAAGAGAATGTAGTTGAAAGCGACGTTAAAAAAGACATCATTTTTTTTATACAATATACCTCGCCTGTAGAATCTTGTTTCATCTTTGAACACGGCCTTGTTATTACGAAGGTCAATTCAACTCAATATACATATTATTACTGATGGAGTTAATGCCGCGAGTATACCTAATCACCTAAAGTCAGTAGTAATAATAATAATAATAGTGTAATCATACAGGTTGGTATACCATCAGGTTGACCAGCACACAAGTTACCCAGTTTTACACCTCGCGAGTCGAGTTTCTGTTTGCGCGAATTCCGAGTGAGATATTAATTTAATCATCGCAAAAATAAATTGTTTAAAATAAGAAAAACAAAATAAATTGTTTTTCTTATTTTTTGGAAAAAATGTGCTTAAATGTTAACGCTGCATGCTCTGTGGGTGCTCAAATGTGAAATACTTTTTTATTGCATAAAATAGGTAATGTATATTAATATTGAAGTGCATTTTTTGAAGTGTTTTTTACATAATAATATCTGATGATCAGATCACCAAGTGAAACAGATTTAAATCGTTTAGAAATTTTTTGTTTGTTTTTTTTTTTCAAGTAAAATAGTAGTCCGTTAGCATAAACAACTTGTTATCTATATTTATGTGTGTCATCATTGTTTACTGTGATAAGACCGATAAGCGTGCTAACCAGATAACGCACAGGTAATAATGTAACTATAATAATTATTTTACATAAGTATATACCATAATATTAATTATATATTACAGTGATAGTATACAATTCATATACAGGGTCTGCTAAAAAAAAGGAGCCCCTCGAAATATCTAGAGAAGATATTAAAAAAATTAAAAATACTAAAAGAGATGTACCATTATATCGAAATGGAAACCTTTTCTAATAAGTTTTGATTTTTTAAATTTTCATGCCTTTTTGATACCATTAGCTTTATCAGGGGAGGTGTCAATTGGTCAACTTTATTAAATAATGTAAAAACCATCATTTTTCGACCGTAATTTGTGCTAAAGAAATGCAATTATTCATATTGTTTAATTTAAAATAAAAACAGGGCTGGATTTACTTCCCATTAATGTGAAAAAATCTAAAACCCGCATACAGTTTTAGTCTTCGGCCCTGTTTTAAAGGATATCTTAAACTTAGATTAAACAGCAACGCTCATTACAGTTATTTAGCAGAGATTATACTAAAAAAAGAATAGTTTTTACACAAGTAAAAAAGATGAACCCTTGAAACCTCCCCTTGTAAAACTAATTGTATCAAAATGACATGAAAATTTAATTCTTTCAAATAGAAAGACATGTTGTGTTTAACAACTTTTACAAAAAAATTCAGTTCTTATATAAAAAAAATGCCTGAAACCTGTGAAATGAAACTATATCTCCGGCAATGTTTTTATTAAAAATCTCAAACTTGTCGTAAAATACTTTTAATAACAACTACTTTTCAGAAATGTTTTACAAATAGGTTGGTTCCATTTAAGATTCCAAAGTTAACCCCCCCCCCCTGGGGCCGCCCCTGGTCATGATAAAAAATCGAAACCTAGTAGAGAAGGTTTCCCTCTCGATATAATCGTACACCTGTTTTAGTTTTTCTCAAAATTTAAATCCGTTCTCTAGATATTTCGAGTGGCTCCTTTTTTTTGGCGGACCCTGTATATATTTCTGAGAAGGTGTTTAATATTTTTCTTATCTATCTAGGTATTATGTTCCTTTTTGTCTATTAAGATTGCAGTTGACACTGTTGTATTCTGAAGTGCATTGAGTGCAATCGGTGCATTTTAGTCATTTGTTGTGCATATAGAAACTGAGATTATGCTATCTGTGCAATTTATTAGTCATTCCATTTAGATACAACCTCAGATAACCCAGACAACAGATCTTGTTTATAATAAAGGATAAGAAAATGATGTACATTGTTTTAGTGAATTTATTTAAATAATAATTATCTAAATTGTTTAATTATTATTGTAATAACTGTCATTTTATACAAGTGAAATACTGAAGTAAGTAATTTTATTTTTTTATTTAAAAGACACTCATAATCATAATACATAATTAGTTATCATATTTGTGTTAATCTCTTTCGTGATTCGTAGTTTCGACTCCTCCTTGGGATTTTTCGGGGGTCCTTGTATTTACGTAGGACAGAACTCTGCGGAGTCCTTGAGTTATTGAGTGTTTGAGTTATATACGTGTTTGAGTTCAGAGTGAAACAAATTAATATATTTATTTTTAAAACATTAGTTTGAGTTATTTGAGTTTTAAAATACGTGTTTGAGTTATTGTGGCATCACATAATAACTCAAACACGCTGCTTTTTACCGAACTTGGCACTCGAACGACCGACCTCCAGGTTACAAGTCAGCCTCATCGATCAGGTCTGCTGCCTTAGTTTGATCACTGACCATTAAGTGACTTCTAAACGTGGATGCTATGCCAGAATATAGCTGCCTTTAGCTATGTATATTTAATGGTAAATGAATAAAATCAATAAAATTACATGTTCAGCAATATGTGTGATGTTTATTGTTACATTTCAAATATTAAACTTAATTCTAATGCACATTACTGAATGACATAAAAATTAAAGTAAGTTCTTTTTTTGGTATCATCAAGTCACCAAACATAAAATTACCATGTTGTTATCTTTTTTGCTTACCTTTTACCTTTTTTATCTCACAATTCTTCCATTTTCACGACTGATAATGTTGATGAATTTGGACATTAGGCAATTTTTGAGGATACAATTTTGATAAATTTTGACTTGTAGACTGAGAATTTTTGATGCTTTGGACGACTTTCAATGTCATCAATGACACTTAATTTTGACGAGTTTTGACTTGTACAGACTGAGAATTTTTAATACTTTGGACGACTTGAAATTTCAATGACACTTAATTTTGACGAATTTTGACTTGTAGACTGAGAATTTTTCATATTTTGGATGACTTGTAATTTTGAGTGACACTCCAATTTTGATAAATTTTGACTTGTAGACTGAGAACTTTAATATATTGGATGACCTACTATTTTGAGTGACACTTCAATTTTGGTGAATTTTGACTCTTAGACTGAGAATTATTATACGAGTATTTTGGATGACTTGCAATTTTGAGTGACACTTTAATATTGATGAATTTTGACTTTTAGACTGAGAATTTTAAATATTTTGGATGACTTGCAATTTTGAGTGACACTTCAATTTTGATCAATTTTGACTTTTAGACTGAGAATTTTTATACAATTTTGAGTGACTCTTCAATGTTGATGAATTTTGACTTTTATACAGAGAATTTTTATATTTTGGATGACTTGTAATTTTGAGTGACACTTCAATTTTGATGAATTTTGACTTTTATACAGAGAATTTTTATATTTTGGATGACTTGTAATTTTGAGTGACACTTTAATTTTGATTAATTTTAACTTGTAGACTGAGAATTTTTATATATTTGATGACTTGCAATTTTGAGTGACACTTCAATTTTGATGAATTTTGACTTTTAGACTGAGAATTTTTATAAGTTGGATGACTTGTAATTTTGAGTGACACTTCAATTTTGATTAACTTTAACTTGTTTTGACTTTTGACTTGTAGACTGAGAATTTTTAATATTCTGTATGACTTGCAATTTTGAGTGACATTTTAATTTTGATGAGTCGGACATGTAAACGGAGAATTTTACTTTTGACGAGATGCAATTCTGAGGATACATAACTTGATTTTGACGGATTTTGACTTGTAGACAGATAATTTTTCACGACATTCAATTTTTTGATGATACGTACTTTAATTTTGAGTTGTGGACTGAGAATTTTTAATACTTGTAGACTGAGAAATATTTCGACGACCGACGCGCGACGTGCAATTTTGTGGACGTTGAATTTTGAATAATCTACTTGAATTTTAACGACTTGTAACCTTGAACTTTGATCCCTCCTGAAATTTAATTTAAAATGAAACATATTAATTTTAATATAAAGATAATTTATAATACGTTTTATAGAACATACACTCAACTTTCTTTACTTTTTTCACGGTCAAAAATAGAATTTTTAATCCAGAAATGTAATATCTCTCCTTTAGCCATAACTGCCATCTGACAAAACATGGAGTTCTAATGAAAAAAAAAAAAAAAATATAAACAAATAATAGAAACATCGCGCATTATAGTTTCATTCCCACTGATTAAAAAGTATTTATAATTAAATATTGAGAAAATTATAATGTTAAATTCATCTTACTCACCTTTTATTAATTTTATTTCTAAATTATAGTTAGGGTTAGAGGTTAAAGTAAAGTGGTGACTTGATGATGCTGCAATAGAGTTTGTACATAATTTTGATTTTAATTAAGTCATTCAGTAGTGAAAAATGTGCATTAGATTTTTTTTACAATACCAAAAAAATTAAAAGAACAAGCTCTCAGTTTAAAGCTTATGTCAAGTGGCTTTCGAGATCCAGAAGGTGATTAGCGCAGCATCCCCAGTGGTGTTCCCATCAGACGTGATCTTTCCGCCATATAAACCCATCCTCTCTTAAGGAGGTAAATTTTACCCCCTTTGTTCTGGACAACACGCTTTTTGCTTTCGTTCGATGCTCCAAAATTCATCATCATTGTGTCTGTATCCAATTTGAATGTGTTGTCCATATATCCTGCTGTCGACTACTTAGGGCCAAATTATACAACAGACTGTCTGACAGATAAGCCAAACTGTACGTCAAGTAGGGCTAAAAGTGCGCTTTGATTGGTTGAAACTCCGACTTGTGGGCGTGTCCTGCTCTATGATTCGACCCTTAAGGTTTTGGAGGGATTACTTCCGAGTGTATAGAGTTGGATTGGAGTCGAAGAACATCATGTTAAGTACAGCGCGCCCGTCTGAAACACAGGTCGGAAGCTAGACGTTCAGAGTTTTCCGGATTCATGGTGTGACAATTTTCTAACAATAATTTTGACGGGAATTTTTTTCATAGTAAATAAATTTGTGATTTTTCTGAGTTTTAAAATGAACCTAGGTATATTACTGGCTGAATTATAATCTATGGATAGTTAATTACATTTGGCTCATATTATGTCTCATTTTTTTTTTTTTATCATTTTTTTTTTATCTTTTCTTTTTTATGGGGGTTTAACGCAGTTTTTCAACTGCATGGTCATATACGACGGAGGTGTTACCCTCCATTCGCAGAAAACTCAATATACTGCTACCCACAATAACATCACTTAGCCTGAGTTGGGCCGGAATGCCAGCATCACGAAGTCTTCACCTCGCTGGACGTTGATGATCCTACGAGAAACGGTGTATTCAACGCGCCATCAACGCTGGCCCGAGTTATCTTAAATTACATTATACAAACTAAGTATTCATATTTTACTTTCTAAATATTTTCATTCTTGTCATTTGAACCACTGACTTTCACGTTGCGAACCCACCACCCTGTTGATCGAGCTACATATTTACAATATTTAGAACTCATTCATCACTTCATGTTGTAGATACATATCTCTCACTATCCTGACTGCTAAGGAAGCCATTATCAATTCATCTGATGATCGATAGCAAGAAATAAAGCGGTCCCATGTCCGCTCACACTTGTTCTACATAGTACCATTATCATTTATGTTCAAGGGTATGATGCTAAAATAGCCTCAGCTAAATAGAGTAGGTTCAAGGTCTTGTAATTCATGGGGCAAGGTCTGAAATATTTCAGAAGAAGCCAGTGTTTTCGATGGCACATTGTATATACAGGGCTAATCAAGCCCTCGTACCTCGTACTAGAAACCACTCTCACTCTAATAATCCGCAAATCTCCCTTTCAACCGTCACACAACACACTCCGATTAATTTGAACGAGTGCGTTGAGGGATCATGTTACCTTTGTGAACGAACCAATCAGAGTGCGTTGTGTGACGATTGAAACGGACATTTGGGGATTGTGAGACGTTGCTTATTTCAGCAACGTCTGAAATAAGCAACGTCCAGCGTGATGAGGACATGAATTGGTGAAATAGTCCTAACACGACGGCGGTTTTATTCTCCGCCCTAAGTATCCCCCGTCTTGAATAATCTTGATGCTAAAAAGGAAAAAAAGAAATAATTTATTTCAACATTATCTAATGTTGATCGAATGCTTCACTGTAAATATGCATATTGCGCATGATTGAAATATATTACATACGTAGGCAAACTGTTTAAGCTATTCATATTAACAGCTAGTTCATCACAACCACTTCTTACTAATTATTCCAGATCACTGCCAAAGTTAAACTATAATCAGGTCACCTTATCTATGCACTAGGCGTTGAATAATTTATTATTTTATACATAATATTAAATTGAGTATACCTACGAATGTGTAACTAATATTATGAATACATAATAAATACAAGACACAAGTGTGGTTCACTAGTTCTTGAAAGTAAAATGCATGTCAACAAAACACATGATGATGTTGTTGTTGTTGTTGTTGTAGCTAGATTGGCTACTGCTGAGGTAGTAATGGTTTCTATCCAACTTTAGTTTTAATAAAATTGTATATCTATGTGCGATCAACCATCCGTGAGAACTTGGGCTTTTACTTTAGGTATATATAAGCCATTAAACCTTTGAAAAACTGCAAGCCAGCCTGGCTTGTTAGGGTTGACTAGTATGTTCTTTGTTTATAGTAGTATCTAGCGAGACACTGGTCTCTTCCCTGATTAACGTCCCCCACTCAGTCGTTCTAGTGCCTGATTAGGACTAAAAAGTCTCATTATTCCAGCAGATAGGTCAACAGCCCAGGACATGTGGTCATCATAATCCCAAATGAGAGTCTAAATTTTCATGTCGTAACTGGGTTTTGAACCCACGACCTCTGGATTACCAGACCAACCCTTAACCACTAAATACCGTGACATCAATGTGTTTGTGAGGATGTGGGTGTCAGATAGTGAGTTATTAATAGAAATTTGATCAGAAAAATAACGAATCTTTGTTTCTTTCTCAGCAGCCTCGAAGCATCGAACTCAAAGCTACTCCTCTCCAACTCCATCAGAAAAGGGCTCCTCGCCCATCCACCATGAAGTTCCTCTTCCTCCTCGCGTCCCTCAACTGTCTGCACACCCTGTATGCAGACAAGATCCTGGTCTTCCTGCCCCTGCCCATCTGGAGCCATCAGCAACAGTACGAGAAGCTTTGGACAACCCTGGCAGAGCGCGGTCATGAGGTCACCATATATACCAAGATTCAGCCAAAGAGTAACCACACCAATCTGAGGCATGTGCCCATCAGATTGCCGAAGATTGACGAAAGGATGAGTGAGTTAATGAGATTTTTTATTATAATTATTTAACACTTTATTAATATGGCCATATGATATACAACACAGCTAATTACAAATCAATATGCAATTTAAGAGAAGTAAAAACAGAAAAAATAAATAAATATATACATAATATATATCCTAACTAAAGGGCGGGGTTATTGCCTTTGGCAATCTCTTCCACCCAACATTTTTCGTCCTTTGCTTTTGGTAACGCCAAATTAGTTTGCTTTTGGTAACACCAATATTTTTTTACTGGCTACTGGGCGATGTCCTATCACCAGAAATGGTTCATATTGGCTGCGCAGCCAGCCTCCTTATTGGGCGACCGCTCTAAGGTTACTATTCCCCCTAGCCGTCTCTACGTCGGCGACTGCATTCAAAACTGCGGCTGGGGACCCAGGAAGCGAGGCTAGCCTCTCCCAACGCATTGGGCAGTCACTTTATAAAATATACATTGAAAAAGTATTATTTGTCTGGCCGGCCGTGAGACGCACACGTATTTGCGAAACGCTTACTGGGGAATAATACCTAAAGGGTGCACTAATTTGGCACTTGGCAGAGTAAAAAAGGTCTATAAAAAAGTTATCATATTTGTGTTAATCACTTACGTGATGTCACAACTACTCAAACTCGCTTTACTAAATCCACGCTGAAACCGTGACTTGAACCACCGACCTCCAGGTTACAAGTTCGCTGCCTTATCGATCAAGCTACTTAGCTGTCGGTCTGGGGAGGGGAATAGTACCTAAAGGGTGCACTAATTTGGCAGAGTAAAAAAGGTCTATATGTATATAAAATATATCCTCCCCCCCTCAGAGGAATTGGTATACCTTCCGTTTTGCCTAATCTCGGTTGGGTGTAGGTTGGGTGGAAGAGATTGCCACAGGCAATAACCCCGCCCTTTAGGTAGGACATTTCTCTCTTTTTTTTCCTTCTTGTATATTTGTTTAATCTTTTTGTTTTTCTTTATATTTCATTGTGTTCTACTGTATATATTTTTTGTTTTACCTAATAAAGCTTAAAAAAAAAAAAAATCTCAAACCCCATGTTTCCCACTTCCAGAGGTGTTCGACCCTGCCATGCTCAGGATGGGCCAGAGCGCCATCCTCGGCATGTTCTTCCTGTGGGACTTTGGCTACCAGGGCTCTGTTGAGACGTACGAAACGGCAGAGTTCAAAACCCTCATGGCTTCCTCCGCTCAGTATGATCTGGTGATCACGGAATCTTTCTTCGCTATGGAAAGTATGGTCGCGTTAGGACACCGCTTCAACGCACCCAACATTGTCATCTGCTCGTTTGGCGTGGCGCCTAACTCACTTGACTTCCACGGTGAGTTAGTGTAATGAGTGAGTGTTGCTTAAGTATATAATACATGCTATTTTACGAATTCGTAAATACAATAATATATAATATATTAAAAAATACTTTCGCTTTCTAATTTTTTTTTTTTTTTTTTTTTTTTTTTTTTTTTTGTGGAGTGGAGGTAAAAATCTTCTAACTCATTCAAGACAACGAATGGGGCTCCGATGCTAAGATCAGTGCATCCTACCCACTAAAAAACCCTCCGCTCCGGAAGAACAGACGAACCGGGAACCGATTTCAAAATCATTACTTCCGGTCCGTTTGTTTTGTCTAGCTTGCCATTAATTGTAATGGAGCTTGCAGCCTCCTTCCATCTGCTTCTTTGATTTTGATGATTTTTTTAACCATTTTTTCCACTTCATCCCAGGTATTCTTGTTATCTAGCATCTCATGTACAATATTATCAGCTGTTAACGTTTTTCCAGTTTTAGTCCTACATTCACGTCTTTCTTGATCAAACTTGGCACAATTGAAGAACGTATGCTCGGGATTATCAACTGAGCATGGGCAATATCTACATTCTTCGGACCTTATTTTTTTGATACGGAATAGATATGAGTTGAAGTTCCCATGACCTGTTAGGAACTGACTTAATTCATAGGTGATGTTACCATGTATTCTATCTCTCCATTGTACAGGGTCTTTAATAAGTCTTTTGGTCCATTTTGCTTTATTAGTCTCATTTTCCCATTTACTTTTCCATTTTATAATTAGGTGTTCTTTTAACTGATCTTCTTTGTGTTTCTTTTCCAGGTAATCTATTGGTGTTTTCAGTATTGTGTACAGTTCCATCCTTTCTTCTACCATCAACTCAATGGGTAATGTTCCTGAGATGGTTTGGAGTGCAGTTGTCGAGGTGGTTCTATAGGCTCTACATAGTCTTAGCATGATCTTTCTCTGTACTCGTTCTAATAATGTTATATATTTTTGCCATCTAATTGCAATTCCCCACACAGGAACACCGTAGAGAAGCACCGAATACACAACTGACCCTAGGATCTGTCTTTTTTCGTTGTCAGGACCACTGATATTTGGCATTAACCGTGATAAGTTTGCTGCTGTTTTGCTAGCCTTTTCAACTGTTTTTTTGACGTGTTCTGACATCTTCATATTTTGTTCAAAATGAACACCGAGGTACTTGGCGGTTTTTTTTGATTTTATCTCAATGTTTTCAATATTTACCGATATTTCCCTGCATGTTCTTTTGCTAACTAGAAGTATTACCTCCGTCTTTTGTGGAGCTATTTTAAGCTTGTTGTCTTCCAGCCAGGCGATAATGCGTCTAAGACTCTCATTTGCTCTGTCTTGTAGGTCTTCTTTAGTTTTACCTTTTGTCAGGGCCACCAAATCGTCGGCATAAGCCACCAGTGTTGTTTCTGCTGGAATGTCGATCTTTAGCAGTGGATCATAGTATATGTTCCACAGCAACGGGCTCAGGATACTCCCCTGGGGTAGTCCGCAAGAGAGGTCCATCTCGATTTCGTCGATATGCAAAGTCCTGTCTTCAAGGTAGCTGGACAGAATGTTCAGCAGGTATTTTGAAACCTTATTTTCCTTCAAACGACTCAAAATACCTCTCCAAGGGATGGTATTGAAAGCATTTTTAATGTCAAGTAGTGTCATCGCACAAAGTTCTTTCTTTTTTTTTGCTTCCTCTCCAACTAACAAAACTGCTTTCATTGCATCTACCGTCGACTTGCCCTCTCGGAAACCATATTGTCTTTCTGACAGATCTCCGTTTCTCCTGATTTCTTCTGTTAGTCTTTTCTTCAACAGTTTTTCCATTGCTTTACCAAAAACATTTAACAAACAAATTGGCCTGTAAGTCATTTTAGAGTCCTTTATTCCTTTTTCTAATAACAAAAGTTTTGACCGTTTCCAGCATTTGGGAAATTTACCTGTTTTAAGGATTTTGTTGCAGATATCTCGGCACAGATTTGGGGAAGTTTCGAAAAATATTTTTATCGCTTCGGAGCTTAGACAATCAGGGCCGGGGGCTTTCTTGTTTTTTAGGCTTTTAAAGGCATCTGTGATCTCCTGAAGAGTAAACAGTGGGATTTCGTCTTCTTCAATATTATTTTTTTCCCAGATTTCTTTTTGGTTTTGAGGGAAAAGTTCTTCCGCAATTTCCTTTTTCTCAATGGTTTCTAGTTTTACTCTGGAAAATAGTTTGAATTTCTTGCAGACTATTTGATAACCTTTTCCCCAAACATCTCTGTTCAGATCCCTACAAAGTTCTGCCCATTTCTCTTTTTTAGATTTGTTTATCTGAAAACGTAAATCCTGTTTTAATCTATAATAACTCTTCCTTAATTCTTCTTTTTCTTCTTCACTTTTTTGATTATTTCTGTTAGCTCTTACAATTTTTCTTTTTTGTTGGTGGCATTTTTTGCGTTTTTCTGCTATTTCTTTACTCCACCAGTAGACACCTTGACGTTTACTATGGGCTTTTCTTCCAAAAAATTTTCCACACGCATCCTGCAGGACTTTTATACAGATTTCTGGGTCTTCAATTACTTGGTATTCTTCAAGTTTCTTCTCTATTTCTTGCTTGAGTTCTTCTTCCTTACCTCCTTGGAACTTCCATTTAATTGTGTAATCTTCTTTCTCGTGTTCTAAATAGTTTTCATTTAGCTCAAAATATATGTTTTCATGATCTGTTAAATTTTCTTCATCGCTCACTCTCCAGTTGATAACTTTATGAAAAATATTTCTGGAACATATCGTGACATCTAGAATAGATTGGCTAGCTCCCCTAATGAAGGTAGGTTGATTTCCCACATTTAGAACGTACATACCCATTTCAGCGATCCATTCAGTCAAGATTACTCCACGGTCATCTTCAGTCCTCGAGTTCCAGGTATATGACTTGGCGTTTACGTCTCCACCGATTAAAAATCGACTACATTTTGACTTTCGAATCTCTTCCTTTAGGTTGTACAAACTATTTATTAGGGATTGAACCGGGACATTTGGAGAGGGTGGAAAATAAACACTAAATATTTGCATATCTTCGATGACGACCCGCTTTCTAATATTAGAAATTTCTCGGAAGTAATAATACATGTAGAGCATATTTTCTTGAAAGATAAATAAAAAGGTACCCAAATTTTTTAATAACTAAAAATCATGTCAGTCTCCAACAGCTTTAGACGAGCTTATAAGTTTCCGTTTAACATTCTGTAATAACAAGTTTACAGGAAGGAAAAATCTGCATAACTGATTTTTAGCATAGCTTTTTTTCTGAGAAATCTGCAACTACTAATTTCCTTTATCATCAAAGTATGATCATTTTTTTTTTTTTTTTTTTTAACAAATTTCAATTCCTCATTGAAATAATTATACATAATCAAGCACATTATTTTCTCTTTCCAGGTGGTCCTAACCTGCCCTCCTTCATGCCTGACTACCGTACTCAATTCACCGACCAAATGTCTTTCATCGAGCGTTTCCAGAACTTCTTCATCCTCGCTGTCACCAGGGTCACGGAGTACGTCTATTACTATCCCAAACACCAGGCCCTCATTGACACCCACTTTGGCAAAGACTATCCCAGTCTCTACTCCATGCTGAGCAACATATCCGTGACCTTCCTGTACACTAGTCTTGCCATGTCGCCCCCGCAGCCTCTGGTTCCAAACATGATCCCTGTGGGTGGCATCCATCTGAAGAATCCTGGAAAGCTCCCGACCGTAAGTGCTGAAGAGGGGTTCACCCTAACCTTTGTGACGCCTTTTTTGCTATGGATATCATTCAATACGGGTGTTCTACCCTTGAATAGCTGGTCAAAAACCAATCACCTAAATAATTAATCTCGTCCAATTATCTAATTCTTACGAGGAACCTTCCTCAATTACTTTCAGAGGAACTCTATTTCGTCCACGGTTCATTGTCCACACAGAATTGTTCCTCTTATTTATACTGTTCCCGGGTTGTCCTGATAATGACCGTTTTTCAAATAATTCATTTTGAAACCTGACTTTCTTGCTCTTCTTTATACATTTATCACTTCGTGCGCGTTGACACATGTCCTTACTTCTTGTTGGACAAAGTTCTGCAATACTCCCGTGGGAGTGTCTCTGATCGCATGCTATTTTAACATGGTTGTTTATTGCAACAATTTGCTTTGTCATTTCATGTAGACGACCCTGTAACTTGATCACCATTTTTTTAGACAAGGCCAGCTCTCCATTTTTGGCATTCAACTCATCACATGCATTTTCAAAGTCTATCCTCAACTTTTGGTAACATTGTTCTTTACGTTCCAGATGGTCCTGAAGGAGTTCCTCTTTCTTGCAGAGCTCTCTCATTTCATCTTCCCCTGTTTCTTTTAAAATTTGCATTTCTATCTCATTAGTCTCAAGATTAACTTTGAGTAAATCACTGTCCTCGGTCAGACCCGCAATTACTCCTACATTAACCTCGTTTGTCTTTTTGAGTATGTCAATTTTACTAGTTAAACATTGAACCTCCTCCTCTTTTCTCATGATCTCTAGCTGAAGCTCTATAAATTCATTTTTAAGTTCCTCATTTTCTATTGCTTTTTTTATATTCTCCTGTTTTTCATGTAAATAATCTGCATTGATGTTACAGTATTTTTTATAAAGCCTGTCCGTTTCTATTTGTAGAGTTTGGTATTTTTCGTTGAGAACTTGATTTTCTTCATATGCCTTGTTACGTTCAAGTATCGTTTCATTGAATAATTTCTGTATAACTTGGACAGGATCCAAGTGAATAATATCCATTTTGATTTTTCCTTCTTACTTTGTTAGTTGTAAGGTCAGCTTTGATCTATCAGTTGGTCTAAGAGTATTTTATTGTTTATGTTCCAGTTTTCATCATGTGCTTTTTTGTTTGTTTTGTTTTTTTTTTTCAACAAACAATTTGGTTCTCTTTACTCAGAAATTTTGATAATATTGGTGAAAAATCTGGGATTCTAATGTTTCAGCCGGTTTTGGGGTTTGATAATTATTATATTATGATTGGTTCTCCTATTTTTGGAAATATTTTTTTTAATAATACACTCAAGAATTTTATTTCTTTTCAAAAGGAACTTTTACTAGATTAACCCTCCCATGGTAACATAAATTAATGGACACCAACGGTAACATTGGGTCTGACAGACCCAATACTCAAAAAATATTAATTTTGGAAAAACGAAATGATTACAAACAAAATAATTGAACATAACTTTTATTAAGAACTTGAGTTTCAAAGACAAGAACAATTTTTTGGGAATATTTTGCTCCCATTCACATTATTTCTTAAATTATTTCGACAAGAATATTGGCGTCAACAAGCAGGTGAGACCCAGATGTTTTTTTTTTTTAAGTGGGGTTTAACGTCGCTTTCAACTGCCATGGTCATATCACGACGGGGGTTTTACCCTCCATTCGCAGGAAACTCACAAACCTGCTACTCACATTGACCTCACCCAGCCTGAGTGGGGCCGGGAAAACCCAGCGTCACGAGAATTAGAATTTGAATGGTCACCCATCCAAGTCTTAACCTCGCTGGATGTCGCTTAACTTCGGTGTTCTGAAGGTAACCGGATGTTTCCATGCGAAGGTTAATTCAGCTGGTTCTTGTACTTTCAGGATCTGCAAAAGCGAGCAGACACAGCTGGCAAGAGTGGTTTCATTTACATGAGCTTTGGCTCTGTCGTTGATCCAGCCAAGCTGGATAGCGAAACCAAACTGGCTTTCCTTGAGGTCTTCAGAAAAATCAAGCTGCCGATCCTGTGGAAAATTGATATCGCCAATGATCCAGTGATCAATTCTAAAACCATTCCCGAAAACGTGTTCATCCAGAAGTGGTATCCTCAGACAGATATACTTGGTGAGATTTTAATACCAATGAACGTCTTTGGGGTGCAATAGCCCTAAATTCTAAATAATGAACGCAGCACATAGAATTTTTTTTATAGAAAAGACCCCCAGAAATAATTTAAAATAACGTTCTAGGCGAAATAATTGTTCTTTGTAATGCGGAGGGTACCAAATAGAATAAATAGATGTGAATCAATTTCTAACTCATGATAATCGGATTTTGAATTTGAAATTAAAACAAATTCTGACAGTTTTATCTAAAAATTCTAATAGGAAGTAAATGAAAAATGACAGCCGTAGGTATATGTGAGTATTATTTATAATCACCAGATAATGAAATGGCATAAAAATATACGCTTTCGTAAAACTGCAGAGACGTGTCTTTCAGGTATCTGTTCAAATTAATTCAAAAGATTGAAAAGAGAAATAAAGGTTTGTAGAACATTTTCCGGTACTATTTAGAAAGTGAATGTGTATGAATAAATATAAGTATAAGTAGTGCTTTATTTAGACTGTTAGCGCAAGACAGGTAGTCCCATTATGCCAACAGCTGCGAGGTTTAATAAGGACCGAAATGCGAGTTATAAAACAGGATTGAAGTTAGGATAAGCCAGACTGTCCCTCCAAGTCAGGCTATAATTAATAGTGCGCTGTGATTGGTGGAAACTCCGACTTGAGGGAGGATCCGGTTTATCTTAAATTTAATCCTGTTTACAATTCGGCACCTAAGAGTTTTTTTTTTGTCAGAAATGTTCAAAATAAATTCTCACATCGTTCTTCTCTTCTCTTCATCCAGCACATCCCAACCTGCGTCTCTTCATCACCCACGGCGGCATCAGCAGTCTGATGGAAACCACCAACTTGGGAGTCCCTATTCTAGGAATTCCCTTCTTCGGCGATCAGCACAAAAATCTCGTCCTCCTGGAGCAAAGGGGCTACGCGCTGATCCAGCCTTTCCGAACGCTGACCAAAGAGAGTTTCCTGAGTAAAGTTCAGACGATGCTCGAGGATCCCAAGTAAGTTTTTCCCACTTCTTTTCCGTCTTTTTTTTTTTTAATAAATCAAATCAAATATATGTCAACTCATTGAAAAAGCACTTCTTCTCAATATAAACTCATTGAAAAGACTCTTTTTTAAGAAATTAAATCAAATAAATGTCAACTCAATGAAAAGACACTTCTTTTCAATGTAAACTCATTGAAAAGACTCTTTTTTAAGAAATCAAATCAAATCAATGTCAACTCTTTGAAAAAGCACTTCTTCTCAATGTAAACTCATTGAAAAGACTCTTTTCGGTCTTCTTACTTATGTAAACTCATTGAAAGAGTTTTTTTTTTTTTTTTTTTTTAAGTGGGGTTTAACGTCGCTTTCAACTGCCATGGTCATATCACGACGGGTTTTGAATTTATGAAAGAGTTGATTTTATGCAAATATGCAATCAGATAGCAAAGCTTACTAAACTGACCGACTGTAACCGATTACAGTTCTTAGTCTTAGTTTTACAATACAAAGTTACGCACCTGATTTTTTTAAGATAAAGCAAAAGCTACGTTTAACTGAATAATACAGAGTAAAATAGACTTAGCAATTTTTCAAACTGTCTGAGGAGACATTTTTTATTTATTTATTTTATTTATTTAGAAACTCTTTATTAGTAGAACATATATACAGACAAATAATGGTAAAAATTATATATAAAAAATTGACAGTATTAATAATATAAACAAGAAAAAAAATAAAAAAAAATATATACATATGTCCTAACCTATGGCAATCTCTTCCAGCCAACCCTTATAATTTTATCCTTTTCACAGGTTCAAACAGAACGCCCGGAAATGGGTAGCTATCACCAACGACCGCATCGTGTCGCCGCTAGACACCGCTGTCTACTGGATAGAGTACGTTCTCCGCCACCAGGGCGCGCCTGAGCTGTCTTCACATTCCCGCCATTTGTCCTGGCACGTGCTCTACAGTGTTGACATTATTCTAGTCTCACTCGCACTCGCTTACGCTGTTGTCAAACTGCTTTCCATGTGCTGCTGTCGGCGCTCGGCGAATAAATCCGTCATTTCAACCAAGAAGAACAACTGAGAGAGAAGACCTGAGAAGAAATGAGAAAGAAGACTTAAAGAGATGATGGTCAGCTTTTGGTTTATCTACTGCACTCTAATGCTGATTTTCAACGGAAACTTATTTTGAAGAAATCAGATTTGATTGTAAATGAGGTGATTTAGAATTGGTGTGAATTTTATTGAACTGTAGTGATTTTGAGTTTTGATTCAGATTTGATTAAATTTTGACTATTGGTAGTAAAGTTTAAAGTTAAAGCTATCATATTTGTGTGTAATCACTTTCGTGATGTCACAACTACTCAAACTCGCTCTACTAAATCTTTGCTATACTTGGGACTTGAACCACCGACCTCCAGGGTACAAGCCCACCGCCTTATCGATCAAGCTACTGAGGTCGGACTGGTAGTAGTATTTTAACTATTGGGTTTAGAAATGGAAAATATACGGATCCTTTGATGTATTACCCATTTGTATTGGTTATCCAATTAAAATAAGATAACGCGAGTATATATAACTATATAATTATGTAGATAATTCAAAAAAGACTTTGTTGAGAGAGAAAAAATATTAAATCGTCACAGTATTTCTTTCTCTAGTTTAGTTTCAGCAGCATTATGGTGATCACAAGAAAGCGAAAAATATATCAAAGTCGGAGCCAGATGAAGATATAAAATTTATGGAAATAACAATAAAATTGAAAAATACTAAAAAGAAAAAGAGAGAAAAACTACAACATGACGATTCAGGACTCGTGGCCACTATCTCAATTTTCCTCACGAGGTACGAACCCGAAATACGAAAAGTACAAATTGGAAATGTTTTTTTAAAAATAGATTTTTTTTTTACGTAACTTAGGCTTTATGTAATTTAGGCTTATAGAAAAACCCAGTCAAATTTATATTTTAGTTAAATCAATTTTAGGGGCTAGCCGTAGGTTGAAGCATTTTTATAATTTGAAAAAGGATTTACTAGTTGTCTCTGAGATTTGGAGTGAAAAGCACAGTGTATCAACTATCCATGTAGACAAACAAGCGCAGTGGGTGGGGCAATCTTATAAAGATCTCCATAACCATTTATTTTCATATAAATCCACTCTGGTTGAATTCAGTTACTGAAGAGGTCGAATTTCCAACTCAAAGTAACAGCTCTTTTTTTTACAAGAACGAAAAAAAAGGAAATGGAAAAAAAAATCTCGAGGAGACAATATACTTGAGGGAGGGGGGTGAATTTGAAAATCTTGTTTTAATAAAGAGGGGGAGAGAAGAAGAGGGAGGGGGAAGGAAAGCCAGAGGCTATCGTATGACGAATGCTGACTAAGACCTTTTCTTGGGAATAGCAGAAATAGAAGAGCGGAGAGAGAAAAGGAAGGGGAGGGGTGAGTAAGTGGTGAGGGAGAGGGGAGGGTGGAGAATAAGAGGGAGGGAGAGAAACCAATGAACCAGAATATTGTGTCCTCCCTATTATTCCGACGGTTGGAGATTTGAAACATATTTTTTTTTGTAAAGGCCAATTTGAAGGCCATTGGCTTTAAACTTCCAAGTTCGGATTTCAGTAGTGGTCCAAAATTTCTTCGTTCCAATTATTTTAATCATCTTCTCAAGGGAAAATATAGAAAAAATAACCCTTAAACCAGTTATAGTATGCAATTGCCTTACAAAATACATTTACTTTTTAGGTAGGTATAGTTTCAGGAATACCATCGTTCTTTTACAATCAGGGTGGAATTATAATTATTATGAAACAGGATTAGATTTAATCTAAGTGGACACTGGACACTATCATTTAACTCAGGCTATACTGGCGCTGTGATTGGTTGAAATTCCCACTAGAGGGTGTGTTAAGAAAGAGTGTTCCACTTAGATTAAATCTAATCCTGTTTCATAATTCAACCCTGAGTATTTAATAGCGTCACTACACTAGGGAAAAGATAGCAGAGTTGAAATGTGAAGTCCTAAATTCGAAGTCGAAATAAATCATCATCGTAAACGATGGTACCCAGACAGTGGAGGAATGATTCAGCACTTCTACCACTGTCTTTACAAAGAGGCTAATAATTGACAAGGGCCCCCAGAACCAAGCCAATGCTGGTATACTCCCTGTTTATAGTCCCCCAGCCAGACTGCTGCTCTACTCCCTGTTTATAGTCCCCCAGCCAGAAATAAATAAAGAGCAAAAATTGTGCCGTCCACTATCCTTTCTTTTCCTCGGAAAGATGAATAAGGACAGAGTATTGACTCAGAGGTAGGATAGATTGGTAAGGAGATACTTAAGTATTTGGCATTGGCATGATAAGGGTTTTTAAGGGTTTTATTTTGTGCGGGCTATCTTGTTATCTGCCCTCAAGGAGGTATTAGGAAGGGGTGGAGGGTTTCAAAATGTATGTCGAGATGACCAGTTAGAGTTTTCATGAATCAACAAGAAGATAGCCGTTGGTTTTTTGAAAGCTGCTTCAGCTCAGACATTGATTTTTTTATTGTGTGTGTTTTTAAAAACGAATTGGGGTTTTTTCTTTCTTCTTATTCTGTCCGTTTAAAGTTGAAGGTCATGAGGTCATTTTTGTTATTTTTTTTATTTATAATTTCCATTAACTTAATTGTAATAATTTACAAAGTGAACGAAGCTTCTTAGAAAATCATGTTTCTAAGAAACTCATGATTGGACTAACATTTTTTTGTTAAAAATAACCTGATTATGTGGACCTTATGTTTTTTTTTTTTTTTTAATATTTAATTTTATACGTTGACTAGCGGGCTATCGCCCGCTTTGCGGGCCGAGGCATGGCCGTGAAAGCAAAAAATCCTTTTTCGCCAATGGCAGATATTGTAGTGGGAATTTCGAAAAATCCCGTCTTATCGCACATCTAGACTATAAGACAAAGCTACCTACCAAATTTCAGCTCGCTAGGTATTACGGTTTGGGCTGTAGAGCGATGATCAGTCAGTGACTTTGACATTTATATATTAAGAAGATATCTCAGAAATCATAGTCCAAATTCCAATTTTGGTTACTAATATTATTTTATAGAACACTTAATTGGGCAGCACGAGTATTGTGTCACTTCTCGCCCATCATAAATATGTGCGGTATACTTACTACAACACAGACCACAAGTGTCTACTGTTTAATATAGGTGCTGTTTCAGTGCTACGAAATAAGAAAGTTTGTGAAACACTCATCAAAAAAAAATCTTTTGGTAAACTCTCCATAATTATATCAAGTCGTGTTAACTGCTAACTAACATAATATCTCTCTTCTTATTTTTCTACGATATTATTTAGTCGCCAGATCTCTTAATCTATGACGTGCGCCGTCTATATTACGTGACATCCAACTTCTCACTTTTCTTTTACTACTGTACTACTGTGGAGTACTGATGAGATAACTTAAGTCAGCAAGATAGGACGAGAGATACGCTAGTGTGAGTAGTTCAATCAGCACAATGACCTCGCCTAGCTACAAGGTGAATCAGTCTGCATTATCAGCAAGGTTGAAGAAATTGTAAACACTGTAAGAGATAAGGTCAATGAAATCAGCGGTGACCAAACAAAATAAATTTTCTGTTCCTATTGCATTAGAAAGCACTATGCTGCTGATGCAACTTTTTTTTTTAATTGGGTTTAACGTCGCTTTTAACTGCAAGGTAATATTGGTCATATCACGACGCGGGTGTTACCCTCCATTCGCAGGAAACTCACAAACCTGCTACTCACATTAACCTCACCCAGCCTGGGTTCGGCCGGAATGCCAGAATCACGAAGTGTTCACCTCACTGAAAGTTGTTTAACTTCGGTGATCCTACGAGAACCGGTGCATTCAACGCGCCATCGACGCTGACAATGCGACATTAAAGCATCCGGAATACAACATAAATGCTGTCTAAAGAACATCCTCTGAAGCATGTTACAATAACACTGATTGAAGAATTATAATAATAATGAGATTCGCAACCTGGATTACCAGACTAACGCCTTAACATGACTTCCAGTGTTGCTTTCGATTCGAACAGACCTTCCCTCCTGTTTCATGGTTACGAAATAAAAAAGACTCTGAAACACTAATCTTTTTTTTTTCTTTTAGAAGACGGAAGGTGGTAGTCTGGAGAATAAAATAAAGTGTAAAAACCCATTAGCGCCCACGCCTACCATATGGCAACAGAAAACATGTATTTTTCCGTTCGATACTGTCACTGACCAGTTCAACTTTTTGTTAATTTTGTCGTTTGGTTTTACTCATAATCGTATGCATCTATTTATTTGATGAGTGCCTAGCTCCAGAAAAGTTTCGTATCAATGCTATAATCAATTAATTATCGAAGTATTTTTTTTTTTTTGGAAAATGTCGATTCGATTTACGTAAGTGCCTTTAAAAAAATTTAAGTTACTAATTTTACGTAAAGTTTACGTTTTATATTTTTAGAAATATATTTTTATTATATTTAAATTTTAATTGTTGTCTATTTGTCATTTCTAAAGTTTCTGTGACTGTCCAAAGTTCATGTTGCCATATGGTAGGCGTGGGCGGATATGCTATCAAAACCCCTTATTTTTCAGGAGCCTACTTGCGTACATTGGGCTACTCTGGTACTGGTACCTTGAGAGAGAATAGAATTAAAAATATTCCTATATCTAGCAAAACCGATTTCTCTAAGAAACCAAGAGGTTATTACGAGAACTGTGTTGAAAGTTCCTATGGTGTGAACATAGTGCGTTGGAATGACAACTCAGTAGTGACTGTAGCGTCTACCTTAGCTGGAGCTACCCCTGCAGGTCAAGTGAAACGATTTTCATTCAAGGAACGGAAGACTATCCAGGTTGAGCAACCTAATTCTATCGGACTGTACAATGTATCAATGGGTGGGACTGATCTCATGGATCAGTCTATTGCAAATTACAGGATTAGTATGCGCGGAAAAAAATGGTGGTGGCCCTTGTTCACCTGGTTGATAGACGCTTGTGTTGTAAATGCATGGAGAATTTACAAGAAAAACAATCCGAACATTTCTCAATTACAGTTCCGACGTGAACTTGTCACTGTTTATCTTACGAAATATGGCACGAAAAGCTCAACAATAGGCCGAAGGTTCTCGTCAAATATCACTGGAACGGGAAAAGTGTCTGATGATATTCGTTACGATGGTACTGATCATTTGGTAACTGCAGCAGCTACACGAAGACGGTGTTTGGGAGCAATGTGTTCATCAATTATTTGCACCAAGTGTGAAAAATGTGACGTTGGTTTGTGTATTACATGTTTCTCAGGTTACCACAAGAAAAAATGATGATAATAACTAATGACACTAATTACCATCAATGCTCAAAAGCAATAATTATGTATACCTACTTTTGATAATAATTTTGTAATACTATCAAAATACAAATTTTCTTTTCTATCATTTAAAAAAGTATTATTCGTTTTATTTTTCTCACAAAAATTGAATTACAATCACATAAAACACAAAAAATGAGTTTTAAAATATAAGAGGTTTTGACCCCGTTAGCGCCCACGCCTACCATATGGCAACGCTCCATATCACGGAAACTGTAAGTCGGAAAATAGAAAATGAGGTATTTCTGTACTCCTGAGAACCTACTGACCAAGGATATTTGCTCAAATTATCGAATTTCCATAAAAAATTAATCTGGGCGTTAATGGGACTAGGTAAAATAAGAACTAGGTCTAGAAAATCAGATGCGAAAAGGAGAGGCACAGGAGGAAAGATGGAAAGAGAGGAAGAGAGAGAAAGAGAGAGAAAGAAAGAGAGAAAGAAAGGAGGAGAACAGGGAGGGAGGGAGAGAGAGAGGGAGAGAGAGAAAGAGAGGAGGAGAACAGGGAGGGAGGGAGAGAGAGAGGGAGAGAGAGAAAGAGAGGAGGAGAACAGGGAGGGAGGGAAAGAGAAAGGGAGAGAGAGAGAGAGAGAAAGGGAGAGAGAGAAAGATAGAGAGTTAAAGAAAAAGAGAGAGAGAGAGAGAGACAAATGTAGAGGACCAGAGTGAGGGTGAGATAGAAAAAGAGGGAAGGGAGAGAAGTAGAGGGAGATGGGTGGAAAGAGAAGGAGACAGAGAGAAAAAGTTAGAGGGAGAAAGGAAGGGGATTGGCGAGTCAAGAGAAGAGAAAAAGAATAATAAAGATAGGGAGGTAACATGAAAGAGAGATGGGAGAGAGGTATAAAGAGGGAGGGGGAGAGAGAATGGGCGTGAGACTGGAACCAACTAGGTAAAGTTTTAAAAAAAAGAAGAGGCTAATAGAGAAAAGGTACAAAAAGAGGGGGACAAAGTAAAAAGAGAAAGAGAAAACGAGAGAGAAGTGAGAAGGATAGACAAAGAGAAGTTGCAAAACTTTGATTAGTTTAAAGTGGGGAGAAAAGTTTTGCATTTTTTTCTCACTCTATGTAAAAAGTTGTGGAGATTTCAAGATTCTTTTTCTGCTTCTTCTTCCGCGACAGCAAACTTTATCTTGGACTTTTTCATATACAGGGTGTCTATAAAGTGATTCCGGAGCTGAGAACTTTAAGAAGAACGACCTATCAACCTATCACGTTATTGAGTATTTTTAACTTAGATACTCATCGCTATTTTTTTTTTTTTTTTTATAGGGGGGCTGAATGCGTGATGAAAATTATTGAACTAATACTTTTGCCGCATGGCACAGAGGTTAGGTAAACTGCAAAGTAGATCTTACCCTAGAATTTTGGGAAAGCCCCACCCACATTTTAATTATAGGTTCTCGCCTACATCGAAATAATATTAGTAACGAGCGTTGTGACACCTTAGTAGGGATATAACCAAAGGTTCTCCCCTCAAAAGATTGCTCTTTAAAAACATGAGCTTCTATCGCACTACGTTGTAACCTGGGCAACAATTATAAAAATCGGCAAATCCCTTAATCACCAGTTCGGAAGCGAATAGTTATAATTATAATGACAACACTGCTCTCATATCAATGGAGATATGAACAAAGAACTGGACACGGACAGTAAAGTAGGTAAGCAATGAGAATAATGAATATTATGTACCACCCTGTATTTCTTCCGAGTTATCTATGCACCTGTCTGACAGGGTCCCTGTATATTTCGTCCTGCTTAGGAACTTCGAGACAGTTTTAAATATTCATAGATTCTTGTTCCGCCAACTATGTAGATGTCGACTTCAGTCTATGTTTTTTTAGTACGAAGACACGAAGTTCTAACTTGTCTTGTCGGTTATGGGCAGAGGTTTTTTTTTTTTTCTTCTTTTTTTTGTAAATTAGAACAAATTATAATATCTGCGCCCTCTCTTCTCAACATATAATAAGAATATCATATTGCACATATCTAGCCTCCGTGGCGTAATGGTTGTGACTATTTCCCGAAGTCCAGAGATCCTGAGTTCGATCCCCTGTCGGTGCTGATTTTTCACAGAAAATTTTGTTCCCTCCGTACATGTGAGGCTGGCGTTTCCGGCCCTACCCAGGCTGGATGAGGTGATTGTGAGTAGCTGGTACGATTCCCAGCGAATGGAGGGTAAAACCCCTGTCCTGTCTACCTCAAGTCAGGACGTTAAAACCAAATAGAATCAACTGGTCACAATAGATCTAAATAGAGGTCGGTGTGATAAGTGGTGCTTCTGTTGTGGAACTCCAACCAGTCCATAATAATAATATTAATAATATTGCACAAACATGTCTTCACTAAAAAAAAGTACGTTGTACTGTCGAAAGATATATAAAAAAACTCAAGGGAACGGAGTTTTTTCTCTTACATCCAGGTTTCCCTTGAAAAGAGGTTATTTTCCCCTCCAGAGAGGTAAATACGACCTAAAAATTGCTCTCTTATATCTAGGTTTCTCTTATAAAGAGGTTATTTTCTCTTGCAGAGAGGGAAATGTGACCTGGAAATTGTTCTCTTGCATCCAGGTTCGGCTGCATACCTGTACGAGAGAGCAAATTTCATTATATAATAAAAAGCTACTTCACAATACTACTAGAAATTTAAAGAAAACGAAAAAATCAAAATAACACAAGGAAACAGCATTCATAAATAATCTCACCTGAATTCTATTATAATTTCCTAAAATACCCTCCTAAATTTTAAAGCTGAAAAAGAAAGCCCCAAAATAAGTCTCCGGGTCACCGGTCCATGGTCTAACCAAAACTGACTTCTTCCTCTCTGCAAATTAATTGTTATTTAATTTAATTTAACTTTCTGTTCCTTTCTTTTTTTTTCAGGTTACTTAATTTTCTTCTAATTTGAATGTTTTTTGTTTTGAAATATTATTTTTTTAATTAAAATTTACGAATAAGAGAGGAAACTGGAACAATGACAGAAGGAAATGAAAAGTAATTGCACGGGAAAATCAAAACGTTTTTCTCTGACTGTGACGTCATCAAAGGAAAGTTTTTGGACTTTTCTTTTTTCAATTACCTATCTCTTAGGTTTTAGGGTGTGATTCTTACACATTTTGTCTGAGTAACTCGTTGCTGGCTCGTCATACCGCTATTACCGCTAATGGTCATTACTCGATTTTCTTCACGAGGACAGGACCCTGTAATATTTTAAGCATGCAGCAATAGAAAATTACAAAGCCGAAATAGTCAGACTTCGCAGTTAGCCGAGATTCGTAACTGGGTCTCCTGAATGAAATGATGAGATTCTGATAAGTTCATTTTAATATAAGGCGTCCGATTTGAAGTTGTCTTTCATCCACGGGAATTTTACCTACCAACATGTTTTCAGGAAAATCCAAATTTTTCATCTCAGATGTTGTTTTAAGGAATTTGGACGCCAGCATAATGCGCACGTTGAATACATCAGCTCTCGTCAGATCACTCAAGTTAAGCAAAGTCCAGCGAGGTTAATACTTGATGCGTGACCACTCATATTCTCGGAGGACCGACCTCGAAATGGCTACTTATTCCCAGGTAGTCACTTATTTCCTGGTAGTGCACTGGTAGTCAAGTGGTTAACGCGCTAGGCTGTTAATGCAGGTAGCGTAGGGATCCGTCCATTCGAATCCCACCCAGTGCATGAATTTTTCCTCATTAATTTGAGTTTGTGATAAGACTCTGAGGGTTAGGTGGTAGAAAATGCTTTGAGCATTAACCTCGCGTGGTGGTTACCTTCCACTAAAAAGTGTTATTATTATATTCACTGTCTGACCGCTTGAGATCGGTAGCTAGTTTCTGAATAATTCCAGTCAATGAACGGTAAAACCCCCAAACATAGGTTTGGGAGACATCAAAATGAAAGGAGAATAGGAGGGTGAAACCCGTCTGGAATGACGTTATTATCACGGACAACCAGTTTTTTAAGCAACCAAAAACCTGTTGAATAGTTTGGAAACCGCTGCCAGATCCTCGCTTAATCTATGATTATCACAAGTGTAAACCTTCAGACAGTATCAGAAACTGTAAACAAAATTCTAATTATGTAAATAAACCACTCAGCTAGTTTCATTGAACTGATTTTCTCTCTCAATCCATCACGAACTTTACAACTGGTTTCACGTCAGATCGGGTGGTTCTGCAAACTGCCAAGTTAATTCAACAATCCCAGTCGAGAGTTTTCATTCACAATTTTTATAAATAAATTTTTTCAATTTGTGAATTTCTTTTATTTTATCTACTTGATTTGAATTCGTCACGAAAACCCTTCTTTCTGTTTTAATTGTGCTTTAATTTTAAAATGTTTAAAGTGAAATTTATCATACCTGCTGTGGTGTTTTTGGTGATAGTGTCATCAGATTTGAGGTTAGTTCAGCTGTCACCCAAATATTTCTCATGTCAATTTTTTAAGGAGCGAATTCGATCACATAATAATTGCATTAAAAAAACTTCTAATGAAAGGGACATGTAAATTCTCTTTTGGACAATAAAATAAAGTCTTCCATCCTAAGGCGGTGGACTCGTATTAAGCTGAAGATCAGTGGTTCGAGTCCCAAATGCCCACGGCATCACTCGTAAATAAATCAGGAAAGTTTGAGTAGTTATGATAACACTCTTTAGTGGAAGGTAACCACCAGGCGAGGTTAATGCTCAAAGCATTTTCTACCACCTAACCCTCAGAGTCTTCTTATTATGTTGTCACAAACTCCAATTAATGAGGAAAAATTCATGCAATGTGTTAGATTAGAACCAACGGATCCCTACGCTACCTAGAATACCATAATAGCGCGTTAACCACTTGAATACCAGTGCACGGTAAAGTTATGATCAGCTGACTATTACAGTGCCCTGTGTTTTGTCGAAATTCCCACTAGAGGGCGTGTTATGCGATAGTGTCCACAGAAAATAAATCTAATCCTGTTTCATAATTCGGCCCTTCTTCTAGTACATACCAACCTAAATACCTGTCTAAAAGGGTCTCAATTTTCATTAGATCGCAGTGTTGACTGTTGATTGTATGTTGTACCTATCTAATGAAACCCTACATAATAGGAACATTAATTATTTACATTCCCATCCTCTCCCGGCGTAGCTCAGCAAGACGTCCCTACTTCTCAGACGAAGACGAGGCTATGGAAGAGACTCCCGACGAACAACAAGAGGAAACCTCCTTGGGGCTGGCCCAAACGAGGCTGGCGCGTCGCCTTCACCCCGCCCACACGCTGGCGTCCAAGAGAACTGAAGAGGCTGACCAGGGGGTAGATGAGGATTTGGAGAGCTCGGGCTCGCCTGCCGAGTCCCGCTACGAGTCCCTGAGGAGGATTGAAGAGGAGAGCATCAGGAGCGAGCAGGAGAGAAACGAGGCTAATAGCCTTTATGAGAGGCCGTCAGTGAGTAGTAATAAATGAGCCTTTACTTAACTGCAAGCGAAAAGTGTTTTTTTATCTGGTTAATTTGGTCTTGAAATTTATATAAAAAAAAAAAATGGTTGACCTACCTAAACTCAAATCATATCAAACTGATAATTAGTCCCATCTGTGTTGGTACAATATTTTCCTCCGAAAAATGGACATAGATAGAGAAAGTAGCACCAAAGATTTTTCTTGAAAATCTCAATTCCATTTCATCGAGACCATTTTGTACGGAATGTAAAGTGGGAAAATATGGACCCTAGTAGCTCGATTGTTAAGGCGGTGGACTTGTAAGTAGTTGTAAGCTGGTGGTTGGTGGTTCAGATTCCAAAACATGGAAATTTTTAGTAAGGCTAGTTGTAGTAATTGCGACAAAAATATTAATTTATTGCTACGAATTCATTTAGTAGTCAGTTAGTCACCTAGGATTTTTTTCTCGACTGATGCATGGTCATACCACGACGCGAGTTTTACTCTCCATTCCCTGGAAACTCACAAACCAGCTACTCAAATTAACCTTACCCAGCCTGAGCTGGGCCGAGAATAGCCAGCATCACGAGGGTTCGAATTTGAACAGTCACCCATCCAAATCCTAGCTTCATGGGACGTTGCTTTACTTCAGAGACAGAAAGAGAACTAGTGTATTCAACGTGCCATCTGGCTTGTAAAGGATTTAGAAAATTAAAGCATCTTGGCAATTTTGTGCTATCGCTATTATAGTTGATATTACAATGTGTTTGACCCTAGGATGAGCCAGTAGCTTGCACGTGCGGTATATTCATGACGGGACAGTTTGACAAGGTGAACAAGACACCTCCAAAGGGCAACCCCATCGTGATGACGGAGATGGAAGAGACGTTCCAGTGTAGTCCTGCAGGGAAGAAACTCTGCACCAACAAGTGTCTGGAGATTGTAAGTTTTTTGCCTCTCTATTTTTTATAGCTAACAGCCGAAAAAAAAAATTTGAACTTTCTTGAGAAATAAAAAGATTGTAGGTATAGCATGTAGATGTAGATTATACTGACGCAATATAATTATCACCATACTGAGGGTAGTATGCAGAGCCCTCACTATAGGGATGCTTGGGTCATTTTGTTATGCAGAGACGTTTCTGTTTCTATAAATAATTGTCAAGGTCGAAGTATTCCCTATAGCAACCTCGGGACCACCCTACAGTGAACCCTATAAGGATAACATAAACGTCTCTGCATACCAGCCTGAGTATTCTGACGCAAATCACCATTGTCTCCCTATGGGATGTTAAACAAATACGGTAGCAACCATGTCAGGCCCAAAGACAATAACACAAATAATAGTAATGAACTCTTTTTTAGTTATTTGATAAATAAAATCACAACAAGGCGTGATTCGTTGTTGTTGTTGTTTTAGTTGTAAAAAGTGGAAGAATAGATAATAATAATATCGCCTTCTTTATACTGCCCAATTAGGAGTAGTAAGCCCAAGACGTATTATTATGTGGATAAATCTCAAAATATCAGGATAACTTGACATGTTCCGGCTGGGTTTCGAACCCGCGGACTCTAGAATCACTAGATTCACAGAGTGCCGCCTTTACCGCTGAGCTACCTGGACAGACTATTTTGTTTAACCATTTTTGACCTAATTTGTTTAACCTATTGCGTCCAAGATCTACATAACTATAACCTCCACTGATCGGTTTCAGCTCATAAAACACCTCCCCAACAGTCCTGCCCTCATATGCGCCCCTCTGATCGGGATATTCACAAGGAGAGGGTAAGTTATAAGAGACTATTTCGGGTGCGTTTATCAAATACATTAAATAGCGTGGTAAGTCTCAAACTAGTGTTAATCAGCTGATTATAACTCCTTCTTTATCCTACCCGATTAAGACTCATAAGTCCCATTATTCCTGCAGTAAGACATATTATTATGTAGTAGAAATCTCAAATTGGAGGACAACTTGTCATTTCCCGGCTGAGTTTCGAACCCACGAACTCTGGAATTTTTGCATTTTTGGAGTGCCACCTTTACCACTGAGTTACCGGGACAGGCTAGTGTTATAATCAGCTGATTATAATAATAATATCTTTTTGTTTATACTCCCCGATTCAGACTAATGAGTCCAATTATTCCAGCAGTAATTTCAAGACGTGTGGCCAAAATCCCAAATGGGAGGGTAACTCGTCGTGTCCCGGCTGGGTTTCGAACCTGCAAAGGCTGTATTACCAGTCAGACGCCTTGAAAACTGAGCTCCCAGGGTAGCATTAGTGTTGTTCGTGTGTTTGTTAATAAGAATTTGATCAGTTCTTTAGGAATGAAACCATTATTGGAAGTTTACCCATTGACTGAAAATAAGAGTTGATTAAAAAAAACAATTCATTTGTTTGACCCGTGAGTACACGCACATAGGGAAAAATTCTCACACGCTCGGCAAAAACGCTAGAACTTGATCGATATTGGTCCTAACCTGTAGGGACCTGGAGTAGCTGTTGATAATATGTTTATCTAGATGTATCCACAGTCCCTTGAGCTATTTTCAATTTCTGTTGCCCGTGACGTGGCGAAAAGTTCAGATCCGTCTGAAATGTGAGATTTTTTTTCATCGCGCGTGTACTGACGTAACTTTTTTTTGTTCGAGTTTTTTTTTCTGTTACTAACTATTTAGTTTAATTTAATTAATTATTTATAATAATTAGTTCTAATAATTAATTAATATAATAATAACAATTGTTTTATATAAAGAAATATATTTTTTTAAAGAAAATTAGTGTGTTTATCTACCAAATTCGTGATTGTTCACTATTGTTATAATAATTATTATAATGATTTTTAACTAACAAAATATAAACTTTTAACTAACATTAATTAAATTTCTTTGTAATAATATTAGGTAGTTAGGTACCTTCCTACACTTTTTTTGCTAGATACTGAAATAATTAGTATTCTTTGTAATCTTTCTCCACCTACTATAATGGGTACCTACCTACCTACTTACCTCCTGGTATAATCTAAGTACATTTATTTTTTTATCGTTTCTGTTTTTAGCTTTTAGAAGTACCTAAACAAATATAATTACATAATATTCTTGATTATAAGATATACTGTGAATTGCCCTACAAACTTATGTCACTATGGCTTACGATGAACAAATTTTGGAAAATAAAAAAAAAATCAAATCAGGGGTTCGAACTGCAACCATTTGGAAAAAAAATTGCTAAAATTACTTTAAATATCTTTACAATACATAAGTCAACTTAATGTATCTTAAAAATATTATATAACTCTTCAAGCAGAACGAAATACAATGCAAAACCAGGTGTGAGAATTTTTTTCATCGCGCGTGTATTGACGTTCGGATTTTTAGCGCGTGTACTCACAGGTTGACTTACTTTGACTAATTGATTTATTATGATTCGACCTTATATAAATATGTAAACTGTAGGTAATATAACAAGTAAAATAATTTGGTGTTTTTATATTACTTTTATAAAAGTGATAAAAATGTCAGGACTACTGTGAGGGCCGAATAAAAAACAGGATTACTTACAAAGAAGATAGATAAGCCGTCCCTCAAATCGGACTATGTTGTGCTATGTTGTGCTATGAGTGGTTGAAATTCCGACTTGAGGAGGACGGTCTAGTTTATCTTTGTTTTAATCGTGTTTTATAATTATTATTATTATAGTATGCTTTATTAGGTAGGTAAGACAAAAATATATACAGTAAAACAATGAAATTATAAAGAAAAAATAAATAGATTGAGCAAAGGAACAAGAACAAAAAAGAGAATGAAGCTAATGTCCTACCTAAAAGGCCGGGTTATTGTCTGTGGCAATCTCTTCCACCCAATAATTCGGCCCTATTGCGCTGTGAAAGTTTAAAACTCCGACTTGAAGGGCACTTTTCTTTGTTAAAATCCTATATGTATTTCATAATTCGGCCTTGAGTCCCCCAAGAAGTCTAGAGCTGTATTTTTCTTTCTAACCAAAGTGAATTCAAATGGAATAAAATGGACGCACTGGAAGAAAGTCATTTTCTCTTTTGGAAGAGGAAAAATCTTCTTCCAGTTTGGTTAAGCAAAATGGATTTATAAAATTCTTGCTTCCATTTCTTTTATAGGTTAAGTTCATTGTTTATCTTTAAAAGTACCGAAACGCATTTTTCTTTCACGAATAGTAGGGAAGCTAAACTGGGAAGTAAATGGAAATATTTGGAAACACCGAACCTGGGAAAAAAATTTATCCAAAAGAAAAACACGGCTTAACAGTCCCTCCACCTCCCCCTGCTTCCAGGCTTACCTCTTCGTCAAGAACTGCGAGGACGAGTGGCACAACTCCAACCTGTCAGCGGGACGCGAGTATTGTTGCAAGGACAACGAAATCCTCAAATGTCCCTCCAGTTAGGCGAATTCTAGCTTTCGACGTTTTTGCTAGAATCGATTAAGTCCCTGGAGCTTTCGGAATGGACAAGACTCTGCAGCTGTTTTCCCCAGGTGTGTAGGTTCATATGAGGAAACTATGAGCGGTCCACTCATACCTCGTGAGGAAAAATGAGTAGCTGCTTTAATGTGAACAGCGACCAGTTGCGAAATTATAGGCAAAAATAAGATTTTAGTATAACAAAGACACGGAAAAGTCCTGTAATTCTGCGCTACCCGCTAAAATTGTGATAAAATAACACAAAGAAACACATTTATTTATTATTTATTTTTATGAGGAAACTTAATCGTGACTTTAATTGGTCGTTAGCGATTCGATTGCGTATAAATTTATTCATTTAGTTCTTCATTATATTGCTCGATTAGTGGACTATGCAACTCGGGATTACGTTCTTCAATGTTGTCCTTTTTTTTATTCATAGAATATTTTTCGCTGTCGATATCAGGTAGGTAATGTTTGTAAATATTTAATTTAATTTTTATTTTTTACAAGATATCTTTTTATTCATTTAATTTTATGAAACTACATATTATTTTTGTACAATTATTATGCATGCAATTGAACTTGGATGTATGATAATCAAGTTCGAGTATAATTTCCTGTTAAAAAGCATAATTTAGGTTAAAAATTAATCATTATTGTTAATCTGGATAAGAAGTTATCTGTAGCAACATCACTTGAGTATCAATGAATTCCACAGAAATTTTAATATTAAAACCTATTATATAAACCTAAAATTAAGTCTAAAATAGGTTTAATACATAAATAAATTATTATCTATAGAACTTATGTAAATTATCTATTTACATAAATATCCCTTCGATCCCTAGTGGGGCAGGAATAATTCTGCTCTGTGCTTGAAGGTTCGTAGTCCATTTATACCTCGTGAAGAAAAATGAGTAGTTCTTGTATGAAGAGGCCTTATGCTTCACTACAAATAAAATCATACATAATATTTGAAACCTAAAATAAAATATTATATTTACGTAAATATATGAATTATAAATAATATAATATTAATTTTTATTATTACTTTATTTACAAAGTAGGTACACTAATGTGGATGAATCTTGGTATTAGCTTTAACTGTAGGAAAAAATCAATAAATTTATTATTTATGGTACTTTCTTTATATGTACATTGTAAGATTTATCCTTTAGTTCATAGACATTAATGAATTTGAATAGTGCTTTATTTAAACTCTATCTATACGGTCTTTGTTCGGCAAAAGTTGAGAAAGCAGTTATTTAAAATGTAGTTATTTGCTATTTCTTTGTAATATTAAGTTAGTGAATTTTTAAATAGGTGAATATGTAGACATTTATTTATTTATATACATTTTATTTTGTAATGTAGGTTGATATCAGACACACTTATTTACTTTTATATATTTTCTATTTATTCTAATATTTATAATAACCATATTTTTTTACTTGAATAAAATTTCTCCAAAACATTTTTCAGTGTATGTTTTTATTCGAGATTTTTATTTATTCAATTTAGGATTTTTAGTTCTTCAATTTCTTTCGTCAGCCTCGTCTTTGGGAATGATTTTTAAACAATCAAAGAATCCTTCCAGTTTTCTGTATACAGGGTGTCCCACCAAACTTGGACACCTCAAATTACTCGGCCCCTGAAAGAGTTTTTGAAAAATAAAAAAATCTAGGGTACATGTGCTAATTATGCGGTTTCAGTCATGAAATTTTTTTTATACAGGGTGGTTCAAAAGTCAGAAATTGAGGTGTCAACTTTCGATTTTTAAATGGATCGACCTGAATTTTATTTGATAATTTTACTTCTAAATGATTCCTGAGTACTTTTTTAAACAAAAATATTACATACAGGTTGGTTTTTTTTCGACCAATTTTTTTTCTAAATCCTGAATAACTCAAGTTCGTTTAATTTTTTTGATAACAAGAATAGAATATGTTTGTGTAATGAATATACGCACTTTTAATTGGCATCAAAAATTTTTATACAGGGTGGTTCACAAGTGAAATAATTACTTGATTTTTTTTAAAACCGAGTTTTTTTGATTTTTTATTTAGGATTAATAATTCTCGTCTAATTTTACACATTTTTCGTTAGTCTTATCGAAAAACAAAACTAAAGTGTTGTACAGGGTGAGACATATTTTTTTTGTAACACCCTGTATATGGGCAGTCAAAGAGACGCAAAATTAAATATAAATACTAAATTTGCAAGAAAAACTTTGATTTTTAATTAAACTAAAAAGTTATGGTGTTTTAACTAATATTGTCGCATGGACCACCCTGTAGATATTTTCTTAAACTATCATTTAGGTACTCGAAGTTGTATATAATTCAACGAAAACTTCGAATCATGGGGGAAAAACAAATTAAAAACACGAATTTGAAGCCATTTTCAATTTGGTGTCCACACTGAATGATTTTAGAACTTGAAATAAAAAGTAGGTAGGTGTAGACACAAAAATGAAAATGGCTTTTTGAATTCATTTTTTTCTTTCAGATTTGGACTCCTCGTTGAATTTTAGACAGTTTCGACTACCCATATGATGGTTTAAGAAAATATCTACAGGGTGGTCCATGCGACAATATTAGTTAAAACACCATAACTTTTTAGTTTAATTAAAAATCAAAGTTTTTCTTGCACATTTAGTATTTATATTTAATTTTGCGTCTCTTTGACTGCCCATATACAGGGTGTTACAAAAAAAATATGTCTCACCCTGTACAACACTTTAGTTTTGTTTTTCGATATGACTAACGAAAAATGTGTAAAATTAGACGAGAATTATTAATCCTAAATAAAAAATCAAAAAAACTCGGTTTTAAAAAAAAATCAAGTAATTATTTCACTTGTGAACCACCCTGTATAAAAAATTTTGATGCCAATTAAAAGTGCGTATATTCATTACACAAACACATTCTATTCTTGTTATCGAAAAAATTAAACGAACTTGAGTTATTCAGGATTTAGAAAAAAAATTGGTCGAAAAAAAACCACCCTGTATGTAATATTTTTGTTTAAAAAAGTACTCAGGAACCATTTAGAAGTAAAATTATCAAATAAAATTCAGGTCGATCCATTTAAAAATCGAAAGTTAACACCTCAATTTCTGACTTTTGAACCACCCTGTATAAAAAAAATTTCATGACTGAAACCGCATAATTAGCACATGTACCCTAGATTTTTTTATTTTTCAAAAACTCTTTCAGGGGCCGAGTAATTTGAGGTGTCCAAGTTTGGTGGGACACCCTGTATATAATCACTATTGTCCCATATGTGTAGATAGTAATACTTACAAAGAATCTAAAATTTCACAAATTCAAATCGTAATTTCATTTCTTAGGAAGATGAAACTTTCGCAAAAATCTTGCTTTTTGGTGCACTTTGCAGACTGATGGATATTTTTCTGATTTTAATGAGAGACTCAAGCCCCATTGAAGAAACGAAGTGGCGAGTGTCGGGAATGAGCTGGTTAATTATAACTGAAAGTTCAATTCTAATCCGCCAGACACAATGAAATTGTGAACAATTATTTTCACTCCAATTAATTCTGATTTCAACTTGTTTTCAAGTAATTTGTAAGTTTTTCATTGCGTGCAGAGAGACTATTTAGAATATTTAGATTTAAATTGTAATCGTTTACAATTTTAAAGAACTTTCCTTTTCCACGTTTCCAGAACTAGAAATTAATTACCCAATTTTGGAAATGGAAGTTGAAAAGAAGCTACTTGGGTAGGTAAATGATATCAACTTATAAATATTTTTTTTTGTTGCATTGGTAGGCAAGGACATTCCATACAGCCAAAGTTAAATAGTAGTTCAGGCAGGTGTTTATTATTATTGTTTGAAATACGATCATCGCATAACGTGAACCAAAATAACTTCAAATCTATCTGTCCCGTGTCAATTACTTAAAATCTATGCTTGTTTCAATACAAATCACAACACACAAAAAAACAGATTTACAAAATGGCGATTTCCTAGTAAAATCTGATAAATATCCATAGAAGAGAGATTTTTTTCTTTTCTCCGGAAACTGGAATATTTTTTTACTAGATTTCCAGAAAGGAGGAGAAATTTCCTAATTCAATAAAAAAAAACAAAAATATTTCAAAATTTAAACTCTAGTAAAGTCTGGTTATAAAAAAACACGGCTATGGTCTTGGACATATCAATAATAATAATAATATCGCCTTATTTATACTGTCCGATTAGGAATATTAAGCCCCATTATTGCAGCAATAAGCCCAAGACGCATTACTATGTGGTAAAAATACCAAATGGGAGGATAGTTTGTCATGTCCCGGCTGGGGTTTCGAACCCGCGACCTCTGGAATCTCTGGATTCACAGAGTGCCGCCTTTCCCACTGAGCTACCCTGACAGACGATAAACTTTTACTACTCAAGTCAACCTCACCCGGGTTTGACCATATTTAAAACTGTGAAGTCTCTTCATTTGCCCTACCAACAAATTATAACTTTACTCCCCCAAAATTTTCTCTATGAAAGAAAAAAGTGGATAAAAATTCAATACTTTCCTTATTATAGGATAAAGAAAGTAAAAATGTGAAGTTTTCAACTGTACATAAAATAGGCGCAAAGCTAATTTTGAGAAACACTTAGATTTTTCGATGCGTCGCATGTCGTTTTGCTGTTTACTAAATTCAAAACAGATCGAAATGCTCGTAAAAGGATTTGACCTATTTTGTTTTTTTTTTTTTTTTTTCAACACGAAAAAAATCAAAACGCTCCAAGGTGCAGAACAGATTGATCATGTTAAATATTCCCATCTTTTTCCACAGCCCGAAAAAAAGGAACATATTTATTTTCCTGACGAAAAATGCCTCGAGTAAGAAAAATTTGGATAATCCCTTAGACTCACTTTCTTATTCCTTTGAATTTTTTTCCTATAGAAATAAAGACGCAAAACAAGGAGACAAAATTTCAAATAAGTTTTATACTATTTATGAGAGTACGTACCGAGATGGGCAACAATTTCTACATAAGACGAGTTTGTAGCTTGTATCTGCTTACAGTGTATAATTATGTGGAGTTGTATACATTACATGTATTCATACATTGTACATAAAGAACTGTAGGTACATAGTTATAAAGGAATGGTTTCTCTGTGTTACCATGTTACATATTTAGTGGACTACAAAGCATTAATTTCAAGACACATAATTCATCATCATACGGTGGCGCCATCATGAACGATGGTAACCAGACAGTGGAGGAATGACTCAGCACTTCTACCACTGTCTTAACAAGGAGGCGAATAATAAATTGACAAGGGCCCCCAGAACCAAGCCAATGCTGGTCTACTTCCTGTTTATAGTCCCCCAGCCAAACTGATGGTCTCCTCCCTGTTTATAGTCCCCCAGCCAGACTTAATTACATCATTTAAAAGGAACTCTTTGCCTGCTCGTAATGCCGCCAGTTCAAAATTCAGTGGAATTCAAAACACAACACGACAAAACGGACACTCTCAATTACTGTATAATATACTCGTCTATTATTTTAACAGAATGGCATGTTTAAAATAGTATTAAATCTAAAATTAAAACAGTAAGTGTACCTATATACATATTTCAAATGAATTATTGGAAATAAGTTTGAAAACTAGACATAGTTATGTATATTAGGTGTAAGTCGGTCGGTCATTTAGATGAGAGGGTCATTTTGCTCTTATATGGATCACTTTTAATGAAACCAAAATTTAAATTAAAATAAAGTTTCTGGAGTCCGGCTCATCTCACTACCAACTTTTGATACTCTTACAATATGACATTAAATTTATGAATTTTAATTATTTTTTTAAAATCCAATGTGCATTTCTTTAAATACACATTGCATAATTGGAAATTTTACGGCGCGCATACAAAATTGTCTATGTAGTTCGTCTTCATAGACAATAACCGGTCCATCATCCGCGGTGACAAAAGGTTTCTCTCAAAAATATAATGTACTAGGGAACTAGGTAAATATTAATATTAAATAAGTAAGAGCTATAGTACCGTACGTAGATAGGTACTTAGTACCTAAAGATTCTGACGATTCTGTATTAATTTAGATTCCTGTCAGGTATAATTAAGATATTTGAATGAAATCTAATATTTATAGATATCTTCTTCCCAAGAACTAAGTTCTACTCGATGATACTAATTTCAATCTATTTTCCCGTCTTGCTAACTAATTTTGTTTTAAAAAATTGGATTTTTTTTTTTTTAAAGTGGGGTTTAACGTCGCTTTCAACTTCCATGGTCATATCACGACGGGGGTTTTACCCTCCATTCGCAGGAAACTCACAAACCTGCTACTCACATTGACCTCACCCAGCCTGAGTGGGGCCGGGAAAAGCCAGCGTCACGAGAATTAGAATTTGAATGGTCACCCATCCAAGTCTTAACCTCGCTGGATGTCGCTTAACTTCGGTGTTCTGAAGGGAACCGGTGTATTCAACATGCCATCGACGCTGGCTAAAAAAAAAAAAAAATTGGATTAAACTTGCTAATTTATTGATTGTCTAAAAACGCCTTCAAAAATTTGTTAACGCAATTTGATACTTATATTTTGAGTGAGATTATTACCGGCACAACTTTTGTTGCCGGCTTATTTACTGAATACAGGAGTTAGGTCGCTTGCTTTAGAGTTAATGGCTTCTTAAATATTAACTGAACAGATTAAGATTCTACTTTAATAATATATTTCAGTTCTGTTGGAATTATTATGGTTTGAAAAAAAAAACAACATTTTACACGAAGTGTGAAATTAAACCCAAAAAAAGGTAATACAAAATAATTATAGTTACGCAAAATTTCGTTTTAAAGGCAGTTTTTTTTATCAATAAAAAATATGCACTATGTACGAATTTCTTTGTGGTGAAGCACAAGGCCTCTTCACAATTTTTGTGGGTAGCGCAGCATTACTAAGAGCCTCCTTTACATTTCGAATTATTCTATTACATTAATTTATTTTTACTCTGGTAATGCCGCCACTGGTCGTTACTCATACAAGTAACTACTCATTTTTCCTCACGAGGTATGAGTGGACCCCGAACATCCAAGTACAGAGCAGAAAAATTCCTGCCCCGCTGGGGATCGAACCCAGGTCACCGTGCGTGCAATGCCCAGCGCGCTAACTCACTCTGCCACGGTGACTACTCAATAAAAAATATTATTTGCTTGAATCTTTCAGATATGTCAAATATTCACTCACTATCGTTGCTTTTTAATTATTTTTTTTTAAAGCCAATAGTCTTTGTATTGATAAACATACACTTAACACAAATATTTCTAGTCAGATAATGATCCTGTTTCCCTAAACTCGCAAAGTGCGTTTTTCAACCCTCAAGCATAGTTTAAACTTCCAATAATATTTTCTTTGATATTGCCATAAATCATGCCATTAAAAAACACACCAACAGCACTAGTCAACTGATTAGTGATTTATCACTCGGTTTAATATTAGATATTGATGAACACAACTTCACTGTTACAAACTGTCAAAAATCATTAATCGTATAAACTACCAAGGTAATGCCTCAATTTGTAGTCCTTGTCGTGCACTGGTAGCATTTAGTCAAGTGGTTCACGCGCTAGTCTGGTAATCCAGGTAGCGTAGGGATCCGTTGGTTCGAATCCCACCCAGTGAATCCATTTTTAATCATTAATTTGAGTTTGTTACCACTTAATAATAAGACTCTGAGGGTTAGGTGGTAGAAAATGCTTTGTGCATTAACTTCGCCTGGTGGTTACTAAAGAGTGTTATTATTATTCACTTATTTAGTCCTCACTTACTTACATCTTGTTTTTATAACCGATGTATATTTAATTATTTATATAGCCTCAATTAAGAGTGAAAAATTAATCATTTAGTACAGTTGTATAGTGGCTAGTGGCTCTACACTAGTCTACAGTCTTCTGCTTATATTTGTATTTCTAGACGTTTTGCTGTTACATAATTTATTGTTTAATTTACTGCAAGATAATGTTGAGTAGGTACACAAAATATGGTATACACAATACGTACATAGATAGGCATATAGACTACATAGGTAATATAGAGATAAGATATGTATGTCATGTTTGACCTAGTCAATAATTCTCGTACAGCAACAAGAAAGTAAATAAGAGACTCCCTTGTAATCATTGTAGACGGTTTAATCTAAATGGTCATTATTGTTAATATTGTAAGTGAATATTGTGAGTCAGTTGTGAAGAAGCAAGGAGGCTATTGAACTGATATACTATTTTTCGTGTTTTTTAAGATAGTAAAATTCGTTTTAAAAAATTGCGATCGGAATAAATTTCAACAATACTTATCTACCTACTATTAAAATTGAATGAACCTCATATCGTATTGTGTTCGTTTTTGTAAAAAAAAAAAAAAAATAATATATTTTTTGATCCGATTTCAATTTTATTTATTTTTTCGTTCGAATTTTTGACTATTTGTGATCAGTATCAGATAGTTCAATGCAGGATGAGGTACTTACAAAGTAATTATCAAATTTATTTTGTTTAACATTTGATCTACCGCTCTTTTTTATGACCTAAAGATATTCGAGATTTTAGAGTTTTTAAAAAGTCCGTGAAAACTAAAACACATTTTAGAATATTACCAAATCTTAGTGATAAAATTAATGTTTAAATTTAATATTTTATAGGAACTTAATCTACTTATTAAATCAGCAAAAAATTAAAAATGGCCGCATGTACTCGTATTCCGGATCTGGATACAGTTTTAAAGCTACCGAAAGGTTGCCACATTTCCGATGTGACCCTGTGTCCTCTCACGGAGGCTACAGGTGTGAGTTTCAGCAGTTCGTTGAAGCGATTGAGAGTCACGTGGCAATCTAAGTATTCTAAGTCAATCAGCAATGATGAAATCAGCATGGAAACGGAACACGGGAAACGCGAGCAAGTTGAGGCAGAAGCGAGAAGTAGTGATGACTCAAGTAATGCTGATCCAAGCCGGGAAAGTGGAGAGTTGATTTTGGTTGCCAAATTCATGCCAGACCCTGCGGTGTGGGTGTCTTTGAATTCTGAGGTAAGCATGTAAAATGGTACTCTGAGGGTTAGGTGGTAGAAAATACTTTGAGCATTTTTTTTTTTTTTTTTAAGATGAGTGTTTCACAGCCTTTTTTATTTCGTAGCCATGAAACAAGAGCTACTGTAGACGCTTGTGGTCTGTGTTGTAGCCTGCCCATCCCGTAGTATGCCTCCTCTCTGATGGGCGAGAAGTGACACAATACTTCCCATTTAGGTGCTGGGTCAACACGAGCGCACCGGAAGGTATCCCTTACAAACAATTGTAACCAAATTAAGAATACAAATTTTTGTCGGCACGGGGGATCGAACCCGGGACCTTGGCATGGCAAGTGAGTGCTTAACCACTGAGCTAATCGTGCATTAATCTTGACTTGTGGTTGCAATGGTTGTCTTCAACTAAAAGTATAATGATTGTACTTAGTATTACTGTTGAGGATTTAAAAATAATAGAATGTACATTCATGCGTAAAATATAATGTACATTCTTTGGGATTGATTGAATATCTGAAGATATTCTTTTTCATACTCGTATTCCTTCTCACCTCCAAAAACTGTCAAAATACCCCACAGGCAACATTTGAAAAGGAGCTCAACATGTACTCACTGATGGTTCCCGTCTATCTGGATGTTCTGGACCGTCTCATAGTCCAGGAAAAGTCCAACCAGGGTGGCCATTACAGGCCGGATTTGCCACTGTTTCCTCAATACTACGGTGGACGGCTCAACCTTGAAAACCGGGCGGACAAAGTGGATGGAGACGCGTTGATCCTTTTGGAAAACCTGAGCTTGAGAGGTTACGAAAACTGTCGAAAGTATGTATGTATTTTTGTACGTATTTATTATCTCTATTATTAAACATGTTGGATGAAGTTTTATTTACAAATGACATAGAATATATACATACATAGATATTGAAATTAAGAAAACAAAACTTGATCAAGGGCGGTGCTAATGCCAACGGCATTCTCTTCCGTTGATCTCTACAAGATCAATAATTACCCATGATCTGTATAATGCTGTATATTATTATTCATTTAAAAGAAAATATTATGTAATATGACTTCACGTTTACTGGATCTTCGGTTGATGTCTGGATTTCAAAAACCCGAAGATTTACAGCCGTATTTATGAACGAAAACCCGAGCAACATCTCAAACATGATTTCCTTTAATATTATTTGCCAATACCTTGCTTCAGACAATGCTCAGACAAAATTATCCGTTCATAAAAACGGCTGTCAGTACCGGAAAGGCATAGTACAGATAATCTTCTATTAAATTAAAAATATTTTTTTGCTATCAAGAGACATCCCTTGATGACCTGAAGTTTTTTCACCACAGTGCTATATTTGATTAAAAAATAAGTAGAATATTCCTTTTCTTGTTCGATCCGAGCGCGCTGAATGTTGCAGGTTCAAAGCCGCTTCTGACATTTGGAGAAATATCATAAGTGGCATGTTTATAATCTATCTCTTCTAGTATCTAATTATAATGGAACTGTGGTTCATTATGTAATTAAACGTAAATCTACAGAAAAAAACTGTTTATTTTCTATTTTTCATAATAAATATCTTCATTTTATTCCTGACTTTTCCATTTTTTAATAGGTAATTGTAAAAAAGATTCGATTTAATTTTTTTAATTTTTCATTTCAGATCCAAACTGAACGGACCTGAATTCTCATTAGTCCTGGAAAAGCTTGCCCTATTCCACTCAGTTGGAATCATCATCCGACAGGACCCCACCTACAAGGACGCTTTCCAAAATCTTCTCAAAACCACCCGGCCTTTTTTCTTCGGGGCCAAAGAAAAAAACATCGAAAAAATAAACGCTGAAAGAAGAAACAGGATCATGACTGTTGTAGAGGGATTCGTTTATACTAAAGATGTTAATGAACGTCTTTTGGATGTGTTGGTCAAAACTGATGCTAAAACATTGCCGTCTGCTCCAACCTGTTATTACAGCTTAATTCACAATGATTTGTGGATAAACAACATAATGTTCAAGTATTCGAATGAAGACACTGTAGAAAAGAATGCAGAACAACTAATTGATGTTAAGTTCATCGATTTCCAAAATACAAACTTCGGTTCTGTGGCAAAGGAATTCGCATTTCTGGTATACACATCAGTGGATTGGTCTTTATGGAATAAACTGGAAAGCTACATCTCCCATTACCATGCTTGTTTAGTAGGTCATTTGAAAAAGTATTTTTTCAGCAAGAATAATTCTGAAGATTTTATTAGCCAATATAGTTTAGACAGGTTTAAGACGGAGCTGAAAAATTACACCAATCATAAGTTGAAGCATATTTTCATTATTATGAAGATAGTTTACGGGAAAGATGACCGCTTGTACGAGACCAATTTAAAACACATTCTCGATCATTGTGTTCAAAATGGTTTCATTTAAAAATCTTAGGTTGATTTTTTTTTTTTTCTCACAAGGTTTGATTTTGCGTTTGTTTTAATTGATATAAAATCTTTACCCTGTGGAATGTGCACCCTAGATTTATGATCAAGGTGGCATATCTTTTTATGAGACTAAATTAGTGAAAAGTAAACGTACCTACAATATCGATTTTCTAGGCGCCAGTTTAAAAGGCACGATGATTTAAAGTTTAAAGTAATAGTAATAAATCGGGTGTACCGATTGAAGTAATAAAGAATCTGTATAAATTATTAAAATATACGTACCTACATATTAATAAATAAATAAAAATCAAATGGAGGTCAAAGAATCAAGCGAAAAGCTCCGATGCCTCCGATCACAAACTTAGTTTGTGTGCATTTTCTCGTCTTGAAATGTGTCTGATGTTGCAATTAAATAAAATACTTAGACTATATTATATTATAAAAAATAAACTCTTTATAATTATTTATTTTACTCTAAAACGAAGAAAATTTTTGAAAAAAACGTAGAGGGAGAAGATTTAAAGGTTCTTTGCCGTACCACGATATTGTTCTTGCCGTGCATATCCGACGGCAATTCAATCTTACGAATAGTTCATGAATTCATTCATAGCTAGCAGCACATGTCGGAAAAACCAAAACAAAACAAAACACTGATTGAAAATTCCGAAAATAGAAAATTGGAAAATCAAGAGGTATTTCCTGATAAGTGATAAGAGATCTCATTTAACTTTGAAGTGCTAATAGTTTTGCAGACTATTAGATTAGCAGTGAAAGTTTGTGTTGTCGAGAAAATGCTGCACTAGAAAGAGTTCTAAGTTAACTCAACATCTCAGTTAACTTATGATCTCTAACACTCAACACTTTCTGGAAAAGTGTTTGATAAGTGACATTCAAGAAGTATTCTTTACTATCTAAACCTCTCAACTATGTGGCGTTTCATATCTCGAGGTGTTCGCGAGTTGAAATACTCTCCTTCTAAGCCTGTTGACTCTACTGAAAATGTGCAGAAACCTGCCATCCTAAAAAAGAAGAAAACCTGTGCTCTGCTCGACTACAAAACTTGGAGTCCCTGCAGCTTCCAGTGGACCAAAACAGGCAAGTCAAAACAGTCTACTCACACAAATGAAGACACAATCAATCAACACCACACATTGTTTGAAGCCTTCGGCTGGAGTGGAGCTATTGTTTTTGGGTGGTATGTGGGACAAAGTCTTCTGAGAAATAGGAATTACTTTTTCAGTAAACAAGATCATGAACAAAGAAGATGTCGTGATTTTAAATACAAAACTTTGTCTGAAGTTGTTACCAAGGTTGTGCTAGCTCAACCCCAGTTAAATTCTATCTTACCCATTGAGTCTTCAAATGCTTCCCGTTCTTTCACTGAAGACAGGATCTTCCATACACCTCAACCAGAGGTACAACAATATGGACCCATCACTAGAGAAGATAACTTTGATGAAGTGGCCATGGAATTGTTGAACGTTCATGCTGAAATGATAGGAGAGTTAGAAAATGTACGTGGACTCAAATTACTGAAGAAGAAAAAGATGACTGATGCTATTTCTCATTTCAAACAAGCAGTCCTGTTGAATCACTCCACAGCAGCTTTCAACCTAGCTCAGTGTTATGAGAATGGCTGGGGCACGGAGCAGGACTTTTCTCAAGCTTTATTTTATTATGAGAAAGCCAAATCCCAAGGGCATGCTTCAGCTATCTACAACCTTGGTGTGTATTATTCTAAAGGTCTTGGAGGACTTGACATTGATGATGACAAAGCTAATGAAATGTTTCTCATGGCCGCTAAGCTTGGACATGTACAAGCGGCTCAACACACAGGTCTCGTCCAGTGTCCTGCTCCATCCCTTGAGGATCTCTCCAAGATGTTTGAAGATCAGAACTCAAAGTCACCATATCCTGGGCAAATCATTGAAGCTATTGAATCTTATATGAAATGCAATGACATAACACCAGATGAGGCATATCATAGTGATGAACCAGAGAGTCCACTGTGGGACACTTTTGTACGGGAAGTGGCTTATAATCGGAACTGTGATGTTAAGGAAGCAGAGCATGACAATGGCAGCACCGTTCCCTTTGTATTCTAAATACAAGAGCTATGGAACTTGATCTGAAGGTGTGTACTTACTATCAAAGGTTGTCTCTAGATCTCTAAATGATCATTATCTGTTGTAACTAAGGTTATGTGAGGTTGGTGTGAGACTGGGTAGATGTTACAATTCCCAACATGTGAAGGGTAAATTTTTTGACCTGTAAATTATTCATATCAGGACATTAAAACCTAATCCAATTGTTGTACATTGAAGGAGCCTACATAACAAACCTTGGTTTACCCACAATCCCTCTTCCACAACTGTGAGAATTTTATGTTTGTTTAACAAAAATGTAAGTTTTATTTATTTTATTATTTTTTAAATTTCTTGTATCTATTTGTTTTGTTTCATTCAACATTGATTTCTCATTAATGATTTTTTCTGAAACTGTAAAATTTGTTACTCATAACTGTCATAACCAACCGACTCTACAAATAAATTTAATTTTTTTTTTCAAATACCAATAAAAATGAGTGTTTGAAAGTAGGTTTTTAATTTATGTTTGGAGATCAGGCTTGTCTTTTTAAATTGATTTCCAAGTTTAATCAAATGTTCATTAACTTGGAGTAGAAGTATGTTTTTTATATATGAAACCTGAGTGAATTCTAAGACTGATAATTTGATTTTTTTGTTAGGCAAAGTTTTCACAGAGCATCTTGATTTTTGTTGTTGGTAAATAGATTTTCATAGTTGGTACAGTTGTAAAAAGTGCATCTACTTAGGTGTGTGTTTATCAATCACACTAAACAGGGTGACAAATAACTAATCAGATGATTAATAATGTTGTTCTGTTTATCAATGACACAATTTATAAAAAAAAAACAGAAATTTCTTGGAAGTAAATACAGATACTATTAAAAGCTAACAATTGACTTTAATTACACAGGGGTAAAAAATCAATTTTTAACTGTGACAAATGCATCCTTAAACTGAATGTACAAGGTACCTAATGAACCTACTTCTTTTTTTCTGGTGAAATTTCTATGTGGGAATGGATTTACACCATCAGATTTTTCATTGTTATTTGACTAAATACACTGTCTTCAAAATATATTTTTACAATAATTGTAAACAAGAAAAATTTCTTTTTCTCCTTTGTGTATGGTGTCTTATCTTTCATTATTAGAACATCCCAGCAATTGATGGCCAATGTGGTTTAACAGATAATTTTAATGAGGAGAAAAAAGTTTTCCATAAAGATTTATACTGTGTAGCACCCTAGTATAGACAGCAGCTACTTAATTAGTAGTGCTTTATTTAGACTGTAGGCTCAAGACAGGGAGTCCCATTACGCTAACAGTTTTGGTTAGACCATAGAACTCAGTACTCTAACTTTTGTATAATAGTTTGTAAAAATGAGTTGAAGTTTTGAATGTCGGGTATTGCGTGAATACCAACACATAAATAGTTAGGTGCACAGTAATTAAATTCAAGCTTGAGCTAAATACACTCCCAGGTGTTCCTTTCAAATCCTTTGGGGTCTGGAAGGTCTGAGGTTAATCTGGGTAGTTGGTACGATTCCCAGCAAATGGAGGGTAAAACCCCCGACAGGACGTACATCAGAATTAGAATCAAATGGTCACAATAGATCTAAATAGAGGTCGGTGGGATAATTTTATGGGGGCTTCTTTTGTGAAACTCCAATCAGTCTATAATAAATAATTAATGCTTTGCAAATGTGAAAATATGTTTTGGGAAAATTATTTTATATCTGGGTATCTATTGAATATGAGATGTTATATCATTCAGACATTCAAAATAGTCCACGGTCCATGGAACTGCGGTTTATGCGAGGAATATCACGGTGTATTCAAAAACGTAGGTATGTATTTCTAATGGTAATTAAAAGTCGTAAAGCATGTGGCAACATGGCGCTTTCTTTATAGTGCTCATATTTCCCGCTGCTTATCCGAGCGCTTTGGTCGCTATTAAAATGCGCGGGAACATGTTCAAGATAAGCGATTGTTGAGATTCGATTTTTCTGATTTTTTTCTCCATTGTTTTGAACTGTTTGAACATTTTAATTTAAATTTATCAACCACTTTGATCACTATTAACTATCAGTAAATAATGTTAAATTGTTGTTTTGTCCTTAAATTGGTGTTTTACTGTATAACCTAGTAAAAGTAAAACCTAAATTTTTTCACTGAGACTTATAGCTGATCCTGGAAATAGGTACCTATTACTAAATACAACCAATAAATTCCATGGAAATAATACTGTAAGGTGGCTAGGAGTTTACTTGGACAAACGCTTTTCATGGGGGGATTATATTCATATGAATATAAAAGAAAGCAGCTGCTGTCTATCAAAGATTGGGAATATCCCCCAACTGGCCAGGAGACATTAAACAGGGAGAAAACCAGTGTCTCACTAGCACTAACCAACAGAGAACTGACACCTAATAAACCAGGCTAGCTTGCAGTTTTCCAAGGGTTTAATTGTTTATAAAGATAAAGTCCATATTACCATTTGTCCATATTACTTAAAGAAAAAGTCCGTGGTTGATTGCAGATAGACATATGTGGTTCAGGACAAGTCAGCTTTCAACTAAAATTCGTTGAAGACCATCAATTCCCTCAGCTGTAGCCAAGCTGGTTACAACAACAAACATTGAGCTGATTTATAAAATTAGGGTAAAACCACTGAGATCATATAACATAGAGACAACCCGATGTATCAGGATTTGTGTCCAAGAGGGACCATCAGCTGTTTTCAAAATCAGTGCAGGAGTTGTAGTAATTTTTCTCTCGTGAAGGGACCGGGTACCTAAACTACCTAATTCTTCTAAAATATATATTTTTACTTTTTTCATACTTACATATTAGTTATTTTTGTCTTTGCTTCTTCTTTTACTTTCATTATTTTCTACTTATTATATAGTAATATAAGGCTTGGTACGTGACGTGAAAATTAAGGATGTTTCTTTATCCGCCACTGCAAGAGGTAAACAAAAAATTCAAATAAATTGAACCAATTAGAAGCCGGGATTTGTTGAAAGAGGGACCACCACCTGTTCACAGTTGGATGCATAAATTTGTTCAACTCGAGATAGGCAAGGATCTCTATGTTATATGATCTCAGTGGGTAAAACTTACAGTAAAATGTACCGATCCATAATTACAAACCTGAATAGAAGATACCATTCATGTACCCCCTTAGATCTTTCTGATGTTGTTGCATCAATAATAAATAATAATATTTGACCTATAAAATTTTGAGACTGATCTATTAAAAGGTGACAAGCCAACTTTGAGAACATGCACTAATTCTTTTAACTATCACCTATCAAACAATATTGAAATTCAGAGAACAATTTATTAGTGTCACAAGAGACAAATAAATATTCACAAGGATTGAAAAAAAATATGTTTTGTTATTGCACTAAAACCTTTTCAATTATTCAATAGAAACACATATTTATGGGATTGATTACATAAAAACTATCATGCAGTAAAGTTTGCCCATTCTAAACAAACTTCAGTGTGAGCCTTAGCTTAGACAAGAAAGCTGGAACTTTTTTGATTGTTTTTGGAACTTTTAGGTACCTACCTATATTAGATTGGATGAATTTAGTTTCATGTCTATGCATTGTCACACTGAGCAAATGTGTTTACAGTGGGTCTAGCAGTTTCCACTCTACTAAGTTTTGTTGGAGTCCCATCACAAGACAAGAACCTGTTAGTAGTCATCTGTAAGTTAATAACTGTTTTTAGATGAATCCCTTTCATGCTTTTGAAGTTCTGCTTAGCAGACATTGGATTTTTAATTTTTAACAAGCTTATAACTATAAAATTAAATTCTTTTTAGATGATGAATAATTTTGAATCAATAACTCATTATTCTTAATTACATTTTTTATGCCTATCACATTTATTATGCTATTTTAATTGTAATTTTGATATTTTAGCTTTAGCCATTCTAAGTCATACTTGGAAGTTATTTATTGACAGTCAAATAAAGTTATTTAGGTAATGAATGATGAACGCATTGAACGCACACTTAGGGGGCCATATTATGAAACACGATTAGTAAATCTAAGCAGACCTTTAGATTTTATCAGCTGACAGATAGGTATAGTAAAATAAGATTTTCCGTCATGAAGGCTGGCCACAGCTCGGTTCTGCCACAGAACTAATACACAATACATCTACAAAGTACAGCTTAGATTACCTCAACAGTTGTTGTCAAGGTGAAAGTTAAGGAATAGTGTCCACTATGATTAACAAATCCTGTTTCATAATTTAGGCCATAGTCTATAATCAATATGTTTGTGAAATATTTATTCTGTGGGATTGAGGAAAATCTTGTTTGAAAATACCAAGCAGCTGACCAACAGTATAAGTAAGTATATGCTAAAAGTCCCAAGTATATTCTAAAAGTCCAATACAATCTGTAAACTTAGAATGATAAATAAAATATCTTACATTATCTTTCAGAATAAAAACCAACAATTTCACATTTAAGAATAGCTCCAAATTGAAGATGGAAGATGTTAAAATGAAACGTCCCTTCAGAGTCTCCATAGAAGGAAACATCGGCTCTGGAAAATCAACACTACTGAAGTATTTTGAGCAGTTCTCAGATGTTGATGCATGTGCTGTAAGTGAAATAGTTAAAAATCAGTTAACCAAACTGATCAGAGCTCACTGCAGGTATCATGTCATTCAAAAATTTAACATTAAATTCAAATCATGTATTTGAATTTCAGCTTGATTGGACAAAAATTTCAGCTTTTGCATTAATTAGATTTCATCCATTTCTAAGCCTGGCACAGCGTAGCTTAACATCATGTCCAAAAATTATATAGAAAATTCCAAGTATGTATGTATGTATGTACGAATTTCTTTGTGGTAAAGCACAAGGCCTCTTCACAATTATTGTGGGTAGCGCAGCATTACTAAGAGCCTCCTTTACATTTCGAATTATTCTATTACATTAATTTCTTTTTACTCTGGTAATGCCGCCACTGGTCGTTACTCATACAAGTAACTTCTCATTTTTCCTCACGAGGTATGAGTGGACCCCGAACATCCAAGTACAGAGCAGAAAAAATCCTCCCCCGCTGGGAATCGAACCCAGGTCACCATGTGTGCAATGCCTAGCGCGCTAACTCGCTCTGCCACAGTGACTACTAGAAAATTCCAAGTATGTATGGAACGTACCATTAAAATTTCAGTTCATTTGGTCTCTTCATTTGTAATTAAGAAATATGAGCTTTTTTTGTTTATTCCTTTACTTACTATTAAAAGTATTAAAGTACATATGTAAATAGCATAATGCTATCTAAAATATCTATAAATGTGCAGTTGTTACTTTTTCAATGTAAATATTAAGATATATTTGTTTAAAAAAATATTTGGTTTTGTTGGATAATAATCATATGCATCATATTTTATCAATGAAAAAAAGCCATTATTTTTATAATAATATGATCATTTACATTCCTCAGGAACCAGTAGAGAAATGGAGAAATGTCCGTGGTCACAACCTACTTCACCTCACATATGCAGACCCAAAGAAATGGAACCTAACTTTCCAACATTACGTCCAACTTACCCGACTTCAGATGCAGACAAAAGTAACTGACAAGAAAGTGCAGCTGTTTGAAAGATCTCTTCAAAATAATAGGTACCTATTTGGATAAAAAAAAATTGTACATATCTTGTAGTTATCTTGTAGTTTATGTATAGAAGCAATCTTATGGAAATGTCAAAATGGAACCTAACTTTCCAACATTACGTCCAACTTACCCGACTTCAGATGCAGACAAAAGTAACTGACAAGAAAGTGCAGCTGTTTGAAAGATCTCTTCAAAATAATAGGTACCTATTTGGATAAAAAAAAATTGTACATATCTTGTAGTTATCTTGTAGTTTATGTATAGAAGCAATCTTATGGAAATGTCATTTTTTACCTACAGAGACCATTTACAAAGAAATTAGTCGGTAGAAAAGAAGATAGCATCTGTGGGTATGTACCTATCTTCTAGACAAATGTCAGCAAATTGATGAATAACTGCAATAACACAGATAGGCGTCATAAGGCCTTTATATAATTATATATCTTAATTTATGAAGTTATAGATAAGTTGAAAGTAAGTTAAAAGTTATCATATTTGTGTTAATCACTTTCGTGATATCACAACTAATCAAATTCATTTTACTAATACTATGCTCAAACTGGGACTTGAACCTTCAGGTTACAAGTCTGCCACCTTATCAATCAAGCTACTGAGGTTGGTTTTGATAAGTTGAAAGTATTCTTATAGTAAATGAATACATGTACATAAATTTATTCCTTTTTTTCAAAACTTCCTAAAACATAAAAATGGCCACTTGAGCCATGGACATAAAACATATATCATATTTATGAAATCACCATGGCAGAGTGAGTTAGCGCGCTAGGCATTGCATGCACGGTGACCTGGGTTCGATCCTCAGCGGGGCAGGCTTTTTTCTGCTCTGTTCTTGGGTGTTCGGGGTCCACTCATACCTCGTGATGAAAAATGAGGAGCTACTTTAATGTGAGCAGCGACCTGTGGCGGAATTATAGGCGAAAACAAGATATTAGGATATTAAAAGATATGGAAAAGTCCTATAATTCTGCGCTACCCACTGAAAATGGTGATATAATAACACAAAGAAACACATTATTATTTTTTTTTAAAATAATAAATACATCATATTTATAGTGTTCAATTTATTGATGTATTCTTCAGGTATTGCTTCGTTGAAATGGCCCATGCTAAAGGCTTGCTGGCCAAGGAATCATACAATGCCATGTGTGAGTGGTATGACTGGATTGAGAACAACATGGACATTGGGTTGGACCTTATTGGTGAGTTATGAAAATCTATTAGTTCTTTCTTCTCATACTAAAAAATCTTAGATCCAACTGAACAAGTAGAAATGTTTGTGGATAAAGACAATAAAATATATTGATGTACATATATGAGAATGAAGGAAAAACAATAAATCAACAAAAAAATTCCTTTAAAAAAACACACACACACACACACAATATTTCCAATATCTGTACAGAATAATAATAATAATAAGATTTATTTCAACATTTTTAAAATCGTCTCTCTTAGTGATGAAATTTCCTTTACGTACTGATGTACTTTTAGGGATAATAACTATAATAAGTCCCATTATTCCAGCAGTAAGCTCAAAACTATATATATTATGTGTTGTCGAAATCCCAAATGGTAATGGTAATGGTGCTCAAAGGCATTTTTATTAACGGAAAGAATCCAATATAAACATTTAACAAGCTATTTAACAAAAAAGGGGAGGATAACTTGTCATGCCGTGGCTGCGTTTTGAACCTGCAACGTCTGGTTTTCCAGACCAATGGTTTGACCACTGCTTTATTTCATTCCCTCAGTGTATCTGCGCAGCTGTCCGAAAACTGTGCACGCGCGCATGTTGGCTCGCAACCGTCCAGAAGAGAACTGTGTCCCGCTGGAGTACTTGCAAAGTTTACATGAGAGGTGAGTGTATTATTATTTTTTTTTTTTTTAAAGATGAGTGTTTCATAGCCTTTTTTATTTCGTAGCCATGAAACAGGAGCTACTGTAGACGCTTGTGGTCTGTGTTGTAGCCTGCCCATCCCGTAGTATGCCTCCCCTCTGATGGGCGAGGAGTGACACAATACTTCCCATTTAGGTATCCCTTACAAACAATTGTAACCAAATTAAGAATACAATTTTTTGTCGGCACGGGGGATCGAACCCGGGACCTTCCGCATGTCAAGCGAGTGCTTAACCATTGAGCTAATCGCGCGCTCATTATCCATAAAAAAGACGGTAGTTGTGCCCCGGAACCTACTTCGCATTAAGGGCACTTTACCTTTACATCCATTCTATTCCTGAAACGTAAAAACTCCACCAGAATTTTCCACTCCAGCCGGGATTCGAACCCGCATCCTCCGGGTCAGCAACCAATGCTCTTAACCACTGAGCCATGCCAGCCTCCGTGGCGTAGCGATTGTGACCACTGCCCGTAGTCCAGAGATCATGAGTTCGATTCCCGGTTGGAGCAAACTTTTCGCACAGCAAATCTGTTCCCTCCGAACATGCGAGGCTGGCAATTCCGGCCCTACCCAGGCTGGGTGAGGTTAATGTGCGTAGCTGGTACGATTCCCAGTGAATGGAGGGTAACACCCCCGTCCTGATCAGGACGTTAAAACCAAATAAAATCGTTGGCGTTAGGAAGGGCATCCAGCCATAAAAAAAGTGCTCCACCCTACCAACCTCAACCATGAGGTTGAACAATGCCGACGCCAATAGCAACATGAACTAATATGGGATAAAGGCAAGGGAGATATATATTTGTTTGTATATATGTTCTTTATTAAAGAGTTTCTTAATAATAATATTTTTCCTTCTCCCAAAAGTTACGAACACTGGCTCTCGGTGAACCCTCCTGCGCCCGTCTTGGTCCTAGATGTGAACCAGGACTTGGGCCAAGTACTATCCCTGTACAACATCAACGCACCGTACATCCTGGGTAAATCCCCCCTGCCTGAATCAGTGCTTGTCTGATAACCGACGGAGGAAAGAGTACACTTTTTCTGAGGAGTGAGTACACTCTCTGTGTATTCTTTTTATATTCAGTATGTGTTTATGAATGCATTTTCAAACAGACGGATAACTTTAAAATATAAGTGCCTTTTAGACAGTTAATAATATTGATATTAATAGCACTGCACTTGAAGTAATGAAAATATTTCGGTTTCAAGTGCAGTATGCTATCAGGAAATGTGGGTTTTTAGTGGGTGGAAATCTCACACCCCAGACTAAGACCTGGGTGTCTTTAAAAGATTTTACTGAACAATACAGTCGAACGTGGATATAAGAGAAACCTGTATATATAAGACAAAGTTCCAGGTCAAATTTGCCTTTCTACGTAAGTGGAAAAATAATCTCTTTATAAGAGAAATCTGGATATAAGACAGAAAAAAATCTAGTCTCTTCAGTTCTCTTATATCCAGGTCAGAGACTGTATCTGTTTAAATTTTACATTCATTAGGTCTCCAGTAGTCTCCATGACCTAGCGGTAGCATGCTCGGCTTACACTCCAGGTGACCCGGGTTTAAATCCCGGCGGGGTCAGATTTTTTCGGTCTCTGTACATTGGATGTCGGGGCCTACCGTAGCCTCGTGAGAACAATTGGGGTATTTGTAGAGTGGGCAACGACCAGTGGCGGCATTACGAGATGGATATTGGAATATGATGGTTGGTTGGAGATATGATGCATTAGCATTAGTTTCGTAATGTCGATGCTACCCATTAATTTTTTTAACATAATAAAAAAATGTGACACAAATAACTAGTAAAAAAAAAACTTTCATTAGGTATGTATTTTAGTATTAGTTATGTTACCATATTTTAGTAATAAGGTTGTATTACATAATGATTAAAAAGATTTTGTGAAATGATAATCTAATAAGGTATGTATGTCTGTGTTGTATTGCATGCCACCTGTATCTGAATGTTATCATGTTAAGTAATAAAATATGATCTAAATATCAACCTCTGTAGAAGGATTTAATTTCTTTTTTTAATTGAGTATTGTGACCCTTGTTGAACTTTCAACGCTCATATAAAGTCCATTTTCAAGAAAAAAAAATGATGTCTACTACTCTTTTTCATTAGATATTTAGGTAACTCAAAGTTTTAAAAAAAACACCGTTTGACAAGTAAGTAATCCAGGTATAAATTTTAACAAACAAGATTTACACAATTTAAAAATATTATATTTATAATTTAGAAATACTTGGATTTACAATGTCATACGAGTATACCTAGTATTTCTAAATTGTTAATTCTGTTTTTTTAAAGGCTGACTATAGAATATTATTACAATTACAATTAAGTTAGTTAGCATCAATGACCAGTTCTCGTTTTGCCACTGAAGTTAAGCAACGTCCATCGAGGTTGGGATTTTGATGGGTGACTTCTCGGTCCCACTCAGCTTGGGTGTGAGATTAACGTGATTAGCTGGTTTGTGAGTTTTTAGCGAATGGAGGGTAAAATTAACGTCGTGATATGACCATGCAGTTGAAAGCGAAAACTCTGAAATGATTGTAAAGTTGAAAGTCTGAAATTATTGTAATTTTATAATAATGAATTATGAATTAATTATTTTTTATTATTGTACTGACCGGTACAGGTTTAATTAATTATTAACAACCAGGTAGATATTAATCTTAATCTACCTGGTTGATGATATTATTGATAATAGTTTAAACATGGATTTCATATTTACATTTATTATTAGGTAAAGTCACATTTTCTTATTTTTATATTGTTTCAATTAGTTATTAAATGTAATTTTTCGAGATTTTTTGTGTGAAGGTATTTCGTCCTTACCCTATGATTTTTTTTCTCATTATTTGATAATTCAACAACAGGTTCTATTCTTATTGTCTTTTTATCTTTGATTATATTAAAGTTGTGTATTTCTCAACATCTATGGTCAATGGTCATGGAAACAAGTGTTTATTTTATATTCCAAATTTAAATACAGGGTCTTCATAAAGTCTCACCCAGGCCTAGGTTTCTCGAAAACGACTCAGAATATCAAAAAAACGCAAAAACCCGTATTCCTTTATATTTAGGGGGATTGATTTTCAGCCAAATTTTTTTTGCCTACACGGCCCCAGTCAGGCTGGGCATGGACCAACTTTAAAATCTTAAATAGAATGGTATGTCTTGTGGCATATTGTTTTAAAGGTCTTATTGAGAGAAGTTGATTACAATAAGTTTCAGTGTGCTACAACTTACCGTTCTCGAGATACAGGGTCGGACGTCCTGCGTAATATCCATATATTTTGACCTATAACTCGTTAACCGTAAATTATGGAGAAAATTTTTCTTGTTAATAATAACTCCTTATGGCAAGAACTTTCGAACAAGTTAAAACTTGATTTGTTTTTTCGTTAAATTTTTTTCGACTGTTCGTCCGGCTTGCCGACGAAACCGACCAAAAACTAACATCAACAGAGTATGTCGAGTTATAACTTGTTCGAAAGGTCTTGTCATAAGGAATTATTATTAACAACAAAAATTTTCTCCATAATTTACGGTTAACGAGTTATAGGTCAAAATATATGGATATTACGCAGGACGTCCGACCCTGTATCTCGAGAACGGTAGGTCGTAGCACACTGAAATTTATTGTAATGAACTTCTCTCAATAAGACCTTTAAAACAATATGCCACAAGACATACCATTCTATTTAAGATTTTAAAGTTGGTCCATGCCCAGCCTGACTGGGGCCGTGTAGGAAAATAAAAATTGGCTGAAAATCAATCCCCCTAAATCTAAAGCAATACGGGTTTTTGCGTTTTTTGCTATTCTGAGTCGTTTTCGAGAAACCTAGGCCTGGGTGAGACTTTATGAAGACCTTGTATAAGGTGTAGCTTGAAAATAATTTATAAAATTGTTCATTTTACATTTACATATAAATAAATTAACAATGACCTACAATAAAACTTCTTGGAGTGTCTTCTTGGATAGTTATTTTTCATTCGAGCAACAGTATTTAATACTGACTAAATTAATCAACCCAAGGATTGAAATTCAACTCTCTATCTCTCCCTCTCTCTCTCTCTCCCCCCCACCCTCTCTCTCCCTCCCTATATCTCCCTCCCTCCCTCTCTCTCTCTCTCTCTCTCTCTCTCCCTCCCTCCTTCTCTCTCTCTCTCCCTCTCTCTCTCTCCCTCTCTCTCTCTCCCTCCCTCCCTCCCCCTCGCTCCCTCCCTTCCTCTCTCTCTCCCTCCCTCCCTCCCTCCCTCCCTCACACACACTTGTCTTTAGTTATAACTGATCTTCCTCTCTCTTTCTCTCCCAATTTTTTTCTCTCTTTCTCCTCCCTTCTTCTTGCACTCACTCGTCTCTACTCTACTTCTTTCTTATTTATCTCCTCTCTCTCTACCTTCCTCTTTTTTATTTATATACCCCCCCCCTCTCTCTAACTCTCTCTCCTCTCTCTCTCTCTCCCTCTCCCTCCCCTACCCTTCCTTCCTACACAGAGTGTCGAATGCAGTATCAAAAGAAAACTGTCAAACTGACATCCTTTACTTTTATCCTCAATATTCCACAACCCCCCCCCCCCTTCTCTTCCCAATTGATTTCAGTAAAACGCGCCCTCTTCATTCAATAGATAGCGAGAGAGAAACTGTAAGGTTGTAGACTCTTTGGTCCACAGTCTGTCTCGAATAAACTAGGGGCGGAAATAATAGACGTTTTTGTAATACCTCTGTGGCAATAAGTCACGGATTGCGTACTGTGATAGGGAAAACCGACGCTTAGCAATGATTTGTGATACAGAATTTGTCTATTAATTTCGCCCTAGAAGTAAACCGAGGCCCGAATTATGAAACAGGATTAGATTTATCTGAGTGGACACTCTGGCTGGTATGCAGAGACGTTTTTTTTATCCCTATAGGGTTCACTATAGGGTGGTCCCGAGCTTGCTATAGGGAAAACTTCGACCTTGACAGTTATTTTTTCAAGAGACAGCTGAATGCGCATGCGCACAGGCGCTTCAAACAAACGTCTCTGCATAACAAAATCAGCTGAAGGGACAAATGACCCAGGCATCCCTACAGTGAGGACTCTGCATACCACCATATCACTTACCACAGGCTATAGTGCGCTGTGATTGGTTGAAATTCCCACTAGAGAGCGCGTTAAGAGATAGTTTCTAGATTAAGGCCCCCAAGTGTATAGTTGCTAATGTACAGATTAAATCAATCGACTTTATACACAATGAAATGCCTAATGGCCGTGCTTAATCAGGCTGTTAGTGACGATGCATTGTACACTATGTCTCATCCTGTTTCATTGAACCACCGACCTCCAGGTCACAAGTCCGCCGCCTTATCCATCAAGCTACTGAGGTCGGTGTGTTACTGGTTACATCCAGTATCATAATACCGAAGAGGCTGAGGTACAAATTGAAATGATTAATGAGGAGACACCCGCGCCCCAGCCTTGGGAATTTTCTTTTGGAATTTTTATGTGAGAAAATTTCTGAAAGAAAAAAAAAATGTTCCAGACCCAGGGCTGGAAAGTTTCAATAACCTGATTTGCAAAAAGTTGATACAAACTTTAATAATAATAACACTCATTAGCGGAAGATAACCACCAGGCGAGGTTGATGCTCAAAGCATTCTCTACCACCTAGAGCAGTCTGGCTCGGGGACTATAATTAGGGAGTAGACCAGCATTGGCTTGGTTCTGGGGGCTCTTGTCAATTATTAGCCTCCTTGTAAAGACAGTCGTAGAAGTGCTGAGTCATTCCTCCACTGTCTGGCTACCATTGTTCACGATGACGCCACCCTATGATGGTGATGATAATGAATCCTCAGAGTCTTATTATTATGAAGTCACAAACTCAAATTAATGAGGAAAAGATTAATGCACTGGGTGGGATTCGAACCAACGGATCCCTACACTCCTTGGATTACCAGACTAGCGCATTAACCACTTGACTACTAGTGCACAGTATTGATGGTTAAGGTGCCAGTATTGTTTAAGTTTAGGTGGGTCTCACAATGTAGGAGTAAGAGTCCCAGAACCAACCAACCTCAACGATTTGGAAGAGGTTGGCCAAAATGCGAAAAAGAAGATTGTTCTAGTTGAGGTCATACCCAAATTTCGGGAACTCCACTATGAGTAATTCTGACATTGGTCTTTATGATTTTTACAAAATTAGACTTGATCGATTTTTTATTTTTGAGACTTGCACGGTTGGTGGTTCCCAGAACATTCATTTTTTTACAGGAATAGGGTGTTAGCCCAATGCCTAACCTAGAAAAAAGGAGGGTTTGTTGTTGTTCCAGTGTCCAGAATCCAGAAACAACAGTGATACGAGAAGAGATTTTTTATGTGCACTACGAGTTTTAATGCGACATTATATTTATCTGTTTTCTTTTCTGTTTATACTGATGCTGATTAACCGACCTCAGTAGCTTGATCGATAAGGCGGCGGACTTGTAACCTGGAGGTCGGTGGTTCAAGTCCCTGTTTCAGCGTAGATTTAGTAAAGCTAGTTTGAGCAGTTGTGATATCACGAAAGTGATTAACACAAATATGTAATTTTAACTTTACAAAATAAGGATGAAATTCATAGACAAAATCGTATTAAAAAGTTCGAGTCATTTCTTACATTTTACCCTTTTCAAGCAATCGAGTCGCTGGAAAACGTTTGGACAGATATGGGACTAGCCTGCCAAATGGCACTAGATATGGGACTAGCCTGTCAAATGGTACTAAATAATGGACTAGCCTGCCAAATGGGACTAGATATGGGACTAGCCTGCCAAAGAAAAATCATTCTGATTTCACCTTGAATATGATGTTCAATAAAGGCTTATAATTATGACCTCAATGAATAAGTGAATAAGGAAAAAATGAAGGGCTGCCTGGAAGAACCACCTATGTTACTTTTACGATTTTTTTTTTTTTTTTTTTTTATGCAGAACAACAACCCATGTGTTGTCTTTCATAGCGTAGTGAAGTCAGAATTTGGAAAAAAGGTAGGTAATGCGTGCTGTGGACACCAATTTTTACTTTAAACCTCTTTCCTGAAGAGTACTATAAGTAACATAGGTGGTTCTTCCAGACAACCCTTCAAAAACTCCACCATCCAGCCCTGATATCTACTGATGGAGGAGGAAAATTAGCAGGAGAATCATTTGAGCATGAAAACATTTCAGTTTTTTTTTTTCCTTTCGTATAATTTTTATTGGGATTATTCGAGGATTATATTGGAGATTCGTTGTAAATTTTGTTTTAAACGGTAATTAATTATCTATTATGATTTTTATAAAAGTACCCGGAGCGTGAACTACTTTTTTCATTTGACGGTTTCTGTGGTTGTTCCAATAACTTTATTTTTTTTAAGAGAAAACTTTTTTTTAAGAAATAGCCGACCTCCGTGGCTCAGTGGTTAAGAGCATTGGTTACTGACCCGGAGGTTGCGGGTTCAAATCCCGGCCGGACCAAAATTTTCCGTTTCCGTTTTTTTTTTTTTTTTTAAGGGAAGACTTGGTTTGGTTCTCGTTAGAAAACCCAAGCTTGGATTTCATCGGCATAAAATTTCTGACTTCTTGGTTTCGATTTCGTTGTCTTAACGCTCGAGCTACTGAAGTCGGTTTTAATTTTTTTTTTTTTTGTGTCCTACTGTGGCAGGATTCTCATTAATAAGCTCTTCCACCCAACCGACGGAGAAGTGGCTCTGTACTCAAGCTTCAAGTAACGAACCACTTCAGAAATATCCTGATTATTCATAGAACACTATTCATAAGGGTTAGGTGGAAGAGATAAGGGTTGGCTGGAAGAGATTGCCATAGGCAAAACCCCTCCTTTAGTTAAGACATATGTATATATATATTTTTTTTTTTTTTTTTTTTTTCTTCATTTTTTTCTCTTTACTTCTTTTCACATTGTATATTAATTTGTAATTATCTGTGTTGTCGTATACCTATGTCCTCATTAATAAAGTGTAAAATAATAATAATGACATCGACTGTTGACTGTTAGTTCTTGACTGTGTCATTTACTAACATTGAGGTGTTTGATATTCACTGATTACAAGAACACCAATTTTGCAAATATTTGCCACCTCTTGTGTTCCTTTCTTTTTAGGTCAAGGTAAATTAAATTGGATTCAATTTGTCTCTGACCTTTTATTATTTACTGCCGTGGTTAATTATTATTATTATTATAAAACCTGGTTGCAGGGTTTCAGATGAAACACCATACAATTAACAGTGCGACCTAGTAAGATCTCTTATGACCAGGGAAAAAATCTATTAGATTGTGGGCAATTAGAAAAATAAAATTAAATTTGAATAATATTTTGGAGCCTAAAGATGTTACCCTTGGCAATTCAATTCGGTATCTACGGTTTTTTGTGGTTAATTTTTTTCATTTTTTTTTTATATCATAAAATTCACATCATACCATTTGCATTACTTGTAATATATAAGAAGGTTCTTCGATTTTGGTTTGTTAATTTTAAGTCAATATTTGTATACATTTATTTATAAATCCGACCTCAGTAGCTTGATTGATAAGGTGGCGGACTTGTAACCTGGAGGTCGGTGGTTCAAGTCCCGGTTTCAGCGTAGATTTAATATCACGAACGTGATTAACACAAATATGCACTATTTGTACCTACTACCTAAAGTATAAGAAGGTTAGGTTTTGATGGTTAGTTAATTTCACGCCAATCTTTGTATACTTATATTTTTATAATCAAAATTTATTTTATATATGTCACAACATCATTTTATATTTATTTGTTTTATTTTTTCAATACATCGCAACTCGAACCCCGCCCCCCCGAGTGTAGTCACTGCTGGTGAACGGGCATAACCTGTGACATACCTATGTCACCTGTGATATTTATTCCAAACTATTTTATTTATTCTATACGAGAGGCACTTACCATTCTCTGGAGAACCATTAATTAGACCTGACCCTATGGTGCAGAGTGGGGACTTCCTTGTTTTGCTCGCTTTTACTGTTCTTCTTTATTATTATTCTGTCCCGGTAGCTCAGTGGTAAAGGCGGCACCGTGTCAATCCACAGATTCCAGAGGTCGCGGGCCCGAAACCCAGCCGGGACATGACAAGTTATCTTCATATTTGGGATTTTTACCATATAATAATACGTCTTGGGCTTAGTGCTGGAATAATGGGACTTAATAGTCCTAATCGGGCAGTATAAATCAGGCGATATTATTATTATTTTTAGTCATCGTGGCATAGTGCACTAGGATTGCACGCAAGGTGACCTGGGTTCGATTATTATTATTATTATTATTATGTTTGATTTAATTCTCAGGTTTTTTCCTGGATATCTTTATGATAATGTACGGGATTTCTCCAAGCACAATCATCATTCATGACTCAAAAATTTTCTGACAATTCTGGTGGTATTCAGTATAACAGCTTTCTGCATTAGTTTGTAAAGGTTCTTCGATAGCTCCAGTATCTCCATACTCTTGTGTAGTTCTTTTGGTATTACTCCTGTGGTTGAAATGACAATAGGTATTATTTTTACTGAGTTAAGCTGCCACATTTTCTTTATTTCATCTGCTAGTTCCATGTACTTTCTCTTTTTTTCTGCTATTGTGTTGATAACATTGTGTGTGTTAGGGATTGCAATGTCAATTATGTAAGCTTCTTTTAAGATTTTATCTCTCACCACTATATCTGGTTTATTACAAGCAATACTGCGATCAGTCAAGATCGATCTATCGTAATATATGATGTATTTGTTTGTTTGTATTACTGGTGGTGCTTCGTACTTGTAATATGGAACTTTTTCTTTTTCTTTTCTTGATATTACTCCCAATTTGTTGCATATGTTTTGGTGTAGTATAGCAGCCACTTGGTTATGACGATAAAGGTAGTCATTTTGGGACATAGACTGCATCCTGAAGTTATATGTTGAATCGTTTCAGGTTTTTCACGACATTTTCGGCATCTGTCATCTCTAACGTTTGGATCCTTTACAATGTATTTCAAATAGTTCTTGGTTTTTATAACTTGATCTTGTATGGCGATAGCAAATCCCTCAGTTTCCGGAAACAATTCCCCACTCCTGAGCCATGCGTTCGACGCTTCAATGTCGACATGAGGTTGGTCCAGTTCGTGGGGGTGTCTCCCGTGTAAGATCTTTGCTCGCCAGTCTTGATGTTTTTCCTGATTGCTGTATATTTTCTCATTCGGTTGTTCTATTTCTTCTGAGAGATTTAAAGGGGTGTAAGAGTGATCTGATGTGCATATACTTAAGTGTAGAGGTGATGTTTCTTTTCTTGAGTGAAAATATGTTTTGAGTAATTTAACTTGTCCACTGTGTAGGTTTTGGATGTCTATCAGCCCCCTTCCTCCTTCTGCCCTTGGTAATGTTGTGCGTATTGTGCTTGATTTTGGGTGATGTTTTCTATTTTTTGTAAGCTCTGTTCTTGTTTTTCTCATTATTTCTTCCAATTCTGTGTGTGTCCACTTAATTATACCAAATGAGTATGTTAGTACCGGAATCGCTAGAGTGTTAATGGATTTAAAGAGGTGTTTACTGTTGAGCTCTGATCGACATAATTTACGTATTCTACTAACATATTCTTCAGTTAACTCCTCTTTGGTAGATTTATGGTCGATTCCTCTGGCTTGTTGATATCCTAGGTATTTATACAGATCTTGTTCACTCATTGATTCTATTAGTCCTCCTTCTGACAGTTGAATTTCACCTAGCTGACATTTTCCTTTATCTATATTAATCACTTTGCACTTGTCAAGACCAAATGTCATACATATATCTTTGGAAAATTGTTCTACAAGTTTGACAAGTTCTTTTAGCTTATCATGGGATGTTGCATAGAGTTTTAGATCATCCATGTATAGTTGGTGTGACACGGTGTGCTTTACTTGGTTATTATTCAGGGTGTATCCTATTTTTGTTCTATTGAGTAGTCTAGAGAGGGGGTTTTGAGATAAACAGAACCATAACGGACTCAAAGAATCCCCTTGATATATGCCTCTTTTTATTTTGATTTGATTGGTGGTTATAGATATCTGCTTTGTTGTAAGGTGTAAGGTTGTTTTCCAAGTTTGCATCATTTGGTTAAGACATTCTACCATTGTTGGGTGAACTTTATACAGTTGTAAAACCTTAATTAACCACGCATGAGGTACACTGTCATAAGCTTTCTGGTAGTCCACGTAACAGCACGCGATTCTTTTGTTTTTCTTTTGGACTTCTTTAAGTATTACGGAGTCTATGATTAGCTGCTCTTTACATCCTTTAGCCCCTTTTCAGCATCCTTTCTGTTCCTCGCACATTATATTTTGTGTTTCTATGTGATCATTGAGAATTTTGGTGAGGCATGCTGTCAGGATCTTATATATTGTTTGAAGGCATGTTATTGGACGGTATTTTGCTGGGTCTGTGGTTATTATTATTATTATTGAATACTTTATTAGAAAGACAAGTACATACAAAGAGGTAATGAAAACAAATGAATTAGAAAATGGATAATAAAAACAAGAGAAAAGAAAATATATTAATGCTTTATATACAAATGTCCTAACTAAAGGGGGGTTTATTGCCTATGGCAATCTCTTCCAGCCAACCCTTTTGGTGGAAGAGATCCCCAGCAAATAACAAAGAGGAACACATTTACTCTTAATTATTATTTATTATTATTAATATTACATTACAGATATTATTGTTGTTCTTGTTATTGTGTCAAGATCAGTAGCTCGATCGTTAAAGCAGAGGTCTTGTAACCTGGAGGTCGGTGGTTCGAGACCCAAACGTGGGGAGTAATTTTATGGCATCACTTTGTTATTTAAACAAATATAATGACTTACCGACCTCAGTAGCTCGATCGATAAGGCGGCGGACTTGTAATCTGGAGGTCGGTGGTTCAAGTCCCGTATTCAGCGTGGATTTAGTAAAGCGAGTTTGAATAGTTGTGATATCACGAAAGTGATTAACACAAATATGATAACTTTTTTTTTTAATATCATGACTTTTTAATTTATATCAAGTTGGGATAGGTCCAGAAACAGGTAATGTTTGTTGGTAAATATGAATCAATTAATATCACTTGTGACCCAAATTCATATTCAATCAGTTGATCCTATATCAGCCTAATTACAGAATTAATTTCCTCAAATAACAACTTCATCACCTGATCTGAATCAAAGATTAATTTAGGGTGAACTCATTTTGTGACCTGATGGGTAACAGAAAGTAGGTTATTTGTACAGCTTGACGGAAGGTGATTTTCAGTTATAAAAAGCGTCCCTTGAAGTTTGCTTCTATTATTTTTGGTTTTGCTTTTTGAAGTGGTGCTTCGATCCAAAAAATAATTTCGTCAAAAAAAGATGTTGAAAGTGTAAAAAAAAGTTTTAACTTGGAAGTGTCTCATGAAAATTATTAGATTTAGTTTATACCCCGCTACCTGATTATTAAATTATAGTTTTTAATTTTAGACTTCCTCAGGCTCAAAAAACGGCCAAAGTTTTGTTACAGAAATATTTATTGAAAAAGAAATAATGCAGTTTCCTCTAGTTGGTTTAATTGGGTTCATCTCCATGTTTTATAAGGTAAGTTATTGGATTTGGTATTTATTTTATTATTATTATTATTATTTTTTTTTTTTTTTAATACGTGATTAAGATGTAAATTTTCTATAAGAACCAACTACAAAAAAAGGTAGGTAATAATTAATTCTTTTCTTAAAGAGTCGAAATTTTTATAAAATTACATGCATGATCTAATAAGTAGATAATAAATTATATTATAGTAATAATGTTTATTATAAATACATGTTCTTTTCTTCTGTGTATTCCTTTATAAGTACTGTTGTACTTTTTAGGAACGATGTACAAATAATTTTTATTAGTTATTTTCTTTGTTCCTGTTCTTTTTTTATGTTGTTTTCTTCAAATATTATTGTTTGCATAGTAAAAAGCAAAATAATTTTAATTTAGATGACATGTTTCGATAATTATACAAAAAATAGATTCCCGCTACCAGAGTCCACATTTTGACTTTAGTATTTTGCTATCACCCATTTAACTCTTTGCGGCACGGTGGTCCCAAGGAGGACCACATAAAATGGGACCCTTACTGCACGGGCCCTCCTGACTTGTTGTGCCCTGTGAAAGCTACGACAATGTCCGACTACAGCCGAAAACTTTTATCCAATAGGAAGAAGCTTGAGTGGTCCCTGGCTGAGTGAAGCGTGCTGAGACGATACTAAAGACAGTTCTCATATGGACCACCGTGCAGTAAGGTACATTTTCCAAGTGGTCTTTCTGGGGACCACCGTGCCGGAAAGGTTATTCAAAAAAATCCGACCTGTGCCGCAAAGAGTTAAGCAATCAACTCTTTTCTTCAACGTCAATTCTTAGCACCACAATTAATTGATTCTTTCAAAGAGCCGAAATTTTAGTGATGATCTAATAAGTTATAAATTATATGCATTGTAAAAGGCAAAATAATTTTAATTTCGATGACTTGTTTCGATTCTTATACAAAAAATAGACACCTTCTTCTTTAGTCCCCATTTCGACTTTTAGTATTTCGCTATCACCCATTTGAGCAATCAACTCTTTTCTTCAACGTCAACTCTCCTCTTAGCACCACATTCATAATCACCGTCAATAGTTGTTCTTCTCTCCCCTCAGATATCCGGACTCTCAGCAGAACAAGATGTCCGCAGAGGATTGGAGCGAAGGTCCCCCTTGGATGTAGAACTGGGCCCTGTGAAGTTCAACATCAATTCTCCAGGTGGTGCTGCATTCAGCCACGCCCTAGGCAGTGGAGGAGCAGAGTCCCTCCTAAGCAACATAGAGGGCGGAGCTTCTGGAGGGAGTGGCTTCACCATGGGCGTCAACGGAGGTGCCGGAAGTGGCCTACAAGGCGGTGCCAAGTGGAGTGGTCCAGGAAGCAGCTATCAGTTTGAGAGCAATGGAGGTACTCGGTTAGCTGGAGGTGGAAATGGCGGAAGTGGCGCTATAAAAGTTATTGGTGGAGGTGGTGTTGCCTCGAATGGAAATGGTGGAGGAAATATGAAGCTCCCCAGTAGTGGAGGAGGTGGTAACAACTGGTCCGCTGGGGGTGCTATGGAGAGAGCTGCAGGTGGTGTTGACATGGAGGCTGACGGTACAGGTGGAGGCAGCTTTACTACACAAGGAGGTAATGGAGGTAGTAGCCAGTATAGTTTTGGAGCGGGTAGCGGTAGTGGACTAGCAGGAGGAGTAGGTTTGCAAGGAGGACTGGGTGGATCAGCGGGAGGCGGGAGCTCTGGTGGGTTGAAGATAGTCAGCGCCGGAGATTCAGGAGCAGGAAGTACAATCAATCTTGCTGGAAACGGTGGTGGTTTTGGTCAGGGCAGTGGAACGAATGGTGCGCAAATAGGTCTGCAAGCTGGTGGAGGGTCCAGTGGTCTGGGGATGTCAGGTGGCTCTAGTGGATCGGGGTTTTCCGTGGTGGTTGATAGAGCAGGTCAAGGGAATCAGAGGCTCCAAGGGAGCGGAGGTGCGGGGTTGCAGGCAGTAACGTCTGGAGGTGAGTTCTCCATCGGCGGAGGAAGTGGAGGTGGTGGGTTCGGTGCAGGGTATGGTAATGGTGGGGGTTTGAGCTATAGACCATATGGTAGTGGTGGCATAGGAGGAGCTAGTGGAGTCGGGGGAGGAGTCAGCGGCTTAGGAGGAGCGGGCAGTGTTGGATCGGGTCTGGGCTACGCTCAAATCAACCCTGGTGGCGGGATCAGGTTCTCTCATAGCCAGGGTAATGCAGGAGGACTCGGCATTGGATTGGGACATCATGGGTTTGGGTTGGGGTTAGATAATGCATTGCTCGGGGGTGGTGTAGGAGGAGGTTTGGGAACTGGGTTAGGGGCTGGTCTAGGCAATGGTGGTGGTTTCCAAGTTGGCTTCGGAAGGCCCACACTCTTAGGGGGATTGTTTGGAGGATGAAAAAAATAAATCTGTACGAAGTGTTGGTATTATTTATTTTTACGAGTCTTTCGAATCAAATGTTAGGTCTATGTGGATTTGAGTTTGATAGATTTAATGAGATTTTAGAAGCGCTGTGTTGTTTTTCTACGCTTCGATTGGCTCAGACGATAGTGCTACTCGACGAATCAGGCTGGCAGAAATTAGTTTAAAACTTTTCTTACCTTTGGAACATAATGAAAAGTTATTTATTGTATGTAAATATTTGTAATTTTTATACAATACTTGTTTAAAAACATTAATATTTTAAACCTCTAAAGGTTCACCGAGTCTTTTGTTTAATTTTTTCCATCAGGTTGTTTCTCTTATCTCCAACTGAGTGACCTACTCTCAGAGAGCGTTAAGTCCATTATTTTAACTTACAGAAGCAGAAGAATTTGGGGATGATTTTGAGTGGAAACGAAGAAAACTGCAGAGGTAAGTAAGCGGATGGTTAGGGGAGGCGGGTGGAAGTTAAATAGTGGAGGTGGTAGCTGGATAGGAAAAGAGGAGGGAGGCTAATGAAAGTAAATATGCAGAGGAGAAGAGGAGGGCAGTGGTGGCGGGGGTGAATTACTTTCACCAGTGGAGGTGACAAACGGGGACAGGGAGAGTTTTGGGTGAAGAGGGTGCGTTTTTTCTACCATGGAGTTTTTCACAATGGTCCCTACTGTTCCCGAGTGATAGGTTAATGCGCTTATAAAAATGCATTCAGGTGTTAAGGTGACGTGGGAGGATAGGGGGGTGGAAACTTTGGCCGGGAGGGATGCGAATTTTTTGTGAAGAATGGAGGTCTGAGGACAAAGGTTTCGGCGAGAAGGGGTTTGAAGGTGTACAGGTTGGAGGAGGAAACGTTCTAGGGTGTGGAGGTTGGAGGGGGAAGGGTGGTTTCAGACTGACGGTCTCTAGACGCTCGATCATACAATCTCCTGTACAGTTCAGCACTTTTCACGCCAGACTCACAGTGGCGTAGACTGGGACTCTCAGATTGGGTTGAGCGACAGGTCTACCACACCAAGTTATTATGTCTTTTTTGGGATTCTTGAATACAAATATCCTCAGTACGCTAAAAGTGTAAACTTACAAGTCAAAAACTTCAAAGAAACTGTTAGAAAAAGGCAAAGAAACTGTTAGAAAATTGCAAAGAAACTGTTTGAAAAGGGCAAAGAAACTGTTGAGAAGGGCAAAGAAATTGTTAAAAAAGGGCAATGTACCCACTTTACAGGCGGCATTGCCTCAGGCATGGATGGACGTTAAACTTCCTAGGACGTTGATCCCGATAGCATAGTGGTCAGGGCATCTGCCTGGTAATCCAGAGGTCGCGGATTCGAAACCCAGCCGGGACATGACAAGTTTTCATCCCATCTGGGATTTTGACCGCATAATAATACGTCTTGGGGTTACTGCTGGAATAATGGGACTCCTTTTTTAAAGGTAATTGGGCCCCGGAACCGTTTTCGCATTACTTCAGGACACTTTACCTTTACATCCATGCCATTCCGGTAACGGAAAAACTCGGTTAGAATTTTTCCGCTCCGGCCAGGATTCCACCTCTAGGTCAGTAATCAATCATCTTATCCACTGAGGTTTATTATGGGACTCCGTAGTCCTTTTTAAATTTGACACAATAAATAAGGGAATATTATTATTGGTGTTACTTTGGGTCGGCATTGGTCAACCTCTTCCACATGATGAGGTTGTTTGTTTCTGGCACTCCTATACTTCCATTTTTTACGACTTGATGCCTTTCCTCACGCCAACAATATGTGTTATTGTCTTTTGACCCAACATGGCTGGTACCCTATCTGTTCAAACTCCCCCAGCGAGACGTGTAACTCCACCACTGTAAAATTAACTGGCTATATAATTACCATTTACTCGATATAGGTATTTATATAGGTCTAAGTACCTATACAATTACCTACGTATCTAATTTTACCTTCTAGTTCACCAATTCTTTTATTAAAATTAATGTTTAAGCTGAAGCTTTTTAATTAGTGCGCCTATGTAAAGTATACATAATTATCTATGCATGAAAAATATAACTCTTCATAACTGCTGTCATATAACTTTTTATTGTGAATTATTTAGGGACAGTTTGTTAAACCTTTTTAGGATATAAAAAATAAATCCTTTATATATTTAAAAAAAAACCCACCACGAAGATTTGAAATGTAAATAAAGTTAAATAAAAGACTAAAAAAATGTCTTATTATTTCACAATTTAGGTGGTATTTCATCTTAACATTTCTTATTTTCTTTACAGCCCCCAATAATATTATATCCCTTGCCTTTACCCCGTGTTAGCTTACGTTACTATATTTGGGTCGGCATTGTGCAACCTTATGGTTGAGGTTGGTTAGATGTTTGGTTGTACATGTACGTACAGCCCTGAATTATACATAACAGTAATAAAATTCCGTGTTCGTAAGATAGTTACAGGTAAAGTCTATGATTCCATTTTGGTTTTAACGTCCTAACCGTGTTTCTGAACTCCATCGTCCAATCGATACCTAGGAATCGTACTAGCTATCCATATAAATCCCTCCCAGCCTGGATTGAGCCGAAAATGCAAATCCTAACTGTTCTTTAATTGATAAGCAGCAGAATTTTTGTCGGAAAAATTCTGCCCAAACCGAGGATCGAACTTGAGATATCTGAAGCTCGGGCAGTAGTCACCTAGTGTATAATGGCAGTAGTCGCCGTGATACCCGATGTAATGTTTTGAACGGTTCCGGGATCATAATTATGTTCAGGGAGAGAGGTGGCTTTTAGTGAGGATGATGCACAGTTGTCCGCATCTCAGTACTCACACTGTTCACTAGGGTAAAATCTAGTGTTTGTCTACAGATTTTACCACCTCTCCTAAAAAAAGTGTATAATGTACTAACTATAGTAGAAAGCTACTCATTTTTCTTCCAGTGGTGATGTGGACACTGGACCTTCACTTGAATTTCTTTCTTGTTCTAAATCCACAGTTGAAATGGGTCCCCAATGCTCAATTAGAGAGCAGATCGTGTTCTTTAGAAAATGAAAGTAATTTGTCTGTTGTTCAAGTCGTACTTTTTAGATTTTAATTTCCTGCCTCTTTCTCTCCACCTCTATCACTCTCTCCGTCCCTCTCTTTCGCCCCTCTCTCTCTCTCTCTCTCTCTCCTCTCTCTCTCTCTCTCTCTCTCTCTCTCTCTCTCTCTCTCTCTCTCTCCGCCTCTCTCTCTCATTAGTGTGCTACCTAAATAGATAGTTTTTAAAATATGATGGACTGATGAACCCGAGTCTTATGGTCACCGACTCTGAGACATACAATAAACGTAGCTCCACCATGGTTAGACTTAGAAAGTTGAAATTTCATACCGATTTAGTAGTACATGTCACCGTAGCTCAGTGGTAACGGTGGCACTCTGTGAATCCAGAAATACCAGAGGTCGCGGGTTCGAAACCCAGCCGGGGGAAATGACGAATTATCCTCCCATTCGGAATTTTTACCACATAATAATATGTCTTGGGCTTACTGCTGGAATAATGGGACTTAATAGTACTAATCGGGCAGTAAAAAAGGCGATATTATTATTATATTATAAACTTCAATAAAAATTTAGATTTTTTGCTTGACAGAAAAATAAAAATATTCTTTTCCTCCCTATGTTCTGTCCGGGTAGCTCAGTGGTAAAGGCGGCATTCTGTGAATCCAGAGATTCCAGAGGTCGTGGGTTCGAAACCCAGCCGGGACATGACAAGTTATCCTCCCATTTGGGATTTTTACCACATAATAATATGTCTTGGGCTTACTGCTGGAATAATGGGACTTAATAGTCCTAATTGGGCAGTAAAAAAGGCGATATTATTATTATATTATATACTTCAATAATTCTTTAGATATTTTGCTCGACAGAAAAAGAAAAATATTCTTTTCCTCCCTATGTTCCATTTTTTTAAAAAAAAATATCTTCTCTCATCTGTCTACAATTTGGGGGGAAAACTGGCGTTAAATCGAGAGGCATGATACGGGTGGAGGGTGGTTCATGAGTGGGGGGGGGGGGGGTAATTGAAGCGTTGGAGAGAAGGGGAGTGCCATAAGACTAAGAAAAATTCTCGGACAGACGCAAGGGGTGGGGTTTTCGAAGGCTAAAAAAAAAACTTTCCAACTAATTTTTAATAAGATTATACTACTTACAAAAAATTACTTTCAAAACTTTTGAAAGAAAAGAAAAAAAAATACATCAAATAATGATCCTCTCTCTTGTATTCTAAGCTTTTTTTAACATTGTATTATAAGCTTTTGTAAATTGTTTGAAAAGGAATTTGAGAGGGATTTTTGATTCAAACTTCTGGCTTGTTAGCCTTCATTGCCAAGAGCATAAAGCGGCCATCTCAGAACTTCAAGGTTGTTGGTTTGATTCTCGTTTTGGGTAACTTAAATAATGAATTCTTTTTGGCTCAATGATCTGTGAACAGGGTTCCCAAATTTATATTTAAATTTGAAAAATTAATCATAATAACAATAACTCCCAAGTGTAGCGTGCTTGTTCAATCAGTTTTTCTGATCTTGAACAAAATTTAGATGTAATTTACAGAATAATTATTTAGAACAGTAAAAATTACAAGTTTTCATAATAGCATGCGGTATTAGAAAAATTATTATACATCAAGTAAAATAAGCAAAGTAAAAGGAGAGTTGGGGAGGTCATTTTTCTTTGTAAATTTCTTTTTTGAATGAAGGACATTTTCATAAAGTGTAATAAATAAATTTGTCTTGTGTAAAATTAAAATGTTCTTAAAAAATATAGTAGGTACCTAATTTAAAGTTTAAAAGAATCTAATTTATTTGTCAAAAAATGCTTTTTGAATGAGGTAACTGGCCAATTTAAAACAATTACAACCATGAAATGGGGTAGGGTAGTACGTCTAATAAATAAAATGATAGAAAGTTAGGAAGTCTGTTCCGGTAGCTCAGTGGTAAAGGCGGCGGTCTGGTAATCCAGAGGTCGCGGCTTCGAAACCCAGCCGGGACATGACATGTTATCCTCCCATTTGAGAATTTTACCACATAATAATACGTCTTGGGCTTACTGCTGGAATAATGGGACTCAATTAGTCCTAATCGGACAGTATAAATAAGGCGATATTATTACTATTTAAAATATTCTCAACAGCCAGCGTCCATGGCGCGTTGAATGAACCGGTTCTCGTAGGATCAGCGAAGTTAAGCAACGTGAAGCGAAGGCTTCGTGATGCTGGCATTCCGGCCCAACTCAGGCTGGGTGAGAATTGTGTGGGAAGCAGGTTTGTGGGTTTCCTGCGAAACCACTCCTCCTCCACCTCCCTCTTATACCCCTGCCGCCCTACTAATTCTCTCTTGTCCTCCCTCCCATCCAACTTCCTCCCCAATAATTCTATTTCACATTATTTTGTCCTCGCCACAAATATACCTCCGCAACTTTCAACCAATTTGTGATTACAAATTTATTTTTGATTGAGTCATGTAAATACGAACTCCCCGAAGACTCCAACTACAAAATTGCCTCTCTTCTATCTTTTTGTTTGTTTACATCTTCAGCAATTCTATCTTCGTTCTCTTCTTTCCCTCCTTCTGCAAGTCTTTCTTTCTTACTTATTGTCCTTTACTTCTTTTTCTCTTTTTAATGTATTTTCCTTCCCTTCACTTTTAACTTCTGTCTATCTCTCACTCTCCCTCTCTCTCTCTCTCTCTCTCTCTCTTCTCTCTCTCTCTTTCTCTCTCTTTCTTTCTCTACTACTGTCTCTTAATTTTCTTCTGTCTCTCTCTCTCTCTCTCCATGCATCACACTCTCTCTTTACTACTGTTCTTTCATTTCTTCTCTATCTCTCTCTCATTTCTCTCCCTCTCTTTCTCTCTCCTTCCCTTTCCTTCTTTCTTACTGTTCTTCCCTCCTCTTCTCTCTCTTTCTCATCTTTACTATTTTTTCGGTATTACCTATTCTTATTTTATCCGTCTCTTCTCTCTTTCTTGTTCAACGTCTCTCTTACATCTTTGTCCATTATATTCTCAACGTCTTCTCTCATTCCACTGTCTTCCTCTTCCTCTCTCACAGTTTCCGCTACATCTATAATTTCTTTTTCAAAACTTTCCATCTCCCCTGGTTCTCGAGAAATTCATCAGTTTTTCTTCCTCCGTGTCACTTATCTGTTTTTGAGTTGTTTCATTATGTCCTGACTCTTATCCAAAATATTCAATTGTATTTTTTTTCCTTAGCTAGAATTTCTTCGTCCACTGTAACTTTTTTATTTTTATTCATGACATTTTTATTGTTGTAAGATTAGGTACCTCCTCAAATTCTCTTTTATTTTCCTTTTAACATATACCTATCATTTATTTTTTTAATACCTTAAAAGCAAATAATTTTGTTAAATACGTTTATCTTCTTTGTTTTTCTATCTCTAAATCTCTATGTATTTGTTTAAGTGGTGGTCTTCCCTTAGCGTTCTTTCTTTCTGTACCTATATCTGTTGGTGTGTTCGACTTACTTTATTCAGGTGTAAAATGAAATGTCATACGATAAATAAATATGATCTAGTGTATATATCCCTCATAATTCAGAGGGGCAACGCTGCTAGTATTCTATCTACCCGGAAAAGCTTGCACGATGAAATAGAAGAGATTTTGATTTGTAACTTTGTTCAAGAGTGTACCTGTAACTATCATAAATTGTATAATGTATTCATGTGTGTATTTTATTATGTCTAAAAATCTAGTCGGCGTGAACGACCTGATCTGAAATATATCTCAAGAAAGAATTAAAGCGCCTAAAAGGGGGAAAAAAATCTACTGTAATTCACAGTAATTTTCAATGAAATTGGCATGAGCAAGATAGTCACCACAAAGGAGCAATGTGCTAGGCTACTCAACCCGCTACTCTTTTCAGCTCGCTGAAAAATTCTTCCAGACAGAACTCCGAAGCCCCTGGAGGTACTATCCAGAAAATTAAGAAGACCTCATAGATTGTCCCCCAGGAGAACAGGAAAGGATATTTCGAGGTGAACCTATCTCTTTGCTTTATACAGGGTGTATCAGTAGCGTTAGCGGTGTATTTTCAATCTGTCCCGGTAGCTCAGTGGTAAAGGCGGCACTCTGTGAATCCAGAGGTCGTGGGTTCGAAACCCAGCCGGAACATGACAGGTTATCCTCCCATTTGGGATTTTTACCACATAATAATATGTCTTGGGCTTACTGCTGGAATAATGGGACTTAATAGTCCTAATCGGGCAGTATAAATCAGGCGATATTATTATTATTTTCAATCCCGGTTGAAAAAGTTCTAACAAAGATGTTGTAGGAACTGGTACTATTTCAAGATGGCGGAATTTTGTTTTTTTTTTTTTTTTTTAATGCACGAACATTGGGTGCGAAATTTACTCTTTTGTGTAGACTGTAGACGATAAAATACCCACGTTAGAAAGATCTTGAAATCTGCAAAGATCGTAAAATTTGCAAATTTCAAGATCTTTCCATTTCTAATCTTGTAATAATCAAGCCAGCGTCGATGGCATGTTGAATACACCGGTTCCCTTCAGAACACCGAAGTTAAGCGACATCCAGCGAGGTTAAGACTTGGATGGGTGACCATTCAAATTCTAATTCTCGTGACGCTGGCTTTTCCCGGCCCCACTCAGGCTGGGTGAGGTCAATGTGAGTAGCAGGTTTGTGAGTTTCCTGCGAATGGAGGGTAAAACCCCCGTCGTGATATGACCATGGCAGTTGAAAGCGACGTTAAACCCCACAAAAAAAAAAAAAAAATCTTGTAATTAAAAAAAGAAGTATCAGTCTTATAACAATATTAATTGCATTTTACTACAGTATATAAAGTGATGCTTTAGTTTTTGCAGAAAAACAGAGTATTGTTCTCTATTTATTTCAAGCAAAAAAAAAAATATGTAGGTACCTCATATCTTGGATTGCAATTGACGAGAATACGGGATCTACCGATTTCCTCTAGAAAATCAACAGAGTTCCTCAGGAAAACCCTGTACATTTCTCGTTAAATGTTGTATAGGTTGCCAATAAGAAAATAATATTATTTTCTATATAATCTTGATCTCCTAAGGAACAAATCTAATATTCCAGCTAGGATTCTATCAGTCTTCATCTTCCAGAAATCTCTTTGCTACTTTTTCCTATTTTTATATCTCTCTCACTATTTTCCGACTTTCCCTTTCAATCACACGTTTTATCTTCCTTTAACTCTCTCTTCAATATTCTGCAATACTAGGGGATTATTTATTTTATTTACAAATATTAGACTTGAACCTATAATTTTGTGATTTGTAAAAAAAAAAAAAAAAAAAAAAAAAACGTAGAACGTTTCATCAATATTATGTAACAATCGCGATGTAAAATCACTCAAATTCGCTTTCTATCGATTTCGCTGTCAGCCATCTACCTAAAATAGAGAGCCGCAATTGTGTATTTTAATTTAAATATATTTAAGCTCTGTAAAAAAAAATACTATTTGTCTCAATAGGAGAGAAAAAATACGAAAATCATTTTATTCAATACGATTTACAATAAGGAAATATTCAAAGACAAAAAAAGGAAAATATAATCAGAAAAGTGTGTGGGATGGAGGAGAAAGAGAGCAAAGCGCACCTTTTCTCATTTTTTTTTAATTCAGAGTAAAAAATTAATATTTTATTTAAAAAGTGTATATCATTTTCTTGTCTTTTCCTCTCTATCTCTTATCTCCGATCATTCTTCTTCACTCTTTCCCATCACAATCATGTCTCTCCTTAATACCTATCGTGAGGACAGACATTTATAATATTATTTATTCACGAGAAAAAAAAAACTATTTCTTTAAAGAAAAAACTTCCTTGTCATACGTAGATCATTGTATTAACATTTTATTAAGACACCATATTATTATAATAATTTTAATTTTAATAAATGGGAATACATCCCGTCAATTCTTCTTAAAAAAAATATTTTGTAAACCTGAAAGCCAATTAAATAATTTAATGCAATATTATAATATACTTATTTTAAAATATGGATGATGTCTTCTAGAAATAATAACTTGACGTGTCCTTCTTCATATCTTCAGAGCAACTTAGATGTGGGTTTTTTTTTACGTGTTTTCACATTGTTTTTGAGAATTTATTTCCCAGTAGAAATTCTGCCCTCATTCAAGCTGTATCAACACTACTATTTTTTTATCTTTTTTTTTTTTCTCGTACATATTTAAACGTGAGAATTTACAAATTCAATGTAAGTTTAAAAAAGTGACAACTTTGAGAAATATTTTTTCTCGACATTATATTTTTTCTCTCTTTCCTCTCCCTCCCACATTACCTCCCTTCTAAGCATCCGTCTTTCCAATTTACAAAAGTTCTTATTTTTTTATATTTTGAAAGTCAAACAACAAACGTTTTCTTTGGTCGGAAAAAAGAAAACATTTACATTTTTTTAAGATTTCTCAAACACTCAAAGGAGAAAAAGGAATTATTCTCGCTCGAAAAATACGAGGGCAACAAAGGAAGGTAAGAATTGTAAAAAATATAAGAACCATGTCAAAGAAAGGAGAATGGAAATTGAATGAGATGAGAAAGGAGAGATTAAAAAGGATAGCGGGAGGAAAAGAGGAGTGGAAGAAATTGCAGGTGAAAGAAGAGTCCAGGAAGAGAAATGGGAGGTAAGGGAGAAGGAGAGGAGGGAGTTATAGAAGTGGAAATGAGTCAGTGGAAGAGGAGATAGTTAGAAAAAGTAAAAGTGGATGTTATGCACAAAATGGGATGTTGGAGGAGGATATGCGGAGGTGGAAGAGAAATATTTGAGGAATTACAGATAATGAATAATATTAATACTCTCTAGTCGAAGGTAACCACCGGGTGAGGTTAATGCAGCATTTTCTACAACCTAACCCTCAGAATCTCATTAAAGTTGTCATATACTCAAATAAATGAGCAAAACTTCACGCACTGTGTGAGATTCGAAAAAATGGGCCTACGCCACCTGGATTACCAGACTAGCGCCTTATCAGTTTGACTATAGGTGCACTTAACTACCATGAAGTCGAGTAAGAGAAATTGGGAGGAGAAGAGGATTTGGGATATGCCGCACTCATATTACCAGAAACGAGGTCTTATCTTATGAGCGCCTACATACTTGTACTAGCGGGCTGTCGCCCGCTTTGCGGGCCGAGGCATGGCCGTGAAAGCAAAAAATCCTTTTTCGTCAATGGCAGGTGTTGTAGTGGGAGTTTCGAAAAATCCCGTCTTATTGCACATCTACACTATAAGACAAAGCTACCTACCAAATTTTAGCTTCCTAGGACTTACGGTTTGGGCTGTAGAGCGATGATCAGTCAGTGGTCAGTGAGTGACTTTGACATTTATATAGATCATAGATCAGATATGCAATGTGCCAAACACTCTTCGAAATTTGCCAAGATAGATTTTGTAAATATAAAACGAGTTCGTATCAGTATAATAGTTTTTGTAAATACATACATATAGCTGAATAAAACGAGATCGTATCAGTTTAAAAATAAACACAATACTTCCGATATCTAATATTAGAAATTTCTCGGAAGTAAAATATAAACTTTGAAACGGATAGTTATCATTTCCCATCGCACTTTCCTAATTAAATTAATTTCATATCCAGCAATTAAGTTTCAATTTATGTAGAAAATGTCTACACGTGCATACAAGCTATGTTTTCTCAAAGATCATTATTTTGCTCATCCTACATTCTTCTCTTCGTATTCTCTCGTCCCTCCTCCGCTGCCATTCTTCATTTTCCTCTCTTTTTACTCTCACTTGTCTTTTCATTATGCCTTTCCCTCTCTCTCTCTTTTCCTCTCTCTCTATCTCTCCCTCTCTCTCTATCTCTCCCTCTCTCTCTATCTCTCTCACTCTCTCTCTCTCTTTTTTCCTCCCTCACTCCCTCTATCTCTCACACTCACTTGTCTTTAGTTATTACTTATCTCCTTCTCTCCTCTTTCTCTCCCTCTTTTTTCCTCTCTTTCTCCTTCCTCCCTCTCTCACTCACTCGTCTCTACTCTACTTCTTTCTTATCTCCTCTCTCTTTCCCTACCTCCCTCCCTCCCTCTTTCTCTCTCTCTCTCTCTCTCTCTCTCTCTCCCTCTCTCTTTCTATCGCTCTCTCTCTCTCTCTCTTTCTTATATTTTTCTCCTTACTGAATCTTTTCTCTCATTTCCTTTACCTCTTTTCTTCCCTTTACCATCTTACCCTGTCCTTATCCCTCTCTCTTCTTACCTCCCTCTTTCTCTCTCTCCCTCCCTCCCTCTATTTCCCTCTCTCTCTTATCTTTTTCTCCTTACTGAATATTTCCTCTCATTTCGTTTACCTCTTTTCTTCCCTTCACTCACTTGTCCTCTGCGTACACCTCCTCTCGTTTTCCCTCTCTCCTAATTCTCTTTACTCATCACTTTGCCTCAATTCTCTTTTCTACCTCTTACTCACTTATCCTCTCTTTCCTTTCCCCTCTATCTGTTTCTTTCGCTCTCCTTTATCTCCTAGCTTAGTCCTCTCCCAACAATCCTCCTTCCTCCCTCTTACTCAGTTATCCCTCCCCTCCTCTTTGTCTCTCTCCTGTTTCTCCTTACCTGACTCAATAACTTTTACCCCTCATTCCGCTTCCCTCTTACTCAATTTTCCTCTCTCTATCCCTCCCTCCGTCTCTCCTTTTTTCCTTACTTAGTCATTTCTCCTCTTTTCTTCCCTCACTCATTTGTCCTCATCAATGTCTCGCTCTACCTCTAGCACATATTCCTTTTTTAATTACGTTCATTTGTCTCATATGAGTGGAAAGTAAATGTTGCAAGGTATCGCATGGTGGAGGAAAGAAGGTAGAGGTAAAGATAATAAAACAGATATATGTATAGCCATGTACTCGTATGTAGATAGATGGAAAAGAGATAGTATATACAGGGTGGTCCAGAAAGTTTGCACCAAAATGATAGGGGTAATAAAAGAGACCATTTCCAACAAAAATATTCCCAGACATTTTCCTTTATTTTTTGTTGTTTTCAAAATGGCGGCCAAAACGTGTGTTTTTCAAATATGTGCGTTCAGAACGTTGACAGCCTAAATGAGCATGATCATTAAAACATTGAACGGGTTAATTTAACTTATTTTAATTAAAATTTTATTTTCAATTCAAAAATGCAATCCGTTTTTTTCTAGGTGGTACAGAAAAAAATAAAAAAATCAAAAGCCAACCAAAGTCGGAATATTTGAAAAACACACGTTTTGGCCGCCATTTTGAAAACGACAAAAAATAAGGGAAAATGTCCGGGAATATTTTTGTTGGAAATGGTCTCTTTTATTACCCCTATCATTTTGGTGCAAACTTTTTGGACCACCCTGTATAGTCATATAAATAGAGGTATGTAGAGAGAGAAAGAGACAGACAGTTGAGACAGTCAAAAAGGGAGCAGGAAGAATGAGTGTGAGAGAGAAGAAGAATAGAACATAATTATTATTTATTATGCTTTATTAGGTAAGACCAAGTAAAATATAGACAGTACAATACAATGAATGTACATTTAAATTTATTATTATTTTTTCTATATCTTATTTTGTAAATACCTATTGTTGATTTTTTATCTTTGTTAATTATTTATTGTTGTATGTATTGTATAAAAAATAAAGTGTAAATAAATAAATAAATAAACTAATGTCCTAACTAAAGGGCGGGATTATTGCCTGTGGCAATCTCTTCAACACAACTCTCTTAATAATTGTAGGTACATATACTCGTATATATTTTTTGTAGGTATGTATACATATATTTTCAATACTCATTTCAATACGTAGTTTTATATAGAATGTTCGAGTAAGATTTCTTTAAGTGCCAGCCTCCGTGATGTAACGGTTGTGACTACTGCCCGTAGTCCAGAGATCCTGAGTTCGATGCCCGGTCGGAGCAGACTTTTCACACAGAAAATTCTGTTCCCTCCCAACACGTGAGGCTGACATTTCCGGCCCTACCCATGATGAGTGAGGTTAATGTGCGTAGCTGGTACGGTTCCTAGTCAGGACGTTGAATAAAGTAGAATCGTTGGCGCTAGGAAAGGCATCCAGTAGGGTGGGCCGAAAAAAGCGAATTTTTGAATCGAGAATTTTAATAGCAAAAAAAAGTTGAAGCATGGTCAGACGTTTCCAAAAATATAACTTTTGTCGAAATCGGATGTTATCTTCCACTGCCGCAAAGCGGTTGAAGTTTGGCGCAAAAGTCGAAAAATGGCATTTTGGACCCCACTTTAAGAAAACTATAAAAATAGCAGATGAACATCTAGAAAGCTCAAATTTGTTTCAAATTATTTAATATGTGTTCTAATTTTATTTTTTGACTAAAAATAATGAGCTTTTTGAACTCTGTTTTGTATACAGGGTGATCCAAAATAATGAAATTCCACATTTTCATGTGATTTATATGGGGTATATTATGTTTATATTTATTGAATTATTTGAATTAATCCTTCGATATTGGCAAACAAAATCATCAAATATTAAATATGTGATAGTGCTGGCCAGTTTGGATGATATTTGCACACTTCAGACATACAGGGTGGCCAAAATTTTCATAAATTATGATGACTTTTTTTATGTACTTAGTTCATGGTTTTTTTTACATTACAACCATGTAAATATTATGCTAAGTCGTTTTTAGGGACATAAAATATAAATAAGGATTATAAGACAGTCTCTTATCCAAGATATTCCGTATGGAGCCCAGGTGATTGATGGAAAGTGTTGGTTGGAAGGAAATTTTCACCCAACACAGTGCACCTTGGGAAATATCTCGTAGTAACATTGGAGTGGCAGCATAAACAATATAAGATCAACAAATTATCTCTATACATAATATGAATGGGTGAGTAGAAGAACCAGGAATGTCAAAAATCGTTTTTTTTTTCTTCGTAGAATAAGAAAGAATGTACTCTTTTCTATCATCTCTGTGAATATGAAGGAGAAATACCCCTTAAAAGTATAATTTTTTTCGATTTTAAAGTGGGGGAAGCGGGAAAAAAATCTGATTTAAAACAAGGAATGTAACAAAATCACTGACCACTTTTGCTAGCGGTATTAGTACCTAGTTGTGAGAATCTTGTCGAATAATAAGGAATGTAAAATTTAATTTTATTATACTCATTAGCATCAGGAAAGCAAAAATAAGACAAATCTTATTTTTGCTTTCCTGAAAAGTCGATTTTTGACATTCCTGGTTCTTCTACTCACCCATTCATATAATGATATAGTTGATCGATAAGGCGGCGCACTTGTAACCTCTAACCTGGAAGTCGGTGGTTCAAGTCCTAGATTCAGCGTAGATTTAGTAACTCGATTTTGAGTAGTTGTGATATCGTGAAAGAGATTAACACAAGTATAATAACTTTCTTTTAATGATATAGTTGTTTGCTCTTCAGTAGAAGTTCAATAAATTAGCTTACATTTCTTTAGACAATAAATAGAATCTCCTCTCATGATTTTCCACTGGGCACAGTACTAAAAATAGATGTAACATTCCCTCGCTATTCAGCGAGAGAAAAGCCAGTGTTTAAGGTACATTTTTGCCTTTGAGGTACCAGTTGTTGTTGTTAATTTGTTACCAATACCAAAGTGATTTGCATTTTTCTAATCTGAAGGACTTACCTACTTTATTTTTTTCTGAAACCACAAATAGAATGAAAGACCAGCATAATATACACATGATATATTTTATGAACCCATTTAGTTATTTTTTCTGAATCATTAGTTTTTTTCCCAATGGAAATAGGTGTAATGTATATGTATAACTTCAGAAATCCATTTGCCATTATAAGCCATTAAAACTCTTAAAATGCAGAGAGATTCCACAGAACTAGGTCGGAAAGATATCAAAAGACGCGATATAAAAAAAATCGAGGGGCAAGGACTCTGAATGTTACAGTCCTCTCTTTAAATAAATATTCATTAAAAAAAAAAATAAAAAAAAAAATTCGTTGTTGGGAGGCTTCGGGAGAGCTTCGTCGCATGGTGTAGCCAAGTAATACACATGGTAGCTAGGAACTTATACAGTTATCAGTTATAACAATGATGCAAGAAATAGAATGGTCAAACTATGAGCTAAAATTGCAACGGGAATAAGGGAATACGTTCCCTATATAACATATTTCCCAAGGTGCACTGTGTTGGGTGAAAATTTCCTTCCAACCAAGACTTTCCATCAATCACCTGGGCTCCATACGGAATATCTTGGATAAGAGACTGTCTTATAATCCTTATTTATATTTTATGTCCCTAAAAACGGCTTAGCATAATATTTACATGGTTGTAATGTAAAAAAAACCATGAACTAAGTACATAAAAAAAGTCATCATAATTTATGAAAATTTTGGCCACCCTGTATGTCCTAAGTGTGCAAATATCATCCAAACTGGCCAGCACTATCACATATTTAATATTTGATGATTTTGTTTGCCAATATCGAAGGATTAATTCAAATAATTCAATAAATATAAACATAATATACCCCATATAAATCACATGAAAATGTGGAATTTCATTATTTTGGATTACCCTGTATACAAAACAGAGTTCAAAAAGCTCATTATTTTTAGTCAAAAAATAAAATTAGAACACATATTAAATAATTTGAAACAAATTTGAGCTTTCTAGATGTTCATCTGCTATTTTTATAATTTTCTTAAAGTGGGGTCCAAAATGCCATTTTTCGACTTTTGCGCCAAACTTCAACCGCTTTGCGGCAGTGGAAGATAACATCCGATTTCGACAAAAGTTATATTTTTGGAAACGTCTGACCATACTTCAACTTTTTTTTGCTATTAAAATTCTCGATTCAAAAATTCGCTTTTTTCGGCCCACCCTAGCATCCAGTCGTAAAAACATATGCCACAACCCACCAACCTCAACCATTAGAGTGAACAATGCTGACTCCAAGTAGGATTGAGAAAAGGCAAAATGAAAGAAGAGTTAGGGCGAAATTAATAGACAAATTCTATATCACAAGTCATTGCTAAGCGTCGGGTTTCCCTATCTTACACATTACGCAATCCGAGACTTAGCGCCACAGAGGTATTACAAAAACGTCTATTATTTCCGCCCTTAGAGTACGATTTCTATGAGACGCAATGTGCTTTTAACGTCATAACATCATCTCTTCAAACTCCTTGGAACTCAATCTCAACGGGGTCATCTCTTACTGACTCGACTTTTACAATGACTCACTTGAACCATTTGCGAGTCAGCAAAACATGTCGAGATAGACAAGATGTCTTCAGGGTTACATATGTACGTCCATTATTCTTTTTACAACTCGTTTGTTTCAAACTCTTGAACACTGTGGATGCTGTTTTACCACGTTTATAACAAGTGTCAGCAAATTCTTAGCCTGCTGCGTGACATTACGTGGGTTTGTGTGTGTAGGGGAGGGATTGGGAGGGGGAGATAGTGTGTATACTGTGTATGTAAGTGTGTGTGGGAGAGAGTGTGAATGTGTGTATATGTATGTGGGTGTGTGTGCGTGCGTGAGAAAGAGTGTGTATGTGTGTGTGTGTTTGGTGGAGAGAGTGTGAATGTGTGTATGTGGGTGTGTGTGTGCGCGCGCGTGAGAGATTGTGTATGTTTGTGGGTATGTATGTGTGTATTTGTATGTGTGAGAGAAAAAGTGTGGATGTGTGTGAGTGACTTTGTGTGAGAGAGAGAGAGTATGTGTGGGTTGGTGGGTGTGTGTTTGGTTCGTGTGTTAGTGTGTTTATAAAAGGTATTTCTTTAAAAAAGTATTTACGAGTATTTTATCATATTTGTTTAAAATAACTTGAATGATGTCATAAAATACACCAAACACGAAGCTATCAGTTTTCGGATTCATGTAGTACATCGAACAACCAACCTCATGGTTACCAGTTGGTCGGTATAGTTATTATTTTTGCTAAGGAGTCATGAAAAGTATAAAATCAACAAAGTTGCAGTATTTTGCACACATGGCAAGGGGAGAAAGATATGAGCTACTCCATCTTGTATTGGAGGGGAAGATATGCGGGAAAAAAAGTAGAGGAAGACCTAGAACGAGTTGGATGGAAAATCTTAGAGACTGGTTCCAATTTGAAAATAAACCACTTTTCAATGCAGCCAAGAACAAGCATCAGATAGACATGATGGTTTCCTACCTCCGATAGGAGTGGAATTTAAAGAAGAAGAAGCTAAGGTGTAATAAATAAAGAGCAAAGTCAAAAATTAGTGAATATACTGGACTAACAATTCTTTTCACGTTTTTAGTAGGTATACCTATACATATTTATATTATATTAGGCAGTATTAGGCTACATCGCAAGTTTTATAAAAATAATTACATCAACATTTCGTTTACATTACGAATAATATTGTTAGAATAAAACTTATTATACTTGGGTATTGTATACGCTTGTGAAAATATTTCCTACATTTCAGTACAAACCCGAAGAATGCCTATGGGCTTGAAGCTTTTCTTTCCCTTGATATATTCAGGGTGGTCTTGAAATGTACTACTTTAACATCTGTTTTTACATAACATTAATATCGCCTTTTTTATACTGCCCGCCGAGGATTGATCAGTCCCATTGTTCCAAAGGTAAGCCCTAGAAGTATGAGGATTATGTAGTCAAAATCTCAAATGGTAGGATAACTTGTCATGTTCCGGCTGGATTTCGAACCGCAATCTCTGGATTACCAGACCGTCGCCTTGACCACTGAGCTACCGGAACATACATCAATAGCTTTTTTAATCAGTCAGTCCATCAGTATAAATGGAAAGTGATGAGTTAAATGTAATCAATAAATCAGTATCAAAACATATCGAGGAATTAGGCATTTCCTGACTTTCAATTTAATCTACTGTTTTTGATAATCTCTCATCACACAAATCAAATGTGAAAAAATATTTTATCTATCTTTGCACTAATAATAAATAAATATAAAGAAATAAATCATTCGTTTTATTTTTCATATTTTTTTTGTATACAGAGGGCCCATCGTAAGCCATATTTATTTGGCTTCTAAGATGGCAGTGTTCCCGTTACATAATTATGCCACGTCTTTCCTCCAAACAGTAATGGAGACCTTTGCCTTTAGAATGATTGCTTCTAATAGCATTCTTGTAAAATAAATAAATATAAATAAATAAAAAATCGACCTCTGTAGCTCCTCAGATTGAGTCCCGAGCTGCCCAACCATATAGGTAATGAGTATTTTCGAGACTCAATTGAGTCAATATTTGTAAGTTTTGAGTTCCACGGATCGGGAATGAGTATGTTCAAATCCTAACTGAAGAGCGGTTTAAGTAATTGAGAAATTACTCACGCGAATACCTACATAAAGAGAGAGTGAAACATATCAATGGAACACCCTGTATGGAAGAAAACATACAGGCATTCAGACCCCCCCTCCCCTCCCCTTTTACCTCCCTCAAGAGAAAAATGCGCCCTCAGTAAAAGCAGCGAGATTTTCTAATTTATTAAATGAAATATTTCAGGTAAATGATAACACAAAGAAAATAGATTATATTCCAGAACTAGAGAGGGGTTGGCCTGGGTTATTATACGTTCACCTGTATGATTTCTTGTAGAGAGAGAGATAAAATATAGAAGGAGAGAACAAGACTTTCAATGATATAGATAACAAGATAGAGATATAGATAACAAGGAAAATAGATTATATTCCAGAACTAGAGAGGGGTTCGCCTGGGTTATTATACGTTCACCTGTATGATTTTGTGTAGAGAGAGAGATAAAATATAGAAAGAGAGAACAAGACTTTCAATGATATAGATAACAAGATAGAGATATAGATAACAGGGAAGATAGATAATATTCCAGAACAAGAGAGGGGTTGGTCTGGGTTATTATACGTTCACCTGTGTGATTTTGAGTGTAGAGAGATAAAATATAGAAGGAGAGAACAAGACTTTCAGTGGTAGGTATAGATAACAAGAGAGAGATTTAGTTAGCAAGGAAGATACATATAGATAGCAAGCAAGAGAGAGAGAGAGAGACATGTTTAAAAGAAGTGATAGGAAAGAAGATTGAAATAGAGGATAGAGGTTAAGCACTCGCTAGCCATGCAGAAGGTCCCGGGTTCGAACCCCCGCGCCGACAAAAAATTGTATTGAAAACTTGGTTACAGTTGTTTGTTAGGGATACCTTCCGGTGCGCTCGTGTTGACCTGCACCTAAATGAGAAGTATTGTGTCACTTCTCGCCCATCATATGGGAGGCATACTACGGGATGGGCAGACTGCAACACAGACCACAAGCGTCTACAGTATAGCTCCTGTTTCACGGCTACGAAATAAAAAAGGCTGTAGACAATGCTTTGAGCATTAACCTCGCCTGTTAGTTACCTTCCACTAAAGAGTGTTATTATTATAAAGAGAAATGAGAGTTGGACAGAAATAGCGAGAAACTAATGATAGGTCTAAAATCTATCATATTCGTTTTTTCACAATTAAACAATTACTAACCATACCTGGTACTCGAACCACAGTTATTCGGGTTACAAGTCCGCAGCCTTGTTGATCGATATCGGCAAATCTAAAAGATAGAGGGCAGAAAAAGTAGTGAAGAGAGAGTAGTAGGGGGGACTTGAATAGGGAAATACTTGTGAAGATAGGGAAAATAAGAGAAGGAGGAAGAATAGAAGAAGGAGGAAAAGAAGAAGAGGAAGGGAGGTAAATGATAACAAGGTGATATTACATATTATTACATATTTACTGGGGGTCTTTTCTACATATAGAAGAAATTCCTGTGTGCTGCGTCCATTATTTAGAACTATTGCACCCCTAACAAGGTGATAAAAGCCATATCCATCATAATCACAAGATATAGCTATGTGACGTCATCGCGAATTTTCCCCTCTCATATTCCCGACTTTACCTCTCAATACCTTTCTTACCTTCATCATGACCTTCGACCCCCCCCCCCTCCCTCCCTGCATTTACTTCCCCTACATCTTTCTTATCACCTCTCTTTCTCCTCAACGTATCTGCTTCTTTGACTGGTCTTTAATCTTTTTTTAACTTCATTTTTTTATCATACATATTTTTATGTGACCTGGTTGTCCATGCAATCTATACTAACCTCTCTAATAGTCTTTATTCAGTATTAAAAGTATTTGTAAAAAATGTTTCTTGAAATACAAAAAAAGGAATATTTTTAATATTGTCAGTTTTAAGTGCATCATTTCAACACACTACACATACAGCATACCATACACTACACACTGAACACGGAAGGCGTCTAGAACACTGGCTCTGAAGGGCGTCCAAAGGGTTCACTCATTGACCTATTTCAATCCGTCGACCACCATGACATTACGCACATGGACACGGGAATAAAAGTTTTGTGCATTGGTAGTCAAGTGGTTAAAGCGCTAGTCTGGTTATCCGCGTAGCTTAGGGATCCGTTGGTTCGAACTCTACCCAATGCATGAACTTTTTCGGATTAAGTGGACCACAAATTCTGCTTGATTAGGTGGAAGAGATTGCCATAGGCAATATCCCGGCCGTTTAGTTAGGACATAATTATGTATTTATCACAAATTGACCACATAATAATGACACTTTCAATAAAGAGTATTATTATCATAAATTTTAATCGATGTAGGTAAAAGTAAAAGATGTAGGTATTTTATACACTGATCCTCATCTAATCCAAGGTAGATTACAGAAGCCAGTGTTAACAGCTAGGATTTCCATTATATGTTTTTCCCACCATCATTTTTCATCGCCGTCGCCTGCATTAACAAACTTCGCTATCAGGCGCGGTCGGTGCTAAGGAGCTGCGGAACTGCAGCACCCCCAGACAAAAAAGAAAAAGAGACGGTTTTCTCAAGTCCTAGCTCGTACACACAGAAAATTGTCACACATTTTAATAATAATTAATGAATAATTATTATAATTGACATGGTAAACAGACTCAAACTCTTTAGATACTGAAAGAGCGACTCTATAAATCCCATTTTAGTCCGGTTTATGTGGCAGGACCCCCAAACATTTCCCACCGGCCACGCCTGTTCTCTATGCATTATAGTTAGTATGCACAGTGTGGAGATTAGCTGTGCAAGTGAAGGAGGAAAAAGAGAGCAAGCTCCGAAAATCAGGGAAGGGGGTTGAGAAGTGAGAGAGAGAGAAAATAGAAAAAAAGTGAATTCTTTGAAAAATGGTTAAAAATAGGAGAAGTTTATATGCATAAAAAATTTGACGTAAAAAGAGAGGAAAGAAAGAGCGAAGAGGAAAGAAATGCGAAAAGATGTAAAAAAGGGGAATGAATGTTTTGGAAGAGAGAGAGAGAGAGAGAGAGAGCTGGTAGGTAGAGAGAGAGAGCTGGTAGGTAGAGAGAGAGAGCTGGTATTGAATTGAATTGAATTGAATTGAATTGAAAATAGGGCAAATTTATTTACATCAAGAAAATATACATTTTGGATCACCTCCTAAGCTAAACTTAACTTTTTGGTAGGTAGAGAGAGAGAGCTGGTAGGTAGAGAGAGAGAGCTGGTAGGTAGAGAGAGAGAGCTGGTAGGTAGAGAGAGAGAGCTGGTAGGTAGAGAGAGAGAGCTGGTAGGTAGAGAGAGAGAGCTGGTAGGTAGAGAGAGAGAGCTGGTAGGTAGAGAGAGAGAGCTGGTAGGTAGAGAGAGAGAGCTGGTAGGTAGAGAGAGAGCTGGTAGGTAGAGAGAGAAAGTTGGGAGGTAGAGAGAGAGAGAGAGAAAGAAAGTTGGGAGGTAGAGAGAGAGAGAGAAAGAAAGTTGGGAGGTAGAGAGAGAGAGAGAGAGAAAGTTGGGATTCAAAAAGTTGGGAGGTAGAGAGAGAGAGAGAGAGAGAGAGAGAGAAAGTTGGGATTCAAGAAGTTGGGAGGTAGAGAGAGAGAGAGTTTGGAGGTAGAGAGAGACAGAAAGAGATAAAGGAGAAATGAACCCATCCTGACCCAGATTCCTGCATGAATCCCGAGATTAGAGGATGCAAATATGATTTCACAAGATGTTCTTACGTCAGTGATAATGCTCTTCATAAATCCTTGCTCAAATAGAGAAGAAAACGCTATTTGCTTGTGAAAAACTCATTTTCCCTTTCCTTTTTTATGTGACTCTCTTTCTCTCCCTCTCTCTCTTTCTCTCCTTCTCCCTCCCTCTTTCTCTCCCTCTCTATCTTTCTCTCCCTCTCTTTCCCTTTCATGGTATACATTATTTCAGGTAATATTAATATTTTTTAATAATATTTTTAAAAGATCATTTTTTAATTGATTTTTAACAACATTTTTTAATCTATACTGTCATTGCCTAATTCATATAACAACCCCGTACACCGCTTTTATTTTAATTGGGTTTAACCCGCTAAAAAATAATGAAGTTATTCACGGGTGGTTCGTACCCAATTGATAACTCACATAACCTTAACTCAAATAAATCACCCAGCTGGGTTGGCCGAACACCAAACAATATGAAGATACTTCAATCGCGACTTTAAACATTCGGTGATACCACGTGCATCAACCCACCATCGACTCTGGCTAACACCTGTCATCTATATTAACATTCAATAACTGCAGTAAAGAATAACGTCTCTGTAAATAAAGTTAGCCGTGCCCGAGAATAGTAAAAGTGAATTCTGAAAATGGTTGAAAGTAGGAACGTTGATCACAGCGAGGCAGCATTTTTTCTGCTCTGTAACTTGAGTGTAAGAGAGCCACAAGTAGAAGGAGGAGAAGAAATGAGTAAGATGCTTAAAGGTGAAGCATTCGATGGGGAGATAAGGCAAAGACTGGATAATTGGGAAATAAAATATGGAAGAGTCATAATTCAGTTGGAGTAGCATAAGAAAAGATTGGTAAAATAAAAAGAAAACATTAGTTTTTAAAAATAAAAAATTAGTTTAACCTCTGAGAGAAGAAAAGAAGAGCACAATACCTACACAAAAGAAATTCCAAAAAGAATTCTCCCTTATGCCAGATCTTGTGAGAATCGAATAGACTTTTGGATGTAATAATTACCATACCCAAATTTTTTTGTTCATGATATGTATCTCATAAATCTAGTCATATATAAAGAAAATTATTTAGGAAAAATTGTACAAACTTAAAAAACCTAATTAAATGTCAATTTACAAAATTTACAATCAATTCACAAAATTACCCCTTTCTTAGCTGCGATGTAGTAAAGTGCATGAAAATACGCACCTCAAATTAATGAAACCATGATTTTAAGAAGCCTTTTAAAGTGCATTGCTTATTATTGCAGGTATTAATATTATTTAAACCATTATCTAAAAGCATTTCAATCTCTACCTGTCTCTTCTTTCTTCTCTTCTCTCTACCTGTCATCCTTTCATTTCTCCCTCCTCTCCCGTTTTTTCTCTTTCTTTCTCATCGCCTATTCGATTCTGCACTGACTTTGTCTTCTACTGTCTTCTCTCTATTCTGCCTACCCTATTCTAATCGTGTCATCCAGACTCCTTTCTTCATTCTTCTACTTTACTTTTCCTCTCTGCGTCTAACACCCCTTCTCTCTCATCTCTCTAGTTACTCAGCATCACCTCAAAAAGTTAAGCATTAGCTTAGGAGAGTTATTATAATGATATTTTAAATGATAGTATAAAATGCAAATGTTTAAACATCATCATCATCTTTTCTCTCTCTCTCTTTACTTCTGTTTCATTGTAGAGGCTCACTCTCACTCTCTGTTTGGGTTAAGAAAATAATAGATCACATTCCCCTACTTACTTTAATTTTATGACTAACCCGCTGTTGAGCATGTGGCCAAATTATCACCACAATAAATTAGTAAAAAAATCTTCGGTGATTTTAGCAGGTGATAATTTACTAGTTGCCATAGGAATTCAACCAATTTTTTATTAAAAAATCTGAAAAAAAATATCTAAAAAAGAAAGATAAGATTATCAAAAACGATAAGATTATGTCAAAATTTAGAATAGAAATTACCTTGTTTATACTGCCGGGTGAGATTAAATTAATAGTCCCGTTATTTCAGCAGTCTTAAACAAGGTCTTATTTATTTTCAAATTTAAACAACATTTTCTACATAGATATAATATTCTGAAATATTCTTTTTTTATATAAATATTTATTATTCTTAAGAGGGTAGCTCAGCAATAGGAAAAATTCTGGTAATTCTGCTAGTCGTTGCCATCCATACAGATAGCTACTCATTTCTCATTACGAGATATGATGGACCCCCAATATCCAAGTATTCCAAGTACAGAGCTGAAAAATTATCATCCTGCTGCGGGGTATCGAACCCACCATGCGTTCAAGTTAACGGGTACTTCACTAAAATTTGTCTCACCTGAGATTGACCCAGAACACTCAGGCACGATTCCGCCGCCTTAATCATCAAGCTCCTGAGAATAACAATAATAATACTCAGTGGAAAGTAACCACCAGGCGAGGTTAATGCTTAAGCATTTTTACCACCTAACCCTGAGAGTCTTATTATTGTGGCCATATAATCAAATGAATGAAAACATTCAATCAGTATTGGGTGGGATCGAACCAACGGAACCTGCTCTAAGAATAAGAAGCAGAAGCCTAGCCTTTACGTACAAAAATTGACACACCTACAACCAACTCAGACGAAAGAAATATCGTCGGCTGGAAGGTAAAACTGACCATCTGCATTGGACCATCTCCATTTGGTAATTGAAATCTCCACCAGTATCTTTCAGATAAAAATTGTTTTTTCGCTTTTTTTTGCTTTTTTTCAATACCTACACTGAAAGTTATATATTATAAAAAACATCAAGCAATAATGTAATCTCATTATTCATTCATTCACACGTATTCGTTTTAAGATGTTGTTGGGCATATCCTTTTCCGCGCAATATTTATTAGTTAATCTACACTTTGATTTTACCACTGTTAGTAATTCGACCGATAACGAAATCGAGAAACGACCAACTGTCACTTGGTCAGTTTTACCTCTTAGCCGACGATATATTAAAATAAAGACTAGCGCCTTAACCACTTGACTACCAATGCACGATATAGAGCTTCTGTGTTGTTGGTAGACGATAAAAGTTGCATTATTTACGAGAAACAAGCACTCTAAAATCCAAAGGACAAGTTCGCAAATTCCCGAAAGCGAAATCTAAAAGGAAGAACCCCTATAATCCTCAAACCAAGAGAAGGTTAATTTCTAAAATTCCTTTTTTCGGCACAAAATACTACCTTAAAATAATTCCTTTCTTATAATCCTTGGTGCAGGTTTTGACCCTCGCGACCCACTGCATGAGGTTTTGCAGCGCGCTCTGAAATTTTCAGTTCTCGTGTTGTTGAGAAAAATGCCGTCGAAATTCAGTGCTAAGAGCGAATGCGTCTGCTTTCGAACGCGTGGCGTGCGAGCGAAGTATATTTTTCGAAAATCGTGCGGTAAAAAAATAAATAATTTTCGGGATTTTTTTCTGGAAATTTCGGAGTTTTTTTTCGGTTTGTGGTCGAATATAGAAAAATTGTTATAATACCTGTGTGAAAATAGTTTCGTGTAAATTGGAAAACTTAATGTGTTGTTGTTTTTGTGTTGTGAATTAATTTAAAATACATAATTATTATTTAAAACGTTATTGTGTAAAATAGATTAGAATAAACTTTACAAATTATGCAATAAAGGTATCAATCAATAATACTATATCAAATTTATTCTTCCAATATTTTTTTTTCTTCACATAGGTGCTTTAACCAATTACCACAATATGGTCGTTAGTGCCGATCCTCTCAAGGTGGTACATGAGGTGAAGGAGGTTGATACTTATTAGAAAGGACATCAGTGAGTCCACTTCACTGGTAAAGTTCATTGAAGATGGTTTTATTTAAATATTATACCCAAGTTAGGCATATAAATAAAAACAATTAAAGGTTATTAAATTTATTAGTGAAGTCAATATAATTATACTAGTCGTTTTCCCGAGTTTCGTGAAGGGACAAAATTTAACAAAAAATAAGTAATTTTTCGGGTAGGACGTTAGATTTAGGGAGAAGTGGATTTTTATCCATTTTTTCGATGTCGTATATTTTAATCGTGAGAGCCAGACACAGAAATTCATTTGAGTCCGCGATTAGCTCAGATCGATCCTCCGAGCCGACTAAAAAATTGTGTTTTAAATTTGGTTTCATTGTTGTTTGTAAGGGATACCTTCCGGTGCGCTCGTGTTGACCCAGCACCTAAATGGGAAGTATTGTGTCACCTTTCGCCCCACAAAAGGGCGGCATACCTACGGATGGGCAAGCTGCAAATAATACCACGTCTACAGCTCCAGAGTAGCTCCTGTTTCATGTTTACAAAAAAAAGGCCTTGAAACACTAATCTTGAAAAAAAAAAAAAAAAAAAAAAATTTACTTTCATGGTACCTAAGAAATAGATTTCAGATGCCCGAGTTCACAATCGATTCCCGCCATTTCGATTCTTTTGCTTTTTTTTCTCTCTCTCAGTAAAAATACCCTGCTTTTTTGACTTCGGTCTTATTATGTTGGGAAAGAAATTGATCAGTTCTTTCATAAAAAATTGGGTGATTCCGTTACTTTCCTTTCTATAGGACAAGGCAAGTAAAAAACTTGGCAAAACAATTTATTTAAAAGAAGAAAAAAAAACTAAGCGCTCCAATTTACCCCTCTGATCGCAGGTCTAATTCAATCCTAATGATCATAAAATAGAAAGTAAAAAATTTCAGCCCTTTGCATTAAGTTCTATAAAGGAGGTAAAAATGATCATTTATAGCAGTGACCTTAACTGGAGGAAAAATATTGCCTCAACTTCTATCCTGTTTTAGCACAAAAGAAAATAATAATACCCTTTGCTTTCTTTTGTTTTAAATTTTGAAAAACGGCTTTCCCCAAGAGTTTGTTAATTATGGCGGAAGGTTGATAAAGTGCCAGCTTGGAGAGGTCCGATGTCAGAGTCCGATGAAAAGATTTGCTGATTTCAGAGGGTTGCCGAAATAAATAATTTATTTGCGTTTTAGGATGGGAATTTTGACTCTTCAGGATGCTTTTTTTAATATGGGATTAAAGTCGCTTTCAACTGATTGGTCATATCATGATGGGGGTGTTACCCTCCATTCGCAGGAAACTCACAAACCTGCTACCCACATTAACCTCACCCAGCCTGGGTTGGGTCACAATGCCAGCATCACGAAGTCTTTACCTCGCTGGACGTTGCTTAACTTCGGTGATCCTACGAGAACCGAAAATTCAAAGCGCCATGGACCGACGTTCGCTATTTTCACTAGGTATTCTAGTCATTCGAGGTTCGAGAAGATGGCATTTTTGTTCATTTTTTGGATTTCACGTCGCTTTCAACTCCATAGTCACATCACAACGGGAAATTCGAAAAGTTGAAAGTTTTGAATGAAGGCTTTCGATTCTAAATGTATACATAATGAAATTTAAGTTTAATATAAATGATTGAGATAATCAGTAAAAGTAGAACGTACTAGCCTTTTCCCTGAAATTGATCACCAGGCTCGATTGATATCAACAAAAGCATGACCACAATATTTTAGATAAGACCATGCTTTGGTATATGTACTCGTACATTTTCTCTGCTAGTTTTACTGCTACTAGGGAGCTTAGAACTTAAGAGGTTCTTAGAACTTATTAGCTATTTCCATTTTTTAAATAATGTCAATTTGTCATGTTTTTTCCTTCCTTCTAAAATAGTGCAGTGTAACAGATTTTTTTTCTCCATAAATTAAATCCATAATTATTACTTTACTTATTAAAACTGAGTTTTGGCCTGTAAATTTATAAAATTGATATTTAAAAAAGTATCTACCTATATATAATTAACCAAGTATAATATAAAATTACCAACATATTTGTTTAAAAATTAAATAAAAAAATCACGAAACAAGTTACCAGTGCTGGAATATTAATCTGGATTTCCTTGAAATATATAAATCACTAAACAAATTATCAGTGCTAGAATTTAATCTGGATTTCCTTGAAATATCTAAATCACTGAACAAGTTATCAGTGCTGGTATATTAATCTGGAATTTCTTGGAGTATCTAGAGAGTAACCTGGAATTCTCCGCTCTTGGAACAGGAACAATTGAACGTGAAACGAGAAAGGATCTTGCGAATTCAGTGCTCTGAGAAAAAGGTAAATATTAAATTATTCAAACCGTTTTTGTCAGAGACCAGTAGGGTAGCTAGATTCAAATTCGGGGGGGGGGGGGGGGGGGGCGAAAACTGGATTTTCCAATTTAAAAATCATGTAAATTTATAAATTATAGGGTGAAAGAAGAAAAAGTTTTTTATGGGTTTCTTGAAAATTGTTGTCGACCCAGCACCTAAATGGGAAGTATTGTGTCACCTTTCGCCCCACAGAGGGGCGGCATACCTCGGGATGGGCAGGCTACAAATAATACCACGTCTACAGCTCTACAGTAGCTCCTGTTTCATGTCTACAATAAGGAAAGTAAAAAGGCTGTGAAACACTAATCTTAAAAAATAAAAATAACGATTCTTATGTAAAATATTTCGAAAAACTAAATTTTGAACATAAATATTAACAACCCCCTATTGAAATCTAAGCCTACTTTCTTCTTTTTTGAAAATTAATTTGATTCCTCAGGAATTGCTGTTCAAAGGTGTGGTTATGTTGTACTGGTCCCCCTGGCCCATTCTAGAGTGGCCCAAAACGGCCCTGTCTCTGGTCCCAATGGTCTATGCAAACTTATTTTGAATCTGAATGACAAGTAGAGAAGGAGAGGAGGGGAGGTATGTAGAAGAGGTGAAGGAAGTCGGGCAGGGGAGGTAAGTAGGGAAGGGAAGTAGGGCAGGAAGGCTCAAGAGACCTTGGCAAGGGCCCTTTCAAACTTTATAATTGAAGTGAGGAAAACAATGAAAATATTATGAAGGAAAGCAGAGTAGAAGAGGAGGAATGAAAGGAAAAAAAGAGAGAGAGAGGAAGGAAGGAAGGAAGAAAGAGGGGGGAGTAGACAGAAGAAGGTGAGAAGGAGAGAGAAAGAAAAAAAACGGGAGGTAATGCGAACAATACTAGGGTGAAAGAGGTAGAGAGGGGAGAATAGGGGAACAGAGAGATACAGTAAAAAGAGAAGGAAATGAAAGAATGTATGAAAAGTGAAAAGGAAAAAGAGTGAGAGAGGAGTGGGAGATAGGGAAGACAAAAAAAGGAAAGAGTAAAAAAAGAAAGAATGCAACAAAGATGAAAAAGAAAAAGACTCAGGAAGAACTGGAGAAAAAAAAATCATGAAAGAGAGAGAGAAAGGTATAGCAGGAGTGAGGAGAAAGGAGTAGGATAAAGAAAGGGTTACAGAAAATAAATATGGAGAGACAATATTGTGAAATAATGAGACTTTAAGTGCCAAAAACTAAAAAGTAGACAAAAACCCAAGTTTGACAGTGTTGCGGTGATACATAATATAGAATTTAACACTTTTTTCCCCAACGTACATTATTATATGTACGTATAAAAGTATTTTTATGTACGTATTATATGTATTTAGGTGAAAATTTTCTGTTCTTGTTTGTAGCTGCTATATTGTCTCGACCTGAAGAGTCATTGACTTCTTAGGCTTGAGTTTGTAGGTTCAAGTCCCCTATTGGACATTTTTTTGAGAGAGAGAGAGAGAGATTTTATATTCTAGCCGGTGATTTTGATTAGATATAATAATAATTTGGAGTAAGAAATATATTATCTCAGGATTCGGCTGTTTTAATTTCAAGCAGAAAATAAGAGTTTAACCAATAATATCAGTTGAAAAATAGCTATAAAAAAAACTGTCCGGAACTTTCCAGTATCTGTCCCTTAAAAAACACAATTACGCCAGTCGTGCGCCTAGGTCTTTTTATAATGGAGCGTAATAAATTAAAAACAACTTAAAAAGCTCTCATAAAAAATTCAAGGGAGGCAGGTGTCTTTTTATGAGGTATTAATAATTTCTAAATTTGTTTTGAAATGTTTAGGAAAACTCTTTCTAGTTGGAAAATTTCAAGGGATATTTTCATGGTACGGCAAGTGTAGGTATTACCTTGCTCGTAGCTGAAACAGTATTGGAGTCGAATTACAAAAGTTAAGCCAGACCATCCCTGAAGTTGGAGTTTGAAGCAATCTCAGCCCACTATAGCCCGAGTTGAGGGACAGTCTGGCTTATCTTCACTTTAATCCTGTTTTATAATTTGCCAACGAAAAAAGTTGTTTGCTTTTATTTTTTAAAGAAATATTTTACTGTGAAACGAATGAGAGCAAGGTGATTTTTTTTTTAAAGATGAGTATTTCACAGCCTTTTTTATTTCGTAGCATGAAACAGGAGCTACTGTAGACGCTTGTGGTCTGTATTGTAGCCTACCCATCCCGTAGTATGCATCCCCTCTGATGGGCGAGAAGTGACACAATACTTCCCAATTAGGTGCTGGATCAACACGAGCGCACCGGAAGGTATCCCTTTCAAACCAAATTAAGAATACAAATTTTTGTCGGCACGGGGGATCGAACCCGAGACCTTCCGCATGGCAAGCGTTTGCTTAACCACTGAGCTAATCGCGCGCTCAAAGGGATACCTTCAAGCTAATCGATTGCCAGAACATTCACCGAGTACCAATTTTCGGAACACAATGAAAGAGATTCCCAGAGAACTTGCGACCAACTGGCAAATAATTACGGCCATAAATGTGAGTTCGAGTCCCTACTAATGATTATTTTTTCTCTCTTAGATTTCATAAACCATATCTGTCTTGAGTTTGATATTTTTTGTTGTTGTTCTATTTTCACCCCTAAAACTTGGAACTCAGGTCGTCGATCTTACTGTCACTATTGACCTCGTCTTTCACATAGCGGTTAGCTTTCGCTGGATAACTATCATTATTTCCGAAGTCTACATACACAACATTACTTTCTCTAATACCAATGTCACGGTAGTGAATATTTTATTAAATTCGAGAGAGGGACCCTCTCTCCACTTTGACAGCTGAGACCTCCACGTATGTGAAAAAACAATGCTCCATTCTATTAATATTATTTATTATTTTCCAAAAGGCCATACTGGCCCTTTGTACTGTACGTAATTATTATGCCGGGGTACGAATCAATAGCTACCCTTTAAAAAAATGAGGGGGCAAACTGGCGGGGTAGGAAGAGAAAGTAGGGGGGGGGGGGGGGGGGTTCGATTGAGTGGAGTGGTTCCTGAAATATTCAGGCGTTTTATTTACGTATCCTCTTGTTAAAAATATAAAATGATTCTTATTTTTTTAATTTATCTATGTAATTGATATGTTTTTAGCGTTAACCTGGGAGATAAGTTAGACGTTCGTATCGCGTTTTTTTTTTTTTTTTTTTTTTTTTTGACAAGAACATAATATACCAATTCAATGTACCTACTATGCATTTTTTTTTGTTTACGGACTTCTTGTCCATTTATAGAAAACGCGTTTGTACATACTTATAAAATCGCTTTATTTTGTAAAAAAAAAAAGACATCAGGGGCAAGGACTCTGAATGTTACAGACCTCTCTTTAAATAAATATTTAAAAAAAAAAAAATTCGGATATTCTTGTTATGTGTTCAATTCTTCGCTATGATCGACAGCACAGTTTAAAGTGCAAATAATGAAATAAATATTTAGTAGATAAAAGGACCAAAGGACGAATGAGGACTATAGAGTCCTCTTATTTCAACAGTTTGGTCCCAAAACAAGTCTTATTAATTGTGGCCCAATTCTCAAGTAAAGCGCCCTAACCACTGGAACATCAATGCGTGATAACGTTTTTTTTTTTATCTTCAAACTTAAAATTTTGTTTGATTTATCTTAACAGAAATCTAGAGTCAAACAATCATATTATATCTAAAAAATAAGAAATGTATCTTCCACACATTCAATCTTCTTTTTTACTTTGTCTTATTGCCGCTTAAGCAGGGTCGACGTTGTTCAACCGCATGGTTGAGGTTGGTCGGTTTTGGCACATTTTTAAGAGTGGATGCCCTTCCTAGCGCCAACGATTCTATTTGATTTAATGTCCTGATTAGACGGGAGTTTTACCCCGTTGGGAATCGTACCGCCACATTAACCTTACCAGCCTGGGTAGGGCCAGAATTGCCAGCCTCACATGTACGGAGGGAACAGAATTTTCTGTGAAAAATCTGCTCCGACCGTCGATCGAAATCAGGATCTCTGGACTACGGGCAGTAGTCAACCGTTACGACACGGAGGCTGGCACACATTCAATAAAACGTAACATATAAAAATGTAATTTTTTAATGGCTTTGCAATAATTCTGTTTTTTTTTTATATACTAAAAGACATACGTAGGGGAGACCGCTGATGTTAGGGACGATTTTTTCTTAGATTTTATAATTTTTCTCAAGTTTTGTGAAAGTATCCATAGTCTAATTTAGTTTTCATTTAGCAAACATAATATATACATAGGAAAGAGATTTCTTCCTCATATTTGTCTATGAGCTGTGTTAGGACACGTCCGTGTGGCTGTTTTGTAGAAAATATGATAAGGCAAAATTTTTCAAAATGTAATTTAAACAAAAAATAGAGTCATGTAAATATTCTGTTTTCTAAAAATAAAATTAAAGTGATCTGTTACACGATACATATAGATAGTCGAATGAGCCTCTGGTTCTTATACGCGATGGATTGGGCTATTGAACGAGAAGAAATATAAAGTTTTTGAAAATCGTATAAATCGAATGTCATTCGTGGTTTAGGTTCTTGGTCTATGCTAATAGATCTACCCTATAAAACATTTTTGATATAATTTAAGAATCATATACGCAAAGCACACAAGATAAAATTTAGTTTTAAACACATGCGTATATACAAATAAAAATGGATCAAAAATTCACATCGAAAACTAAAATGTTCGAAAAAATATCTCGAACCAAGAATAAAGCAGGATGTTGAATTGTGTTGTTAATTCGACTGCAAGGCTACTGTGTCATCAACAGAGAAACAAGCATGTCCTAATCATGTATTCCATCATCAGCGGTTCTATCTATTGTATTATATATTTTGATAGGTTTTCTGTCTTGGTAAATTTCTTCAAATTGCCCCTATGTTTAGCAGAGGATCTGTACATTTCTGTTAGAAAACACGACCTTTACACATCTATAATTTACAAAGACATAAAATATTACAAAAGTTCAAGGATCACCAAGAGAGGTGGGAAAAAACCAACGCCTCTTAGTCCTTTTTTATATTTTTATTATTATGATGTTGGTGGTGTTGATTCTCTTGTTACCTATATATAGCACCATACGTATGATTAAAACATGATTTTGGGCACACTTTATATGGAACTAAGAACCTACGTGTGTTCGATAAAATAGTGGTTCGGTTACAAAAATTATTTACTAGAAACATAGAAATTTTGTTTTTATTTCATCGAAATTATGATCGATATTAAGATTGAAAGATGATTTAAATTTTAATTGAAATGGATTCAGAAATATAATCGAGAGCAAATGATGTGGATGACCGACTAAGCTTTTTATATGTAGTTAGCAAATAAGCGTGAAACAGCTATCCGGGTATGTTCTGATATTCATGTACACCAAGTACAACTTCTCACTTTTCTGTGTTCTACTGATTATTATTATTATTTTTTAAAATACATATTCATCCCTATGCTCTTTTTTTTGGCTTTCTTGAAAGTGGCAAGATTCTCACCTGTGAGCTCTTCCACTCAACTACTCTTAGTCTTGATGGGTTCAGGGAAAACCCTTGGACCTTTTTGAGATATGATTGGAAAAATATTTAAAAAAAAATATATCAATTGATGATGAAAATAAATAGAAAAAAATATGCATAAAAAATAGAAAATGATATGCATAATAAGTTTTACAATCTGAAAAATCGAAAAGTAAATAAAGGAACCAAAAATTAATTTTAATTTATTGAATTGTCCAACATGGGCAATGGGCACAGAAGAGGATCGCAAAATAGAAAAGGGTCCCAAGGGTAGCTCTGAATACCTTCCTGTTATTGTGCAGTCAATGAAAAAGGTCCGAGTAGCTGTTAGAGAAAGAAAAGGTCCCTCATATTGTGGAACCTTGATGAATAAATGCCAACGAAATCGGATAGATCTCTCATCCCGCCAAGGAATGGTCTACACCAGCGTTTCCAAAATGGTGTTCCGCGACTTTATATTTGACAAGGACGCCGCGAATAAAAAGTGTTTGGGAACTACCTGGTCCTCAAAAAAGATCTGTTCCATTTGACATTTATCAGTTCTCATGACGAAATATACTTTTTTTTTTAACGATTAACAAATTCGGTGACTTCATTAAGAACATGTGGAAGGTTCCAAGTTCGAACCCCAGAGCTGACAACAAATTGTGACTACTACTTTTCCCTCATCAAGACAGAGATACAGTTTTATTGTAAAACGGTGCTGCCCACATAATTTGAAGGTTGCTTAAAAACAGCATAACAATCAATACATAAAGGAGTACATCTTTTTTTTATAAGTGAACCCCGGACTTCTAAGTACAGAGCATAGTTTTTCTTACCCTTCGGGATTTGAACCCAGGTCACCTTGCGTGCAAGCCTAGTGAACTACGCCGCGCTCGGTCACGGTGACTACTGAGTTTTGTATAAAGAGAGAGGAAAAAGAATGGATTTAAGTAAAGAGGTTAAAATAAAGAGGATAACCAGAGAGGAAAGAAAACAGAAGAGGATGCATAGAAATGAATAGGTTAGATATAAAGAGATCACCAGAGAAACAGAAAGGAAGAGGACGAAAAGAAGTAATGAGGACAGAGCTAAAAAGAAGTAAAGAGGACAACCAGAGAGGAACAAGGACAAAATATAAAAAAAACGGAAGAGAATGGATAGAAGTATTAAAGAGGACAGTGAGGAAGCGATATATAGAAGGACAAAGACAAGAGATAAAGAGAAAGTAAATGGATGAATAGAAGTAAAGAGGACAGTCAGAGAGGAACAAGGACAAAAGATAAAGAAAACGGAAGAGAATGGATAGAAGTAAAGAGGACAGTCAGGAAGCGATATAGAGAAGGAGAAAGACAAGAGATAAAGAGAAAGTAAGAGGATGAATAGAAGTAAAGAGGACAGTCAGGAAGCGATATAGAGAAGGAGAAAGACAAGAGATAAAGAGAAAGTAAGAGGATGAATAGAAGTAAAGAGGACAGTCAGAGAGGAACAAGGACAAAAGATAAAGAAAACGGAAAAGAATGGATAGAAGTAAAGAGGACAGTCAGGAAGCGATATAGAGAAGGAGAAAGACAAGAGATAAAGAGAAAGTAGAGAATGAATAGAAGTAAAGATAAATAAAACGGAAGAGAATGGATAGAAGTAAAAGGGACACCCAGGAAGTGATATAGAGAAGGAGAAAGACAAGAGATAACGAGAAAGTAAGATGACGAATAGAAGTAAAGAGCACAGTCAGGAAGCAATATAGAGAAGGAGAAAGACAAGAGATAACGAGAAAGTAAGATGACGAATAGAAGTAAAGAGGACAGTCAGAGAGGAACAAGGACAAAAGATGAAGAGGATGGATAGAGATAAAGAGGACACTTACACCCGTATTTATGAACAGCGAATTTTGTTTGAGCACTGTCTCAAGCAAGGTTTTGGCCAATAATATTAAAGGAAATCATGCTTCAGACCATGCTCATACGGCGTTTTCTGTTCATAAATACGGCTGTTAGACAGGGAGGCTGAGCAGGATAAAGCGACACAAAACAGAGAGAGAGGAAATGAGGAAAATAGTAAGAGAGAAATGGAGAGAGAGTGAATAGAGACTTCAGTTTATTACCCGGAACTAATTCAGGGGGGGGATGGGGGTTGAAGCACTTTCTAAATGTTAGGGAGGGTGAGAGTCTATAAAGTGAGAGGGGTTTCATGAGTATTATTTAGCTACGCATTAACATTTCAAGCTGGAAGTAATATGTTGAATTTTGATTATGAACTGTTTCTTACAGCTTTCTCTATCTCCCTCCTCTCTCTTTCTTTCTCTCTTCATAAGTATTTATTTATTTTATATTATTGTCTTCTCACTTTGAGAAACGTAATAAAGCCATACGATAAATAAATAAAAATATTTTTTATTCTTGTAAAAATTTTGGCCTCCTCTTCTGAACCAATGAGTAAAGACAGCGAGGATTTTAACCTAAAATAACTGTAAAATTCAACTTGAGTTCAAGGAATTCTTTGGATTTCCATCAAAAGTCATGTGAAGAAAAATGCCAAAAGTCATGGAATTTTTCAAAAATGAAGTGACGACGAATTGTCAGTCCCGGTAGCTCAGTGGTCAAGGCGTCGCGTCGCGCTGGTTTGGTAATCCACAGGTGGTGGGTAGAGAGAAGGGAAAGCAAGATTCTAGATATTAAAAGATTATAGATATAGATGTTAACACTCCAAGCGCCACGTGTATCTTTGAGAATACACCCATGTCCATTCCCCACAGGCCGCGTATGTCTTTGAGAATACACCTATATCCTACCTCCATGCGCCAAACCTAATTTCCTCCCACGCATACGCTTAGGCAAAGGGTGTTTTGAGCGATTTTACTGTCCCAGGCCAAAGTGAATTTATGATTCGGGATACTTAGACAAGTCGATTCGTATATATAAAGCTTACTTTTAAGAGTGAATAGATCCTAAAAAGTTGTTTGTGTGTGTGTGTATTCTGCAGAATACACGCGGCCTAGGGTAGAATACAAGAGAGAGAGAGAGTGAGAGGAAGAAAATAGATGTAGAAGGAGGAAGAAAATAAATCTTAGAGAGGAGAGAAAGCGAGATAATAGATGTTAAAAGACAGAGAGAGAGCGAGGACGAAAAGAGATGTAGAAAGTTAGGAAGAGGGAGAAAGACTATTACATTTAATAGGTATACCTATAGCGGTATTCATGTACGGGAAAGCGGTTAAGTGCGAGAATAAATAGGTACCTACAAGTAGGGAAGTGCATATACAAAGGGATAAAATAATCAGTTCCCAGAAAATGGTAATTTCAAAGTTAAACTTTCATTAATATTTCTAGTCAAACTTTAGAATACAAAAGTGTACTTTTAGATTTTGTACCCTTTTTGTCTCTTTTATATCTTTTCCCTACCTTCTTCTCTGTCTTTCTCTCTTCCTCAGTCCTTATTCTTCTTGCATTTCCCTCTTTCTCTCTTTCCCCCTTTCGCCTTTTTTCTTCTCTCTCTCCCTTCCTCCTTTTTTCTTCTCTCTCTCTCTCTCTCTCTCTCACGTGACCACAAGGTCGTAACATTTTAAAGCGTTCTGCATGTGCTGATCCTCTCTCAGGTATCCTGGGGACCACCTTTGAATTATGTTTGACATTTGTCCTACATTTCCATCTCCACACGAATAAGTTGGGAAAATAGAATACTTTTCTTTCCAACATACAACTTTTGTCACGTACATAAATAAGATAGAAAGAGAAACAGAAAAAAGGAAAACATTAAAATTAATATTTCTTTAGATTTACAAACAAAATTATAAGCACGACAAGCTCTGTGGTAAGTTATTCAATTAACACCATACAGAGAGTTCGAATTCGAACCCCAGATCCGACAAAATTTGGACTCAAAATTTTGCAATAGTCTGTTGGTTGTGAGAGATACTTTCTGGTTCACTCATGTTGAACCATCACCAAATCACCAAAATGCTGCTTTTAACCGACCTCAGTAGCTTGATCGATAAAACGGCGGACTTGTAACCTGGATCCGGACTTGTAACCGGTGGTTCAAGTCCCGGTTTCAGCGTAGATTCAGTAAAGCTAGTTTGAGTAGTTGTAATAGCAAGAAAGTGATTTGATTAACACAAAAAAATGCTGTTTTTATGTGTGTAGCGTCCAGTGGCGGAATTGCGGACATTAGAGTTTTTGTTAAGTCTTTTAATTCTGTGTAAAGTCAATTTCTACCTACGAAAATTGTGATCTATGAAGATAGATTATCGATAACACTCCCATTTAATTTATTTGATTATTGTGTCTGTCATTTGTATATTGCTGGGACAAAGGAACTCTTTAGTCCTATGCCTCGAAATAAAGCTTAAATAAAGTATTTGTAATAATAAAATAGCCGCTCCCCTGGCTCAGTGGTTTAAGAGCATTGGTTGCTGACCCGGAGGTTACGGGTTCGAATTCCGGCCGGAGCGGAAAATTTTAACCGCGAGGTTTTCCGTTTTCGGAATGGCATGGATGTAAAGATAAAGTGCCCTGAAGTAATGCAAAAGCGGTTCCTGGCCACAAGTACCTTTTCAAAAAAAAACTATAAAACATAAATAAATTAATAATATTAAAATAAATATCGTAAAGACATTCTACATATACCTAGAATTGCTTTTTTTTTGCTCTTCCCATGACATGTCAAAACTAATTACAGAAAAAAACCAAGCCTGTCACAATAATAATAAACCTGAAATCCGATATTCAAGAACCAATTTCAGCGCTTAATGAAAACATTTCAACGATCCCCCTACTTGAAAGAAGCCACGAGGACCCTCCCTTTGTAATAGATGAGATCCCACAACAGTTTAGTTTTGAGAAGAAATGATCACTGAACATTGAATTGAAAGAAACGATAAAGATAAAGATAAAAAAGGAGTTATAAATTTCTATTAAACTTTTCGGTCAAAAAATTCAAACCCGGGAGAGATTCAAACTAGTAAACAAAATGAAAGTTAAAAATTATCATATTTGTGTTGATCACTTTCATGATAGCACAACTATACTCTAACTCGCTTGACTAAATCTACGCTGAAACCGGGACTTGAACCACCGACCTCCAGGTTACAAGTTCGGCGGCTTATCGATCAATCTACCGAGGTTGGTAGAAAAGTAAACTGAATAAACGAGAAACAAAGAAGTTTTCATCATAATAAACATTATCAACAGTCAACACAAATGATACAAGGAAAATTAATATGAAAACCTTAAATAAATTTGACCTTGCACAATATCAGAAATCCTTTTCACCTGCTATGCATGGCAGAAATGTAATTAAATTTGACCTTTAGTCCTGCAATACAGGTCACTAGTGAAAATGTTAGGAAAGTAAACATTAATTTCAGTCTATGAGAAGCTGGAAGGATAGAAAATGTTGATCTCTTTCTCTTCCTCTCTTTCTTATATCTCCTCTCCCTCTCTCTATTTCATCTCTCTTTCTCTCCCTCACCATCTTCTCCTTATCTCTCTCCCTCTAGTTCTTTCTTTCGTCCTCTTCATCTCCCTCTCTATCTCTCCCTCTCCTCCCCCTGCAACAATGGAGTTATGTACAGGGTTTCCCACCAAAGTTGGACACCTCAAATTTCTCGACCACTAACGGAATTTTTGAAGAAAAAGTTGACAGTATAAAAATTCGTGACTGCAACCTATCACTGGTAGTCAAGTGGTTAATGCTGGTCGGGTAAATCAAGTTGCGTAGGGATACTTTGGTTCGAATCCCACCCAGTGCATGAATTTTTCCTCAACAATTTGAGTTTGTGGCCACATAATAATAAGACTCTGAGGGTTAGGTGGTAGAAAATGCTTTGAGCATTAACCTCACCTGGTAGTTACCTTCCTTTGAAGAGTGTAATTATTATAATTAAGATATGTATTATTACTTGTGGGACACCCTGTACTGAGGTGGATCCTGCTGTTAGCTTTATTCCACACAATGTGATATGTGATGGAGTGGTTATTAATGACGTAAATTAATAACCACAATATGCAAATGCAAAACAAATAAGTGACCCATTGCCAGTGAAAGGGTTGAAGAGTGCATTTTTAACAATAATAGACAATGCAAGAGAGAAGGTTAATATAAGTCAAGTCCGTTACCCAGGTAACATGGAGAGGTTATACAACAGTCACCGGGACAGAATGATAGGTCATATTCAAATTTGGGGCGCCTCAATTGATTTCACCAAAAAGGCCAACCAAGGTCGTCCGGCAATTGACAGCCGTTTGCTCTTATATCAGTCTACTGCCCGTAAAGGATACATCACCTCCTTATGTATCCGATACATCACCGCCTCATGTATTTAACGTCGTTTTTCAACTACATGGTCAATACACGACGAGGCTTTTACCCTCCATTCGCTGGAAACTCACAAACCTGCTACGCATATCAATCTCACCCAGTCTGGGTTGGGCCGAAATGACAGCATCACTTCCCTCGCTGAGCGTTGCTGAACTTCGGTGATCCTACGAGAACTGGTGCATTTAACGCGGCATCGACGATGGCTTCAAATCATGTAGGTACATTTGGTAAGTCTAGAAGATGGTGAGAAACTCTAAGGAGAAATTGAATAGAGAAAGAGAGAAATGAAAAGAGAGAGAGAAATGCAGAGAGAGAGAGAGTCAGTAAGAAATTAAGAAAATAATATAATCAGCGCCTAAGAGACTGCCTGCAAAATAGGAAGGTTTCATTTTGCATATTTTACCTGTATTTAAATGCCACAAATAAGCAGGCAAGAGACGGAAGCGCTATAATATAGGCAGCATTCTATTTCTGGTGCAATTTTCTCCAAGAAAACATTAACGCATATTGAGGAAGAGAAGAGAAGGGGAGGAGGTACAGATGGATGTGAAGGAGAAGTGGAAATGAAGATTACAGAGAAAGGATGAGTAGATGATGGTTGGAGGAAGGTGGAAGAGAAAAAAAGTAATGACAGGAGGAAAAAATCGGAGCAAAAAAATATTTATTTATTTTTTACAAAAACGAACATAAAAAGTTCTCGGAAGTAATAATGGGAGAGAGATAAAAGGAGTCGTTTGGAGAGAAAATAGACGTGATTGGGGCGGAGAGAGAAAGAAGGAATGGTTAGAGGAGTACAAGGAGTTAGAATTTGTTACTAGAAAAAGGAGGAGGAGAAGATGAAAGACGTGGTAAGAGAGAAAAGAGGGAATGTTTGGAATAAGGTAAAAGACGAAGGAAGAATGAAACAAAGAAATGGAGGCAGCATGGAAGAAGTGATGGAAGATGAGATGGTGAGGAAAATAAAGAAAGACAGAGAGAGAGAGGAAATAAGAAGAGGAGTAGGTAGGAAAGTATGGAAGAGAAAAAATAGAAGATTTTGCCTCTGACAAGCTCATGAATATCATTTTGAAGCTGAAAAAGACAGTGAGAGAAAGATGAGGAAAGAGAAGGACGAAAAATGTGTTAGGTAATAATGAAATGATAAAGAGAGAGAGAAAAAAAAATAAAAATGGTGAGGGATAGGGGAAGTTCTAATGAAACGCAAGAGAAATTAGAATTTAATATAGTTTAAAAAAAGCTTTGATGGTACATAAGAAAGAGATAAATAGGAGGGAGATAAATACAATTTAGATAGAAATGAGGAAGTAATAGAGAGAGAAAGAAATAGAGATACGAGGAAAATAAAGAATGAGAAAAGTAAATGAAGAGATAGAGTTGATAATAGTAAGATAGACAGAGTTGAGCCAAGTAGGTGTGAGATAAAGCCAAGGAGATACGAAGAAGGTACAATGAAAAGGCAGATTTGATATTGGAATGGTAGAGCTAGAAATAGAAGAAATAATATTACTTGTACAAAGATGAGGCACAGTTGATAGAGTACAACTAATGGAAAAGCTAGGAGAAATAATATTGATAAAGTACAACGAATGACAGAATTGATAATGTACAAGGAATGGTAGAATTGATAATGGAATAAGCTAGGAGGGAGAGAAAGAGACATAAGGACAAAGTATAGACAGAATCGATAATGAAATGAGCCTATAATTGAAATGGCGAATACAAAGAGACTGAACTTGTTTATATTGGATGATGAAGATGTTGGGACTGAAATATGTAATTGCTGAAAGTGCAAAGGACCCGTTAGGAGATGTCTCTAAGGAGATTGTACAAGGAGGGAGATATAGAACAGGAGAGAGGGAGGGAAATGTCTCAAAGTAGACAAGGAGGAAGAAATAGAAGGAGAGAGGGAGGGAATGTTAGGAGATGTCTCAGAGAAGATTGGGAGAGAAATATAGAACAGGAGAAAGAGAGGCATATGTCTCAAATTATAATAGACAAGGAGGAAGAAACAGAAGGAGAGAGACAGAGAGGGTTAGGAAATGTCTCTAAGGAGATTGTACAAGGAGGGAGATATAGAGCAATAGGGAGGGAGGATGAGTAAGAAAATGTCCCTGAATTGAGTTGAATAGGAGGAAAGGAGGGTTCTTCATCAAAGAAATTGCCTTAAGTGTTTTCAAATTAACTAATGTAATAGTGGAGGCGCAAATCTTCCGTCAACATCCTTTGAATAAAACTGATTGATATATTTTTTTCAGAATACTCGTATACCTACATCTAAATATCTATTTACTTCCCCACGCAACACACACACACACACACAAGAGAGGAAAAAACGAGGAGGAAAGACAATGAAAAATTAAAGAATCAGTAAACACGTCAAATATTATTGTTGGAATAACTTATTAAGTTACTATTTTATGTTCTCAACTTCGTTATTAAAATCGTTTTTTGCCACCCAGAATGTAATAGTAAGGAGAAGGACAGGGATAAGGAGAAGAAGGAAGAGGAGGAGAAAGCAATGAAGCAATAACCTCAAATGCTTCAGGTATTTTGTATAAATATAACCTATCCTGTATGCTTTGACCTATGACAAACACAGACGTTGATTTTGCCCCAAATAATTATCCAAGTGTCTTCCTGATCAAAGGGCCTGATAATCATATTATACAATGAACAAGTCGTGTCATCGACTCCCAATCAATTCATCTTTCCTTTTTCTCTTTCTTTTTTTAATTTGGTTTTAACGTCGCTTTGAACTGCATGGTCATAATATATTACTACAGGGGTGTTACCCTCCATTCGCAGGAAACTCACAGACTTGCTACTCAAATTAACCTCACCCAGCCTGGGTTGGGACGGAATGCCAGTAGCGAAGTGAAGGCTGGACGTTGCTTAACTTCGGTGATCCTACGAGAACCGGTGCATTCAACGCGCTCTCTTGCTTCATTTTTCTTTTTAATGAGATAATACCTATTAATAACATGTACTAATATAGTCGGTATTGAAGTTTACAATTTAAAATGCATCAGATGTTTGTGTGTATGTGTGTGAATAGGAATAGAATGGAAGTGATGTATTAAGAGAGAGAGAAAGAGGGTGAGAGGAGGAGAGAGAATTCGAGAAAACGGATGTGAAGACTCGTAATATGAATGTGTCCTGGGTCAACAAGATTTGTGTCGTCTCCACATCCACACATCCACTCCTAGGATGTGTTAATAATGGCCTGGAGACCTCAAAGTGAAGGGTAAATAAGGTTTGGAGTGGTCAGGCACGGAGGAGATGGGATGGGTGGGAAATTCAATTACCCTCTATTAACCTGTTATCGAAAACTACTCAATTTACAGGATTAAGAACCAAGACATGTTGCTCTTTAGGCGAATACATCCAATTATCCTTGCGAAAGTATAGCGTTAACCCTCAGTTACCTAGTTAATAATCGACAGATTTATCGTGAATTGCTGGCGAGCTAATTAGCTCAAAACATTTTTTTTTAAAACTGTAACCAAATTAAGAATTCAATTTTTGTCAAAACGGGGGATCGAACCCGGAACCTTCCGCATCTGTCTATCTGTCCAAGTATATTCTGAAATTCATGTACATACTTCTATTACAACGTCTTAACTACCTGTATTGACGTCTTCATCGGGCAGTATAGATAAGGCGATATTATTATTATATTATTATGTAATTCTAAGATCAAAAATTACTCTCCTTTTCACTCTATTTGCAAGCAAAGGTATTTATTTTACCTTAATCAAAATTGTCTAGTCCACGGGCCAAGTCTACTGCATCAGCCTGAGTCCTTTTCTTGCAACAACAACAAAAAAAGGTTCATTGTGATTTTTTTACACCCCAGAAGCTCTCCTCTATTTTTTATTCAAACCATTCATTTTACAAGTTTTCATCTCGTTCCAACTTATTTAACCCCCCCCCCCCCCCACTTTCTCCTCCTTCCCGCCTTCCTCTTCACCCTGAGCGAAAGGGTAAAAAAAAACATTTGTACTAAGTATGAATATAAACAAGTTTTCAGCACAAGTTTTACCACTGGAAACAATAAATCCGACGAACCCTCGACCCCGCCATTGCAGAGCGGTGGGCTGACCGCAAGCCCCATAAACTGGCCATATAAGAGAACATACTTGAAACTGGAACAAAAAATGAATGGGAATCATCAGTGGCGTATGGTTTTTCAATAAGGGGATTTTTTTTTAAGATGAGTGTTTGAGTTTTTTTTTCAACTTGTACTGAAAAATTGCATGGACCACATTAGTTATTACCTATACCTTAAAAAAATAAGTGTTTCACAGTCTTTTTTTATTTCGTAGGCATGAGACAGTAGCTACTGTAGACCTCTGTGGTCTGCTTTCCCGTCCCGTAGTATGCCTCCCCACTCATGAGTGATAATTGACACAATACTTCCCATTTAGGTGCTGGGTCAACAACACGAGCGCACCGGAAGGTATCCCTTACAAACAAGTATAACCAATTTTGTATACTAATTTTCTGTCATCTGTGGGATTTGAACCCGGGACCATCTGGATAATCCGCATGGCAATTTACCTTAATTTATTTATTTATACGAATAAACGAGAAATACCCTTTAAACACAAGTAACCCTACAAACCCTAAAAAATATAAAATAAAGTAAAGATTAAAAACTTACTCAACTGTCTAATCACGCCCTCTAACATGTTGCAATGGGACAGATTATATCAGTCCCGGTAGTTCAGTGGTAAAGGCGGTGAATCCAGTGAATCCAGATGTCGTGGGTTTGAAACCCGGCCGGGACATGACAAGTTATTCACAGATTTAGGATTTTTACCGCATAATAATATGTCTTGGGCTTACCGCTGGAATAATGGGACTTTAATAGTCTTAATCGGGCAGTATAAATAAGGCGATATTATTATTATTATTATTATTATATCTGTCAATTATCTGAATTTTAATAAACTGAAAGTTTCTTTCCATGATGAGACAAAAAAGTCATTAACTGAAGACTAAAAACTACAAGTTGGCGGTTATCTTTAAACTATAATTTGAATGTTTCCCTTTGTTGGTAATCGTCCAATATATTTGTTGGCCGCTGTTCATCGGGACCACCCTGTATAGTGTATTTTCTTCAGAAAATTAGAAAATCCTTCAGTAAATTATAAAAAAAGTAAGTAATAATACCTATGAATAAGTAAAAAGTTCTGAAGAGTCGACACTGTACAGATAACTTGCCCAACTTCATTTTCGCAAACAGGCGGTTGCTGTAATATATCTCTTTTGGGCTTCATTTAATTTTAATCAGACCTCTTGGTTTATCCGCTTTGAAAAGCAAAGTTTGAAATAGAAACTTCCAGTAACCAATATGACGTTCTAAATTTAATATACGTCTTACTTACTATTTCGTGGAAATTGACCTGGATTGAGGTAAATTAATTTTTTTTTATTTAATAAAAACAGTTTTTTTTAAACAAAGATCACAGTAAATTTGAATAATCATAAACTCATTTTTCCCCTAATATTAAATTTCTAATCGTTTCTTTAATTCTTTTTTATGACCGATCATTCATAATTATGTGTCAAGACCAATTGTCAAATAAAATAAAATAAAATTTTGTGAACTTTTCATAAGCTTTCTAAAATTGCTTATATGTATATTGTTAAATATAATTATGTAACTATTAAAATGAAATAAAAAATTAAAATTCAGAAAAAAAAAATCTTGATGAACACTGGTTCTATTAAGTGAACTTACTGATATGTTGCATTGTATCATCCTTCAACTAACTATAAGTATTACTTTACTCCTTACTTTCATTGAATTTATTCTATTTAGTAAAAGTATTAGAGTTCATTAGGTCCGTGAAGATAGCACCCGACATTGAAGCTAGAATTTTGTACCACCTACCATAATAATGTACTAATTATGTACTGTTAGGAACAACAAACCCCGAATTTTGTACTCCAACCGTAACCCCAGGAGAGAGGTTGAAACATGTCGGGTGCTAACTTCACGCTAGCACCCGACATTGAAGCTAGAATTTTGTACCACCTACCATAATAATGTACTAATTATGTACTGTTAGGAACAACAAACCCCGAATTTTGTACTCCAACCGTAACCCCAGGAGAGAGGTTGGAACATGTCGGGTGCTAACTTCACGATTTTAACCGATGGAGCTAGAATATTGTACCGCATACCAAAATAATCTCTGAATTATGTACTCCCAGGAACAACAAACCCCGAATTTTGTTCTCCAACCGTAACGCCAGGAGAGAGGTTTTATCATCGAAAAACCCACCCCCCGCCTCGCCTATTGAAACGCAAATCAGATGCAGAACTGTATGGAACCCCGTGCCTCTCTCATTGCAACGAAGCGATGGGAGCAGAGGTGCGGGGGGACTCCACGTTGTTCTCATGAATTAAACCATAGGTTCTCAAACGGTGGTACTCGGGGCAATTTCAGATGGTACGGGAAGCCATTTTCAGTTGTACACAAAATATGATAAAATTTTGACCGTACACAAAGACCGTGAAAAATAATATATGTTTAACACTAGTAGTTAAGTTGATTTTTTGATGAAAATCAAGTCTCCACAAAAAAATAATAAAAGCCCTACTACCCTTTGTTGCCACATAATTATATGTGCGAATCTGGCTTTTCATGTTGTATTTGTAAAACACAAATGTAGGAGTAAGTTAGAAGTGTCCTCTGACATTCGCGCTTAAAATGAGTAACATTCAACCTGATTAGAATTTTGCCATATTGGAAAAGAGATTGCCATAGGCAATAACCCCGCCCTTTAGTTAGGACTTATGTTTTTGTTTTATATTTTCTATTCTTTTCATTTTCATTGTATATATTGTTTCCATTTTTTTCATTGTTAAATTAATTATTTCTATGTACATAATGTCCATTTATACCTAATAAAGCGTTGTATAATAATAATAATAATTAGACCGACCTCAGTAGTTTAATCGATAGGGCGGCGGACTTGTTACCTGGAGGTCGGTGGTTCAAGTCCCGGTTTCAGCGTAGATTTAGTAAAGCGAGTTTGAGTAGTTATGACATCACGAAAGTGATTAACACAAGTATGATAGCTAATAAAGTAACATTCAGCCTGATATTGATGCAATTGTTTCTGAGAAGAGTAGGTATATAATATGTAATCTCACAGAATTTAGATAGGTAGACCTTTCCATTTTTTTTTCGTCGCAGATAATTCAGATGCAGGCGTTGCTGAAGAAGATAAACAATCGTTTATTGATGTGACGTTTATATTACGCTCACATTACTTTGGTAGGTATGTACCTACCTTATTTTTTACCTTCAGCTTCTTTGTGGAACTGTGTTAAGTACTATATTATGTAATAAGTTATCATATTAATTTGTGCTATTCACTTTCGTGATGTCACAACTACTCAAACTCGCTTTACTCAATCTATGCTGAAACCGGGACTTGAACCACCGACCTCCAGGTTACAAGTCCGCCGCCTTATCGGTAATAACATAATGTCATACTCTGTATAAGTACCTATTACTGTTTACTTTTATAATAAATCATAAATCGCTTCTGAAATTTTCAATTTTATATTTCCCTTTTTCCTAACAAACGGAACATTGTGAACACAGATTTTCCAAACGTCCGTCGTGGGTTCGAATACAAGTGAGGACATGACAAATACCTTCTGTTCGGAATTCTTATCACATGATCTTGGCTTGCTGCTGGGAAAATGAGACTTTAATAGTTCTAATTCGGCAGTATAAACAAGCCGATATTATTATTTATATAATTACATGCTATGATTAAGTAGTAGTCAAGGTGGCAGAGTGAGTTAGGGCGCTAGGCCAATACGCACGGTGACCTGGGTTCGATCCCCAGCGAGGTAGGATTTTTTCTGCTCTGTACTTAGAAGTTCGTGGTCCACTCTTACGGTTGCTAGATAGCAACTTTACGGTTGCTAGATAAGGTTTATCTAGCTTTATTTGGGGGAGCGGTTCCTGTTTTTGACTTATCCGCCTCCCTGTTTTTGACTTTTTTTTGTTATCATCCTGTGTGTTTTCTGTGATCATGTTGTTATCTTCCTGCTAATTTAACCACATGAAGATACATTTAATTTGTATTTGTGTCTTTGTTTGTTGGGCAGTTTGAGTTAAGTCATTGTCTAGTCAGTGTTGTATATTGTATATTGAGTCATGTTTCTGTAATAGTCGTGTTACCTGTGGAGAAAGTAGAAGCATTTTTACTAGGCATTCCTAGTTACATAGTTTATGATAGAAGAAAAAATATAAGCATTAGGAAGTTTTTTGTACCTTTCTTTTCGATGGTATTTCTGTGAAAATATTCACACCAGCTCATTGTTATCAAGATACAAATTCATGATTTCCAAACCACCCTTAGTGACAATTTCATAGTCTGCAGTGGCGCCAGACTATTTCTTGAACCATGCAGAATCTGAGTGAATCTGCCTATCTCTCTCTCTCTCTTCTCTCTTTCTATCTCTCTATCTCTCTCTTTCTATTTCTCTTTCTCTCTCTCTTTCTATCTCTCTTTCTCTCTATCCCTCTCTTCTCTCTTTCTATCTCTCTTACTCTCTCTCTTCTATTTTTCCATTTCTCTTTTTCTATATCTCTCTCTTCTCTCTTTCTATCTCTATTTCTCTTTCTCTCTCTCTCTCTCTTTCTATATCTCTTTCTCTCTCTCACTCTCTTCTCTCTTCTATCTCTATTTCTCTTTCTCTCTCTCACCCTCTTCTCTCTTTCTATCTCTCTTTGTGTCTCTCTCTCTTTTATCTCTTTCTATCTCTCTCTCTCTCTCTCTCTCTCTCTTCTCTCTTCCTATCTCTATTTCTCTCTCTCTCTCTCTCTTCTCTCTTTCTATCTCTAAAAGACATAGGAATGAAAAATAGTTTATTTACTAATTACCTGGATGGTAGAACTCAGATAACAAAGATTGGACAAACAACGAGTGAAGAAATTTCTATCGAAGACGGCTTGGTGACCGGTGGGATAAATAGCCCAGGATGGTATAATACTTACACTCATGATGTAAAATACCTAAATCTTCAGAGTAAATGATGTTCGCGGATGATTCATGCATCATATCGATCCACAAAAGTCTCGAGATTGCAGTAAAGACGGCACAAGTGCACAACATGATTTCATAAAATTACAAAAATATTTTTACAAAAATGATATATTCATTTTTTTTTTTTTTTTTTAATTGGGGTTTAACGTCGCTTTCAACTGCCATGGTCATATCACGACGGGGGTTTTACCCTCCATTCGCAGGAAACTCACAAACCTGCTACTCACATTGACCTCACCCAGCCTGAGTGGGGCCGGGAAAAGCCAGCGTCACGAGAATTAGAATTTGAATGGTCACCCATCCAAGTCTTAACCTCGCTGGATGTCGCTTAACTTCGGTGTTCTGAAGGGAACCGGTGTATTCAACATGCCATCGACGCTGGCTGATATATTCATTAATCAAAGTAAAACGGAGACCATGGCGATGGGAACAGCAAAAGGCATATCAGAATTAAATAACTATAAAATAAAATGTCATACTAGATCATGTTTATTTACAGAGATGTACATAACCAATAACTGTCAGTGCCGATATATTGAGTACACTGATAGTTGTAAATATCTCGGGTTTAATATTGACAACTGCTTCAAGATGAAAACTCATGTAAACATGCTCTGTAAAAAAAATTACCAGCTACGCAAAGGAAATGTCCAGTCACTCTCATGTAAAATAAAATCATTGATTTATTATTCACTTGTTGAATCTATCCTGAGATATGGAGTGACGATCTATACCTATGCACCAGCTTACATTTTAGAACCGTTAAACAGTATACAGAGGAAAATAATAAAATGCCTTTTTCATAATAATCGCAACGTGCAAAAGTTCTTAACGCCCGAGCAATTATCAAAACTGGTATTACTGACACAAAATTTCAATAACCCGCGATTCAGAAGAAAAATCGAAATAACGTATGGCTCCGAAAACAAGACTTTATTATGAGTCAAGCGTTTACGAATTATGGGGAACGAGTTTTATCTTATACTGTACCAAAATTGCTAACTCAATATTGCGAAAATTTTATAGACGAGGAAAACTTAAATATAGTAAAAGAGAAACTAAAAGCTGTACTTTTGGAATAATAGATAATTATTTATCTATTTTTTTCCAATAATACATTTTATTTAATCATTACTTCATGTACATAATATATTAAGCCACCTACCTTCGAATTCGAATTTTTATTCATCAATACAATTTCTTTAATTTATTTAATCATTTTTTCATGTATTTAAGCCATTTTTGAATATTCTTACTTTTTATTATAATTTAATTTTGTTTTATACTTATTTAGATTAACCTGAAGAAGAGAACCGTCACAGCAGAAGTTACTTGTTAGCTTAGGTGATGTATCCATGTATGTACCAATTATGTAAAATAAAGTAAACCCATTCAAATTCAAAATTCAAAATTCTATTTCTCTTTCTCTCTCTCTAGCTCTCTCTCTTCTCCCTCTCTCTATCACTCTTTCTCTCTTCCTCTCTCTGTCTTTCTCTTTCTTTTTCTCTTTCTCTTTCTCTTTCTTTTTCCTCTTTTCTCTTTCTCTTTCTCTTTCTCTTTCTCTCTCTCTCTCTCTCTCTCTCCTCTCTCTCTCTCTCTCTGTGTCTCTCTATCACTCTCTATCGGGTGCCAACTTCACGCCGGACCAACATGTACAAAGTTCCAAGTATTTTTTGAACTTGCCCTACAACTGCATTGCATAGTCATATCACAACGGGGGTGTTACCCTTCATTTGTAGGAAACTCACAAACCTGCTACCCATATTAACCTCACCCAGCCTGGGTTGGGTGAGATTAATGTGTTAAGCAACATTAAACAACGTTTACCTCGCTAAACGTTGCTTAACCTCGGTGATCCTGAGAGAACTGGTGCATTCAACGCGCCAGCGACGCCACGCTGGCAATTTGGAGTTTAATGTTCCTGAAATATATTATGTCATAACTTGGTGGATAGCGCAGAATTATAGGACTATACCACCTTAATATACAATATTTTGTACAATTTTTTCCTATAATTCCGCCATTGGTCGCTGTTTCACATCAAAAGAGCTACTCATTTTTCCTCACGAGGTATATATGAGTGGACCCTGAACATCTAAGTACAGAGCAGAAAAATCCTACCTCGCTGGCGATCGAACCCAGGTTACCGAGCGTGCAATGCCTAGCGCGCCAACTCATTCTGCCACCTTGACACTATTAATCATAGCATGTAATTATATAAATAATATAATAATAATAATAATATCGACTTGTTTATACTGCCGAATTAGGACTATTAAAGTCTCATTTTCCCAGCAGGAAGTCAAGATCATGTGATAAGAATTCCAAACAGAAGAAATCTTGTCATGTCCTCACTTGGATTTGAACCCACGACGGACGTTTGGAAAATCTGTGTTCACAATGTTCCGTTTGTTAGGAAAAAGGAAAATATAAAATTGAAAATTTCAGAAGCGATTTATGATTTATTATAAAAGTAAACAGTAATAGGTATACAGAGTATGACATTATGTTATTACCGATAAGGCAGCGGACTTGTAACCTGGACGTCGGTGGTTCAAGTCCCGGTTTCAGCATAGATTGAGTAAAGCGAGTTTGAGTAGTTGTGACATCACGAAAGTGAATAGCACAAATATGATAACTTATTAATTATTACATAATATCATACTTAACACAATTCCACAAAGAAGCTGACGTTAAAAAATAAGGTAGGTACATACCTACCAAAGCAATGTGAGCTTATAAACGTCACATCAATAAACGATTGTTTATCTTCGTCAGTAACGCCTGCATCTGAGTTATCTGCGACGAAAAAAAATGGAAAGGTCTACCCTATCTACATTCTGTGAGATTACCTACTCTTCTCCGAAACAATTGCATCAATATCAGGCTAAATGTTACTTATTTTAACGCGAATGTCAGAGGACACAGTCATCTAACTTACTCCTATACTTGTTTTTCAAATACATCATTTGAGAAAAGCCAAATTCGCACATGTACCTAAATGGTAACAAAGGGTAGTAGGTACAATTTTGTGCACCTAACATTGTCCCGAGTACCACTGTTTGAGAACCTATGGTTTAATACGTGCACCGACAACGTGAAGTCCCCCCACACTTCTGCTCCCATCGCTGCGTTGCAATGGAAGAGGTGAGGCGCGGGGTTCCATGTAGTTCTGTATGTGATTTGCGTTTCAATAGGCGAGGCGGGGGGTGGTTTTTCGATGTTAAAACCTCTCTCCTGGCGTTACGGTTGGAGTACAAAATTCGGGGTTTGTTGTTCCTGGGAGTACATAATTCAGAGATTATTTTGGTATGCGGTACAATATTCTAGCTCCATCGGTTAAAATCGTGAAGTTAGCACCCGACATGTTCCAACCTCTCTCCTGGGGTTACGGTTGGAGTACAAAATTCGGGGTTTGTTGTTCCTAACAGTACATAATTAGTACATTATTATGGTAGGTGGTACAAAATTCTAGCTTCAATGTCGGGTGCTAGCGTGAAGTTAGCACCCGACATGTTTCAACCTCTCTCCTGGGGTTACGGTTGGAGTACAAAATTCGGGTTTGTTGTTCCTAACAGTACATAATTAGTACATTATTATGGTAGGTGGTACAAAATTCTAGCTTCAATGTCGGGTGCTATCTTCACGCACCTGAGTTCATTTCCTATTTCCCATGAGGTAGGCAACGACTCTAGCAGGTAGCAGGGTAATCGATCCAAACCTCGCAGTGTGTGTAGGTTAGTGTTTTCACTATTTTGTAGTAGGGGGAGATTTAAGAATTAATAAGTGGGGTAAGTATTAAGTGGGGGGTAAGAGTAGTAATCGTAGTAGTCGTATTTTGAAGTGGGGGGAGGTTAGTGTGTTGGGCAGGTCTGGAAATTACTTAATTTCCTAACATTTAATATTCTTGCGTTTCTCTCTGACTCCATTTTGACCTTTTTAATTATCTGTTAACCTTATATCTTAATTAATTTTCGCTAATAAGCCCTCGGCCGAATCAATCACACGCAATCAGATTTTGCCGATAGAACCGCCTATTCTAAGATATAATTTTGCCTTTTCTAGGTAATTATTGTTGGGAGCCACCAGCTGCGGAATTTCGTTCGTCCGAACAAATTTCAGACAAATTTTGGCCTTCAAAAAAGGTCTAAGTATAAGTAGTGCTTTATTTAGACTGTCAGCGCAAGACAGGTAGTCCCATTAAGCCAACAGTTTAACAAAGCACCTCTTTATTTACGAGTATTTGAGTATAGATGCAATGTAAAGTACATAATCTTATTTTTTTTTAATGTACCATTTTATGGGGATTTCCTTCAACTTATTTATGCTTTGAAATATAAAATAGGATTACTACAAAGACAAGAATGTCGCTTGAAAGCTGGGTCTTCCACTTTGAAAGCTGGGTCTTCCACTCACAGCGCACTATATGTCCGTCTTCAGAGGACAGTGTGTCTTATCTTTGTTGTAATCTAGTCTCTGGATTACCAGTCAAGACGTCTGGTAATCCAGAGGTCGTGGGTTCGAAACCCATCCGAGACATGACAAGTTATCCTTTCCTTTGGGATTTTCAGAACATAATAATACGTCAACAACTTAATAATGGGCTTACTGCTGGAATAATGGGACTCATTAGTCCTAATAGAGAAGTAGAAATAAGGCGATATTATTGTTATTATAATCCTATTCTATAAATTGGCCCTTAATAGCCAAGCTTTATATTCTATATATTTTTGAATTTTTAAACAGAAAACTACGGGATTGCTACAACTCACTTACTTATCGTACCTTTGACATTCTCGCGTGACGTAACCCCTTCATTTTGTTTATACGTATACATAATACTTGTTTGTTAAATTCCTAGAATAAGAAAAGGGTCAAAGCTACCGAAATTTTCACGGAATTTTTGTCCAAGGAGGTCAAGAATATAACCACATATTTTTTTCTTCCCCTTTATCCATTTTCTCTCATTTCTCCCTCTCTATCCATCTATTTTATCTCTCTCTATCTTTTTTATCTTCCTCTTCTCTTTCTCTCTCTCTTCTCTCTCTCTCTCTCTTCTCTCTCTCTCCCTCTCTCCCTCTCTCTCTCTCCCTCCCTCTCTCTCTCCCCTCTCTCTCTCCCTCTCTCTCTCTCTCTCTCTCCTCTCTCTCTCTCCCCTCTCTTCTCTCTCTCTCTCTCTTCTACCATGCTTGGGACTCGAACCATTTACCTCCAGTTTACAATTTCACTGCCGGAACGATCGAACTACCGGCGAGATTGGAAAACCATTTAGCAGGCTAAAAAATAAAATACTTACCTAACTTTCGTTACGGAATTTTTTGCTCGATCTTAAAGAAAGCTAAAGAAATTATCGACGGTATTGAGACATTTTATTTTAAAGCACACTGGTGCAAAATAAATCCCTTATCAGACTATTTGTCTTTTGCCAGCTGACAAATGAGAGGAGGCCAGCTCCACACCAGACACCTTTCTTGTGTATTTAAAAATGACTAACGGCGAAATGTGTATAAAAATAATAATATAATGTGTTTTATTGTACATTACTTCTACATTACAGTAATTTACATCTACCTTTCTTGTACGGTAGGGTCCAACACATGCTAATGCACTCAGGACCCTACTTAAACTTTGTGATTAAAAAGGTTAAATATATTTCAAGTATTTGTTGAAAAAAAAAATACAAATAAGATAAAGAATATAGGAAAAGAAATATTAAAGTGAGACGTGTAATCTTACACAGACTTGTCACACTGAGAGACCCAGTATAGTATGGGTCTCTTGTTTTTGTGACTGGCCTGGCCGCCCGGGATCGGCCGAATAATCTTTCTTTAAAATCCTAATCTATACAATTCGGCCCTAAAAGGACTAGTCAGAAGACCCGAGTTAACAAAAAAATATTTCAAGCATTTTAACTATGTACCTATATAATATTATTTTATTTAATTTATGTTTCTGTGCTTGTTAATTGTTATAGGTATGTTTATAAAAAAATAAATGATGAAAAAGTATTAAAAAAAAAAAACAAAAAAATCTGGACGCGGCCCCTAATGCCTGTTTCTCTCCTGGATAGACAATAATGGTAATTATGATTATAATTTTTCACTCGCTGAATCATTTTTCAAAGTGTTTAATTACACAAGAAAAGATTTCCTTAAGAGAAAGGAAGGAAGGAAAAAAATATTTTCCGCTACAAGAAAGAGGTTGGGAGAAAGCTCTCTCTCGGCTTAGCTTCATTTTTTATTCCAACTTTCTTGTCGGGCGTCTTAGTGCTTGAGAATTAAAAAATACTTTTAGATAACTAAGAAAATACTTAGTTAGAAAAAAACAAAATTAACAGTGACGCCGGTGTTCTTTGCTGATGATTCATGAGGGTTGGGTGGAAGAGATTGCCATACGCAGTATTCCCGCCCTTAAGATATTATTATTATTAAGAAACTCTTTATTAGTAGAACATATGTATATACAAATAAATAATGGTAAAAAATTAAAATACAATTGACAATATTAATATAAACAAGAAAAAATTTAATAAATTTTTACATACAGTTAGGTGCAAAAGTGATACAATAAATTTCGATTCTGTGAACATGTAATTATATCTTTTGTTTGTGTACCTAAATGAATGCAGTTTTTTTATGTATATAAATGTCGTATTCTTTAGACATATTTAGCAAAAACTAAAGTAGGAAAAAGTCAATAAATAAAAATAGAAAAATGAATTTCATTCGATGTCCGAGTGGATCACTTTTGCAACTTTCGTCAGAACCCAAAAATTTATCACGAAGAGGTGAATTTCTTGAATTATTTTTTTCGGACAGTTACTTTACGACCTTTGTCTTGTACATTCTTCGAAAAATTCAGTTCCATAACATCTCTTGTCGCGATGAAATCAAAAATATCTATTTTTAGTGAAAGTGTGAGATATTACCTAATACAAGGCTTATCTAACCGTGAAATTGCAAAAAAGTTGAACCTCAGTTATGCCACAGTGCAAAGAATTCGGCAGCTGCACAAAGATGTACCTCAGAAGCCGAAAGAAGGGCGACCAAGAAAGCTCACAGCTCAAGATCACAAGAGGCTTGTTAGATATGTCATCACAGGTCGGACCACAACTGCACCTGAAGCTGCTGAAGCCCTCAGAAGTGATATGGTGTCAGTGTTAGCAAGTGGACAATAGCTCGAGCACTGAAAAGGTCTCATTTCAACGCAATCGAGAAAAAGAAAAAACCACTTCTGAGTAAGAAGAATATTGAAAGAAGAAAGAAATTCACCAAGACCTACGAGGATTGGTCCGTTGAGAAATGGAAGAATGTAATATGGTCCGATGAGTCAAAAATCAACCGATATCACACTGACGGACGGCAATGGGCTTGGAAAAGAAGTGGTGAGACCCCCCAACCTAGAGATTTTATCCAGACTGTGAAACATGGGGGTGGAAACATCAAAGTTTGGGGCTGTTTTAGTGCACATGGAGTGGGGCCAATACGCAAAATTGATGGTAACATGAATAAAGAGATGTACCTAGACATTCTCAAGACTCAAGTGAGTGAAACAGTTGACTTTATGCCTTGTCCCAATGAAGAAGTTGTGTTCCAGCATGATAACGACCCCAAACATACAGCTAAAATAGTGAAGAGCTGGTTAGGTGAACAAAAATTTTCAATCCTAGAACACCCTGCACAGAGTCCTGATGTAAATCCAATTGAAAATCTGTGGTCATATTTGAAGACACAACTTGTGAAGGATTATGATTCACCTCCATCAAATTTGAAGATACTTTGGGAGCGTGTGCAACAAACATGGTACAATATTCCAATTGACTACTGTGAAAAACTAGCCATGAGTATGCCGAAGAGGATTCAAGCAGTGAAAAATGCCAGAGGACTCTGGACAAAATACTGAGGCCACTTTCCCTGGGGGAAAGTGATCGGAGCAAAAGTGATCCAAATATTTTTCTGTTAATTATCAATATTATTATTTTTGTTCTTTCATTTTCATTGTAAATAAAATTGTTTATTTGTTGGAAACAACATGTTACATCATTCAATAAAAATCTGTATTAATTTACCTATTACACCATTAAGTAAAATCAAGTTATTGAGGACATCTAAATTTATTGAATCACTTTTGCACCTAACTGTATGTCCTAACTAAAGGGCGGGGTTATTGCCTATGACAATCTCTTTCACCCAACCCTTTAGTGAGGACATCTGTATATATTTTTTCTATGTTATTCATCTTTTTTTTTTTTGTTTATATTGTTCATAATTTTCATCATTACTTGTTTGTACATGTTCATAATATGTCCTATTTATATAATATTCAATAATAATAATTCCAGCCCACAAAGAGTATCCTAGGCTGGTCAGCGTCGATGGCGCGTTGAATGCACCGGTTCTCGTAGGATCACCGAAGTTAAGCAAAGTCCAGCGAAGTGAAGGCTTCGTGATACTGGCATTCCGGCCCAACCCAGGCTGGGTGAGGTTAATGTGGGTAGCAGGTTTGTGAGTTTCCTGCGAGGGTAACACCCCCGTCGTGCTATAACCATGCAGTTGAAAGCGACGTTAAACCCAAAAAATCTTATATAGGCTGTAAAAATACTCACATTTTTCTCCTGGATCCATCAGAATTACCTTCTTTTTTTTGCAAAAAAAAGGTAGTTAGTTGTGTCCCAGGATCCGACCGCTTTCGCAATACTTTAGGGCACTTTACCGTTACAATCATGTCATTCCGGAATATCTCGGTCAGAATTTTCCACTCCGGCCGGGATTCGAACCTGCAACCTCTGGGTCAGGAACCAATGCTCTTAACCACTGAGCCACAGAGGTCCAGGATCAGCTTAAAAGCTGACGAAATTTTTATTGTTAAAATAGCCTTACAGAAAAGTCTAGTTAAAGTAAACACATTACGACACTTGCGCTCCTCGTTATCCCTTCTAAGCCTTTTTCGCTAGTTAAATTTTATAAAATAGTTTTTTTTAAAACCAAATTAGGTCAGACAGACTGTTCTTTTACTTTATTTTTTAAGACAAATTAGCTTTGGTTCTGGGTTGTGTAGTTTGGGTTAAGCCTAACTGAAACCTAACTTAAAGTGTGGTATGCAGAGTCCTCACTGTAGGGATGCCTGGGTCATTTGTCCATTCAGCTGATTTTGTTATGCAGAGATGTTTGTTTGATTAATAACTGTCAAGGTCGAAGTATTCCCTATAGCAAGATCGGGACCACCCTACAGTGAACCCTATAGGGAAAAAACGTCTCTGCATACCCAAAGTCCCAAAGTGATTTACCCTAACATAAAAAAAAAGGCAAGTAACATAATTTTTGTGCTTTGCTTATTTTCCTGTTGTGTTTTTTTAACAAAATCAATTTAAAATTTATTAATTTATGTTTATTGGTCTGTTCGAGGTATGATCTTGAAGTATTACTCAGAAAGGTAAAACTATATGTATAATAACTAGACATAAAATTTGGGATATTAAATAATAAAATTATTGTTAAGAACAAAATAAAATGTAGGTACTTTGTACCATAACCATTTATATAACACTAGTGCAAGAAGATGTACAAAATTTACAATAACAAAACAACAATATTTATATTAACAAAGTAAAGTCTAGATACTGGATGTATACTTGTGTTATAAAACCTAAAATCTATGTTTTATGGTTTTTACACACCAGTTTTGGTATACATAACGTATCTTTCAGTACAAAAAAATTCTCGACGCAAAAAAATTCTACTTCTTATATTTTATCATTTTGTCTTATCTGCTAAAATGTTTTTGTGAAACTTATATGGGGTAGTGGCGACAGTGCATAGCAGTTTTCCATATTAGTATATCTATATTTGTGGCTATGTATGCACATGATGTATGTGAGATGTGAGTCTGTATAACTTATGGCCACGCAAAAAAAAAAAAAAAAAAAAAAAAAAAAACGCTAAAAGCTGCGAACCTTCTGAAAAACAAAATCTACAGGACATAAATTTCGGTAACCGTCAAAAAAAAATCCAACCCCCTTGACTATAAGTCTTCAGGTCCTTACCCCCCTCTGAAATCTACTGGATGTATGACACGGAATAATATTATGTTGTTTTATTTGCAAGAAGTCTAGACAATGGGTAGATGGGTACCGATTTCAAATTTTTTTATTTTAATCACCAATATTTTTATCAGCTGATAACGTTCCTCGTATTGGATTGAAGTTTTTCTTTAAAATTGTGTGGTACGAACAGGTAACAGGATTTAGCATCATCGATAAGGCGGCGGACTCGTAACCTGGAGGTCGGTGGTTCAAGTCCCAAGTTCAGGAAAGATTTAGTAAAGCGAGTTTGAGTAGTATTGTGACATCACGAAAGTGATCATCACAAATTACTATTTTTTTAAAAAAAATATTTTATAAACAACCCTGTATGTAAGGTTCCAAAAACAAACACATTTTTCTCTTATCTTCACTCCCGCTTAGTTGAAATGTTAGCCGCTGATTTATTGGTGTAAGGACAGATAGGTGACAGGCGAGGCATGGTGTGTGTGTGTGTGTGTGTGTGTGTGGGGGGGGGGGGGTGTGTGTGTGTGTGTGTGTGTGTGTAAGAGAGGGAGATGTGTATGGGGGATGGGGGTTGAATAACATGAAAATGGCGCGTTTTCTGTGCGAGTATATTTTTGGGGGGTTTTGTTTATCTGCTGTCATCAAATTGAGGGATCTGGTATCCGTTTGGAGAGTGGAGAGTGTTTATGTGTGGGTGATTAAGGGGTGCCGAGAGAGAGAGAGAGAGAGAGAGAGAGAGAGAGAGAGAGAGAGAGATAGGATGTCAATGATGGTGATAAATTTCAGGGAATATATTAATAATTTTATTAAATAATAATAATAATAGTAGGTTGCTGACCGCGCTGGACTTTGCTAACTTCAGTGATAATAGGTGTGTTCACCAGTTATCACCAGCACATAGAACGATGACTGGTGTGTTCAACGTACTATCGACGCTACACTCTAACAATATTAATGAAACTAGGTACATTGACTTCAGAATTAACTATGTACAAGTATTGGGCCAGACAGACTGAAGTCACTATGTACAATATTTACATAGATTGTGGTTGAGCCAGACAGACAGAAGTACAATGTAAAAGTACATAGATTGTGGTGGTGCAGAAAGGTGGCTAGACAAGTAGTCAAGAAGACAAGCATCCTAATTTCTTTACCTAGTGAAGTAAACTTCAGTAACGGTTTTTGAACCCTCATCTCTCATTCCCTACTGTTCTCTTTTTCTTCCATATCTTTCTCATCCCCCTTACTCAAAATCTTTCTCATTTCTCTTCTCTCTTCCTCCCTCTTTTTCCTCAGTCTTTTCCAATCTCTCATTCTCATCCTTTCCTTTTCCTCCATATCTTTCTTACCCCTCTCGATCCTCTCTCATATCTTTTTCTAACTATCTTTCTCGCTCCTCTCTTTTCTCCTTCTCCTATTCTCTTTTCCTCATACCTCTCCTCTCTCTCATTCTCATCTGTTTCTCTCTTCCTCACAATATTTCTCATCCATTTATTACTCGCTCCTTTCTAGTCACCGTGGCCGAGTGAGTTAGCGCGCTAGGCATTGCACGCATGCTGGCCTGGGTTCGATTTCCAGCGGGGTAGGATTTTTTCTGCTCTGTACTTGGATGTTTGGGGTCCACTCATACCTCGTGAGGAAAAATGAGTAATTGCTTTGATGTAAATCAGCGACCAGTGGCAGAATCATAGGCAAAAATTATACAAGATATTGTAAATTAAAGTGGTAAAGTCCTATGATTCTGCGCTACCCACTCAACTTGTGGCATAATAACACAAAGAAAAAGCATTATTATTATTATTACTCGCTCCTTTCTCTTCTCTCTCACTCTCTTTTCCTCATCCCTCTACACTATTCTCATACTCATCCATCTGCTTTTTACATCTTATTTTACATCTCCCTCTCCCCACATCCATTTTATCTCTTTCCACTGGTTACAAAATTAAATGAAATATTTATTAGACCCCCCCCTCGCTTCCTCATCCACACTTATTGTCTTGTTAAGAAAACAAACCCCCGAGTAGAAAAGCAGTGGAGGTGGCTGGATAGGACGAAAAGAAACAGCTTTGTGAGAGTCGGGATTGGAGGTGGAAGTGACAGGGAGAGGGAAATATAGGGAATTGGAAACTGGCGAAGGAGGGGGAGGTGTGGAGGTGTTGGATGAAAGAGAGGAAGGAAATGGAAGCTGAATAAAAGAAATGGAGGAGAAATGTGGATAGGAGGTTGAAGGAGGAGTACAGGAACAGGTATGGACTGGAGGTGTTGGAGGAAAAACGGGATTAAAGTGGCAAATAATTCACGATGTAGGTGGAGGCGAAATTACCAGAGGATGCCTCCATTGCCTCCTTCTCCAGTGGTGGTGGATGTGCAATATTCATATCTCTTCCTCAAGCTAGTCTTGGAAGAGGTTTCTCTCTCTCTCTCTCTCTCTCTCTCTCTCTCTCTCTCTCTCTTGCCATTCTCTCTTTCTTCTGTCTTTGACCTTTTCTATCTATTCCTATTTTTCTCTTTATATTTTTTAGCCCTATCTCTGTTTCAATCGCTTTCTCTCTCTTTTCCTTAAGTATTCCTATTTATTTTTTTGATATTAAATAAAGCCTACATTTTTATTTACACTCTCCTTGTTGGATTTTCTCTCTCTCTCTCTCTCCCTCTCTCTCTCTCTCTCTGACTGCCCTTACTCATTTTCTTTTATTCTGCCACCTTGTTAATTTTGTCCCTTTTTGGAAGCCCAATTTTTTGGGAAACTAAGTCTCGTGGATTAATTGGGAGAGGGACCAAAGGGAAATAAAATTTCCGTACTCTGCGGAAGCCCGAGATAAAAGGCTTAGAAGTGGGCAGGACGAGGAGCATTGGGAAAATGGGAACAGTGGGAGAGTAGGAACGTTGGGTAATTTAAAAAAGTGGGGGAAATGGGAAACGGGGAAAGGTGAACAAAATGGCTAGTCCTCTCCGGTTGAACACAACTTTCCTGTCATAAAAGAGTCTTTAGAGGATTTGATTTAAGGAATTTACACTATCGGATTACGAACTTGTGTGTCGAAATCTACAGTAATCCATTTTTATCTAAAAAAAAGTGATGTGAAATTGCGAATTCGCAAATTGGCAAATTTATAATAAAAATGTTCTTAGACAAAAATCTTTTTCACGCTAACAGAATTTCGTCCAGTATGCAAGTTAAAACAGAACCTCACTGTGTTCGGTTAGTTATCAAAATGGTTTACGACCATTGTTAATTTCTTTAGTATTCCTTGAGTTTGCCTAGCTGAATAAGAAATTGAGACGAACGAAACAACTAAACGTATACGTTTCAGGTCTACCAGATATGTACAGGTACTTCTATTCTGTACTTTGAGCAGTATCAGGAAGTACTTTTTATGTATAGATAAGAGGGGAGAAGCTACCTTTTCATCATTCTCATCGGGAGCAGAGCAAATTGGAAGTGAAAACCAGAACCTTGAGAGACTTCTCTTGTTACTTACGAGTTCGTTGATGTTGCATTCAGCGGAAGTGATTCGGAGAGTGAAGTGGGTATGACGAAGTGAAGAATTTACCAAGCCCAAGAGGTGTTTACATGCTTGTGAAGTGCACTGAAGTTATGCAAAACACACCACACACACTCGTCATGTTGATCTTTAGTAGAAGGTAACCACCAGGCGAGGTTAATGATCAAAGCATTTTCTACCACCTAACCCTCAGAGTCTTATTATTATGTGGTCACAAACTCAAATTAATGAGGTAAACTTCATGCACCGGGTGGGATTCGAACCAACGGATCCCTACGCTATCTGGTTTACCATGACTAGCGCGTAAACCATTTGACTACCAATGCACTGTTACCTGTATCAAGTGAGAATATTATTTGAATTGAAATGAAGCTGCTTTCTGGAGTTCATTGCCCAAAGTGGCCTTCTCCTACTTTCTTTCCGTGTCCATGAGTGTTGTGTCATGGTGGTGGAAGGATTGATGGGGTATTAACCCTTTGGACTCCCCAGAAACAATGTTTTGGGCTCCTTCCGTGTCCTGTGAGTGGTGAATTGTGTAGTGTTGTTTATGTATAGAAATATTGCACTAAATGACAGATACAGATTTATAATACGTAGATCCCAGCTTGTGGACTGTGTCCTAATAGCTTTGATTGCCCTGTTGAGCGAAGACATACACAATTCTTTGCAAAGAGGTCAATGCATTTTCTCCAGACTCCAGAGTATGACTTCCTTTTAAAAAAATCCTAGAATGAGTCTTTTTTGATGAGGAAGTTGACCGTCAGTCTCGCTGTCGAAAGTTTTCCAGCAATTTCTTCTCAAGTGAAAATTTAAAACAAAGGAAGACGAGAATCATTATATCAGACGCAGCTAGAGAAGACATGGAAATTCGAGATAACTGGTAACATTTTCTTTGTGAAAGAACAAATGAAGAAGAAGTAGGATAAGACATTAGAAGGAGCAGGAGGAGAAGACAGCAATAGAAGAGGGAGAGTGAGAAGATGACATAGAAGGAGGAGAATGCATAGAAGGAGGAGACGGCAATAAGTAGTGGGAGTACGATGAGGAGACGGCATATAAGGTGGAAGAGAAGCAGACGTCAATAGAAGGAGGAAGAGAAGCAGACGGCAATAGAAGGAGGAAGAGAAGCAGCCGGCAATAGAAGGAGGAAGAGAAGCAGACGGCAATAGAAGGAGGAAGAGAAGCAGCCGGCAATAGAAGGAGGAAGAGAAGCAGACGGCAATAGAAGGAGGAAGAGAAGCAGACGGCAATAGAAGGAGGAAGAGAAGCAGACGGCAATAGAAGGAGGAAAAGAAGCAGACGCCAATAGAAGGAGGAAGAGAAGCAGACGGCAATAGAAGGAGGAAGAGAAGCAGACGGCAATAGAAGGAGGAAGAGAACAGACGGCAATAGAAGGAGGAAGAGAAGCAGACGGCAATAGAAGGAGGAAGAGAAGCAGACGGCAATAGAAGGAGGAAGAGAAGCAGACGGCAATAGAAGGAGGAAGAGAAACAGACGGCAATAGAAGGAGGAAAGAAGCAGACGGCAATAGAAGGAGGAAGAGAAAACAGACGGCAATAGAAGGAGGAAGAGAAGCAGACGGCAATAGAAGGAGGAGAGAAGACGGAATGAAGGAGAATGAGAAGCAGACGTCAATAGAAGGAGGAAGAGAAGCAGACGTCAATAGAAGGAGGAAGAGAAGCAGACGCAATAGAAGGAGGAAAAAGCAGCGCATGAAGGAGAAAGAAACGACGGCAATAGAAGAGGGAGGAGTAGGAGTTAGTGTGAGTACCTTAAGGAGAATGCATAGAAGGAGGAGACGACAACAAGGAGTGGGAGAACGATAAGGAGATGGCAATAATGTTCTGCGTACAAAGAGAAAAACTAATAGGTACAAGAATAGAAAACGAGAAATTTGAGATGAATGCTTGCACTTTTTCAAAGATAAAACGGAAAATAGAACTCGAACTGTGCTTGGTTTCTTTTGACTTCTTTTCTATATTTCTATGTCATGTGCATATAGAATATATGTAGATGCAACTCATTTCATGGAGGAACTTTCATCTTTTTAGGTGTTATCTCAGAAGGCATTTAAGCCTTCTTTAGGCAGCCACCAAGCAGGTAACATCAAAATGGAAAGTTTGCTGAATTTTTAAATACCTACCAAATTTCAAGACATATTTTTAAAATTGTCAGTTCTAAGTACCTACATTATTTCAACACATACATCATACACTGGACACGGAAGGAGCTCAGATTACTGGTTCTAGGCGTCCGAAAGGTTCACTCATATCAATCCTCACAACACCATGACATCACACATGGACACGGAAAGTAAAGCAAAGTAAGAAGGTATTATATTCCAAAAGACCCAGACGGATGAAAGGAGGTTGGAAGAATATCCACCAATCTGGGGCAATTGAATATTTTGCCTCACCAATCGACCAAAGAAATTAGAGGTTCCAAGACCGGGTAGGTGCAGGGGCCTCTAAGAAAAGTAGATGGATTAAAAAGATAATTATCGGAGTCAATTTTAGACTGGAACTAAAGGTCAGCCAAATGGCTGTATGTGCTTAGAGGACCTTTAAAAATCAAGGTGCATACTTTAGCGTAATTATGTCCTTTTACGGCGCGAACGACCTGCTCCAGCAGAGTTAAAGCGCCTAAATGAAAAAAAAAAAAAAAAAAATATGTCCTTTTAGGGCCAAATTACGAAACATGATTTAAATTAAGATAAGCCGGACACGCCCTCAAGTTGGAGTTTCAACCAATCACAGCGCACTATAGTCAGAGTTAAGGGACAGTATGGCTTAGCTTAACTTTAATCCTGTTCTATAATTTACGTCCCGTGCACGCAAGGTGATCTGGGTTCGAATACCAGCGAAGTAAGAATTTTTCTGCTCAATACTTTAGACTTCCGGAGTCTTTTCATACCTCGTGAGGAAAAATGAGTAGCTGATGCTCGATGTGAGCAGCGACCAGTGGCGGAATTATGCGGGTAAATGATACACAAGAATATAAAAAAAGGTAAAAGTCCTATGACTCTGCGCTACACACAAAAAAAAACGAACACAATACTTGCGATTTCTAACACTGGAAATTCATCGGAAGTAAAATTTGATATACTAACACAAATAATACACATTTATTTTTTAACCTTAATTTGAAATTTACTTAACCTTGCTATAGTTTTACATTTAGAAAGTTTATAGTAAAGCAAACAGTAAATAGCTATTTATTTTAGCACTAGAGAAACTTTATTGTTTTCAAATTGCATAACATGAGAATTCCTCTTACAATAAATCTAAAGTTAGAGAAAAGTAAGTACAAGAGTCACACAGGTAAGTTGGATTGCATTAGAGGGGACTTCATTCAGAACAAAGTCATGGAAACTGCGTCTCGGATGCCAGAATACATTCAAATCCTAAGACGCTAAACCCCATGTGACAGGTTGGAGGTGCAAGTAAAGAAAAGAAGAAAAAGAGATTACAACGAGAGACAAAACAAGGTTAAAAGAGCATTAGGGTAAGGTAAAAAAAACAATTGTACCAAAGAATGTGACTGAAGAAAAATGCACAGGAAAATCTATCTTTTTTTACTCTGTCTTATCCCGCTTAAGCAGGGTCGACGTTTTTCAACCTCATGGTTGAGGGTGGTTGGTTTTGGCAATTTTTTACGGCTGGATGCCCTTCCTAACGCCAACAATTCTATTTGATTTAACATATTGGATTAGGACGGGGGTTTTACCCTCCATTCGCTGGGACCAGCTATACCCACATTGACCTCACACTGGGTAGGTTGGGCCGCAAAGGAAAATCTATATTTGTTCCAAAAATATGGGCCATAAGTTAACGTGTTATAAAACTTCTTCTTTGATGAAGAAGTTTCGATAATGTTAGATTGTGATCAATGGCACACAAGCTCTGACTGTGGTAGAAATCAATTTTCTGATTTTGATTATTAAAATAAAACTTCAAATTTTACCACACAAAAAATGGATTTGAAACACTCACTACATATTAGAAGTCCACTGGTTGATAAAACATTATAAATCAATTAATTCACTTATCATGTTTATTTTGTGCCAATAATAGTGATGTTCTAATACTTGAAAACCCACTTTGCTAATAAATGAAAATAATATTGGTTATATTGCCCTAATTGAAAGACAAAAATTCGTATTTCCTTACATCTTGAAACATCGACCTTCAAGCCCGCTGCCTAAAAATAATTACACAGAAGATAATATAAAATAAAAATTATAGTGTATTATTTTTATTATTATGCTTTATTAGGTAAGACAAAGAAAATTTATGCAGTAAAATACAATGAAGATATAAAGAAAAAATTAATAGATTGAACAAAGAAACAAGAACAAAAAAGAGAATAAAGCTAATGGCCTACCGAAAGGGCGGGGTTATTGTCTGTGTCAATCTCTTCCACCCAACCCTAGAGTTACAAGAAGTTACAAGTATTACAAGAAGATTAGAGTATAAAGTTTACAAGAAGATACAGTAAGTTATTTGTACAAAGTAAAGATTACAAAAGAAAAAACATTACAAAGAGGGAATGTTGGGGGTTGCTTGTTTTCGGTCCTTCAGCTCAATCCCCCCTCCCCCCACCCCCAAATTATAGAATGAAGTTCCCGGCCGAAAGATGGCCAACTTCTGTTTATTTGCCTTTAGTCCTTCCGGCGAAAAATGTTCCCCCAATTCAAACTTACCGTGATTAGTTTTGTGGAGAGTTGTTTGGTCTGTTGGCTCTCTGATATAACTTTTCTCTGATGAGAAGTGAAACAAAAGTTTTGCGAAGTTTCCCGTCCAAATTTTGTGTTCAGTTCTACGATTCATCCGAGTTTGACAGGATTTTGCTGAAAGCACAGATTACGTGCTCAATTGTACATGTCTCTTCATGTGTTGCTTGGAAGTGTCTTTTTTGTATAACAGAGACTTTAGTGTGTAATGCTGAAGTGTGAACACATTTTAGTATTTTTATTTTAGGGTGTGTCTGTCTGTCTGTAAACAAGTTATCTCAGGAACGGTATAAGAGCTAGAGAAGTGAAATTTGGTATGTAGACCTCATTTATGGAGAGGACGCGACACGAAACTTTTAGATAAAATCGATGTCGATAATTTTTTTAAACCTTGAACTTTTTTGACCTCGGCCCAAATTTACCGGTACTATTTTGGAGGGAACATATCAAATCCAATGATTTTGAGGTGCTCATTACGAATTTGACATTTATTGTTAGCGAACTGTTACCGTTGAGTGACCAGTGGTGGAATTCGACTTCTTTTCGGGGGATAAGGAAAGTCTTGTGACGTCACACCAGATTTTTTTTTTTGCAAGGTCGATGGTTCAAATCCAGGTTTATTTAGTAAAGCGAGTTCGAGTAGTTGTGATATCACGAAAGTGATTAACACAAATATGATAACAAAAAACAATAGAACATAGATATTATGTTCTATTGTTTATTAACCTTCTCTCACTACAACTCTTTGCGATTAAAAATAACGTAATCCTCGAATTTGATTACATATCAACAGGGATTCTAACTTTCCTTTTTAATGGGCAGATTTTTTTGTTTGAAAAATGTGTCCAAATATTCGCACTCTCGACCTCTGGGCTACAAGCCGTGGTCACAACCGTTACGCGACAGAGTTTGGCATTGATATGTTTACATTAGCATATGTTCCAACCTGCTACTGACCGACATTAGTAGCTTGATCGATAAGGCGGCGGACTTTTTTTTTATTTAAGTTTTCATGAATTTATATTTCACAAATAAACATCTTCAACTAACAATGAGGTTATACCCACTTTCAAAAGATAAAAAAAATTGTTTTGAAGGTGGGGAAAACCTGGAGGTCGGTGGTTCCAGTCATGCGCGGATATAGCCCTCTTGTACTGGGGGGCACAAAATACCTAACTAGCGGGTTGCACCCGCTGCTTCGCAAGCCTATCACACACACACACACCACACCACACCACACACACACACACACACACACACACACACACACACACACACCACACCACACCACACCACACACCCACCACACCACATCACACCACACACACACACAAACACACACCACGCACCCACCACACACACACTCACACAACACCACCACACACACACACACCTGACACATACAACACACACAAATGTCAATATTTTTCGTGTCACCCATCCATTTCTTGTCCTTATTGGAGCTCAAGAATGGCTCATCAGAATTTCGCGATCAATATGTCAAATGAAGACTACAACCCTTGCAAAAACATTCTCGCTCTGAGTTGATAGTTCGTCACGACATATTTCGAGAAAAAATGTCAGCCAGGTCAAAAAACGTAAATACTTTTTGTTTACCCATCCATTTTATGTCCTTACTCAACGTAGCTCAAGTACGGGTCATCAGAATTTCGTGATTGATATCTCAAATGAAAACTTGAACCCTTGCTTAAAACTTTCTTTTTTTGAGTTGATACGCCGCCGCCGTGGCGCCGTCACGACAAATTTTGTGATTTTTTGTGTGTCACCCATCCATTTTTTGTCCTTACCCCTTTTAGCTGAACCCTAGAGATATATTCCCTGATCCAAATGGACCTATAGGTAAAATTTCAGATTTCTCGGACAATCTGTGTGGATTTGACAACTTTATTATTTAGTTATTTCTTATTGGTCTTAGAATTGTGAATTATTTTGGGTCCCGTGCACCCCTAACTTATTGAGATTTTTTTTACGGGACTAGTCTTAGAATTCGGAATTATTTTGATCCCGTGCCCCCCTAACTTATTGAGATTTTTTCAACAGGATTAGTCTTAGAATTGGGAATTATTTTGGGGCCAGTGCCCCCCTAACTCATTGAGATTTTTTTTTCGGGATTAGTCTTAGAATTGGGAATTATTTTGGGGCCCGTGCCCCCCTGACTCATTGAGATTTTTTTTTTTACGGGATTAGTCTTAGAATTGGGAACTATTTTGGGGCCCGTGCCCCTAACTCATTGAGATCTTATTTTTAACGGGATTAGGTATAATGAAATTTGAGAAACACCGCTTACCGAAAAAATCTGGGGGGGCACGTGCCCCCCGTGCCCCCCCCTATATCCGCGCATGCTTCCAGTTCCGTTTTCAGCGTCTATTTAGTAAAGCGAGTTTGAATAGTTGCGATATCACGAAAGTGATTAACACAAATATGCTGATAACTTTTTTATTATTATTCGATCCTGCTATCGGTACCTTTTCCAAAGGGAAACTCAGCTCGACCCCTGAGGGCACCCAGAAATCATTCACAAGCAGAGAAGCTTTTTCAGGATAACAATCTCGTGGTAACATCAGGAGGACGAGAGGGTTGTTTTCTTTTCACGTTCTTTCAAGCGTTCAAAATTGGTGTGCTGTCTTTCTCGAGGGCTTAGAATAGTTCCCGAGGAGGTGGGATGTGGAGGAGGAGGGATGTGGAAGAGGTGGGATTTAGAGGAAGTGGGATGTGGAGGAGGTGGGAGGGAAGGTGGGAGAGGAGGTGGTATGTGGAGGTGGGATGTGGAGGCCAGAGGGAGGTTTCGGAGGGTGAAAAGATGAGTTTGGAGTAGTTTCGATGAAGTTTGCCGTGGTTTGAGGAGGTTAGAACTTCAGGGGGGCGGGAGGTAGGAGGTGGACTTTGGGTTTCATGAAATTTGCTGAGAACTACTCAGCAATAAGATATGCTTATTATTATTTAAAATTTCAAATTTTATTCTGTAGGTTATCTCGGACTTTATGGTGAAGTGCTTCCAGTTCAAACAAGTATAAATACTCCTCCCTTACTTTAATCTTTTTCGTAATAAGAATACCGACCTCAGTAGCTTGATCGATAAGGCGGCGCACTTGTACCTTGGAGGTCGGTAGTTCAAGTCTCGGTTTCAGTATAGATTTAGTAAAGCGAGTTTGAGTAGTTGTGATATATCACGAAATTGATTGATACTCTCTAGAAAAACCCTATTCTCTCTGTCCATTAAATTGATTCAATTTTAATGCGACAGTAAATTATAAGGATTAGGGATTGTATTGGCCTCTATTAATCCAAGCACAGAACTATGAAATATTTTGGGCTGATAAGGTTAGGTTGAATTGAAATACAGGGTGGACCAAAAAAACGTTTACACCAACACTTACGAGTACATGATAATTTAACTTATTATTATTCCCTGTAGCTGTAGCTACATAGGATGTTGGATCACTTGTGATGATATCACGAAAGTGATTAACACAAATATCATAACTAACTAACATATTCCATTTTCCTTGTTATATTCAACCTGTACAAAACCATTCATTCGAATACTGAATACAACCATTACTTTGCTTTTGTGAAAAAAAATTGTTGTTGTTTTTCGTGTATTTTTTAGGGCAAAAGTTTCTTTTACTTTTTTGTAAACGGCCTTAAAAAACTTTCTATTTTCCTCCACACTCTTCTCTCCCATTACTCTCTCTCCCACAAATTTCTCTCTGCCCCTCCTATTTTGTCTACCTCCCATTACTATACCATTTTCTCCCATCTGTCCCTCAATACTATCTCTCTCTTTCCGTCACTTTGTCTCTCCCTCTGAGGTCCCCTTTTTTATATCTCTCTCTTTTCTGCTCTCTCTCTCTTTTCCTTTTATCTCTCTTCTATCAATATTCTCCTTTCCTCCCTCCGTCCTTCCGTCCCCCTCTCTCTCTCTCTCTCTCTCTTTTGTCTCTCTCTCTCTCTCTCTCTTTCTCTCTTTCTCTCTTTCTCTCTTTCTCTCTTTCTCTCTTTCTCTCTCTCTCTCTTTCTCTCTTTCTCTCTCTCTCTCTCTCTCTCTCTCTCTCTCTCTCTCTCTCTCTCTCCTACCCTCCCGTCCTCCCTCCCATCATTTGATCATAGTCTTCACTTTCTCCTTCCTCTTCTCTTCCTCCTGTCACTCCCCTATCTCTTCTCTTTCTCTTTTCTCCTTCCCTTCTACTCCTTCTCCCTCTTCTCCCTCCCATGAGTTCGACACGAGAAATCAATCCACTCAGATTCTGGTCCCCTGCCAACATTTCTAACCAGTAATATTACGCCCAGACACGTCAGCTAAAAAGCTTCACTATATACAGGGTGTCCCTATAAAGAAATAATCCCCGACATATCCTGTTGTTATCACCATACGTTTGTAGTCAAGTGGTTGAGGCGCTAGTCTGGTAATCCACGTAGCGTGGGGGATCCGTTGGTTCGAATCCCAACCTATGCATGAATCTTTCCTCATTTATATACATAATAATAAGACTAAGGGTTAGGATCTATGATCATAAACTCAAATTAATGAGGAAGATTTCATGCACTGGGTGGGATTCGAAACAACATATCTCTACGCTACCATGTTTACCAGACTAGCGCTTGACTACCAGTGCACCAAGGTTGGGTGGAAGAGTTTGCCATAGGCAATAACCCCGCCCTTTAGTTAGGACATATGTTTTTATATATTTTTCTATTTTTTTTTTTTCATTTATTGTATATATTATTTCAATTTTTTTCATTGTTTAAATAATTATTTACATTGTACATTTATTTATTTATTTATTTTTATAAATTAACGGGTTTCCCCATTTTTACATAATATGCTATCTATAAATAACTTAAATATTTATCTTTAATTTGTTGCAAAGAGTGATAAAAAATGTCTACGTCACTCCTAGTAAAAAATGTGTTCCCTGTTACCATTAACCTATTCATTGGACAGTTTTGGCTAATATTCGTAGAATAGGTGTCTGGGGTAAAGAGGTTTTGATTTCTAATGTTTCTACAGTTGATTCGAAAATTAATGTGTTCTAGGAGTTCAGGACAATTTATTTGATTTCTCAGAATTTTGGTTAGGAATAGGATGTCGAGGAGTTCTCTGCGCGATTGAAGAGAAATTATTTTTGTATTACCTAGTGTCATAATATCAGTATAGTTGTGATTCTCAATCGTGACACCGTGTTTGAAGGCGTAGTAACGCAAAAATTTTCTTTGAACTTGCTCTACTTTTCCTATGAGATTTTGGTATTGGGGAGACCAGATGATAGATGCAAATTCCAAAACAGATCTTACCAGTGAACAGTAAAGAATATACACTGTGATCGGATTTCTGAATAAACGAGTATTTCTTATGAGGTAGCTTAGAACGCGGTATGCTTTGTTTACTATGTATGTAATATGTATGTTAAATTTCAGATCTGGTTGGTAGATGACACCTAGGTCTCTTATCTGTGTAACACATTCAAGAGGTCTATCGTTGAGTGTGTAAGTATAGAGGATAGGGTTTTGTTTTCGATGAAAAGTCATTATTTTACATTTTGTGACATTAAGTTGCATTTTATTACACTCAGACCACATTTGTATTTTATTAAGAGCGCTTTGTAATGTATTGCAATCCATGGATGTTGTGACTTTTGTACAGATTCTTAAATCATCTGCATACTGCCAAAACCTGAGTCTATCACTCTCCTGTATAAAGTGGTCTAGATCGTTGCTGTAGATGTCATACAGGAGTCCTGAGAGGTGACCACCTTGAGGACATCCTGATAGGACATCGAACGGCGCAGACAGGTGTTCATGGAACGTTGGAGTAGAGGACGTTAGGTAGGAGTCGGCATCGTTAGTATAGAGATAAGAGTTTCTATTATATTTCACTATCTGTACATTATGTCCATTTATATCTAATAAAGTGTAAAATAATAATAATAATTGTTCTTTTTTTACAATACCTAACGGTATTTATTATTCATTGATATAGGTAATTCCATTTTCAATTTATTTCGAAATAGAAATCATTCTATTTATTCTTCTTCATTTATTAGATTAGTCACAATAAACTGTTTAACTTTTTTCCGTACTGAAGTAAGTTCTTATTTTCAACTAGGTACCAACTCATAGATCTTATTTTATATTTTTTCTTTGAAACAAAATTCAAAGTTAGTATTTAAAAAAGTTTATTAATAATTACGTAGCAAGATTAATTTTTTCCCTTTTTTTCTTCTTTTTTCTCAAGGCTTTTAACTATTTCTTATGAATTTAACCATCAGAAGAAATATTGCAAGTGATTCTCAAATATTGCATTTAATCTGTTATGGAAGACTCTGGTTCCAAGCTAACAATTTTAAGCTCTGTATTATTTAAATGTATTTAATCAGACCGACCTCAGATCAATAAGGCGGCGGACTTGTAACCTGGAGGTCGGTGGTTTAAATCCCAGTATCAGCGTAGATTTATTAAAGCTAGTTTTAGTAGTTCTGATAACACGAAAGTGATGAACACTAATATGGTAACTAATTAAATGTATTTAATTTATTTTTCAATATTAACACACGTAGGTATTACCATTAGAAAAAAAGATCTATAAAGAAAACGGGAATTAACCACCCCGTATTGAAAGGTTAAAAGTTACAGTAAAAAAAACTTATCTAGAATGATACAAAAAACATAAATAAATATACACACTACACAGTACACAGCCTAATATACACTATTTATATGGTATAGGTATGTATGTATATACAGGACTTACAGTATGTACACAGACAAGAAATCCTTTTTTGTACACAGGGTGGAACCGTGGAACGTAACATGTAAGCGCACTATAAACCGAGGTGTGAATAACGCCCTATAGAAAATAGAGACAGCGAGGCTGTTATGTAACGGAAAGCATAGTTCCTATGTATTTCATGTACTTTCAGCTAGCCATTATGATTACAAAAAATAAAAAGAGAAATAGCAATGAAAAAGAATAAGCCAAAAATATGCAATGAAAAAGAAAAAAATACTTAAATATAGACAATTAGACACACATAATATTTGTCCTAACTAAAGAGCGGGACAGTTGCCTATGGCAAACTCTTCCACCCAACTCTTAGGAACAAGTCAGGATTCAGTTCCTGGAATTCCTGATGAAAGTAACAAGAATTAAGACCGACTGTATCTCACGTGCCTCCTTGTCAATTATTTATGAAATTTATTATAATAATTTCCTGGAATCACTAGCTTCTCGATCATTCTCTTCTTAGAATCCTTTATTTCTCTCAGAGAACTTTACCTGAAAGAAAATTCCCATCTTTCTTGCTTGTTCTATTTCGTTATTTCATGACTGACCGCAGGTACTTTGACGCTGTCGTGTGTCATGGTCGTCATGGAGAGAGAAACAGGAGGCTTTGACGCTGCGAGAAAAAAAAAATCGCGGCGTCAAGCGGGTAAAACTCGCTCGTGTGTCATGGACCTAAAATTTCAAGGAAGAAAATAAAGAATCGAGAGGGCTCACAGGGAAGGAGTTTTTTCTCTCGAATGAATGAGTTCACCAGAAGGGCGCGCACAATTCTGTGAATGAAGAACCGTGGAATATTTGTTCGAACTGTGGTTTTTTGTTTTAATTTCAACTCCGCAGGAATTTTTCATGAGGTTAAGTACTTTAAGTAGACTTGTGAAGAGCCTGAAGCATGAACATTATTAATGAAATTACAGTATGGTTGGTAGATGAAAATTTAATTTTCAATGAGAACACCCTAACATTCTGAGGGCCGAATTATAGAACAGGATTACAACAAGGATTTTTGTTTTTATTTTAACGTTTCAACTTTTGTTTTTTCGTTTTCAACTGTATGTTCATATTATTACCTACAACAAGGAATAGATTACATTATTTCTGGAGGTCTTAAAGAAATTCTCAAGTGTTGCCTCCTAGTATATTTGGAACTATTGCCCCCGAACATGTGATAAGGCACCAATATTTTCAAGGATATAGTTAGTTCTACCTTGGTGCTCGTGTGAAGTTATAGAAAATTGCAAAAAATATAACCAACCAAAAATACCAGATATCCCCCAAACATACACTTCGTGTGCAAAAGACGCCAAAAAAATAGTTTACAGCGTCCCTCTTCCTAACTTTCAACCAATCACAGCGTTCCGTAGTCCAATTTGAGGGACAGTCTGGCTTATCTTTGTTGTAGACTTATTGTGTAATTCGGCCTCGAACTTTTAATTTAGCCTCTTTGGAGTATTTGGACCGTCCTGCAGATGAGCTAGCGTCAATGGCACATTGAATGCACCATTTCCCGCAACGTCCACTGAAGTTAAGCAACGTCCAGCGTCGTCAAGGCTTGGTGACCACTCAAATTTGATTCCTCGTCTTCGTGTCTATTTTCGTCCCAACCTAGGCTGTCGAGAGCAAATATTATTGAGGATCAAAGGAGAGAGAGAGAGAGAGAGAAAATGAACCGTAAAGAAAGGAAGGAGAGTGAGAGGATAGAATAAAAGAGAGAGAGAGAGAGAAAGCAAACATGATGAAAGAGAGAGAAAGAACTCATTTAATATTCACTAAGTGCTGGATCTAAAGGTGAAACCACAAGGAAATTTAAAATGGCAAGGACCTTTTTCCATCCCTTCTATCTATCTATCTTTCTCTTCCTCTTTCTCTCTGTCTTTCTCTTTCTCTTTTTTTCTCTTTCTCTATCTTTCTCTCTCTCTTTCTCTTTCTCTTTCTCTTTCTCTTTCTCTTTCTCTTTCTCTTTCTCTTTCTCTTTCTCTTTCTCTTTCTCTTTCTCTTTCTCTTTCTCTTTCTTCTCTTTCTCTCGCTCCCTTCCACTATAAACTCTCTCTTTGTCTCCTATCTTTTCCTATCTATCTCTCTCTTTTTCTATGCGTTCCTCCCTAAAGGGGTGGTAGTAACATTACACAACAGTCGGAAGTGGCTCATAAGGGACGTTGCCTTGTCCTTAGTTAAAAAAAAGTTTGTAAATTATTTATACAATTTTTTAAAATAGTCACAAGGTGTTAAAAAATCGAAAAAATGAAGATAACTCCAATATTTTCCAAAGGTCTTCGTTTTCAGTATCCCGTTCCTTGCCTTGACCTTAATATATTATTAAATGTTTTTAAAAAAATGCTTCGACCGGGATTTGAACACGGAAGCTTCGCTTCAAGAGGAAGTGATGTTGAACTGTTCACAACGACTATCGATAGTATATTATGTACTTTCATAAACTGTACTATTAGGAACCTATTACGGTGGCTCCGAATTTAGGCCCAAATGATGTACGGCAATGCCTCATTGTGTAGACCTGTAGAGTATAGGGTTAGGAAAAATAAAAAATAGGGCCATGCCTCGGGTAACTTCATACTTTTTGCTATCATCACTGCCTCCACTAATCCTCCTGGACCGTCATAATTTCATTAAAGGCAGGTAGGGGCTTTAAAATTCAAATGCCTAAACTCTCCCCCAAAATGTGCATCCCTTCTCGTAGCCTAATTAGGTTGGTCTTTTTTAATTAGCCAGACCTTTCTCAAGTCCTGGGTATCCCAGAATCATGTTTGAAATAACAATTAAAAAAGGAAATTTATGTTTCTGTACTTATGATGTTAATAATAATAATTATTATTGATATTAATTATTGTAATAATAATAATGTAGAGTAATACCCATACACCATAATGATCATGTATGGTAATTTTTAATGCTATTATTAACAAAATTATGTTTAGCAAACATTATACATACTTCCTATTATACTACCTATGATCATGTATGATAATTTTTTTAATGCTATTATTAATTATGACGTTCATAAATTGCTGTTGCTTTTAATTATACAAAATTCGTATGAACATTTTTTTGTAATGAACTTTGAGCTTTTGTATAAAAAAAGGTGAAGTAGATTAAACTAACCAAAACATACAGCTCGCAGGCACATAGCTTCGGGGATGGGGTGCTGTTGAATTATTGAATCATGGACGCTTGTGAAGTCCATTTTTTTTTAGAATGTAGTATTTTTAACTCTTTTTTATTTTCTTCTTTGTTAGTGTTCGCTGTACAACATAAATTGAACGCATAAAAGAAAATAATTACGCATTCATTTTTTCGATCTACGTATAAAAATAACTATTAGAAATTTATTGAAAATATGAAAATATACTCAAGTGAAGTGGGAACTCACAGGTCCAAATAAAACTTTATATGAAATTCTCTTTCATCATCATAGGGTGGCGTCATCGTGAACGATGCGATGGTAGCCAGACAGTGGAAGAAGAGTCCCGAGAGTTTAAATCCAAAGTCAGCCATATTGGTCCGTGTGTCTGTCTGTAAATAAAATATCCCAAGATTCGGTACAGAGGTCTTAAATATATAGAGGACGGAGCACGAAACTTTTGAAAAAAATCGGTGGGACAGCTGAAATTACGCTAAATTTGAAATTATGGTAAATTTTTGTGTACAATATCCCACCTGCATCAGTTTCAATCCAAGGAGCCATACTCACTGACTCACTGGCGATGCTGTCGAAATCTCGGAAACCATAAGACAGCCAGGAAGTCTGGCGAGAGAAAATATTCTGAAGAGAAAAATGATGCCGGTGTTCACGTTCCGGAAAAATTAAAAATTTCTTTTTATAACATTATTTAAAATCTTCTTAATTTCTTTGTTTAAAACTATACTGTGCGCCTGGGTGGGGAAGGAAGGGAGGACCTTTCAGTCAGGGAGACACGAATGAAAGAAGTGTTCCATCTGGTTTTTTTTTTAATTTTATAAACATATCCTCATAGGGTGGCGTCATCGTGAACGATGGTAGCCAGACAGTGGAGGAATGACTCAGCAGTTCTACCACTGTCTTTACAAGGAGGCTAATAATTAACAAAGGCCCCCAGAACCAAGCCTATGCTGGTCTACTCCCTGTTTATAGTCCCCCAGCCAGTATTTTATAAACATTAAACATAATAAAACATGTATTCACTATTAAATTTTGGTACATACAAATAATAATAATGAATGAACAAATATATTACAATGTATAAAAATATCAAAAATATTACCTAAAAAGTGAGACACTTTTCTATTATTATTTTAAATACATAAAGTGTCTGTACATTAAAATTATAGGTAAAATATTTCATCCAGAGATCTATTGCTTGAGATGGTATCCCTCACACACTCGGCATTCCCTCGCTGAATGGCCATCGACAAACGCTGGATTAAAAATTGCCTTGATTATAAAAAATTACCTAAAATATATTAATGAGTTTTTATAGACCCATTTCAACAAATTAGCTGAGTTTTGGATCTATTTGTTCGATTTTTTATAGTAGCCGTAGCAGTCTGTTATCATAGGAAATAATAAAAACCACAGAAATGTATAGGTTTTGATTTTTTACTTCTGAAGTACCTATTAACAAAATACTTCAGAATTCACACATTATAAATTTCTCGGAAGTAATATATTCAAGGTACGTTCAATGCACTCTTGGAATTTTCTATTTACTTTGGGCAATATAATTGCGAGCGAAGAAAAAAGAAGTGAGTCTGATTCATTATTTTTTTCTTCTCTGTTCCAGGTAGAAAAGATCATTACTGTACCAAGAGTAATTATTGGTATAGCTTTGGGCGGGGCAGGTCCAGATTTTTGTGCCGAAAAATCATAATATCTAGTGTAAGTTCCGCCGAAAATATCTGGTGTAAGTCTTATATCTGGTGTAAGTTGTAAGGGCACTGGTAGTCAAGTGGTTAAGGCGCTACTGTGGTAATCCATCAGGTAGCTTGGGGGTCCGTTGGTTCGAATCCCACCCAGTGCATGAATTTTTCCTCATAAATTTGAGTTTGTGACTACATATTAAGAAGACTCTGAGAAGTCTGAGGGTTACGTGGTAGAAAATGCTAGCATTAACCTCGCCTTGTGGTAACCTTCCACTAAAGAGTATTATTATTATAAGTTGGATATTCTAGAGGGGTATTAGCAATATTAATGTTACAAAAAGAAGCACTGTATCATTTATGATCTTACTTTTATGAAGTAAGATTGGACATCAAACAAAAAGTCAGTGAGTCTGTTTTAATTTTAATTAAAAGAAAAATTAATATTTATTTTCACCATCCACGGTGTCTGTTGTTTCATGGCGACGAAGTAAAAAGTCTTTGTTCTTGTCAACATAATTTCCCTTGAAATGCTTTATGCAAGAACAGTAGTAAAATAAATACCATAAGGAAAGCCTCTTTCACGGCCTCGTGTTTATGCCTTTTTACTTTGAAATCAAAGAAGAGAGAGAGTTAAAGTGAGCTATGAAAAGTTGAATATAAAAGAGGGAAAATAATAATAATAATAGAACAGAAAAGAGTTCTTGATCATGGAACAAAGAATAAACAAAGGGATTAAAAATAAATAAACAACAGTATAATAACAAGAAAATGTCACTTTTTTTTTAGTATGAACTTGTTTCATTTTCCAAAGAAGTTTTGCATAAAACTCGGAAGATTAAAAAAAGAAAACGGAATGAAATTTCCAGAATTTTGATTCCTTTTTCTTGTAATTGACACTGAAATGTTTGATGGCTGGTTTTTTTTATTTATTTTTTATATTTATAATGCGCTTTAACTTGTTATGCAAGTCGTTCGCGCTGGTCTCGCTAGTGTAAAAATAAACTTTGAAACATTTTTTTCCCCACCTCATAGCATCTCAAATAATTAAAGTTAGTTAAAATTAATCCTGAAATAATTATAATAATTTTCTAAAAGTAATAGTAGATATTAAATTTTTAGAAAAATATTTTTTTTTCTAGAGCGTTTTCATTGCGTCCCTACAAGTGAAATTGTTTTGTTAAATGATCGTGATTATGTATGTAGTTATGTTTTAATTTTCTCCCTTATTTAGTAGGTAGCCTTACCAAGATCATCCTTTACATAATAAGGAAAGTATTGTATTCGTCGAAAATTTGATCTACCCAGTTTTTCACATTTCTGGACGAATCACAGCCTCAGGATACCAAAAAAGTTGGTTTCAGGCTTTCAGCCATTGGTCCGTGCGTCTGTCTGTCCATCTGTCTGTCTGTCCGTGAACAAGATATCTCGATAACAGTAAGAGCTAGAGACTTGATGTTTACACTAGATTTTTTGTCGATGTATGAGTGGACCCCGGACATCCAAAGTACTGTTCAAGTTCGTTTCTTTTCAAGGTCTTTCAAATCCTAGGTCATTGTAGCCCAACTTGAGGAACAGTCTGCCCTCATCTATGTTTTAATCCTATTTCATAATTTTTTCCTTAGTAGTAGTTGTAGCAGTAAGTTAGTTAAGCAGTAAGTCTGTCCCGGTAGCTCAGTGGTAAAGGCGGCCCTCTGTGAATCCAGAAATTTTAGTGGTCACCCAGCCGGTACATGACAAGTTATCCTCCCATTTGGGATTTTTACCACAAAATAATATGTCTTGGGCTTACTGCTGGAATAATGGGACTTACTAGTCCTAATGGGGCAGTATAAATAAGGCGATATTATTATTAAGTAAGTAAGTCTAAAAATAAAATTAAAACATGTCTATTCGTGAGCATACTTTCTTGTGCGTGTCGGTCTACAAGTCTGGAATTCTTATCAAGATGTAAAATGAGTCTTATCTTCTCTTTCAGTTCTAACGAAAGCTTGATTCTGCACTCTTTCCTTTCCTAGAAATTTCCATATCACCATTTACGACCTACTTAGCTGTTGAGAGAAATAATGGAAGGAAAAAAAAAATTGAGAAGAAAAAAAAAGTAGACAGTAGGTAATGTTAGCACGTATGTAATATGTTTGTATGTTTCATCAAAATACATAAAGCTTAGTCTCTTTAAATTTTACACTTATTTCTCTACTCACATTTAAGCTATTGTAGTGTGTATGTTGGTTTGTATGTTTCACGGACATAATACATAGAATTTAGTCTCCTTAGATTCCTTAACGTATATATTTCCTGACATTCAAGACCGGATATTCAGAGAAGTAATCGGGACAGGAATGCTGTCTTCTTCTCTGTCTCTTATTATTTGGAAAATAAAAATGTATTTTTTTTACTAATAATACCATGAATGTCCTTAGTTATCAACTCGCTCTACTTAATCTTTGCTGAACTTGGATGTCGAACCAGCGGACCTCCGGTTACGAGTCCGCCGCCTTATCGATCGATCTATGACTGTTTATAGCCAGGGGTCTTCAACCTGTGTCCCGCGGGCCACTTGTGGCCCGCCAAGTCATTTTTGGTGGCCCGCGAGCTCATTCATGTTATTTCCTATTTCTTCCAGCACTAGCTGGCCAAGATTTTTTTTTTTTATGCAAAAGTTACGAGCAGTGACAAGTCCGATGGGATTCGAACCCGGGTTTCCCACCTTCAAGACTAGTGCATTGACCAACACTCCCTCCGGATTGCTACAACAAAACTTCAACCCAATATTGTCAAATCAGTGGATGCCATGCAATGCCAACCATCCCATGGAAGACCTAGGTTCGATCCCTCACAGAGTTGATTTTTTTCTAAACAGAAACTGATCAGAGGCTGCTTTACAATTTTTTTATTTAATTTTCTAGTTTTTGTATAAAAAAATGAGCGAAACAAAAATGAGTAACCCCCCCTTAATTTATGTTTCTAATAGTGGCCCGCGGGACTTTTCCGGAAAAGAAATATGGCCCAGAGACTGAAAAAGGTTGAAGACCCCTGGTTTATACAATAGGACCAACTTGACCTACTTCAACAGTAAAAACCACTATAACAGTCTATAAACTCCTACCATCATCTTTACTAGACTTCGCCATACTGGTTGAACATTTGCGAGGCGATAAAAAAAGGGAAGTAAAAAAGTAGACTTGATGCAGATGATAAAAAGTGTAAGCAATGGAACTTGAAATGTTCTTCACATACAAGTTCGTGAGAACATTAACAAACAAGATGGCAGAAATGAACAACAACTGAATGAGAATGGAGGAAGGATGGGAGAAGATAAAGATGGTGAATAATGAGATAGAGAGAGAAAGAGAGAAGGTGAGAGAGACAGAGAAAGGAAGAGTGAAGGTGAAAGAGAAAAAATGAGAGGTATAGATAAAAAAAAACACCGATAAAGTGAAAAAGTAGAAGAAACTCTATAAGAAAGGAATGAAGCCGTGTTGCAAGAAGAGATAGTACAGATATAGATAGAGAGAAAATAGAGCCGTGAAAAACAAGTTGAATTTATAGAAACTATAGTTAAAAAATGGTGATAATACGGAAGAGACGTAGGTATAAGAATTTAATGACAAATATAACAGGGATGTTGAATACTAAGATAAAAAAAGATGGTGGAACACTAAAAAAGAAGTTAAACAGTATTATATCGCAATTGTTTTGTTTGAAAAATAAAAAAGGTAGAATCGGCAATCTACAATATCTATGTGTACAAAATTTCGTTGAAATCATGTTCTCAGATTTGTGCGTTGCCAGGAATGAAAACAACAGACCGACACAAAACCAAAGTTGCTGAGGTGAACTCCTGAGAGTCCTGGAGACATGTCCAGAAATGTAAAAAGTTTTGACATCGGAGCAATAGTAACTTTCATAAAAAAAAAACTAATGCAATACTCACAATATGGAGATAGTATAGAGAAGGAAAGTATAAAAGGAGGAGATATGAAAGACGAAGAAAATAAGAAATAAGGACAGAAGAAAATGTTAATAATAAGTTGGTGGAGGAGAAAATGGAAGAGTAGGACATGGAGGTGTAGATGAAGATAAGGCCCCAGAGGAGGAAACTATACAGGGGGGTAATGAATAAATTAAAAAGATAATAATATTTACGATCCTCTAACTCCGGCAGTATGGTGAAGTGCAGTCGTAAAATCCTTTAATACACCCAGACCAGACCTGGTAGAAATGCATAATTTGTAGCTCCCAAGCAGACTTGCATAGCTTGCATTCTAGGGGATGCTACAGGCAGTGGCGGATACGGAGGTCGGTTGTCTGGATGGGGAAAGAATAGTGTCTTGCTAGAAGACTATAAATATAAACAGGCAACAAACTAGCTCGCACTAACCAAAACAGACAAAGGACCAGTGTTTTTGTAAACAGTGAACAGATTATCAAACAGGCCTAGGAGTTGTCCCAAGGTTTCAATGGCTTATAACTTATCATATTTTAATCACTTTCGTGATATCACAATTAATCAAACTCTACTACATCCACGCTGAAGCCGGGACTTGAACCACCGACCTCCAGGTTACAAGTCCACCGCCCTATCGAGCTATTAGGATGAGCCAACTAAGCGTCCATATAATCCTTCCACCACCTGGACTACCTTGAGATGGTTGGATGGAAGAGCTCATGGTTGGATGGAAGATTTCACTTTATTGAGAATCTTGCTATTAAATCTTTAAAAAAATAGCAGCTGCACATATCTTATTATTATTATAGACTGGTTGGGGTTCTACAAGAGAAGCAACAATCATCACACCGACCTTTATTTAGATCTATTGTGATAAGTTGATTTTATTTGGTTTTAACGTCCTGATTTGAAGTAGTCAAGACGGGGGTTTTACCCTCGATTCGCTAGGAATCGTACTAGCTACCCACATTAACCTCACCCAGCTTGGGTAGGGCCGGAAATGCCAGTTTCACGTGTTCAGAGGGAACAGAATTTTCTTTTCAGAAAGTCTGTCCCAACTGGGAATCGAACTCGGGATCTCCGGACTACAGGCAATAGTATTAGGGTCACATGTTAAATTTTCCTCAAATATTTTTCTCGCTCAAATTTCCATCACAATTAATAAAATTTATATTAGAAAAATTCTTCCTCAAGTTGCTAGCATATTGCTGCGCCAATCCGCCACTGGTTAAATCTCTAGCACAGTGGGATTTTCCATTCTAGTAATAAAGTAAGTGGCGGAGCTCGGGGGGTACTGGGGAGGAAACTTTAGTACCTCGTGATGTAATCAGAGCTTACAAGAAGATTAAATTCCTAATGAGAATACTTGAACTTTTTGTAAAAAAAAAAAAATGTGATAACGTAATCTAGAAAAATCAATTTTTTGATTCTGATCAATTTTTATTATTTTTGTTTTTCAATTTGTGATCAATTTTTAAAATGAAAGAGAATAGAAAATATATAAAAACATAAGCCCTAACTAAAGGGCGGGGTTATTGCCTATGGCAATCTCTTCCACCCAACTTGTGTCTGTCGCGGATTACTCCATACACAGTGTATTATATAGAGGTTTTATTATTCACATCAATCTGACTATTAAATCCTGAAGTCTTTAGCTAGCTTTTGTTGTAGAGAATTTTGTAATTTAAATCATTTTTTCGGTGGTTTTTGAAATAGAAACGAAAGTGATTCCAATTCTGAGCTTGTTAGTGACTGAAATTTTACTGCATTCCTGAGTACTTGAGTTCTTTTGCGAGACCTCTTAGAACCAATTGGTCGTAGTTTAGCCAACGGTCGTATTTATAATCCACAAGGAAAAAAAGATTTCAATAGCCCATTTATGTCAAGCTGTAAGGCAAAACTAAAAATGTATGTAGTTGTTGAAAAAAAAAAGAAGAAAATATTGACGAAGAGTATAAAACATATCACATCAAACGACTCGGAAAAAACTTTTCTGAAGAAGAACACAAAGTCTTCAGAAAAAAGAAAGAAAGAAAACAAAGAATCCAAATAAGAAAGGGAGAACATGTGAAGAAAAAAGGAGATTATCTATCAATAGAGAAGTTGATAGAATCAACAGTAGAACAGACTCTAAACTTGCAAATCTCCCAGTAAGACTCTCCTAAGCTGTGTCCGAATCCCTGTGGCTTCACATTTCCAGGGATATTTGCGACGATCACAAGAAACTCAGGATGGATTTGAAAAGCTCCTTGAAGATTAGAGGAATATACAACTTCCATTGTATCCCTTGTGCGCTAGTGGCTAACGCGCTAGTCTGGTAATCCAGGTAGTGTCGGTTGGTTCGAATCACACAAAGTGCATGAATTTTTCCTCATTAATTTGAGTTTGTGACCACATAATAATAAGACTCTCTAGGGTTAGGTGGTAGAAAATGCTTTGAGTATTAACCTCGCCTGGTGGTTACCTTCCACTAAAGAGTGTTATAATTATTATTGTGCCGATATCTTACTAGGTACTCTGTCCGAAACAAATTTATTTTTATAAACTATAGCAGTAGTAGTAAACTCTTTATTGAAATGTATTTACATAAATCACAAAGGGCGGGATTATTGCCTGAGGCAATCTCTACCATCCAACCCATTTATTTTTACTCAGTATTCTCGATCGATAAGACAGCATCCTAGTAAATCGTAGGTCAGTGGTTTGAGTCCCAGGTTAATCAAAATTTGATGGCCATGTTTAGATACCCGTGCAAGGTTCGATCAATCGAAGATCACGTGATCAATTTCCACCAATCACAGAGCTCCAAATCGATCGAGTGACCTTACATCGACATGAGCTTGAAGCTAGCTGAGGCATCTCTTGTCAGCCATTTGTAAAGCTAATTTGAAATACTATAATTCTAGGCTACCTACAAAAATTGTGATATACTATCTTAAAGATACACATTTTTTTCCTCAAAATAATTTGAAGATAAAAAACAAAATAATTTCAAGACAAAAAGATATTTCGATGTTTATTTCTTTTACCGAGTTGAGTATAATTATTATAAGTTTTTCCTTAGAACTTATATTTATTACATTTTTTATTATTATTATTACTATTCAAATCTCCCTCCTCCTCCTCTTCCTCCTATTTTACCTTTTCATTATATCTTTTCCTATCTTCTTTTACGTCCCCACACCTCTTTGTCTTACTCCTTTCAAGTAGTTCTACTGTGTTATCAGGTTATCACGCATGTCCACATTGTTCACCGTGTACGGAAGTGGCAGAGATTGTGAATTTGCTTCGCCAAAACGTTCCCTCTAATTTACGAGTCCGAGCGGTCATTATTACCTTTACGGCTTCAAAGGAAATTATTGTTCCCTTGTAATTCATGGCTACGCCTGGCCTGGGGTCAAATTATTTCGATAGGTTTTATTACTTTCGACACACGGGCTATACGGCACGTGAGTTGAATGTCGGTGAGATTGTGAGCAGGGTGGGCGGTCACTCTTCCTTGCTTTCTTTTCTGGAGCGGGATTCTCTTTTAAGAAGCTCTTCCACCCAACCTCAAATACTGATCCAGTCTATCATTCAAGGTTAAGTTATCATATTTGTGTTCCTCACTCATATCACTTGGGATTTTGACCACATAATACTCTTATTTATTTAGAAACTCTTTATTAGTAGAACATAATACAGACAAATAATGGTAAAAATTAAACATAAAATTGACAATTAATAACATAAACAAGAAAAAAAATAAACAAAATATACACATATGTCCTAATTAAAGGGCGGGGTTATTGCCTATGGCAATCTCTTCCACACAACCATAACATAATAATACTCGTACGTCTTGGGCTTACTGCTGGAATAATGGACGATATTTTTATAATTTATTATTTCGTGATATTACAACTACTCGCACTATTAAATCTACGCTGAAATCGCGACTTGAACCACCGACCTCCAGGTTACAAGTCCGCTGCCTTATCGATCAAGCTACTGAGGTCGGTATTCTCTGTTAGTATGTAGTCTGTCTGGGTAAGGCCTAACCTAACAAGCTTTCACCTAGGATGTCCAGCTTTTGGTCTGGCTGTACATGGTCGCCATCGGGTGGGAGAAACTTTATGCTCACCCTGTACAATACTTTACAATTGTACATACATGAGGCACATGACCTGAAAGCTGCGAAAGCACTGAAGTGAGGGGCTTAAATTCAGGTGACATATTGACAGCTTACTACGGCATTAGAACACCCAACACGTACTTTCCACTTTCGCTTTCTTTGTCCAACTTCCTTAGCCCTCTCTATCCTTACAGCCACTTTTTTATGCACTAATATTTCTTATCTTCTTTTCGTTTTCTACATACGTATTATAGCAACCTCACTATACTTTAGCTTAGATGATGTTGAGGGTTGGGGCAATAACCCCGTCCTTGGATTAGAACATATTTGGTATATTAAAGAATAATACCAGCGTCGATGGCATGTTGAATACACCGGTTCCCTTCAGAACACCGAAGTTAAGCGACATCCAGCAAGGTTAAGACTTGGATGGGTGACCATTCAAATTCTAATTCTCGTGACGCTGGCTTTTCCCGGCCCCACTCAGGCTGGGTGAGGTCAATGTGAGTAGCAGGTTTGTGAGTTTCCTGCGAATGGAGGGTAAAACCCCCGTCGTGATATGACCATGGCAGTTGAAAGCGACGTTAAACCCCACTTAAAAAAAAAGAAAAGAATAATCTTCTAATACAATCTTCAAATCAATCTTTCGAAAATTTCTTTTATTAGTGATGTGTTCGTTTTTGTAAAAATAAATAAATATTTATTTTGTAATTGATAATTTGTAAACATATAATTGTGTCTTACTAATAACTCTAATAAGTAATTCAAATATTTAACACTAAAACATATTTCTTCATACATACGAGTACATACATAGACATACCTACCTACTTTCGAATATGTATTCCTTAAGAACTAAAGTACCTCTCTGGTGCTTCTTAATTTCGCAGTTCCGGAGATCACAACTTATACTACCGACATTAGAGTAAAGTAGTTAAGTAATTGCTAAATTTTATATTTATTTTCGGCGAGGCGGCCTTTGACAGTTTTATGAGCGTAATAAACATTTCTTGTGTTCTCAGGGGAGGGGGGTGGCGTGGGTCTATGAGAAAGGTGTGCTGAAAGCATTTCTTGATTTCTGTGTTTGCACCGGTAGCGCAGTGGTCGAGGAATCGGTCTGGTAATCTAGAGGTCGCGGGTTCGAAACCTAGTCGGGACATGAAAAGTTGTCCTTCCCTTTTTGGATCTTGACCACATATTAGTACGTTTTGGGCTTACTTCTCAAGTGGTCAAGGGATCGGTCTGGTAATCTGGAGGTCGCGGGTTCGAAACGTAGTCGGGACATGAAAAATTATCCTTCCTTTTTATATTTTATCCACATAGTACCTACGTGTTGGGCTCACTGCTCAAATGCCCATTAGTCCTAGTCGGGAAGTATAAATAAGCGATATTATTATTTATAATCCATAGTTACTTCTAGCTTTTATTTCCCTGGTCATGGACATAATTATAATGTAATTTCACATAAAGTAAAACAAACAGTGTTCTCCATACCTAGGCTACTTATCCATGAATATTTCAATCTTTAAATTTTAATAAAAATTACCAATTAGTTTTTTTTCACTTTTAATTCTTATTTTAAATTAATTGACGGGAACAACCCATTTTTCACAAATTACCCTATCTTATTCTAATATATAAAAAGAACTTAGGTCTAATAAACTAATAATAATATTTAAAATCAAGGTCTAATAAAACTCAATTAAATACGTTTTCAGTAGAATAACTCCAGTTTTATGAAAGCTAAGAGCCGCCCTTCGTGTGAAAGCATCTTATGGTGTAGCATTCGTTATTACCTCGGGAAAGAATGGTCAGAACTGTGTAACGTCTTATTCGCTGCTTTCATTGTGATATATTAATCGTGTTATTGTTTCATTAGGTAATTTGTTAGGAGGGCACTGACATAGGGTGGGCATTCGAGGGGTAGTGACGTCAGGGTAGAAATTGGAGGGTTAGGGTACTTAGGGTGTTGTGTGGAATACTGAACAGTGAACTTTTAAGGGGGAACAATACTGTCTAAGAGACTGACCTCAGTAGCTTGATCGATAAAGCGGCGGACTTGTAACCTGGAGGTCGGTGGTTCAAGTCCCGGTTTCAGCGTAGATTTAGAAAAGCTAGTTTGATTAGTTGTGACATCGCAAAAGTGATTAACACAAATATAAAAGGAAACAAATTAGTTGAAGAGACTGTTTGAACCTGGCCATTCAGAGGGGGAATGCAGCCAGCATTGCGGGCTCATTCCCTTTCACAAAATTCTCTGAATGAAGTGTTTGTAATATCATAGTTAATGTTTTAAAAAAAATAAATGATATATTATTTATCGTAAGGCTTTATTAAACATCTACACCAGCTACACCATGAGGAAATTTTAAATACCTACCAAATTTTAGGAAATATCTTTCAAATTATCAAACTGATTGCATTTTTTCAACACATACACCATACACTACACATTACACATGCACTGGACACGGAAGGAGCCCAGAACACTGGTTCTGGGCGTCCAAAAGGATCACCCATATCAATCCTTCCAACACCATGACATCACAGATGGACACGGAAAGTAAGTAAGTAAGTATTAAACATCTCAAAGTGAGAAGACATGTGTCATAAACTTGATCAGGAAATCTAATGGCAGTGATTGTCTGATCGCCAAAATTGTCAATACTTTAGCCGCATGTCAATACGTTGCCCAGGGTGAACCACGAGGAGGCTACTAATATTTCACCCCACAAATATAATGACTTATTAAGAAAAATTGAGAGTATTAACAAGACGGGGTTTTACCCTCCATTTGCTGGAAACTCAATAACCAGGTACCCACATAAGCCAGTGCCGTTTGGGTGGTGTCGGCAAATACGAGGATTCGAATTTGAGTAGTTATCCACGAAGTTCTAACCTCGCTGGGCGTTACTTGAAGTTCAGTGATTCCACGAAAAGTTATTGATACTAACTTAATTGACCAACGACTTTATACTCATTATTGTAGTTTAATCTATTTTGATCAATAAATTAATAAGGTTGGTGGTTTGATGGTAGGGAGGCGATTTTAATTTGCAAAATATATTTTACCCCCAGATAGCTGTGTTTGACACAAGTGCCTCTTATATTTTTGTTTTGTTAGTTAAAAGTAAAGTCACAGAGGTTTCTAGGTTTGTAGGGCACAACTTTCAAGAGCTTCCCTACGGGAAATTTCTATTGAAAGGAAGCAAATTTAATTTTCTAGGGCATAAAGTTTTGTATGGTACCTATTTAAATAAAAATTATTGTTTTTCATAATTCATCATAAATCGAGTTATTTCTTGTTTAAAAAGTTCATAGTTTTTAATTTTATTATTAATATTGTATTAATATTATATTATTTTTTATTTAATTTTGAAGTTTCTATCTAGTTCGCTTTGTAAATGTACGAAGACACAGTTGTCCATAATGCAATATTCGCGAAAATAAAATTTCAAAAGTTTGTACGAAAATGCAAAAATATTTTTTGGTCGACAGTTTTTCAAGTTTTGATCGAGTACCTAATTACAAAAAACCCTCCCTATTTATCTCTCTCTCCCTCTCCCTGATATCTTTCCTTTTTTTTATCAATATAATGGAATTTGAATATAAAATTTGAAACTGATTTTTTAATTGGATTGTGATACAAATTAAATAATGTTATCAGCAAAAGTTTGAAAAATGATAAATGAAATTTTAAAAAATGCAAGAATTTGCATTGTTCAAAGCTTGTATTGAACATTGATTTGTGATAAATGCCGTTCGGTACATACGGGCAGAAAACCTGCTGGTAAAAACTGATAAGAGATTATTATAAGGTGGGGTAAATGTAAACAAATTGCAAAAGGAGAGAGAGAGATTGGGAGGGATAGAAAGATTGGGAGAGAGAGTGATTGAGAGGGATAGAGAGATTGGTAGAGAGAAAGATATTGGGAGAAAGAGAGAGATATTGGGAGAGAGGGTGATTGGGAGGGAGGGAGAGAGAGAGGTTGGGAGGATGCTGAGAGAGAGATTGGGAGGATGAGAGATAGATTGAGGAAGAGAGAGAGAGAGAGGGAGAAGAATTAGGGACAAAACAAACTTTAGATTGCAAAAACAATTAAAATGTAATTGTGAGTTCTACAAAAGTCTCGAAAATAATAATAATATTAAGAAACTTTATCCTACTCCGATACCAATTTGTTTTTTAACTCATTCTCTTATCTGCCCCTTTCTTACTCTCTCTCCTCTTTTTAGTCTTTTGAACATCATTTCTGTCCCGGTAGCTCAGTTTTCAAGGCGTTTCTTGAAATCCAGAGGTCGCAGGTACAAAACCAAACCGGGACAAGTTATCCTCCCATTTGGGATTTTGACCACATTAAAATACGTCTTGGGCTTACCGTTGGAAGCTGGAATAATGGGAGTTTAATAGTCCACATCGGGAAGTATTAAATAAGGCAATATTATTATTATACTATATTTAAAATATTATTATCTTTCTCTCTCCTCTTTCTTCTCCCTCCACCAAAGTCTGCTCGTGTTTTCCACCCGAAAACTTTGCAAAATGGAAACCTCAATTCTGCCATCATTTCTTGCCTCACTCCCTCTCTATCTCTTCCTCTTCCCCTCTCTCTCTCTTCCAATTTGTCTCTCGGATAAATCTAGGTGAACATTTTCCAGTTGAAGTCATCGACGAGGTTTGCCACGAGGAAATGGAGTGAGGACAATTGAGGTAACTTCCTACCTGTAAACCCTGTGGATGAGGAGCTTTTAGTAAAGCTATCTACTAGAGTCTACCTTCCCAAAAAGTGCACATGTACTTATAGGGGAATAGTTAGAAATATGCTCTTTTTTGTAATAAATATAAACTTCGAAATTATAATTATCTCATTTGAAATCCTTTTACTCCATGTGAAATCACAATATATATATATATGAATCATTTCTCAACAATATCTCTAAAACCATTGTTAAGAATGACGCCTTCCATCCTAGTCTGTCCCGCTAGCTCAGTGGTAAAGGCGGCACTCTGTGAATCCAGAGTGTCCAGAGGTCGTGGGTTCAAAACCCAACCTGGACATGACAAGTTATCCTCCCGTTTGGGATTTTTACCACCTAATAATAGGTCTTGGGCTTACTGCTGGAATAATGGGACTTTAGTAGTCTTAACCGGGCAGAATAAATAAGGCGATATTATTATTATGAAGTATTCCATAAGTGCCTGACCAATCCTATTTTTTCAGCAAGTAATTCTTTTGGTATAATTTACGTTAACTGTTAATTAAAGTACTAATATTGCCTTTTTATACTGCCAGATTAGGACGAATGAGTTCCATTTTTCTAGCAGTAAGTCCACGACGTTTTTTAATGTGGTCAAAATCACAAATGGGAGGGGAGGATCAAATGTCATGTCGCGGCTGGGTTTCGAACCACTGTGCTACCGGATATACTATTCGTATGTGCTATTTTGGGTGCTGTATTAAGACTCTAGAGCTAGACTGTCATTGCAGAACAGATAGTCCCGTTATGACAACAGTTTCAATAGTACAATAGTAATTTAAGTTATCATATTTGTATTAATCACTTTCGTGATATCATAACTATTCAAACTCGCTTTACTAAATCTACTCTGAAACCGGGACTTGAACCACCGACCTCCAGGTTACAAGTCCGCTGCCTTATCGATCAAGCTACTGTGAGGTTAGTCTCTTAGACACTATTGTTCCCCCTTAAAAGTTCACTGTTCAGTAGTACAATCAATAGTAGGTAGCAGGTTAAAAAAATATTAAAAAAATGAAATCGGAGCAAAAAATATTTTTTTTTTTACAAAAACGAACATAGGTAATAGGAAGTAAAATTGAATAGGCATCAGATCGGTTCACATTCAAATTTCATTGCGATGGACAATTTCGTAAAGCATGAATGTTATTTCGTGGAAAATTTGACCAACACAGTTTTTCACATTCCTGGAATCATATCCTCAGGATACCAAAAAAAAATTGTTTTCGGTCATTGGTCCGTGCACACGATATCTCTTTTATACATTTCTCTCAAATACTGCTAACGTCAAACTCAGGTGAGTTTTCACAAAAAGTAAAAAAAAAAAAAAAATATCCATTCTTTGTCCCCGCCGCAATCTTTTCAAAAGCTCTCTCGAAATCTTGCTGAAATATTCAGACAATGAAGAAAAAGTAGAAAGTGGAGTGGGAGAAGGGGAAGAGGGGGGGGGGGAGAGGAGAAAGAGAGCGCTGTCGAAATATGGTCAGCAGAAAATATTACACAATAGCTCCTCCATAGCATCCCCTCCATCTTGTCTCGATTTGTTATTATTGTATTGTCGGTTGTGCGTTTCTTTCTCTCGTATACAAGAAGGATATTTCCGGTGGCCCATTGAGTCATATACTGACCAACTTTTTCTTCTTATCTCTCTCTCTCTCTCTCTCTCTCTCTGCACTTTATAACCCTCCCTGTTCCCCCCCCCCCCTTGAACTACTACCCCCATTGAATCATATACTAACCCTCTCTTTCTGTCTCTTTCTCTCTCCCTCGCCACTTTATAGCTCTCCCTCTGTTTCTCTCTCTCTCCCCCCCCCCTGGACTACTACCCCCATTGAATCATATACTAACCCCCTCTTTCTGTCTCTATCTCTCTCTCTACCTCCCTCTCCCTCCCCCTCCCCCCCCGGACTTCTACCCCCATTGAATCATACTGACCGCTATTAATGTTTTTCTCTATCTCTCCCTCTCCCCGCCTGGAGTTGTACCCCCATTGAATCTTGTACTGACCCTCTCTTTCTCTCTCTCTCTCTCTCTCGGACTTCTACCCCCATTGAATCTTATACTGACCCTCTCCTTCTATCTCTCTCTCTCTTTTCTCTCCCTCCCTCCCTCTCCCCCCCAGAACCATCAATAGCCTCATTCAGTCATATATTGACCCTTTTTCTCCTTTTTTTTCCTCTCACTGAGGAAAAGATGACTCATATCGTAACAATCATTATTCTTCTTGTCCATAAAATTTGTTACGTTATCTTAAGTTCTAATCAGTGGTGAACCTAGGGATTCTGTACCTCTGAAATAATAGAGCAGAAAATGTAGAAATACTCGAACTGTTGCCAAAATATGGAGGGTGACCAACTCCGATGCATCATCATAAATTTTCATTATTAGATATTATTATTATGAAACTCTTAACTAGAAGAACATATAGGTACACAAACAAATAATGGTGAAAATTAAAATACAATTGATAATATCAATAAAACAGGAAAAAAAATAAACAAAATATACACATAATGATGTCCTAACTAAAGGTCGGGGTTATTGTCCATGCATGGACAATCTCTTCAACCCAACCTTACATCATCACCATAGGGTGGCGTCATAGTGAACATCGTGACATTTTTTATCACTGAGGGTTTATTACTATTTTTTTTTTTACTTTTCAATTCTCTTCATATTTCTGTACGTTACATAACCACATGCGATCGACGCTTACTCTATTTAACTGTATGTGGTACCGTCTGAAAATGAGTCTGGAGGGGACAGCGGAACCTATGAGTTTTTCTGTGCCCGCCATCAGTCTGGTGGCAACAAAGCACGGGTTCTTCCAATGTTCTGCTTCACACTGACCCTAGGACATCCACACCACATCGCTTTATAATAATAATAATTTTAACATACTAGTTATAGTTTTACTGAGATAGACTGAAATGTCTCCTCGTTATTAACTTAGAAGGAAAAAAAATGTATCTACCTCGAAATAATAATAATATCACCTTTTTTATACTGCCCGATTAGGACTATCAAGTCCCATTATTCCAGCGGTAAGCCCAAGACGTATTATTATTATCCCAAATAAGAGGATAACTTGTCATGTCCCAGCTCGGTTTCGAACCCACGACTTCTGGAATCTTTGGGTTTCACAGACTGCCTTGTATTATGGTCTATAGTAGTCTCTGAATAAAACTAGGATCCATAAAAAATATCATTTTCACCCCTTCGTGTTTGTCCATAATCGTTACACAGTAGAAATATGAAGCGTTGGACCATTATTATTTTCCTGTCTCTCTCTCCCGTCTCTCTCCCTCCCCCTCTCCCTGAGCCATGCATAATATGCATATCCAGAGGTCGCGGGTTCAAAACCTTGCCATTAGTCCCGGGACAGTAATAATAATAATATGCCTTATTTAAACTGCCCGGCTGGAATGATGGGACTAATTAGTCCCATCATTCCAGCGGTGAGGCCAAGACGAATTATTATGTGGTCAAATCCAAATTGGGAGGATAACTTGTCATGTTCCGGCTGGGTTTCGAACCTGCGAGCTTTGGATTACCAGCCAAACACCTTGACCAAAGAGCTACCTAGATATACTTTATATATACTCCACATGAAAAGATTCACTGGTGATTTGTATCTTCTTGATCTCTCTGCATGTCCCTTTTAGAAACCTTCTCCCCTATTCTTTCCTCCAGCAACATTCCAGGAAATGATTTTTCTTTCTGGACAAAAAGGGAAAAAGATTGTCAGTCCAAAGATTTCTCTGTCCACCCCTGCCAGTCAGTCAGGTGGAAGATATTCCCTTCCCTCCCTAATCCCTCATATCCCTCACGAGTATTTCTCCATCTCCTTGTGTAGCTCATAAATCTACACAATATCACACTCTTTACTACCGGGTGTCTGAATCAAGTGGAATTCAGTCCCTTCTTTACATGTGCAATTGTGCACTGGTAGTCAAGTGGTTAACGCGTTTGTCTGGTAATCCAGGTAGCAAATCCGTTGGTTCGAATCTCACCTAGTGCACGAATTTTTCCTCTTTAATTTGAGTTTGTGACCACATAATAATAAGAGTCTGAGGGTTAGGTGGTAGAAAATGCTTTGAGCATTAACCTCGCCTGGTAGTTACCTTCCACTAAAGAGTAACCTGACGAGTTTAAAATGTTAACTATCAAGTCATAACTTGTCGTAGATGGTTGATGTTAGTGTCATTTTGTTTCCAATAAAAGCGCATTTAGTTACAATGGAGTCGTGGACACATGCGCATCATGCTTTTGTTGTAGAGACATTTTTTAAAAGTGGTGATTCTGTGGCAATTACTCAGAGAAAGTTCGGCGACTCACCAGACCTCTCTGCTTGTGACTATTTTCTTTGGGTTTACCTCAAAAGTAAAGTCTATATGCATAAGCCAAGGACTGTAGATGACTTGAAGAGACTAATTGTTCAAGAAATTCGTGCCTGAATATGCTTGAGAAAGTCATGGACAATTTTTCGACCAGAATTCACGAGTGTATCAGAAATGGAGGTAAGAAAGCGACGTTAAACCCCACTTTAAAAAAAAAAAAAAACACAAAAATTATTGTTCTATCTTAAAAATTGCTTGTTTAGTATCATTTTTAAACTCATCAGGTTATTCTGCCGCACCCTGTATGGCAATAGGTGAGTTCGGTGCGAAGATTACCCGCACCTTTTTCGCACATATGAATTCGGTGCCGCCGAAAAAAGGTGATGTATGAGTTCGGTGCGGTCCTAATGACTTATAAATTGATTGTTTTTTTATAATGTACTCTGTTGCTTGTTAACAGTCATCCTGCTGTTATTAAGTTAGTAGATTATGTTGTAGACAGTTACATTCAGCAAGGCTGTCCATTTCCTCCTTGAAGGCCATGCCTAAGGGTTAATAGTAGGGTTAGGTAAAATACAATGAAGGCCATGCCTTGGGTTTATAGTAGGGTTAGGTAAAATACAATGAAGGCCATGCCTTGGGTTTATAGTAGGGTTAGGTAAAATACAATGAAGGCCATGCCTTGGGTTTATAGTAGGGTTAGGTAAAATACAATGAAGGCCATGCCTTGGGTTTATAGTAGGGTTAGGCAAAATACAATGAAGGCCTTGCCTCGGTTTATTAATTGAAGGCCATGCCTATAAGGAAAAAAATACTATAATTACCTGATCATCAGGGCAAGTACCAGGGCACCGAATTCATACATGACCTTTTTTAGGCGGCACCGAACTCATACATTTTTTTATTTTCCGCACCGAACTCATACGTAGCCCCCTGTATTATCCCATATTTTTGGCGTGGAGGGTATACAAATCTGAAAATAAACACTCATGTGTTGTAACCTTTTCTGAGTGTATCGTAGATTCGACCTTTTTTTCCTCAACATGAACTCATCACAGACAGGGCTTCACCTCTAGGGTCCCGGAAACCTGTCACAAGAATCCTGTCTCTGACAGGGGTGACAGGTCTCAAAGCCACCAAGTACTTGTCTGAAGGAGTTGGAGATACATCTCAAGTGAACTATGTGGATACTGTGAAGAACGGTTAGGGAAAGTGTCAAGTGTACTCTGTTCATGCTTTCGAAAATACAAAAAGGAAAATAATATTAGACACTTAGTAGGCGGCCACAACGAGGACTTTAGCCTATACCCTACACCCTACCCTAGACCCTGGACCCCAGACCCTGGTACCTACAGCTTGATATAGACGATTTTCGGGACTCCGTTGTGGCCGCTTACATTCAATAGCATGGTTTTTTTTTTTTAGTTTGAAAACAATAACTAAATTAATATAATATATATTTAAAAATTAAAAATCTGGTGTAAACATCACACGACTTTCCTTATCATAATTATTATAAGGAATTGGAACAGGACCAAAAGCCACTGGTGACTCAAAGGTAACAGTTTACTAAAAATCAATATCAAATTCGTAATGAGCACCTCAAAATCATTGGATTTGATATGTCACAACCCCCATCTACGATAAATAATAAAAAAGTTAATCAAAGCGGGTCCCCCCCAAAATACCGGTAAATTGGGGCCGAGGTCCAAAAAGTTCAAGATATCAAAAAAATGATTAGAATAGACCCCTATTATTTTTTTAATCTAAGACATAATTGTTCTCTAACTTTTTCTGTATCTTTAACCAATTCAAAGAAGCGGCGCTTGCGGCCAATATTTGCGGTCCTGCGGCCGCAGTCTGCGGCCGATTGCAACCAAAAGTTTCGTGGTTCGTCTGGTGTATAATTATAATTAGCATACCAAATTTCAAGTCTCTAGCTCTTACCGTTCTCGAGATATCCTGTTCACACACAGACAGACAGACAGACAGACAGATTATATGTGTTATATGCCAGCTCCATCTTCAATAGCATGGTTAGATTATTTTACGTGGTACTGTGTCTACCTCAGGGTCCAGGGTGTAGGCCTCCGTTGTTTCCACGCACTAGGCTCGAATTATAAAACAGGATTAGATTTAATTTGAGTGGACATTCTTTAACTCGGGCTATAGTTAGCTGTTATAGGTTGAAACTCCGACTTTGAGGGCGAACCACCTCAAAGTTGGACTCGAACTACCGACCGCCAGGTTAATAGCCCACCGCCTTATCTATCGAGCTGCTGAGAGTGTGAGTGTAGAACACAATATACTTTAACATGTCTGAGTAAACAAGGAGGGAGTGAGACAAAAGAAAAAGATATGAGAGGACTGAAAATTCTGATCCCTTTTTTTTCTCTCTCTCTTTTTCTCTCATTCTCACTCCCTATTCCCTATTCCCTCCTCTCTTTCTTCACAATCCTTTTTATATCTCTCTCTCTTTTATTTCTCCCTCCTTCCCCAACTTTCTCTCCCACCCATTTTATTTCCATCCTCCCGTCGGTTCCTTCTTACGTCTGTTCTCCTGCACCTCTCTATTGTCTACCGCTGAAATGTTGGTTCTACTTTATACGCTCTCAAGCTGAATAAAGGGGAGAGAGAGAGGGCAAGGATTGTGAATAGAAATACGAGGTGGAAGAGAGAGAAAGTTGAAGGGTCGTATAATTAGAAAGAAATGAGAAAGAGGAAAAGATAAGGAGAGAGAGAGAGAAATAGAAAGAAAGAAAGAAAGAGAGGTATAAAGAAGAAGAATAAATAGGAAGGGAGAGATTGAAAGAGAAAGCGATATAAATAAAACGAAAGGGAGAGAGGAGGAGGATGGGAGAGAGATGGAAGTAGTGGGTGAAAAAAGGTAAGAGAAGGAGAGAAAAGTGGATGAATAGGAGAGATATGAGTAAGGGGTAAGAAAGGGAGAGATAGGGAGGAGAAGGAGAGAGGTGAGGAAGAGGAAATAGGAAAGAGTTGAGTCTTATTTACTTTTCTTGTTCAAATTTTAATTTTCTGATTACTTTTTCTTCACATTCACCTACACTCTCTTCCTCTCTCTCTCTCTCTCTTCCTCTGTCTCTCCCTCCCTCCCTCCTTTCTCTCCTACAGTCTCTCTCTCTCTCACCTCACACCTACGCTTACTCCTACATAAACAAAGCACTCTTTTACGTTTGCTCTTTACTTAATATGTTATACAGAACGGTACCTACTAGCTACATATACATAAATATGTTATGTACCTACCCATGTACTTGAATTATAGGTATTATTACACTCTATAATTATATGCTCTATTTCTACGTGTTTTTACCCACACACACACTTAGAATAACAAGTGAGTACCTTAAAAATCAGTAAAAAAGTGTATTTTTGTGAAATAAGTGACGAAGAAAATGAAAAATTTGTCTTCAGTAATTCAGATATACCTAACACTCATTTCTATATAGATATCAAAAAAAATGACCAAAACTATCTTATTATTTTTATTTCCTCGGGATTTCTTTATGTTTTTGACTTCCGATCATATTATTAGATATTAATTTTTACTATTTTGTGTTTCAGGTGAGTCAGAATATTACGTCAAATCTTTTCTGTGCGGAACGGGATTCAAACCCCTCTGTCTTGAATGTGTACCTGCTTTCACTGATTCATTGCTGCAAGGACTTTTTCTTCTGAATAGGTGAGTAGTGAGAATATTGTCAGTTATTTATTTTTTATAGGTTCAATTATCGCATTATCCAGCGTAGTTCGGCCCCAGAATAGTTTGAACGATCTAAATAAAAGAAATATCATGAAAAAAAAGAAAGAATTCAAACATCCCGATCGTTTTTACTAGACTCCTTTTCAACACAGTCGACGATAATTGAAAACTTTTCCTGTGAGTTTCCATCCCACATCCAATGCAATTTGTTATTCTAAAACTGCGTTTGACTTTTCTTTAGTGATAACACTACAACTTGCAACATAAATAAACTTTCCAACTCCAATATTGAAACTAATGTAATGAACAAGAACAAGATGAACTTCTAGGTTTGTTTAATCTACTGAGAACAAAAAAGAGAACAAAAAACTACAAAGTTAAATATTGAATCCACTGAACACAAAAAAATTCAACTTCAATGTTATAACCAAAAATAACATGTTCAAATTTATTTCTGGTTCTAATGTTCATAGCAAAAACACCTCTAAAATTATTCTATTGAATAATAACAAAAACAAAATCAATTTCAAATTTATTCTAATAAAACCAACAAAAGCTAATCAACTTCAAATTTAATAACTGAACAGAACACACATAGGAAGCTTATTCAGTTGATACCCACTCACTCTGACACAAACCAAATTTAATTAAATAAACCCAACTAAAACAAAAATAACAAATTAAACAAACTGACACAACAAACCCACAATCAACTTCAATAATTTCTCAAACAAAAAGACATAATTAATATTTTTGTTGATACAAGAGTGATATCACAATAAATACTCAAACTAAAACTATACATGCTTGGTACTCGAACCACCAACCTCCAGGTTATGACTCCGCTGCCTTAACAATCAAGTTCCTGAGGCAGTGCAAAAAAAAAAAAAAAAAAAAAACTAATTCTGATGTATTTACCTAATAAAAATATATTCAACACAATATGAAAATAAGAGCAATTTTTATAGTTGATTTCAATGAAGAAAAAAAAAAAAAAAAAAATTGATCCGTAGGAATTTTTTACATAATTTTTATCCTTGTCTGATATTTTGATAATATTTTCTATTATAGGTAGTTAAAAAACCTTTATAACTTACTTTTTATGTTGCATGCTTGGTTGAAAGAGTAACATTATTATGAATGTTTATTCTAGGAACAAGCTCTCTTTTTTATTGTAATTTATTACTTATAAAAATAGAGCAAAATATGTTTTATAAAAAACCATTAAGGTGTTGTAAGGCATTTCAACTTAATAAAACACCCCGTATTTTCTGAACACAAGCTTTTTTTATAATCAGGTTTTCCAGAAATCTTCTGCCATTGACAGTTTGATATCTGCAGCGCACATTCTTGCCATAAGCACAAAGCTTGCATACATAAGTTCACTCAAGTATATAGACCTATGTAAAGTTTGTAATTTTCCATGTATTTACATACAATAATGTGTGTAGGAACTGTAGGAATGACAGTTTAAGCTTCTGCTCCTCCCACTCTCTTTACTTTTTCTCTAATTCTCTCCTTTTCCTCTCTTTTTTTCTCCATCCTTTTTTCCATTTTCTGCTGTAATTAATCCAACCTTTGTTACGTTTGTTCTTCTCTACATTTTGTTTTATTGGAATATGCATTATAAATGAGTGGAATAATTGAAAGAGAGAGATAGTAAATAAGAGAGGGGAAGTTAAAAAAACATATAAACAATAATAGGACGATTAAAAATGAAAATGTCACAGGAATTGTAAAAAATAAAATATAAATAAAATATACCTTGAAATATATTTTATTGGCTCTCGATCAATTGTAAATATTCAAAAAAAACGTTTGCCAAACTGTGCTGATCAAAATTGCATACTAGAAAACTACATACTACAGGAAAATTCCAAAAATATCACCTTTACCGAAGCTTAGCGCGAATCGAACACGGAACTCACAAGTCTAGAGTCAAGCAGTACCGCAAATGCACTTGCTGCATTTCTTTCCTCATGAAATATTTAAGTTGTAAGAGATTCTTCACAGTTCTTTACTTTTTCATCAACAAGTCTCTCATTGCTGGGATTGTTCGAATTCTTTTCTATTAGTTCCAACTCTTTCCCGACTCCTGTGTGGATTAACATGAATAACTAAAGGAATTCTTGGTGCTGCTGTCTCAATTCTTTCTAATTCATCTTTCACTCTGTTGTATTTGCTTTTATCAAGGTTTTTCACACTTTTTGTCCCATTTTCTATTCTTTCAATTGCTGTTTTCTTTATTCCTCTACTTTCTTTTCATTTGTTTTCCTTTCTTTTGTGTTTTTACATTTTATTCTCACCTGTTTCCTATTCGTTTTGTTTTATATGTTTCGGAGAGCTGCAGACCTCTTTTTTCTCTTATGTGGTACAAACTCAAATTATTGAGGAAAAATTCATGCACTGATTGGGATTCGAATCAATGGATTCCTATGCTATAAGACTAGCGCTTTAATCACTTGACTACCAGTGCACTCTCTTGTGTAAGGTTTTTAAGTTTTTTCACACTTTTTGTCCCATTTTCTATTATTTCAATAGCTGTTTTCTTTATTCCTCTACTTTCTTTTCTTTTGTGTTTTCACATTTTACTCTCATTTCTTTCCTATTCGTTCTGTTTTATATGTCTCGGAAAGCTGCTGACCTCTTTTCTCTCTTCTTGTTGGTTTTTATTTTTCATTTAGTTTCCTCTCTCTTCTTCATCCTCTTCATCTTTTCTTCTATTACTTTTTCTATTTGTTTTACCTCTCACGTTACTCCTGAACATGGAGCGTATTGCTATTTCTTTTGTTTTATTTCCTCATATCTTCTCCTGAGTTTTAGTATGTCTAGTATATCTTCCGTCTTCCTTTCTTTCTTGTTTCTAGCATTTCTTATGTTCTTGTTCTATAATAATAAATAACTTATGCTCTCTTGTTTTTAGCATTTTTCACGTTCTTGTTCTATACCTAATAATAATAAGTAATGCTCAAAGCAGTTTACACCACCTAACCTTCTGAGTCTTATTATTATACGGTGACAAACTCAAATTAATGAGGAAAATTTCATGCACTGGGTGGGATACGAACCAACGGATCTTTACGTTTGCAGACGTTTGCAGATTAATCACAGATTCATCCTCTCATCCATAAAAATAATAATGAAAAAAAAAAAAATAGTTTAAGGTTACCAACAGGAGAAGTGAATGCTCAAAGCAGTTTCTACCACCTAAACCTCAGAGTCTTATTTTCACAAACCCAATTACCCAAATTAATGAAGAATAATTCTTTTACTGGGTGGAATTCGAATCAACGGATCCCTACGCTACCTGGATTACCAGACTAGCGCTTAAACACTTGACTACCAGTGACTCTTTATTTATAAGGAAAAAAAGAGCTCATTATTTGTGTTATTATGTCTCAGCATAATACCTTAAACCAACCATCACATTCCAATAACAATCTCGCAATGCCGCCACTGGTCGTTGCTCACTCTACAACTACCTCTATTATCCTCACGAGGCTAAGGTTGGTCCCTACATCGAAAGTGCAAAGCCGAAAAAATTCTGACCCCGCCAGGATTCGGACCCAGGTCCCTTGGGATGCAAGCTTATACATATTTATTATGTCTAGTATATTCAAATCACGAAAAAAACGTATCTTTAAAGAAAAAAAAATCCCTGTGGTACTTACATACATATTTCCCTTAAAATTGTTACCTTTCCCATGAATAAATAGGTCCCGACTGTGTTCGTACAAATTGGGTAGCTTAATTTCAGCATGCAGTTGTTTTTGCATGTGCCATTAATTACATCTGAAAACCCTCATTTAATTCGTAACCCGAACATTTTGTTTAAAATAATAGCACTATAGTTCGCTCTTGTGTAGCAGTTCTTACTACCCAGGAAACATAATAATAATAATTGGTATCACCTTTGTGTTGTGTATTTTATTTATTTATAAATTTATAAATATGTAGTTTATATTCCTTATGCATAATTGTAATGTGTGTGAGGACTGTAAAGGGTATGTTTATTATGTAGTAAGGGATTGTACTACCTTGTTTAAATGTAATGTTAGCAGTAAAACTATTATTTCCATTCTACCACTTGCAAAGAATATGTACAGTATGTCTCAGAAGTCCTGGCAATGGCCTCATAACTTTTGAATGGGTACGAATTTTTGGATTCTGTTTGTTTCTAAGGATAGGAAGTGCCCTATGGCCGATTCACTGGTGATGTCAAAATCCAGGTTCGAACCCCGGAAGTGGCACTTTTTTGATAAAAATGGCCATTTCTTGAGAAATTTAAATGAGAAGGTATTTTTTTAATTTCATATTATTAATAAACAGGTAAAAATACTGCATTCCTCAAAAAATAAATTTTCTATCACTATCAGTGGCGGAGCTATGGTGGTTTCAAACTTAAAAATCTGGTTTTTTGAGACACCCTTTAGCTTTGGTACCGTGGGACTCAATACAGTCCTCAATGATTTAAAATGACGAAAAAAGTGTCTTGGAAGTACTGAAATGGATAAAACTCCGATATTTCACCTCCATCTGTGCCGGAGGGTTGGATAACAATGACCTATTTTCATGACAATAATCAATTTTTATTAGTTGCTTTGTCTTGAAGTGAAAAAGGGTTCGATAAAAACATTAGTTTGTGAACAATTGTTAGAATGACGACAACAACAACAACAACAAATAGATATTGATTAGTTGAGTAAAATGTGTAGGTACCTACCTACTACATTATTGTTTTCAAACTTCAACTCTTAGTTCAGTGAAGAGAAACAGATTTATTTATCTATTAACTAGATATCTAATTATCCACATTCATATTAGTTACCTACCTGTTTATTTCCTAATAACCTATGTATCATGGATTTGAGTCAACCTGATTCAGGACCATGCAGGTTCAAAATTAGTTCACTCCTGAACCTAGGTAGGTACCTACTTAAATATTTATTTAATTTTAAAGTTTACTCTCTTCGATCCTCATGGCATTGCAATGAGTTTCTTCCCCAATGTGTCCCTTTCTAGATTCAGTAATGAGACTGCAGAATCCCCGGGTTCGATTCTCGGTGGGAAATATTATAACTCGACTATGTGGTTGGGTGTGATGGCGCTTCACTCAACCTCATCAAGACAAATGAGTAAATACTTTAATTGAGAATAGCAATCAGTGGTGGCATTACAAGTTAAATGAAATTCGAAAGAATGAGAGATACTTACTTATACTAGACTTGAAATGCTGTGATACCCACTAAAGTTGCAATTTGGTGAAGGTTGTGTGTTTGTATGGTGGATAATTGAAGCCTAGGTAAATAATAGGTAAAATGTGATCTTACAAATATTATTGACTTTAAACACTTTGCTCTCCGGCACTGATGGAGGTGATATATCGGAGTTTTATCCATTTCAGTACTTCGAAGATACTTTTTTCGTCATTTTAAATCATTGAGGACTGTATTGAGTCCCACGGTACCAAAGCTACAGGGTGTCTCAAAAAACCAGATTTTTAAGTTTGAAACCACCATAGCTCCGCCACTGATAGTGATAGAAAATTTATTTTTTGAGGAATGCAGTATTTTTATCTGTCAATTAATAATATGAAATTAAAAAAATACCTTCTCATTTAAATTTCTCAATAAATGGCAATTTTTATCAAAAAAGTGCCACTTCCGGGGTTCGAACCTGGATTTTGATATCACCAGTAAATCGGCCATAGGGCACTTCCTATCCTTAGAAACAAACAGAATCCAAAAATTCGTACCCATTCAAAAGTTATGAGGCCATTGCCAGGACTTCTGAGACATACTGTATATGAATATTCAAAGGGTTTTTATTTATTAATTTCTGCATTCTTTTTATTTCCCCCCTTCCCGTCCCGGTTGCAGAGGAGAGGAAATACGGACGAAAAGAGGGGAGTTTTTCCTCAATAATTAATTATTGTTAACATAATCCCCCAAAAAACACTCCGTGTTCAAATAGTCGTCAAGTGTTGGAATGATTAAAAAGAACTGATATCAAAAACGTCAATTTTCTATGTTTGAAGGAATTGTTTTTCACATAATTAGTCTCTTGATAATTCAAGCAAAATAATAGCCTCACAACAACAACACACCTTTGAGCAAACTTCGATTTGGTATTTTGAGAATTTAACCAAAAAATAGCCACACAACAAAACAATGCTCTTGTAAGAACAATGGTTCTGTAATTATGCAACATTGTTCTTACAAGAGCATTGTTTTGTTGTGTGGCTATTTTTTGGTTAAATTCTCAAAATACCAAATCGAAGTTTGCTCAAAGGTGTGTTGTTGTTGTGAGGCTATTATTTTGCTTGAATTATCAAGAGACTAATTATGTGAAAAACAATTCCTTCAAACATAGAAAATTGACGTTTTTGATATCAGTTCTTTTTAATCATTCCAACACTTGACGACTATTTGAACACGGAGTGTTTTTTGGGGTATATCACTACTTTTTGATTTAATTGATTTTCCTTTGATAGATGAAATAAAAACTAATTAACAATCAACAGATAAAAAAAGACTTTTCATTTAAGGATGTTGCGATACGCAGTAATATTATAAGACTATCATATAAAATGTTGGGTAATTTATATTGAAGTACGAGTAGTGAGGTGACACTACCTTGTTTAATGAAAAAAGTTATAAATGAGTTGCATGCTCGAAAATTATATTGTGACCCAAGTACTATTCCGTAAATAATTACAATTTGGCAATAATTAGAGATGGGTGATATCGAGTATTTCATAGAACTGGTACTTCAGTAATCGATTACTTAAAAGTACCGAGTATTTATCCAATTACTTTTGTACTTGGTTTTAGAGGTTATGAGAGCGGATGTAAATGGAATAATGGATTTGAGTAATCACTCAAGAACCAAGTACAAAAGCACTGGTTCTTTCATTATTCAGTACCCTAACTAAATCTCACAATTTTGCATTCAGAACGTTTACAGGAGATGAATCTCGGTTCACAAAATTTGTTGGGTGTTTTAGTTTCAAGTGTTTCAATAAATTAGAAGCTCCACCTCCTATTTTAAAAACTGAATTACATAATGTACATTTCTCTAAACCGTTCGATTGTTTGACAAAGAAGTTTCAAATAGAAGACTTGTTCCTACGAGACAAAGAGAAAAATATTAGGACACCGACAGCTTAAATATTATTCATAGATAATATCGGAATAATTAAGTACCTCTCTCTGCTGTACCCAGTTCTAGAGATGGGTATTTGGGTAGTATTGTAATTGTAATACCAAGTATTTAATAGAACCGGTACCCAGTACGGTACGCGGATCCAGTGTACAATTTTTTTGTACCCGGTACGGGTACAGGTACCTAGCAAAATTTTGTACCCGGTATGGGTACGGGTACCTAATTTTATTTTGTTCTCGGTACGGGTACTTTTGTAACAGTACCCGGTATTTTTGGTACTTTTCGGGAACGTTATCCTTATCTATAGTAATAAGATTTGTCTAAATTATTTTAAAGACCAAACTAAATAAAATACAAAATTAATAGTTAGCCTTTAGTGAGGTCTTGAACTCCAAATTTCAGGTTAAAAGTCTAGTAAGCTAGATTTTAGTATTATTTAAAATTACTATTAATGTTAATTTATTATTATTATCACAATCAGGAAATAAAAAAATACATTTATTAAAAATAAGACTTACTCCTTTTTAATTTAAGTATGAATTTGTGAACAAAAAATAACTAGAATGTGAAAAAATAGTATTCTACCATATACTCGTATGTAAAACAAATTTGAAGAAAATCGGTTAAGTGGTTTTGGAGATACAAATGATGTAGTCTAAAAAAATCAAATTTGCCACGTGTATACAATGTGAAACAATCACGAGGAATAATTGTGTCTATAATTGGCAGTGTTTTTTTTTTTATTTATATTTATATAATTATATGGTACATTTTTGTAAATTTTGAATGAGATCTGTGTAATTTACGATTCAAAATACAAAAGTATTGATCCAAATAAATGCTTTATTTGGACTGTCAGTGGCCAGCGTAATAGTTGTATCTACTGCCCGTAGTCTAGACATTTCGAATTCGATTCCCGGTTGTTGCAGAAAAACGGACAACTCTGTTTCGTGGTTTTGTTTACAATACAATTTTATTTATATTATGTGCCTGTGTACATGGTAGGTAGATGGAAATTCGATCTTGGTAAAATAAAGAGGGAAATGAAAGTGCCGCGTATTATTGTATGTTCCGAAATTGCCTCTTACTATGGCTCTAAGAAATGTTGACCCATACATATATTTGCCTAACTTCGAGTTACTAAACATGGTGTCAATTCAGCATAATCAGTAGGTAGATATAAACAGAAGTGAGAAATTATACTAGATATAAATTTAATAATTATAAATTAATAAGCAAGCATATATCCATGGAATATACCCTGAAAATTTCGGCTCGATTGGACAAAAAAAGCAACTTATATCATGTTACATACAAAGGTAGATGGATAAATATATTGTGACATGTGACAAATCAATGTTGATCGAGTTAAACTATACTCACTTCGTTCGAAATTAAACGGTCATAAGAGGTTGACTCAAACTACCAACTACTGTTTTTTTTTTTCTCACGAGGAAACCGGACATTCAAAGTACAGAGTAAAAAAAAATCTACCTAGCCGGGATTCGAACCCAGGTCACCTTGCAAACTTTGTGTTTTACCTACACCAGTCGACGACCACAGAGACTGCTCAATCTCTATATATAAAACAGAAAAAAGGACTACCTACCTACCTACCTACCTACCTCTGTTTGTTTGTTTGTTTGTCCGGAGTTGTTTAGCCAAAACGGTAAGAGATAGCGAAAAATGTCTCAGAATTGACCCCCCCAAAACCATCATCGCTTTGTCCAGAAAAATTATAAAAAGTTCAAAAAGGCATTGCTGTCTAGCAGTACGGCCATGCCTTAGTAAATTTGAAATTTAGTCCCGTTGCAAAGCACGGGCAAACGGCTAGTACATAATATTTTATTATAATTTATCATTGTTTTGATCTACATTAATCAATATTTTTCCTGTTACTGGCCAATATTTTATACACTTCTCATAATATAGACCTAGTTTACCTCTTCATGTTGAAATCTTTTAATGAAGTTATAGAACGTTATTTTTCCCATTCTGATAAAACGGTCTGCTGGCAGCTTGGATGAAGCAAAGATGATAATACCCCACCCATATTTTAAGTTATATGTGAGGCGAAGATTTTTTGTCACTCTCATAAATCTAAATTCAGTTTTTTCTTTTTATGTCTCACACTGTCGCTGATTTTTCTAAAATTTTATTTACATCGTAGTATAATTCTGCGTAATTAGATCTTTAGAAAAAACCTTCAGTCATCAACTTGGGATAACTAGGCGTGGCTCCAGGGTTCATTATAGATATTCCTTTAGAGGGCTTTAAAAACTTTTCTACTTGTTTCAACCATCTGAAATTAAGTGATCTCATTCCCTTTGACTAGACCTTTCTAAAAACACCAGAAATACATCTCTAGGATAACAATAGACGGCTCTGGGCTCCAAAATAAGTATTCCTTTCAAAGGCTATAACTCAAGTTTGGTCCAGTGTAATACTTTGGTTATATTTTTATATTTTTTACTATGATAAGGCCTTTCGAAAAATACCAGAACCACAGCTCCAAGATAACTAGGGGCGGCTCTGTGCAACTTTCCGGTTTTATTTTAGAAGGCTATACCTCCTATCCTATAAAAAATATATACTTGAAACTATAAAAGGTATGCAGAAATAAAAATTCCCTATCCAAAAATGTAGCTCACGTCTTTCCACGACAAGCACACATTGCTGTACCCTTGACAGAAAATTGGTCTGAAGAAAAAAAAAACCTGTATGAATATTTTCATGAAATTCAAGATTTTCGGCGTGGCCAGAAAACGACTTTAACTGTACGTAGGAACCTCGCGCTTTCGTGAAACACAATCTATTTTCGCGTCTCATTACGAATTTGAAATAAAAATTGATAAAAGTTAGCGGGAAGTGGGCGAAAGCAATAAAGCAAAATACATATAAACTCTGTTTCGTGTTAATATAGGCCGGGTGGCTGGCGCTACTTGACGAGCGCTCGCCTCCCGGCGAGCTTGATCATTAATTTTAAATAATTTTGACAGTTCATTTAAATTATTGTAATTGATTAGTGGCGGATATGCGGTGTGCATGAGGTGCAATATGTTTTTTACTTTTTAAATATGACTAAATTATTTTAATAATTAATCATATATAAAATAACTATTTTAATTTAATTGAAATAGAGGATAAATTAAAAAAGAGTTTGGTGTTAATTTTTTTTTTTTATTAGTATTGTCATTGAATTCTTCGTGGTCAAGTGAGATAGCGCACTAGGCAGCGCAGGATGGTGACTTGGGTTCGATCCCTAGCAAAACAGGATTTTTTTGATCTGTATACTTGGATGTCCGGAAAAATGAGTAGTTGCTTGCGCGTAAGCGACAACTAGTGCACAATCATGATATCGCACAACTACTCTAAATTGCTTTACCAAATATTTGCTTATTTTGGGACTTGAACCACCTCCGATTACAAGTACGCCCCTCAACCTACTGAGGTCGGTTTAAGTAAGTAGTACTTCTTTGGACTGTCATTATACTAACAGTTTAACAAAGCATTCTTTATTTCACTTTACTTCAAATAGACTTTCAATAAACACTTTGTTTTGACACCATAATAATAATTCCGTGCCCGTGAGATAAAGGCTTATAAGGACGCCCAGATCCAATGTCTAGGCTCCTTTCATGTCCATTGATTCATTTGGTTTTAACGTCCTGATCTGAGATGGTCAGGCCGGGGGCTTTACTCTTCATTCACTGGGAATCATATCAGCTACCCACAATAACCTCACCCAGCCTGGGTAGGGCCGGAATCGCCAGCCTCACGTGTTCGGAGGGAACAGAATTTTCCGTGCGAACAACAAATATCTCCCTCTCTCTATTTTCTTATTCGCCACTGACACCCTGACTATTAATTCAAAACGTTTAATATTTATACATTTTTCAGCCCTTCATTTATAATGCGTCAAGGGGAAATGTTTTGCGGTACTATGATGCATTGAATGGGAAGGTCTCGTTCAAAAATAACATAAATTCAAGTAAAAATCATTTTTTTTCTCTCCATAATTCGGCCTGGTACCCGTTCCATTTTTACCTTCAATTTCCTGCTTCATTTGACTGGAAAAATTAATCGAGACCCCCGACACTTGATTAGTTTTTTTTGTGAGCAACCGGCAAATCATTGGATTTGACCGCAACATTTGACCGTGACCAAAGGGTACATGTTGTTCCCAATATTATGTTGTGCTTGTGGCATTCGCACTGAAGAGTTTCATTTTTTTTTTTTTTTTTTATTATTATTATTATTTTTTTTTTTTTTTTCATACAAATATAAAATGCATTTCTGGAATTTTAACGTTTCATGATCGTTTTTTATTGTTTTAAAGTTTCATGATATATCGTTACGATTTTCGTGTATTTTCGTAACGATTATGTTTTTCGTCTTCTTTGTAGGACACACTTTATGGTCGCTTACCATACTTATATGCGGCATTTGAAAAAAAATTCTGTTCGTTTAGAACTTTTTTTTAAATTGTTTTCAGTGAGTTCACCCCCATGGTAAGAAGAGCTCGACTTGTGTGGGCGTAGCTTTTACTGTACGGGATGATTGACCTCATTAAAACTTGATTGAGTTGAATATGAAGGTGGCGGGCAGGCGGGCTCCTAGCCAAGAGGTCGATGGTTCGACTTCCCAACCTTTATTGGCATGTCTGTGTGATGGTCTTGTTCCCTGTTTGTCACATTCAACTCTCTCTCTCTCTTTCTCTCTCTCTTCCTCTCTCTCTCTCTCTCTCTTCCTCTGTCTCCCTCTCTCTCTCTCTTTTCTTCTCTCTCACTTCCTCTCCCTCCCTTTCCCCTCTTTCTTACTTATTCCCTCATCTTTTTCTCTCTCACCTATATTCTCGTTTTTATATTCCTCCCCCATTTCTTCTCTAACTGTCTCTTTTCCCTTTTCTCTCTCCCTCTCTTATCTCTCTCTCTCTTTTATGTATTAAAGTTTCCTCTCTAACTCTAACTTACATTTTCCTTTCCCCTCTCTCTCCCCCTTTTCTCATTCTGAGCTATATTTATGATTGAAATAATATTTCTCCCGGTAAAATGAATTAATCAAAAAGGCAATGACCATTCATCTTTCTCTCCTCCCTCTCCTTTCTTTCTCTCTTGTTAATCCTTCGTCCATTTTGTTTTTCATCAATTTTCAACACTCGCATCTGACGTCTGTCCCATTTTCTCCTCCTCCTCCCCTCCTCTTCTTTCTCCTTCTCTTCCTCCACCTCCTCATCTTACTCTTCCTCCTCCTCCTACTCCACCTCCTCATCTTACTCTTCCTCCTCCTCCTACTCCACCTCCTCATCTTACTCTTCCTCCTCCTCCTACTCCACCTCCTCATCTTACTCTTCCTCCTCCTCCTACTCCACCTCCTCATCTTACTCTTCCTCCTCCTCCTACTCCACCTCCTCATCTTACTCTTCCTCCTCCTACTACTCCACCTCCTCATCTTACTCTTCCTATTTCTCCTACTCCACCTCCTCATCTTACTCTTCCTCCTCCTCCTACTCCACCTCCTAATCTTACTCTTCCTCCTCCTTCTACTCCACCTCCTCATCTTACTCTTCCTCCTCCTCCTACTCCACATCCTCATCTTACTCTTCCTCCTCCTCCTACTCCACATCCTCATCTTACTCTTCCTCCACCTCCTACTCCACCTCCTCATCTTACTCTTCCTCCTCCTCCTACTCCACCTCCTCATCTTACTCTTCCTCCTCCTCCTACTCCACCTCCTCATCTTACTCTTCCTCCTCCTCCTACTCCACCTCCTCATCTTACTCTTCCTCCTCCTCCTACTCCACCTCCTCATCTTACTCTTCCTCCTCCTCCTACTCCACCTCCTCATCTTACTCTTCCTCCTCCTCCTTCACTCCACCTCCTCATCTTACTCTTCCTCTCCTCCTCCTACTCCACCTCCTCATCTTACTCTTCCTCCTCCTCCTACTCCACTCCTCTTACTCTTCCTCCTCCTCCTACTCTCCCTTCTCCCTCCACTTTCTCCCCCTCTTCCTCTCTCTTCACCTTCTCCTCTTCTCCTACTCCTTCCTTCTTCCTCCACCTTCTACTCTTCTTCCTCCTCCTACTCCTCCTCCATTTCCTAAAATTTTCCATACTTTTTTGGTCGTTTTCTACTTTCTCTCTCCTCTCTTTATTTATCTGTTAATGTATAGAGAGGTAAAAATGAGGATGAATCAAAAAGGGAAGAGGAGAGTGACAGCAATAATAATTACATTGATGTTTGTGCTACGTGTAATGTAATAATATTTGTAATTTATTTGTTATATTATTTTTCAAAGAAATTGTGATAGTAGTGAAATGATTCCAATATTAGTTATGATGTAAAATATTTGAAAATAATAGGAGATTTATGTGTTTGAAAAAAAAAAAATGAGATTTGAAATTATTTGCATCAGAAAGCTGAACGTAAGCGGAAATTTTCGAAACAAAACTTTTGTAATTTCAATTTTGCGCTCTGTGAATGACGTCACTGGATGCATTTCCTTCGCTTCCACGCTGATTCTGTGACGTCATAGCTATTAAAAGTTTCTCGACTGGAATTCTCTTTATTACTATTTTTATATTTATTGATAGACTAAGGAGTCGAAAGTAAATTGAATCCCCCAAAAATACACTTCGTGTGCAAAAGACGCCAAGAAAATTAGAATCCTTCAAATATAATTAATTACCTTAAAATATTTCTAAAAAGGAACTGATATCAAATGAATGCCAAGTTCTCCTAAACTGGAAATCATTTGCCCAGAAAGAAGTCTCAAGCACAGAAATCAAACTGAGGATTGGACATGACATTTCTCATTAATCTACGATTTACCAACGCTAAAAGTTAACATTAAAAATCTTGGCAAGTTTCAAAAATTAAAAAAATGCTTTCAACTTGCCAAGATTTTTAATGTTAACTTTTAGCGTTGGTAAATCGTAGATTAATGAGAAATGTCATGTCCAATCCTCAGTTTGATTTCTGTGCTTGAGACTTCTTTCTGGGCAAATGATTTCCAGTTTAGGAGAACTTGGCATTCATTTGATATCAGTTCCTTTTTAGAAATATTTTAAGGTAATTAATTATATTTGAAGGATTCTAATTTTCTTGGCGTCTTTTGCACACGAAGTGTATTTTTGGGGGATATCAGATATTTTTGGTAGGTTACATTTTTTTGCAATTTTCTATAACTTCACACGAGCACCAAGGTAGAACTAACTATATCCTTGGAAATATTGGTGTCTTAAACTTTTCCTTTCTCATCATCTCTATTCTTCGGTACAATATATCTAAAATATTGCACCTTTAATTTTTTCCTTTAAGCTTATTACACCGGGTTTCTTCTTTCTAGTTGTTCCTTAACTTCCTTAGGATTTTTGGTCCATGGTTGGCCTATCCTGCCAGTGGGTTACGGAAATTGAGTGATAATTTTTCCTCATGTATTAATGGGGAATCTGATAGTATGGATTTTCAGGACAATCGGTTCTTATTTATTTTTTTATTTTTAATTTCGGCAAAATATTACCAAAGTGGGTAAGTCGTTCGAAAACGCATTACAAAACAACTAATTAAAAAGAGAATAAACTGGTGTGACACCACCACACTTTTCTTATCAGTTGAAAAGAAGTCAGCTTATGCCACTAAAAGATTCGTGTGGTATATTATAAAATCAACTTCCATACCAAATTTTAAGTCTCTAGGTTGTACCGTTCTCGAGATATCTCGTTCACAGACAGGCGGACGCACGGACCAATGGACGAAAACAATTTTTATGGTATCCAGAGGCTATGATTCGTCCAGAAATGTGAAATACAGGGTAGACCAAATTTTCGACAATAAGGAATGTATATTATAGGATAAGGAAAGTAAAAAATTGCATGAATTCGGAAATCAAATACTTTTAAAAATTATGTACAGTGTACAGCTGTACACGCATGAAGCAAATTCTTTAAAATAGAAAGAGTAGGTACACTCTCTTATGATTTATCAATATTGTTTTGAATATCACACGTTCACCCTAAATAACTCAACTATAGTATATCCCTTTCATTATGATAGCTATGACTTATTAAAATCGTAGGCGGGGTTGCCAAAACTGCAAAGACTACAGAAGTAAAGAATCTTAAGTGCAGGAAGGTGCATTGCACAATAATTCCTTGTACATTTTCTTTCAACCTTAAGGTTGATACAATATATATGTATCTACATATTATGTAGATTCAAACATTCAAAATCATAAATTTCTGATCGATAACCAAGTACCTAGGTAATAATATTATGTGATGCAGTACATATAGGTATGATGATTTTTATTGTGATTTTTATTATTAAAATACTAAATAATACCAGCATGATTTTGCGTGTATTTCCCCAACCATTGATTTTCACCGAAGTGATTCATTTGTATTTTTCCTAATAGGTTTGACTACTATTTTTTCATTTACCTATAAATTAATAATAAAACCAAACTACATTTTTTTTAAATAAAGATAATACGTACAAAAATGATTTACCTACTCCATAAGAGGGATAAAGCTATTAGCCCAATCCTCATATCAAATACAAGTGAGAACTGACTGATCTACTGATCATAACCAGATTAATTATTTAGGTAGTAGGTAGCTACATGTTTATAAAACAATCTAAATATAAACAATAGAAAAATGAAGAAGTAAATATTATATTTATTATGTAATCCATGCACTGTGAACCAAGTCAAACATTTGCGAAAACTTTTAAATATTACCTGCACCAAACGTACCCTTCCGACCTTTGTATAGTAGAGCTCCTTTTAATCGCAACGAGTGAGAGAGTGTACTGAAAATAGATATTTTTAGGACTGCAACATTGTAAGATATTCTGGAATCTGATTGGTTCTCGTATTTTGTCGTGATGATTCTCAACTATCATAATGAAATGGATATACTATAGTATCATCGGTCAATGAAACAACAAAAGAAAACCAGTTCTCTTTTGGTTTTTTCGCAAAAAAGTAGGTACTACACAGATACCGATTGGAATAATCTTTTATGATTTGTTTACCCTTCTCTTGTGTTTAGTTATGTGAAGTCAAGCATTTTTATGGATCGGTAATTCTCAGAAATCAAATGCGTAACAACGAAATTTCGTGAAATTGTTTTTACATTAACTATTCCCGTTATGTATGTGTGTTATGTATGCATGCTTAGATTGCTTAGGGAGGATCTCAATTCTCCGAGGATCTGAATTTTCCGTATGGTTGATGCGATATATTGTCAAACAAAACTCAAATCGCCGAATCTCGGCTTGCAGGCCTACATATTTTCAAAATACTAAAACTTAAGATGACCTTATCAAGTAAATAGTCGTTGTGTTGGTTTTTTTTATAGCCTCGTACATCGTACATTATTTTAATTTAGTACTCTATACCTAATTGTTTTAGTTTTTTATACATTACAAATTATATTATGTACATTAAGTAGTCACCGTGGCAGAGTGAGTTAGCGCGCTAGGCATTGCACACATGGTGACCTGGGTTCGATTCCCAGCGGGGCAGGAATTTTTCTGCTCTGTACTTGGATGTTTGGGGTCCACTCATACCTCGTGAGGAAAAATGTGTAGTTACTTGTATGAGTAACGACCAGTGGCGGCATTACCAGAGTAAAAAGAAATTAATGTAATAGAATAATTCGAAATGTGAAGGAGGCTCTTAGTAATGCAGCGCTACCCACAAAAAATTGTGAAGAGGCCTTGGGCTTCACCACAAATAAAATCATACATAATTATTATGTGCATTAGATCAAGTAGGTATTTTCAATATGATATTGTTAAAGATATTAGATATTTTATTGAATAATCTCACTCATATCTTTAAAAAAAGCTAGACGAAGAAAAATACATTCATCTATAAGACCAAATAACCTAAAAAAGATCGAAGAAAGAAAGGCAGCAAACACAGCCATTACGTATATTTCATTTGAGGAATCCCTGAGCTCTGATACTCGGAGAACATAGGTACTCTAATCGAAATTATATTGTGCGCTACCAATGACTTAAGGAGCTTATAACTCAAAAACCGTACATTTTTTGAAGACGGCTATTCTGACGAGGAATCATCTGACAAGACTCAGGAATATGTTCTGAAAGTTTCAGCTCGATAGAATAAAGCCTTAATAGCGATACATGTGATTACGTGAAGAAAAGTCGGTGAACGTCAAAAATCAACAAAAAATGTTATAACTCATAAATGGTTATAGTTATAAAAAAATTACACAGAATAAAAAAAGCTGTAAATTGGTCAAATAATAAACATACAAAGTTTCAGCTTTCTATTATCAGCCGCATTTGAGATACAGGCAATACCGCCAAAGCGCCGCCGAGTGACCGCGGAAGTTTTTTTTTGTTAAAACCTCGAGCTGCAAGCATTAAGAACCCATAACCAAAATGTCATAATTTTAACTTGAACCATATGCCCGTGGTAAGTCGAATGCGGAAAAAAAAAAAAAAATAAAGTATGAATCTTTTACTAATTTTGGGGGTGCTCGTAAAAGCGGTTAGGGGTGTCAGAAAAAGGTCAAATAAAAAGTAGTCATCTTCTATTCGACGAGGAAAACACGAATATGAAGAAAAAAGATTAAGAAGTTTTATTTAAGAAGGTCAAAATTACAAAAGAAAATACATACGAACTCGGTTTAGCGTAAGTATAGCACGCTCGTTTTGTTTATCTTGGCGTTGCAAAACTAGCGTTTTGCTTGATATATTGTTGAAGAAAACCAGAAACCAGTTGCACGATACATTTTTGCAAATCTATGCACTCTTATATTTCTCAAATTGTTTTTGATGATATTTATATGAACAGATTAAAATGGGGGTACATAAACTAACATGGCAAACAATGTGTCTCCTATGATTATTCCTGACGACCTAACCCCTTTTTAGTCTACTTGGCCTTTTTACAAACAATTCGTCTGCCATGCTTCAAAACTTATAATTTACCCCATTCTTCTCCAGTGCTCCTTCCTAACCCCGCATTTCCCACTCATCCTTCTTACAAACCATTATTCTCCCGTTCCAAACTTTTTCTACCCCAGTTTTTTCCCTACTTTTACAGATCATTCTTCTCAAGTGCTCCTTCCTAACCCCGCATTTCCCCACTCATCTTTCTTACAAACCATTATTCTCCTGTTCTCAACTTTTTCTACCCCAGTCTTTCCCTACTTTTACAGATCATTCTTCCCCCATGCTCCTCTGTAACGCCGTATTTCTCTACTCGACCTTTTTACAAATCATTCGTCTGCCGTTCCAAACTTTATTCTACCCCAGTCTTTCCCTACTTTTGGCCGTGCTCCTTCCTCACCCCGCTGTACCGTACTCTTCCTTTTCACAGACCATAAACGTAAGAAAAGCCAACACGGGAGAGCTAAACTTTCCTAATAACTTCCAAGGATGGTAATTTAATTTCCCGGATAGTTTCCGCTGATATCCGCCGATACAGAGCACTAAGTTACACGATATCTGGACTTCTGGACTTTTTTTTCTCTGGACTTTTCCCGAACTTGAAAGTTCTACTAAGTAAATTGTAATCTTATAAAGGAGAAAAGTTTTGGTATGAAAATATATTATGTATATGTACGAGTATATTGAGTAGGTACTACGAAAAAAAACGACTTTATTTTAGGTCTTGTATAATTGGGTAAAAGGCTCGCTATGTTTTCATTGACACCCTATAATCGAACATAATGAACAATAAACATGAGAAGCAACGCAGCTTCATTTTTGGGAGAAATTCCAAAAACTGGAGTCATCGACGAAATGTTTTATGTTTAATAAATATATTGACATTAAAATTGTAACATGTTATTTTATAATTTTCTATTCTTCCTTATCCACAGCCAAAATCTCAAAATCTATATTTTACTATTAGTTTGAAGTTTCAATTTTCTTTGTTTTAATATATTTTCTTTCGGCTAAGTTGATTGTGAGTTGTGTCAATTTTTGTATTTAAAGGATAGGCTTTTGCTGCTTATACGAGCAGGCATCCGTTGGTTCGAATCCCTGCCAATGCATGCGACTACATAATAATAAGACTCCGGGGGTTAGGTGGTAGAGAATGCTTGGTGCATTAACCTCGCTTGGTGGTTACCTTCCACTAAATAATGTTATTTTAAGTAGGTATATCTTGAGATTTCTCTGCGACTCCTCTGGAAATGCCATCACACAAAGAGTTTTCATGTTTCCGCCGTGAGATTTTGGAATTCTTTGCCGAAAGAGCTACGTCATGAGTTCTCCTTAGAAAGCTTCAAGGATGACTTAAGGAAATTAGTACAAAAGGAGAGTTTCAAGTGGCGAGGTGGACAATATTAGAACTGAGAATTCTTTCACAGTGAAGAAAGCCAATAAGAGAAGAAAAAATACTAGAACGAACGCAATTCTTACGATTTCTATTATTAGAAAATCATCGGAAGTAATATTTCAGGTACTTCAAGGCGCTGATAGTAGAGTGTATTATTTTATTAATCTTTCATATTATACAATACGAGTATGTCATACTATAAATATATTTGGCATACAAAACGTTAAAGTTTTGTTTATAGCTTTTATTTTTACAAATATAAGAGCAGCATTTGGATTCCTGGTCATTGTACTCAAAGCATTAGAAATATCTCTTTCATATGTTCCGCATATTTTCTTCCATATCTCCATGTTTATCCGTGCGAGTCTCTCATGGACTGTATCTCTTCTGCCATGAGTTTCTGCTTTCCGAAAGCGTATTTTTTTTCATCTCTGTAATTTCTGCTTTGTTTTCTCTTCCACTTGTGCATCCATATTTTCTATAATATCTTTCCGAATGTTCATATTTTTATCTTTTCAACCATTAGTGTTTTCAGCTGCTTCGTCATTTCCAAGTGTTCGCTTTCGAATTTGAATAATCCTCTCTCTTTTATCTCTTTCTCTCACTCTCCTTTATATGTATATTGCTCTCTCGCTCGCCCTCCTTTATCTATCTTACTTTCCCATTCTTCTTCTCTATTCTCTTACTCCTTTTCTTTCTCTCTCAATGTCTTTCTCCTCCTCCTTTTTGATTAGTACCTTCGCATTAATGGGAAGTCACGTTCCAGAATTTTTCATGCTTGCCCTTTGAGTTTATCAATGAAGGCTTGAACGGGGAGTGATGAGATATTTCGTTTTTTTTTTTTCATTGTGAGTTTTGTTGCGATTACTATTTCTGGACTGTTGGTTTTGTGTGTTAGTTAGTTTGTGAATTGTTCGGTTACGTTTTTTTGTATCGTTCCTCTATTTTTCTTAATTATGAATTTTATATTTAATACGATACTAGATTTCTTGTTGGTTGGTTTTTGTGTGCTTCTTGGTTTGTAAAACGTTCTGTTTTGTTTCGTTTATTTGTATGCTAATGGTTTTGTATTTTTTCATAATAATTATGTATTATTCTTTGCAGAGTTTTTTTTATTATCATTTTCATGTTAAATGAGCTCATAGTGAAACATTACCCATCTACCGTACCTTTTGTATCGTTTTTTGTTTATTTGTTGATGTAAAGAAGTTCATTTAAAATGCATGTGTTAATCAATTTTTTTTTTTTTTGAAATGCGAGTTGTTGACTGTTGTGCTAAGGCTACATTGACCTCATAGAGGAAATTTTTATTATAAATTTCTATATAAATCTCAATGTTTACAGTTTACTATTTGAGCAAGCTATGTGTGATTCTTGGCCAAAATCTTCTCTCGCGCTTTACATAAAGTATGGAAAAATGCTGAGAGTCTCGGATCCTTCAATCTTGCGTTCTTTATGTGTTTTGTTGAAGAGGGTTACCACCATGTCATGAATATGTTTCAGAATTTTGATGGCAGGAATCAATATCTCGGGAACAATATTGTTATTGCTTCTCGTATTTTGCGTTTTTATTTTTTTCGGGCTATAGTCATACTGGGTGATGTATTTCATTTAAACAAAGTTCAGGGTGGAACAATAATATTATTGTTACTAAACAGACGGATACACAACAGCCTGCCTGGGTTTGGTGAGGAAAAACCAGGATCACAAAGGTTGGGATCTGTCACCTACAAAGTCTTCACCTCGCTCGGCGTTGCTCAACTTTGGCGACCAAACAAGAGCTCGTGTATTCAACGTGCCATAAACATTAGCTGAGAAAGAGAACAAGCCCTTCTGTGAGTCACATCAACATGACTCCCACACCAAACAGAATAATTCAACCACTCATAAAGTCATTAAAGCTGTTAAGTTCATAATACTTGATCATTGTTCATAAGCCATGAAGGGTATAATTTATTTACCCAAGTCATGTAAAGCCTTCAGCAGTATTTAGTATTTACATACATACATCGTGTAAATCCTTCAGCACAAATTATCTGACTCAGATAGAACACAACAAAGCCTATGCTGATCCTAATAATTTACTGACATTCACATGTACACAATCTCTCTATACTCAATATCTTTCTCTCTCACTATCTCTTTATTTCCCTCCCTTCATATCTCGCACGCTTTATTTTAATTAATAATAAACCCCGGAAAGAAACTCTCTCTCTCTCTCTCCTCCACTTTTTCTACTTCTCTCCCAACTCTCTCCGTCTTTCTCGTTATTACCTCTTTCAATAATATATCTCACTTTTCTTTTGACACGTATTACTTCCCAGAATTTTTTGTGTTCGTTTATTTAAAAAAAAAATTTTGCTCCAATTTTAATTTTTTTTCATATTTCTGCAGGTTTCATAACCTCCTGAGCAACTTTTTTTTAGCTCTAAGTTTGTTTCTATTTATTTTCTCTCTACAAAAAGAGGAAGCTCTCTCTATCTCTCTCTCCCCTCTCTCTCTCTCTCTCTCTCTCTCGCACACACACACACTTCCTTCCTCTTTGTCTTTTTCGGCGCAAAAATGTTCTCCGAAAAACAAGCTTTTCCTCTTATAGGTTATCACAAAAAAGCAGTGATATTGCCTCCTTCCACCCCAAATTGTATATCTGTGGTGTGGGAGGTTATATCAAAATTTGAATTTCAACCCGGCTTCTTTTTCAACATGCACAGTAATCTTTAGGTACCTACAGTAAATGAGGAGAAGGAGGAAATTAGGGGTGGGGGATATCCTTCAAGGATGTGCAAAATCAGGTTTTAGGGTTTAAATTTTAAGAAACCCTTCAAATTATCTCCAAGATGACTATTTATGTGGTAGCTGTAAACTTAGAGATTCCAGAGGTCGATCGTAGGTTCGAAACCCACCCGGGAGTTATCCTCCCATTTGGAATTTTTGGGACTTGAATAGTCATAAAATAAGACGATTTTATTACTATCAATATTATTATGATGAAATTGTTGATATACGTTTATTTTTCTTGATCCACTGCACGAAAAAACGTCTAAATGTAAACCTATTAGAATAAGTTCTGATGTTCTTCAGAAGTAATAGTATCAAATTCTTTTCACGTATATTTCTGCTGTCTTGCTATTTGCTATGTGCCCTCTATCTACTCTTATCATGCAAATGGAATATTATTTTACTGAAATTTGAGAGAGTGAAAAGGTATCTATCAAAAGAATAATATCTTGTGTGTGTGTTAGTGTGTGTGTGGAGAGAGAGAGAGGAGAGAGAGAGAGAGAGAGAGAGAGAGAGAGAGAGGGAGAGAGAGAGAGAGAGAGAGAGAGAGAGAGAGAGAGAGAGAGAGAGAGAGAGGGAGAGAGAGGAGAGAGAGAGAGAGAGAGGGAGAGAGAGAGAGAGAGAGAGAGATGAGAAGAAAAGAGAAAAAAAGAAAGAGAAAGTGAAGAAAAAGAGAAAGAGAGAGGGAAAGAGAAGTGAGAGAGAAAGAAATAAATAAATAAAGAGAGAGAGAGAGAAAAAGAAAAGAAAGAGGGAATAGGGAGGGAGGGAGGAGAGATTAGAAAAGCTGACTGTCTAAACTAATGTACCTATGTACTTTTATTCAGAAATGTTTGAAAGCTGATTCTGCTGAGCTCTGACATCTTCATACCAATCATACATCTGCAAATTTCTGAGAACCTTACTGTGAATAATAATGATTGTTATCTGACCCTTCTCACTCGGCTTGGAAGCAGCTGGCCCGGGTTTGAATCCTCTCAGTGGGAAAATTTACCCTGTACATACTTCGGGCACTCATGCTTTGTGAGGAAAAATGAGAAACGATAATAATAAATAAAATAATGTAAATAGTTTTTTTCTGAAGTCACCGTGGTAGAGTGAGTTAGCGCGCCAGGCATTGTACGCACGTAGACCTGGGTTCGATCCCCAGCGGGCAGGATTTTTTCTGCTCTGTTCTTGGGTGTTCGGGGTCCACTCATACCTCGTGAGGAAAAATGAGCTGCTGCTTTAATGTGAGTAGCGACCAGTGTCGGAATTATAGGCAAAAATAAGATTTTGGGTTATTGATGATACAGAACTATAACTCTGAGCTACCCACTAAAATTGTGATATAATAACACAAAGAAACACATTTTTTTTGTTTTTAATAGCTTTCCAATTTTTTTTAATAGGTACCTACCTAGCTAAAAAAAAAATTAATAGCTATTAAAAAAAAAATACCTCACCCTGTCTGAGTTACGTCGGGAATGCCAACAACCTCTAAAATGTTCTCTACTTAAGAGGTAACTGAAATTATTTTTAAAAAAATTCGCCGAACCCGGGATTCTAACTTAGGACCTCTAGACCACGATCACTAGTCTCAACCATTACACCACGGAGGTTTGCTGACTTTTTACGAAACTTGTTCTTTTTGTGCGCACAATAAATTTGAAAGAGTTAGAAAAAGGTCAATCGGAAAGTTTTACCATTGGAAAGCATGTGTGCTCATTGAAAGTTTTAATCCATCGGTACAGCTATGTGTCTTTTGTCTAGAGCTTCTCTCAATGGCAGGAATTACTCTTTTTTTACTTACGTTACATACATGTTGTATATCTATACACTATACATACATAAATCTGTACATACAAACATACATTTATATCTGTACATCTATGTATCTCTGTTTTTTTCAATGTAGGAAAAGAAAAACAAGTTACTCTGTGATTCCTTTCAACCTTTTCTCTCTCTCTCTCTTTCTTCGTTACTGTTCTCTCTCTCTCTTTCTTTCTTCGTTACTGTTCTCTCTCTCTTTCTCTTTCTTTCTTCATTAGAAAGAGGAGAAATAATAATGATAGAAGAAGAGGAGAGGGAGGATTAGAAGGAGGGGAGATCATCGAAGAGAGAAGAGTAGAAGAAAGATTAGAAGGAGAAATAATAATGAAAGAGAGAGGAAGAGAAGAGAGAAAAGATTAGAAGAGAAGGGAGAGGAGATAGAAGGAGGGATAATAAGAAGAAAGGAGAGAGATAGAAGAGGAGAAAAACGAAGAGAGAGAGGAGAGGAAGATTAGAAGGAGGAGAAATAATAATGAAAAGAAGAGGAGAGGGAAGATTAGAAGGAGGAGAAATAATAAGAAGAAGAAGAGGAGAGAGAAGATTAGAAGGAGGGGAAATAATAATGAAGAGAGAAGAGGAGAGGGAAGAAGAAGAGGGAAGTAATCGAAGAGAGAAGAGTAGAAGAAAGATTAGAAGGAGAAATAATAATGAAAGAGAAGAGGAGAGAAAAGATTAGAAGAAGGAAGGGAAGGAGGAGAAGAACAAAGATAAAATGAAAAAGGGAGGAGAGGGAAGATTAGAAGGAGGAGAAATAATAATGAAGAAGAAGAGGAGAGAAAAATTAGAAGAAGAAGGGAAGGAGGAGAAGAACAAAGATAAAAATGAAGAAGGAGGAGGGAAAGAATATCACAGGGAAAGGGGAATCATCATTCTAGCATATCAAAATATTTTGACTGGAGAAGATATTATGATTCGCCGGAGGGTCTTAATTTTTAATTTTGATGCTAGGAACTTTGAAGACGAGAGAAATGTCAGGGTTTGTCAATATAATAGAATTTATTTAATCTCATCAGTCAAGCACTTGTAAGTTTAGTGGAAATTTTGTTGCTAGTCTTACTTCTTGCTTTTTCATAATTTTAACTATCCTTCACTTCTGTTCTCCCTCTCCCTTCTATCTCCCTTCCTCTCCATCTATTTCCCTAACGTATATCCTACTCTCTTTCTTTCTCCCTCTCTCTTACAAATCATCCTATCCCTCCCTTTCTCTCTCGCACATTATTCCCCTTTGATATATTTTGCTCTCTCAGATGTACATATGTACCTACATAATATATATCCCTCACATCCTCATTTCCCTCACTGCTCTTCCTAGATTTAATCTCCGACACCTCTCTTTAACTCTTCCTCTCTTTTATCTTCAAAAATCTTTCAATATACATTTCCTTTTTCCCTCAAACATCTCTTTCGTACAGGCCTCTCTTTCTTTCCCTCCTCTTTCTCTTTCTCCCCTTGCTCTTCCTCTTCTTTTTTTTCCTCCTCTTTCTCACCCTCCTCTTTTTCTCCATACTCTTTCTCAGCCTCCTCTTTCTCACCCTCATCTTTCTCTTCCTCCTCTTTATCTCCCTACTCTTTCTCTCCCTACTCTTTCTCTGCCTTTTCTTTCTCAGCCTCCTCTTTCTCTTCCTCCTCTTTCTACATCTAATCTCCTATGCCTCCGTGCATTCAAAAGCCTTTGCTCCCTTCATATTCCCAAACATCAAAAAGCTCAGAAAGCTCAAGAACCTCTGACATTACGTATTTAATCCGCTTTCGAAAATTTTCTGCTCCCTTTTTTCACACTCTCTGATATTAAAAAAATATTTTATTAATATTTTTTACTCCTCATAGCACACACAGCCTCTCTTTGGAATCGTTTCAGTTCTTAATATTTTGACACAACCAACTTTAGTAGTTAGTAGCTCGATCGATGAGGCGGCGGACTCGTAACCAAGAGATCGGGGTTCGAGTCCCAATCACGGTCTTTCGAGTTCTGTGAAGTTCTTTTATATTATACAGGTATACCTACCTGTGCCTATATTAGACCAGTAAATGCATCGAAAAATTGGTGTATTTCGTACATGAAATCAGGTAAAGGATTTTTTTTCATCTTGTATATTCAGGTGAGAGTAAGATAGAGTTAGATATCTGTGTGTTTTATGTCACAATTTTTTGTGACTAGCATCAATGTTCGGTAGCAAGGAAAAAGGGACACGGAGGACTGTAAAAAAGCCGTGGCCTTTGAATACTTAGTTTTGTTGGGTTTGAGCAGTGGACTAATGACTATGATGGGGCTACTATGGTTCCGTTCACTTACATAGACTGATAAAGGTGAACTGAGGCCAGACCCTCGATGCTGGAAGCTGGAAGTTCGAGAGCCTGCTACAACGAAGTTGAGGCTTGTCTTCGGTAGGTCCCGACATCCCTGTATTTCTTCTCTTCCGTATCCTTCCCTTCTTCCTATTCATTTTGCTTCTTGTTCTTCTTCTCTTTTCCATTTTCTTATTTTCTTCTTTCTTCTCTCATCTCTCTCCTTTTCCCTCTTTATTATTCTCTTTGTCTCTTTGTTCCTTCTTATCTAATCGGTTGCTTTATTCACCTACATGATTTTATTAACCTTTGCTTTCTCTCTTTCTTTCTTCTTCTCTCCTGCTTGATCGCTCTTATTCTCACTAAGACTCGTTTTTCCTTCTCATTTCCTTCTATCCTTTATCTATCTCTATCTTTATTTTCCTCTTTTCTTCGCTTTTCTCTTCCAAATTCTTCCTTCTTTACGTCCAACTTCATCCATATATCAGTCCTTCCCTCTTTTTTCTTTTAATTTATTCCCATTATTTTCTCTATACCTCTCTCTATCTTGGTATTTTTTATTTACTTCCCTTCTCTTCTTTGTATTTCTCTCTCCCAAAATCTTCCTTTCTTACATCCTCTTTCTTCCTTTCATATCCCCCTCCTAATCCTCCTCCCCCTCCCCCTTCTTTCCAACAGCTTTCACCAGAGTATTAAACCTCGATATTTTCGCATGGCTCTGGGATTATGGCACAGGATAAGGAGACGTGTTGGAAACGTGTTGCCGAGTGAGGGATTTCGATGGCAAAATAAAATAAATTGTACCAACATTGTGCTGTCGAAAGACACTTTCTTTAGACAGAAGACGTTTTATAGTTCAACAGGGGCTTGTTCAGAATTCAGACAGTCGAATATAGGTTGGGTGAAAGAGATTGCCACAGGAAATCCATTGTATTGTACTGTAAATATTTTGCTTTGTCTTTACCTAATAAAGAGTTGTACATACAGGGTGTCCCACCAAACTTGGACACCTCAAATTACTCGGCCCAGAAAGAGTTTTTGAAAAATAAAAAATCCTAGGGTACATGTCCTAAATATGCGGTTTCAGTCTTGAAATTTTTTTATACAGGGTGGTTCAAAAGTCAGAAATTGAGGTGTCAACTTTCGATTTTTAAATAGATCGACCTGAATTTTATTTTATAATTTTACTTCTAAATGGTTTCTGAGTACTTTTTTAAACAAAAATTTTACATACAGGGTGGTTTTTTTTCGACCAATTTTTTTTCTAAATCTCGAATAACTCAAGTTCTTTTAATTTTTTCGATAAAAAGAATGGAAAGTGTTTGTGTGATGAAAACACGCACTTTTCATTGGCATCAAAAAAATTTATACAGTTTGTATCACAAGTGAAATAATGACTTGATTTTTTTTAAAACGGAGTTTTTTTAATTTTTTATTTGGTATTAATAATTCTTGCCTAATTTTACACATTTTTTGTTGGTCATATCGAAAAATAAAACTAAAGTGTTGTACAGGGTGAGACATAATTTTTTTGTAACACCCTGTATATGGGCAGTCAGAGAGACGTATAAAATTAGGCACGAATTATTAATACCAAATAAAAAATTAAAAAAACTCCGTTTTAAAAAAAATCAAGTCATTATTTCACTTGTGATACACCCTGTACGAAAGTTGACACCTCAATTTCTGACTTTTGAACCACCCTGTATAAAAAAAAATTCATGACTGAAACCGCATATTTAGGACATGTACCCTAGGATTTTTTATTTTTGAAAAACTCTTTCTGGGGCCGAGTAATTTGAGGTGTCCAAGTTTGGTGGGACACCCTGTATATAATAACAAAAATAACAGGTAGATGAGAAATTGTAGTGTATACCTTGGTCTCGTTCCAAAAGCTTACTGTAATGCTAGTGAAGTGGTTAACTTGCTAGTCTAGTAATCCAGGTAGCGTAGGGATCCGTCGGTTCGAATCCTACCCAATGCATGAATTTGAGTTTGTGACTACATAATAATAAGACTCTGAGGGTTAGGTGGTAGAAAATGCTTTGAGTTTTAACCTCGCCTGGTGATTACCTTCCACTAAAGAGTGTTATTATTATATTTCTGACTTTCAAAATCCCCAAATTCAAATTTCTCGTTGTCAATACTGTGTTTTATATTCGCCGTACAATATCCATGTTTTCATTTTTTATTAGGTCATATTTAAGTGTCACCTCTTGTAGTTTTTTCCACAATCGATCGCTTTTATTTCCTTATCTATTAACTCTATCTTGACTAGTTTGTATTTTGCTATCCTTATATTTATTTCTCATATCTTGTACTCTCTATCATGTCTTGTGAATTTATTTTTCTTTTGTCTAACTTCTCATACATAGATGTCAGACGAGTCTAATATTATTGCATTTTAGCAAAATATATTACGAATATGTTGTGATGCGATGAGTTAAGTTGATGTATAGGTATTTTTTTTTTAAACAACTATGTTTGAATATTTTGAATTTATTTCAGTAATCGTTGTATTTAATTGGCTAATTTAAGTTGTACATGAACACAATCATATCACTGGAAAATAGCCTAGAATTGTTGGAAAAAATAGCACTTCTTTATCTTAATCACTGGTAGTCAAGTGGTTAACGCACTAGTCTGGCAATCCAGGTAGCGTAGGGAATCGTTGGTTGGAATCCCACCCAGTGGGAGAAAACGCTTTGAGCATTAACCTCGCCTGGTGGTTACCTTCCACTAAAGAGTATTATTATTATTATGGAAATATCCGTGAATTTTTGAAAAAAAAGCACTCGTTTATAATTATTATTAACCTCTATAGAAGTTTAGAATACTCTAGATATTTCATATTTCTAAATTAGTACAAGTATTAAGTATTTTCTATGTTCTCTGTTTGACCGAGTCGTATTCTGTGTTCTCTTTCTTAACCTTGTAAGGATGACGCTCCCTAACCAAAAGGATGGTCAGAACTCTTGTGACACCTATCCGTGGAAAAATAATAGTATATACCTTCTTAATACTGACCAAATAGGACCAAGGTCCTAATTATGAAACAGGATTAGATTTCTAAGTGGACACTATCCCTTAATTTGAGCTACAGTGCAGTATGATCGATTGAAACTCCGACCTGAGGGCATTAGTGGCTTAGCTTAACAGTATTACTGTTTTCGAAACATTACTTTTTTCTGATCATCATCATAGGGTGGCGTCATCGTGAACGATCGATGGTAGCCAGACAGTGGAGGAATGACTTAGCACTTCTACCACTGTCTTTACAAGGAGGTTAATAATTGACAAGGGCCCCTAGAACCAAGCCAATGCTGGTCTACTCCCTATTTATAGTCTCTTAGCCAGACTGCTGGTCTACATCCTGTTTATAGTCCCTCAGTCAGACTTTTTCTGATAAACCTGATTAAATTTAAGATAAGCCAGACTGTTCCTCAACACGAGCTATAGTGCTCTGTGATTGGTTGAAACTCCAACTTGAGGGCGTGTCTGGCTTATCTTAACTTAATCCTGTTTTGTACTTCAGTCTTAAGAGTCACTTAATCAAGCAGCAATTTATTTTGTGAACTAAATGTATTCAAGTTCTCTAATATTTGTGTAGAAATGGTTGATGGTTATCCGAACCTACCTGGATCACCACATTTTCCAGAAATTAAGTCCTAGCCCCTTAACCACTTGAAAATCAATGCACATTAGAGTAGAAAGTTCCGACTAGGAACTCACCACAAATCATAACTTTGTTGAGTAAAGTTAAGTTCAATCAATTAAAGAATAATTGGAAGGCCCCGGATTTATTGATTAATTTGGCTTATTTTGCCCTCGACTTCTCAAGTTTTGTTTGAGTGCAGCTGTATGGGCTTCTCTTTGTTTTGGAAGTTATATTTATCTATATCTATCTATCTATGTTGTATATCTGTAGCTCGGTGGTTGTTGTCAAGTTTCCAACGTTTAAGGCGTAGTACAAAGCTTTTGTCTTCGCTATCTAATGTATTGAGAAATCTGCGCTGTCGAGGAAGCTTTCATGTATATGCTTCTTCGGCCTTGTTGTATGTCTTTGGGACGGGCGGAAATTGTGACTATGACTACAGGGTCTTTGTGGATTTGTTACTGGCGCACTTTAAGAAGCCAGCGGATGAGCTCCAGTTCTCGTCCGATCACTGAGCAACGTCCAGCGTGGTGAGGACCTGTATTGGTGACCTTTCTGGTTTCTAATTCATCCATGTTCAGTCTTTGTGGATTTAATATACTGGCGGGCTTAAAGCAGCCAGCGGAGATGTCCAGTTCTCGTCCGATCACTGAACAACGCAACGTCCAGCGTGGTGAGGACCTGTATTGGTGACCTTTCTGGTTTGTAATTCAAACATGTTTAATTGTTCATTATGGTAATATGCGTACTCCTAGCTCTTCCATCACTAAGGGTCTGTTATGAAACAGGCTTGGTATTTAATCTAAGCCTGACGCGCCTTCTAGTGGGAATTTAGTGCGCTGTGATTGGTTGAAAACCCCTCTATAGAGCGTGTCAAGCGTAGAAAAATCCAAGCCTGTTTCATAATTCGATCATATAAAGAGCGTTTTTTATTTTTCTAAATCCTTTGCATGGCATATTTTTGTTATACTCTAGAAATGTCCCACTGGTATTTTTCAAACATGTGGTTTTAGAGACTCATTTTCTCTTAGGAAGTGGGAGGGGACGTCCTGAAAATACATTTTCCAACAAAAAAGTAGTTTTTTTTTCAGTCGGAATTCGAACCCAGGTTACCGTGCTCTAGTCGACTCGGCCACGGTGACTACTGTTGGTTAATAATAATGATCTTTATATCTTTATCTTTTGTATATACATTTTTATGTCCCCTTAAATTACTAGTGTACTTTTTGGTTATTTTATAATGGCTCTGAATAACATCAGTGGTAAAGCAGCGGCACCCTGTATAAAATATCTCTTTTGTGAACGAGTCGTGAAGATATTGGTAAAACATCTTCCCAGTCTTATATCTTTGTGCTTTATGTAATAAGCAAAACTCTCTCATTCCTTTTCTCTCTCTCTATTTATCGGTCCTATTATCCCTCCCTTTCTAACACTCTTCCTTCCTTCCCTCTTCCCTTTTCCCTCCATTATGTTCCTCTCGTGTTTTCTTCCACCCTATTTATCTCTCCTTCCTTCTCTTTTTCCTTTTCTGCCATCTTCCTCTCTCCCTCTCATTCAATTCTTCCTATGTCTCTATCCTTCTATTCTTCTCTTCCTATTATTTTATCTTTATATCCCTCTCTTCCTATTTCTCTATCTTTCTCTCCATTTCTTCTTTTCCTCTATATCTTCCTGTCTTGTGTCCTCCCCCTACTTTTCTCTCTCTCTCTCTCTCATTCCCTTATTCTCTCTCTCCCTTCTTCCTATGTCTCTATTCTTCTCTTCCTATTATTTTATCCTTCTATTCCTCTCTTCCTATTACTCTATCTTTCTCTCCATTTCTTCTTGTCCTCTATATCTCCCTGTCTTGTGTCCTCCCCCTACTTTTCTCTCTCTCTCTCTCATTCCCTTATTCTCTCTCTCCCTTCTTCCTATGTCTCTATTCTTCTCTTCCTATTATTTTATCCTTCTATTCCTCTCTTCCTATTTCTCTATCTTTCTCTCCATTTCTTCTTGTCCTCTATATCTCCCTGTCTTGTGTCCTCCCCCTACTTTTCTCTCTCTCTCCTCTCCCCCTATTTCTCTGTCGTCCTTCTATTCCTCGCTTCCTATTTCTCTATCTTTCTCTCCATTCCTTCCTTTCCTCCATAATTCCCTGTACTTTGTCCTCCCCCTACTTTTCTCTCTCTCTCCTCTCCCCCTATTTCTCTGTCGTCCATCTATTCCTCTCTTCCTATGCGTTTTATATTTATATTCCTCGCTTCTTATTTCTCTATCTTTCTCTCCATTTCTCCCTTTCCTCCATGATTCCCTGTACTTTGTCCTCCCCCTACTTCTCTCTCTTTGTCTTGCCTTCGTTTAAACTATAAGCCAGCTCCTTTGTCTTTGTAGAGTCAGCGTTTCTTACCTCCACAGAAGACCTAGCATGATTAATTCAATTTGGTAAGGCTTTCAATATTGAGCTTCCTTAGCGGATGCGTCTAGAGTACGAAGTGAGCTCGCCTTTGAGGACTTTTGAGTGCAAACCGAAAAAAATATCAGTTGCAAGTTCTCTCTTGGGGACTTTGAAATTGTTGTTTGCGAAGCACAGAATGTAATGATAGTCAAGTCGTTGAAGTTTCGACTAATTTTGTTTTGGATAATTGGATAAGCGTGCCTCGAAATATGATCTATGTGACAAATTTTGGATACTATTTCCTTTGAAAATTTTCTTCCATTTTTAGGCACTTTAACCATTTATTTTATTGAATGGTCTTTCGTGCCTATCCTTATTTCGATGTACACGCCATCAAATCATTATATTTATAATTAATTGGATTTATTTTTACATAAAAAAATTATTATACTCTTCCAGGCCCAACTTCCACAAAGTCTCACACGTCTAGTTGGTACAAATTAAACTCTAATGACATTCTTACAATAAATTTGAATATATGAGCAAAGTAAGTCTGCGTTTCTACATTTCCCATTGCTCTTCCATTTACATTAATTTATTATTCATTTAGAGTAACATTGTTAGGTATAATGTTGTATTACTTGAGAATAAGTAACGTCGTGTTTTATTCCTCATATGATTTACATACATACAGAGTGAACGAAAAGTCCCGGAACGGATTTTTATCTGTTTAACGGCTCAAGAATAACTCAAGATAGAGACTTGACTTTTTGTATGAAGTTCTAAGGCAAAATTGTCCATTTTTTGGTGGAATTGAAATTTCTACAGGGTGTCCCAAAAGTAGTGAAACAGGCATCAACTTTCGATTTTTAAATGTAACCCCCTGTTTTGTTATTTTTAATATTCGCAATCTACGTTATAATCACAGAGCACTATAGCCCGAGTTGAGGAACAGTCTTCTTATTTAATAATAGTTTAATAATTCTTATATTCTATTTATTTCCATTTTTTACTTGAGAAAAAAAAAAAAAAAAAAAAAAAAAACAGGATTACCAGAATTTGAGATACCCTTCCACTTTTAACTGTAGTGTGTCTAAATCAGTGAGGGCCGAATTATGAAACAGGATTTCTTAATCATAGTGGATACTATCCCTTATCTTTCACCTTGACAACAACTGTAGAGGTCATAATATGTGAGCCGGGCTTTGTAGCTGAATATTACCTGTGGCATAACGGAGCTGTGGCCAGCCTTGGTGGCGGAAAATCTTGTTTGAAAATAACTATCGGTCAGCTGATAATATCTAAGAGTCGGCTTAGATTTACTAATCCAGTTTCATAAAATGTCCTTGAGACTTGGGAAGTGGAGTTCTGGAATTGAAATCTTCTATCTCTTTCTGTTTGTATTCTCTCACTTTCCTTTGACTTCTAGAAAATATTACATCAAGTATTTTATGTAGATCAATTTTCACATTTTCAAATCGGATTACGTTTATGTTTAAGATGTCCTGGATTGTCGCAGTCAAGCTCAGAATTTCCAGCTATTATCTTGAAAATATATAAATAATAATAATAAAGAACATTTCTATCATCTTACATTGAATTACTCTTTGTTAAAAAGAATAAAAAGAGAATTTTCTTCGTTTTTTACTTCAATCTTCTTATCTTTTGCTTTATTTTTCAATTTATTTCCCTTTTTCCATCTCTTCTCCCTCTCTCCCGTCTCTCTTGTTAACATTCTCTTTACTAATAATTTTTATTCTTTCAATTTTGTTAGATTTTCTTTCACTTTTAGATTTTCTTTGCCTTTTTACACTATCTTCTTTTATTTTATTTTAGTTAATTTCATTATATTTATAGTATTCTATCTTAGATTGCAGTGTTAATTGGTTGGAATTTCATCTGAAACCCTGCAACGAGGTCACAATAATAATAATAAAATATAATTATTATTCTAAATTTCTCTTATTTCCTTATCTTAGTCTTCATGTCATGTAGGATTATAATTTTTTGGCCAAAAATGCTGTGAAATTAATTTGAAAATCCGTTCTTCAGTTTGCCTTTTAGCAGAGGTTGTCATTGGTCAGCCTCTGCTTCATGGTTGATGTTGATTGGTATTTTCACATTATACGGCTCTATGCCCTTCCTAAGGCCAACCCTGTTGTCATTGGCCTGACAAGGCTGGTAGCGTATCTGTTTAACGTTTAACGAAAGCCTACGTGGCATAAGGATTGTGACTACTGCCCGCAGTGCAGAGATCCCGAGTTCGATTCCCGGTTGGGGTAGACTTTTTGAAGAAAATTCTGTTCCCTCCATAGGCTGGTATTTCTGGCCCTATCCAGGCTGGGTGAGGTTAATGTGGGTAGCTGGTACGGTTCCCAGCGAATGGAGGGTAAAACCTCCGTCCTGACTACTTCAAATCAGGACAAATTTAAATCACTTTTACACTTAGTTATTTACGTAATTACTTGAGGTAATTATCAGGGCAATTCTTGATCTTATTTTAGAATAAGATTTCGAGATTAGTAAATTACCATGGATGTCTTCATGAAGAGTCAATTTATCAATGTACCTATTTTATGTTTGTCATTATTCTCTCGTTTTATGCATTTCATTTTAAAACTATAGATTAGAACGAAACCATAGATTTCTAAACATGACTAGGCAATTAATCAATAAATGTTTACTTTTCTGATTTATTTACAAGGGGAATCATTCAAAATGTCGAGATCATGTTTCTAAGTAGGGGGAGGTTAATTCCTTGAAATTAATTTAATAATGTTTGGGAGCTTGAAGGGGATTTGAGGGGGGGTGGGGGGGGTGAGGTATTTTTAATTTTAGAAAAATCTCAAGTGTTTCCCATATAATTTCCAAATTTTCATTATTTCTCATTAAACAGGGTGTACTATATTATAAATAAATGTCCACCACTCTGATGAAACTGAACTGTTTTCGGAAGAATCAGTTGCAAAATTGATAAGGCACTGGATTTGTAACTTGGATGTTGGCGGTTCGAGTCCTATCGGAAGATTTTAACAAGTTCTGGCTTGAGTATTTATTTGTCACATCACTCTTGTCAATACACTCTTGCAATCAACACCTTTTCAAATATGCGATTTTATTTTAGGACTAACTTTATAATTTAATCATCCAATAATATGGCCACAATGCACAATCCTATATTTTGGCTACATGGTTTTGGAATACCCTGTATAAATACACACTTATTGCTTCTGCGTTTACGAACCCTGCACACACATGCCTTTGGGGTTAAGGAATCCCGTCTTTAATTGTTTTTATTTTGACATTGGAGGACATCTTAATGTCTCCAAGTTGGGAGATGCTAATCTTGCTTTATGAGGACTCGTCTTTTATTTTAGCCCTTGGCAGCTGATGGATTACTATGTTCCGGTAGCTCAGTGGTTAAGGCGGCACTCTATGAAACCAGAGATTCCACAGGTCGCAGGTTCGAAACCCAGCCGGGACATGACAAGTTATCCTCCCATTTGGGATTTTTACCACATAATTATACGTCTTGGGCTTACTGCTGGAATAATGGGACTCAGTAGGCCTAATCGGGCAGTATAAATAAGGCGATATTATTATTATTATTATTATTATTTTGAGAGAAATACTGAATTATTTACTCGTACATAACAGCCTGAATTATTTAACTGGATTGAATTTAAAATAAGCCAGACCCTCCCTCAAGTCGGAGTTTCAATCAGTTGTTTATTATTTTTATTTATAAACAAACAGATACTTTTATTATTATTTATAAACATTTTTTTATAAACCAATCACAGCGCACCAGACTCGAGGGACCCTATCTCAACTTTAATCCTGTTTTATAAATTGGCCCTCAGTGTCATCACACCGAAGATGGTTCCGTTACTACAAAAGTTGATTTTTCTAGACATAAAGAGACTTCTATTTTGGGCGACCCCATCCCCAAAATTTCTGAAGTACTCCCTCCAAAATTTCTCAAGTACCCCCTCCTTATATTGCTGTCTAATTACATGTTTCTAGATGAGAGCGAGACTTTCGAGAGCTATAAATCAAGTCTGTAATTAAAATTAACTTATGAAGTGTCCGCCTCCTGTCTAGGTTTATTTATACCACGATAATTACTTACTTATGTTTTTTGAAAAATCAAATTTCCATAGTAAGAATAAGAAAAAAAAAAAAAAAAAAAAAACATGAAAAAATTAATAGTAAAAATTAATTTGGTTGAAAAGTGGACAGGGATGAGGCGTTTTAAATGTAGATACATAATGTTATTTTGTAGACTACAATGATATGGATATATTATGATATATCCATCTACAGAGTGTCCACTTTTAATGTGCGCCATAGGAAAAATACATGTAAAAACAGTTTTTCTTGTCTCAAAAGTCGCCATTAAGTATTTTAGTTAAACCAAATGTGTTAACTCATGTATTTTTATCTGAGGAATCCAATGGTGGTAATTTCATACACCAGGGACTTACAGTTAAAAAGTTAAGGGTTCGAAATCCGAGAAATGTGTTATGTTGGATACTCTATTTTATTGGATACTCTATTTTATGTATTTTTTCACGAGAAATTGATTGGTAATATTTTCAATTACCTGGGGTTTACAGTTAAAAAGTTCTGTTTTCGAAACCGAGTAATTGCGTTATGTTTGAAACGAAACATTTTTGTACATAACTGAATAAATACTCTATTTTATGTATTTTTTCACGAGAAATTGATTGGTAATATTTTCAATTACCTGGGGCTTACAGTTAAAAAATTCTGGGTTCGAAACCGAGTAATTGCGTTATGTTTGAAACTAAATATTTTCGTACACCTGGATACCTGGTTTTACTATCTGTTATACCCTATTTTAGCATTCTTTAACTTTATTTGTGTATTTTTTCAATAGAAATAACGATTTCTGCTTCTTGTGTCCGTGGAAGACCTACTGAAAAGAGGCGTGTTTTAAACTTGAATACATGACTTTGTAAAAAAGGACAACTGATAATCAGTTTATGGGTAGGTACTAAAGGTAGGCATCAATCAGGGATAATTCTTTTGTCTACAAGACATTTTGTTTTGGATATTATTTTGGCCAGCACCATTAAAATTTGTGAAAAATATTATTTGAGCCAATCATTTGTATTGCCGTGTTGCAGACAACAAAGAACTGAATGAATAAATTTCATAAACCAAGTATTTCTCGGGTTTTGAACCCGAAACTTTTTAACTGTGAGTATTACGTGTTTGAAAATATTACCAATCAATTTCTCGTGAAAAAATACATAAAATAGAGTATTTATTCAGTTATGTACAAAAAAATTTCGTTTCAAACATAACGCAATTACTCGGTTTCAAACCCAGAACTTTTTAACTGTAAACCCCAGGTAATTGAAAATATTACCAATCAATTTCTCGTGAAAAAATACATAAAATAGAGTATCCAATTGTACAAGAATGTTGAGTTTCAAACATAACACATTTCTCGGATTTCGAACCCTTAACTTTTTAACTTTAATCCCAGGTGTATGAAATTACCACCAGTGGATTCCTCAGATAAAAATACATGAGTTAACATATTTGGTTTAACTAAAATACTTAATGGCGACTTTTGAGACAAGAAAAACTGTTTTCACATGTATTTTTCCTATGGCGCACATTAAAAGTGGACACTCTGTATATGATATATCGATATTAGGGACTTAAACCATAAACCATTGACTCCCTGTTTATGAGTCCGCCGCCTTATTGACCTAGCTACCTGCTCCCTAGGTCGCTTATATTTATGTAAATAATGTTTCACTGCTACTTTTTCAGTAAAAGTACTTTTCAGTCTAACCTCGGCAGTATAAACAAGGTAGATCCATTCTATTCTACATTCCTTTTCAGAACCTGACCTTAAAAAAACTACCTTCTTCAATTCATTAGAAATGCGTCAATCCAAAACCCCGCCTTATGGTTACTGAGAAACATCTTTTCTTCTATCATATTTATTTTTTATAAGAATAAAAAATCATAATTCCCATTACAACACAAATCAGCTTTCATTATTACTTCCAATTTCCTAGAATATATCTAATATTAGCTACTGTTCGTAATTCTATGAAAAAAAAAAAAAAAAATGCTCCGAATTCAATTATTTTTCATATTATTTGCAACCCTCCTGATTGATCTTTTGTTTTGTCCGTTATTTCATTATTTTCTATGTGTAAATCTCAGAAACTATACTGAACGGATTTCAACGAAATTTTAATTAACGTCCTGTCGATAGATGATGGTCCCATTTTAAATTCGTCAACTTCGAATCTGCGAATCTTGGGCATAAAGACGTCCTAAGCTGACCTCTAACTTTTTGCTCAAGCGCTTTTATCTCTAGAACGGTGCATCCGATAGTTTTTGGCATAAATAAGTTATTCAATTTGCTGCTACAGAAAGCTTTGTATTATTGAGTATTAGAAAAAACGCTATTCTACCATTGAAAACAAGATTCTAGAAAATCGATTAGTTAAATTTCGAAATACAAGTGTTTGATTTAACAAAACACGAAGTATTTCACAGTTAAAAATCGATTATTCCGGCGCGAACGATCTGTTGCAACACAGAGTTAAAGCGCCCAAGACGCATGCAAATAAGTAAAGAAAAACAATGCCACCATTCAAATTGAAAAGTAGATTACGTTTCTTCTCACCGAGTTTCAAAGAGGTCACTTGAGTCTATAATTATTTATTGGTGTAGATGTAAACCATTCACGAGGAAGCACTGTGTCCGTAATTGGCACTGTATCTTTATTATTCTTTTACCCACATGAATATTTCATATTAATTTTCTATTCAAAAGTGGAATGCGGTGTGGGTTTCCTTATAAATGATTCAGCAGAAATACCTGGAGAGCAGGAGCTGAGAGAATAGCCGACTTGGTGAGAGGATAGCCGACTCGGTGAGAGGATTGCTGATGGAAGGACGTGCTGATTGAGCATTCCTTGCACGTGGCACGTCACATCGGCCAGGTGGAGGAATGTGCAGGACCTTTGCTGCATGAGGAAACCGGGGGCGGCTTGGGAACAAATGCAGGGGAGTGACGTCATACCTTAGACTTAGAGAAATGATCAGAGATGCGGTTGGGTGGAAGAGCTCATCAATGAGAACCCTGCCACAATGGGAAAGCAAAAAAATCCTTTAGACTACTTTAGATAAATGATCGGAGAGATCTATTAGACTACTTTAGATAAATGATTGGAGAGATCTTTTAGACTACTTTAGAGAAATGATCGGAGAGATTCTTTAGACTACTTTAGAGAAATGATTCGAGAGATCCTTTAGACTACTTTAGAGAAATGATCGGAGAGATCCTTTAGACTAATTTAGAGAAATGATCGGAGAGATCCTTGAGACTACTTTAGAGAAATGATCGGAGAGATTCTTTAAAATACTTTAGAGAAATGATCGGAGAGATCTTTTAGACTACTTTAGAGAAATGATTGGAGAGATCCTTGAGACTACTTTAGAGAAATGATCGGAGAGATCTTTTAGACTACTTTAGAGAAATGATCGGAGAGATCCTTTAGACTACTTTAGAGAAATGATCGGAGACAACCTTTAGACTACTTTAGAGAAATGATCAGAGAGATCCTTTAGACTACTTTAGAGAAATGATCGGAGAGATCCTTTAGACTACTTTAGAGAAATGATCGGAGACAACCTTTAGACTACTTTAGAGAAATGATCAGAGAGATCCTTTAGACTACTTCAGAGAAATGATCAGAGAGATCCTTTAGACTACTTTAGAGAAATGATCGGAGAGATCTTTTAGACTACTTTAGAGAAATGATCAGAGAGATCCTTTAGACTACTTCAGAGAAATGATCAGAGAGATCCTTTAGACTACTTTAGAGAAATGATCGGAGAGATCCTTTAGACTACTTTAGAGAAATGATCGGAGACAACCTTTAGACTACTTTAGAGAAATGATCAGAGAGATCTTTTAGACTACTTTCGAGAAATGATCGGAGAGATGCTTTAGACTACTTTAGAGAAATGATCGGAGAGATCCTTTAGACTACTTCAGAGAAATGATCAGAGAGATCCTTTAGACTACTTCAGAGAAATGATCAGAGAGATCCTTTAGACTACTTTAGAGAAATGATCGGAGAGATCCTTTAGAGTACTTTAGCGAAATGATCGGAGAGATAATTATGTATAGTATATTATAACGCAGTAGAGTATCTCAGTTATGGTAATTGGAACTCCTTAACTTATGAGCAATATTAATAATTATAATCTGGTTGATTATCTCAATAATGTGCTCAAATTTGGCGGCTTTCGATCAAAAGAAATAGAGTAGCAAACTTAAACAACCATCCCACACTTTTGCGGCTTTTGAACAATTTCAGTGCGAAACAGCACAATTAGAGACGTCACAGCCATCATGATTGTTAATAGTATTTTCTTTTTCATGCAGATATAAACTTACCATACTAATTAATCAAATAAGTGATGTTACTTCTACTCAGAACAGCCTCGCTCAAATCATCCATGCTTTGGACTCGAAACATCTACCTGCATATGTAAAGAAGCTAAACAATAGCTAGAAGAATTGAAAAGATTTATTTTAAAACAGACTGGACACCCAAGATCGGGAAATTATTTGTTGCAAGAAATAAGCCTTGTAGCTGAACGAGGCAATGCTGCAAGCGTTTTGGGTTGTCATCCCAATGATGATCCTCTTAATAATGTTTTTTTTTATGTTTATTAAAATAAAACAAATACTGAACATTAATACTACCTGCAGGTTATGAGGCCAATCAAGCCACTGTGATAATTTTTCTTTTTTGATTATTTTTAATTACATTCATTTACGAGGCATATGATACATTACTAACCCATGTATCCCACTCGGTATCATCATAGGGTGGCGTCATCGTGAACGATGGTAGCCAGACAGTGGAGGAATGATTCTACCACTGTCTTTACAAGGAGGCTAATAATTGACAAGGGCCCCCAGAACCAAGCCAATGCTGGTCTACTCCCTGTTTATTGTCCCCCAGCCAGACTGTTGGTCTATTCCCTGTTTATAGTATCCCAGCCAGTATAATGTAGGCAAATTATTAACTTGTGGTTCTGGTTCGCCCTGCATATAATATAGGCTGAGATTGCAAATATTATCCACAGGCTGATTGTATATTCCAAAGGCGGCCTGGGCTGGATTTGTTTTTTCTTTTACTTTTCTAAGAAAAACAAAATTACTTTCCTCCCTCTCTCCTCTTCCGCCCCGCCCCCTTTCTTTCTCCTCTCCCTCCTTCCTTTTAACTCCTCCTCCTCCTCTTCCTCCTCCTCCTCCTCCCTTCCTCCCCCCAGGCTTTGAAGTAAGCCGGGAGACACAGGAGCAGACAAGAGAGATTGTAATCGGAAAAATTAATTTTTCCATCACGGTCGCTCTCTCGGTTTATTATGAAATTATTGAACGAAGAATGCGGTCATGATGTTGAAAGAGAGAGAGAGAGAAAGAGAGAGAGACTCACAGAGAGAGAGAGAAAAGAAAAAGATAATTTTAATAGAAGAAAAAATTTAATAAAAGAGAAACAGAGAGAGAGATGTGAAAGATAGAGAGTAAAGAAAGAGGGATAAATATAAGAGAACGTGAGAGAATAGAGCGAGAGATAGAGAAAGGAATTTTGAAAAGAAAAAAAGAAAAAGAAAGAGATTGAATTAGTTTTTTTATTTTTTATTTATTTTTTTTTTTTTTTTTTTTTTTTTTTTTACGAATTTACGGGGTCCAACCCCATTCGCAGAAGCTAAGGAAATATCCTTTGGCAACTACTTAAGGTAAAAATGTTAATAAAAAATGTTGTATTAAATTGTATTTCTTCGATTTTCCCTCTCTTTTCTAGTAAAAAACTGTTGTGGACTGGAGTGGAGTGGAAAGGTCTATGATGTTTACAGAGGTTAAAGGGAGGATAGATTTTTTAACTGGAGGATCTTGCTCTTGAAGTTGCTCATGCTATCACAAAATAAGTCGAGGGATGGGTCCAGATCACAGGCTATATTATAGAGTCTCATGAGTCTATTTATGGGTTGATGGAATGTATAGTTTTTAGTGCAAAATTTTTCCATGAATAGAGCTTTGTTTCTAGTCGATTTATTATTAATTCTAAAATGTAAATTGTTTAAAAAGTCTGGTAGATGGGTTTTGCCATTAAGTATTTTGAATAATAATACCATATCGTTAACGGATCTCCTGTGTTCTAGTGTGTCAATGTTATTGAGTTTCATAATATCTATGTAATTGTGATTCAGGATAGCTGTTTTTTGTTTGAAAGCTAGAGATCTTAAAAATGCACGCTGAACGGATTCAATTAAGGAGATGTGAATTTTATAATAGGGTGACCATACAGGAGAGGCGTATTCGAGAATGGAGCGAATGAAAGTATAATACATGATTTTGTAAGTAGTGGGGTCTTTAAATTCTTTTGAATTTCTGTTTATGAAACCTAGTATTTTAAAGGCTTTCTTAGTGATAAGATTGTAGTGCTCATTAAAACAAAGTTCGTTGTTCATGGACACTCCAAGATCTTTTGTGGCGATCTCTCTCTCAAGTGGCACATTATTAAGGGAGTATTGAAGATTTATAAATTACAAGAAAACTGGGCAAGATATACATAATACAGGGTGGCGCATAAGTAATGACAACAAGTTTTTTTGTGATATTTTTTTTATTTTTTGTTCAATCGAAAAAAAAGTTTTATTGGTCGATTCTAGAGGCTTGGCGAATTTGTTCCATACTACACATGGAATATTACGTCACGTAAGTGTTGGCCATTTCCAGCTTCGCAAAGTCGGGCTCTTTCCAGGGCATTTTCCATTACTGATCGGAGAACGTTTGCTCCTAACGCTTGAATTTCTTGTGTAATGTTGTTCTTTAGTTGTTGAATGGTCCGATGTTTGTTCACGTACACCCTTTCCTTCAGATATGGCCACAGGAAGAAGTCTGGGGCCGATAATTCAGGTGAGCATGGGGGCCATGGGAAGTCGCTATTTCGGGAGATTATGCGATTTTCAAAAAATTCCCGTAGAAGTGCCATTGTTGTGCCTGCTGTGTGTGGTGTGGCTCCATCTTGCTGAAACCATATCTGTGGGTGATTTTCAACAGCTGGGACATTCCCAATTGGGTTGAGCGCCGTCGTGTTGAAGTGCCTGGGCTGCTTTCAATATTGTCAGAAACACGCTGTCGATTTGCTTCAGTGACGACTGAACGTTGTCTTCCTGGTCTTGGAAGGTCTCTGACTGCACCTTGTTCTTGAAAACGTTCAATTATTTTCATAATTGTTCTGTAAATCGGGGCCTTTCGAACTTGGAAATATCACTTGTACGCTAACTGAGTTTGTGTAATTGAACGTCCATTTTCAATATAAAATTATACAATTCTGGTTCGTTGTAAGGTTGTGTACTTTTGCATAATGACCTTGCATATAGTTTATTTCAAGGTTATGAAAAAATTACAAGAAAAAATTATTTAGAAAAAAAGTTATAGAATTTTCAAATGTTGTCATTACTTATGCGCCACCCTGTAGATGATAAAGAGAATGTGAAATAAAAAAAAATAGACAGAGCGTAGAAAGAGAGTAAGAGAGAAATTAAGAAAGAGAGTGAGAGAGAAATAGAAATAAAGAAAGAGAAGTCAAAGAATGCAAAACGCATGCAAAGAAGTAAAGAAAAACAATGCCACCATTCAAATTGAAAAGTAGATTACGTTTCTTCTCCTTCAAGGTTCAAAAAAGTCACTTGAGTCTATAGTAAGAGAAACCTTTTAACAATATTATTTCTCCGAAAAACAATTTTACGAGCACAAAAAAAAACTGGAAACAATAAAGATCGCCATCCTGCCTAAAGACATGAAAAACACAATATTCCTCATCCAAATTTGTCCCATTCCCTCTCTCCCTCCCTTCTCCCTCCCCTCCTCTCTCCCCCTGCTACAATATCTTAAACCAAACTACTTGACAACAAAGATATAAAAATAAATCAACCTCCCCCACCCCTCAAAAAATTTCCTTATTATTTCTTGCGGGAGGAGTAATAAAAAAGCACCCCCACCCACCCCGGACCACCCCCCTCGCTATTTGGAAAACAAGGTTTGGAAATTAGGGGCGGTGAAAATGGGAGAGAGAGAGCGAAAGGGAGGGGGGATCTGATGAGTGGTTTGACAGCGACAGAAATATTTGCCAATCAAGTTGACGGCATCTCTTGTCGTTTCAATCTTCTGGATTATCTATCTCTCTCCCCCTCTCCCTTCTAATCTCCTCCTTTTCCTCTCTCTCCACTCCTCTCCAATCTCTTTCTTCTCCCTCTCTCCACCCTTCCTTCGATGCACCCCCCCCCTCTCTCTCCCTCAGTCCCTCACTAAAGAATTCACGTTGTGTCGTCCTGTCAATAACAAAAACACACTCACTCACCCGTTTCTCCTAAAAATGAACATAAATTGAAAGAAAAGGATGGAAGACTGTTTAGAAGAGGGGGGGGGGGGTGAAGGTTATGGGAGTATGTGTGCGTGTTTGTGTGTGTGTGTTGTACGTGTGTTTGTGTTGTGCGTGTAAGTGTGTGTGTGTATTGCCTGTTTGTTTGTGTGTGTGTGTGTTTTGTACGTGTGTTTGTGTTGTGCGTTTCTGTGTGTTAGTGTGTGTGTGTTCTGTGTGTGGTTGAGTGAGAGGGAAAGAGAGAGAGAGGGGGGGAATGTGAGTGTGTGTGACAGAGAGATAGAGTTATTGGGTAAGTAGGAGTGGAAGTTTGTGACAGAGAGAGAGGTATTGTGTGACTGAGAGAGAGAGAGAAGGAGAGAGACTGTTTGGGAGGGAGAGAAAGAGAGACTAGTAATCAATTGAGGAACTGTCAGTAAAGTCTCGTGGCAGATTGATGATTGACAACCCCTGCTTTCAGTAAGTAAAGACACTCAAAACTAGAGAAGCCCTGTATGTACTTTTGTTTATTAAAATACTATTATGAGAAAAATAACTACATGTTTTCATAATGTTTAGAAACATATTCGTATATATAATAATAATAACTCTTTATTGACAAAAAATAATATTGACAAAGGGCGTGATGGCAATCTCTGCCATCAAACCCATGTATGTATGCAAATCAGAAGTAAATTATTTGTTCAATGTTAAAAATTCCAACCAAAACACGTATCCGTTATTCAACCGTATAGAGATGCATTACATAATTCATAGTCCCCTTTGCAAAGCACATACGAGGGGCACTGGTAGTCAAGTGGTTAACGCCCTAGTCTGGTAATCCAGGTAGCGTAGGGATCCTTTGGTTCGAATCCCACCCATCGCATGAATTTTTCCTCATTAATTTGAGTTTGTAACCACATTATAATAAGAGTCTGAGGGTTAGGGGCTAGAAAATGCTTTGAGTATTAACTTCGCTTGGTGGTTACCTTCCACTAAAGAGTGTTATTATTATTATTATCCTAAATCATATGGGACGTTTATTTCCATTTACTCCTACACTCCTATTATCGAATATTCATCTTAGCCCACTCAAGAGCTTGACATTTTGTATAGACTACTATGGAGTTATACATTTTGTGTATAAATTGTATACCTAATAATACGTATACAACCCTATTGGAATATTGTCATACATTTAGTAGAAGTCTGGAACTTGGAACTTCAAACCATATGGGACGTTTTCCATTTACATTATCCTTATTAGCTTACTAAAGCGCCACATTGACGCACCATATTGTATACAGGTATACATACATCGTATACAGGTAGGTATACGTTGTCTATAAAATCCATTTCTCAATCATCCCTAGGGATCCGCCATACTGGAATAGAGTGGCAAAGATTTACTTATCGGAAGGAGACAAAATCTCTCCCTCCCTCCCCCTCTCTCTCTCTCTCTCTCTCTCTCTGTCTCGCTCACTCACTCACTCACTCACTCACTCTCACTCTCTCTCTCTCTCTCTCTCTCTCTCTCTCCTCTCTCTCTCTCTCTCTCTCTCTCTCTTCTTCACTCTCCTTATTTCTTCCATTCCTTGATCTATCCCTCTCCCTTCTTCTTATCTCTCTCCTTATGCGGTGGGACCCTGATAAACTTCTCTCTATCACTCTTATCACTTTCTCTATCTTTCTCTCTCTCTTTCTCTCTCTCTCTCTCTCTCTCCCCTCTCTCTCTCTCTCCCCCCCCCATCCTCCTCTGACTCTCCTCCTTCACACTATTCGACAAGAAACCAAAGAACAGAAAACTATCAAAGTTTCGAAGAGAGTGGAAAAGTAACGAATCGGGGGTAATATTTTCTCCATCAACTTTGATTTTACCTTGATTGCTTAGGGGAATACCTCCGTGCGTCTTTATGTATATGATGTGGCACCGAGGGAAATGAGACCGCCACAATACATTATGTGAGGGAGAAGGGAACATAGTGGAGGGAAAGTGTGACACAGTTCGGGTGGGATTGGACAGGTGGCGCGGGAATATTGACTGCGGTGGGACCCTGCAGCAGAAATAAACTGGGAAAGTTTATAATCCGTGGGATTTCATTTTTATAAATCGGGAGAAAAGCTGATGGCATATGGTGGGTGTGTTTGGAAGATATATTTCTGGGCGAGAAAAACATTTATGCCACTGTGGTCATTTGAATTCGAAATAGGAAAACTTAGAAAACTCGGAAGGATAATAATAATATCGCCTTATTTATACTGCCCGATTAAGACTACTAAAGTCCCATTATTCCAGCAGTCAGCCCAAGACATATTATTATGTGTTAAAAATCCCAAATGGGAGGATAACTTGTCATGTCCCGGCTGGGTTTCGAACCCACCACTGAGCTCCCGGGACATTGCGAACTCACTATCTCAAGATTCCATGGAACTAGAGATTTGCGTCAAACATGACCTTTCTTCATAGGACTGAATTTATTTATTTTTAAAGATATGTGTGTCACAGCCGTTTTTATTTCGTAGCTATGAAACAGGAGCTACTGTAGACGCTTGTGGTCTGTGTTGTAGCCTGTCCATCCCGTAGTATGCCTCCCGTCTGACGGGCGAGAAGAGACACAACACGTCCCAAGCGTACCGGAAGGGATCCCTTACAAAGTACTGTAAACAAATTTTATTAAGAATACAATTTTTTGTCGGCAAGTGGGATCGAACTCACGAACTTCCGTATGGCAAGCGAGTGCTTAACCACTGAGCTAAATTTATGATCAGCTAAATGCTTAACCACTGGATTAAATTTATGATCATTCAGACCCTCCCACAAGTCGGAGTTTCAACCAAGCACAGCGCCTAATAGTCTGGCGTGAACAGTCTGGTTTATCTTAACTTTAATCCTGTTTTATAATTTGCCCGTTATTGAAAGAATTAAATTAACCATTTGAAAATTTGTTTGTTCCAGGTATGATTGCTGCCCTTATTGGTTGGACTAAGAGGTGGTAAGAGATACATTTCTACTCCAATCAAAGAAAGTTGGGTGGAAGACCTCACAGTGTGAGAATACTACCGTAAAAGCTATCAAAAAAAAAACAAAAAAACAAAAAAAAAATGCAAGAATCTAGGGACTTTATTTCTGGACAACCAGCGGTCTATAAGTAGGCGGCCACAACGAGGACCCTGGGCCTATACCCTAGACCCTCGACCCTAGACCCTCAACCCCAGACCCTGGTACCTACAGCTTGATAAAGAAGATTTTCGGGACTCCGTTGTGGCCGCTTACGTTCCACTAAATAGTTTTATTATTATTTATAACACTATTTAGTGGTTATAAGGATTTTTTTTTTAAGATGAGTGTTTCGCAGCCTTAGTTAATTTCGTAGCCATGAAACAGGAGCTACTGTAGACGCTTGTGGTCTGTGTTGTAGCCTGCCCATCCCGTAGTGTGCCTCCCTTCTGATGGACGAGAAGTGACACAATACTTCCCATTTAGGTGCTGGGTCAACACGAGCGCACCGGAAGTTATCACTTACATACAACTGTAACCAAATTTTGAATACAAAGTTTTGTACGATAGGGGGTTCGAACCCGGGACCTTTCGCATGGCGAGCGAGTGCCAACTGAGGTATCGCGTGTGCTAATATAAATATATCGATGTTTCGGAATATTTATATTTGTGTATATTGGTTCAGGAATTCACAACCGAATTCACATCATTACTGAAATTACCTATTCAAAATTCCTGGAATTACCACTCACCAACCAATAGATGAAAGTTAATGATAGCACTAGTATGACCTTCATTAGTGAAAATGTAATGTCAACTCATTAGTCACTGATAATTCCATAAATTAATAATTAAATATAATTGTATTCATATCGATCAGCCAGAAATATGTTCTGGGCTTAATAACTTTGTGCTTTGACCTTAATAGATTTAAAATTATTATTATTAAATACAACGTGTGCATGTGTGCAAGTCCGCATATTTTGTGCTAGTAGCTATGAGTTTTCATTTATATGATTTATATCTAATTAATAGCTACACCAAGTTAATTTGAAAGCTCAAACACTATATTCAATGAGGGGACGAACTCTATAATCCCTATAATTCAATTTGATTATTTTAAACTTTGTACCTCAGTAGATCAATAAGACAATGGACTCGTAAACTGGAGGTCGGTGGTTCGGGTGACAAGCATGGTATTTTTGAGTAAGGCGGCCGCTTTTAAAATCTCTGTTGTAATAAACACAAAAAGATGGCCCTCTACAATTTCAATGATAAAATGAAATTAATTTGATACAAATTTAATTCATACATAGGTATAAAACATCGTCCGGTTGCTCAGTGGTAAAGGCGGGACTCGGTGAAACTAGAGATTTCAGATGTCGAGGGTTTGAAACCCAGACGGGACTTGATAAATTATGTTCCCATTTGGGATTTTTACCACATAATAATGCGTCTTGGGTTTACCGCTGGAATAATGGAACTTAATAGTCCTGATCGGGCAGTATAAGTAAGGTGATATTATTATTATTATTATATTGTTGTGATAAATAAATCGCTCCCCCTTAAAAACAGTACCTACTAAGAATAGATTTTTTCATATGGGAACCAAATTTCCCGTTTTTTCGCATGTTTGCAAGATAACGCCATCGAAAACTTTACTCCGGATGTTGGTATCCTGTTTACTAACGCTGAAGAACTCTTGGATTTTCCTTGAGGCTACCCTCAAAGATTGCGAACAGTCTCTAGCTCCACCACAATGCTATAACACTTGTGTTTTTTTTTCTTCTCTAACTCTTTTCTTCTCCCTTTTTATGATTCGTTCCTTCATCTTGCTTTCTATCTACGCTTGTGTCAGTCTCTGTTTTTTTTTTCTTTTCTTCTTCTTGTTCCACATTTTCTCTCTTTCTTCTTTTCTCTCCCTCTCTTTTTTCTTTTCTCTCCCTCTCTTTCAATATCTCCCTTTCTCTCCCCCCTCTCTCTCTTTCTCCCTATCTCTCTAACTCTCTTTCTCACCCTCTCTTTCTCTCCCTCTCTCTCTCTCCCCTCTCTCTCTCTCTCTGTCTCTTTCTCTCTCTTTCTCACTCTCTCTCTTTCTCTCCCTCTCTGTCTGTCTCACTCTCTCTCTCTCTCTCCCTCACACACACACACCCACACATAATCAGCATGTTGTTTTTTTAATTCACCAAGTATAATTATGAATTATTATTATTATTTAACACTTTAATAATTGGACGTATATACAACACAGATAATAGTATTTGTAGTAAGAGAAGTGAAAGACCAAAAACATGAAGAAACAATAAATAAATATATGTATAATATGTCCTAACTAAAGGACTTTTTTTACTTTCCTTATCCTATAATAAGGAAAGTATTGTATTCGTCGAAAATTTGACCTACCCAGTTTTTCACATTTCTGGACGAATCAAAGCCTCAGGATACAAAAAAAGTTAGAGAACAACATTTTCTTAGATTAAAAAAATAATAGGGGTCTATTCTGATCATTTTTTTGATATCTTGAACTTTTTTGAACTCGGCCCCAATTTACCGGTATTTTGGGGGGAACCCGCTTGGACTAACTTTTTTATTATTCATCCTAGATGGGGGTTGTGACATATCAAATCCAATGATTTTAAGGTGCTGATTACGAATTTGATGTTTATTTTTAGCTAAATGTTACCTTTGAGTCACCAGTGGCTTTTGGTCCCGTTTCCATTCCTAATAATATGATAAGGAAAGTCGTGTGATGTTTACACCAGATTTTTTCAATTAATGACCGTACTGACCATTCTGGTTTCCAAACCATCGATGGTCATCAGGGAAATCCAAGGTTGGCTAAGGTTAATTTGATTCGATGGACTGTGTTTCAGAGAATGGTGGGTAAAACCCCCGTCGTGATACGACCAAAGGACCATGTAGTTGAAAACGACGTTAAACCCAAATAAATATGGATGAACACGTCTTTTATGAAGAATTCCTTGCCTGTTTACGAAAGCAAACACATATTTTTCTACTGTCTAGTACCTGTCTACTGTCCAGTCCCTTGACGAATACCCCATTGGGCCAAAAAACGTCTAGGGAAAACAGCAACACAGTCTCGACTTAACAGTTCTGTGCCTCTGTGCATTCAACACACATTAAAGTTGTACCAATAAAAAGTCGACCATTATTATTCTTGTGACGTCCGACATTATTGCATGTGTAATAGAAAATTACATGGAATTACAAAGCAATAACATTGCAGTAATGCCTTTACAGCCATTACAGATTTACTGGGTGGTACGGATATCAGGCGCCTTGGCCTCCTTAACAGTATTGGTATTTTAATGGTAAAGTTTTCGTCAAGTGCTTTGCATACATCATAAAATGTAGTTTGAAAAGTTATCATATTAAATTTGTCTTAATCACTTTCGTGATATCACAACTACTCAAACTCGCTTTACTAAATCTACGCTGAAAATCGGACTCGAACCAACGAAATGACCTCCAGGTTACAAGTCCGCTGCCTTATCGATCAAGCTACTGAGGTCGAGTAAAATTTACAATTTAACATTCATAATACATTGTTCATAATACTCGTATATTCCACTTTACTGCTACTTATGTTTCCAAGATAGCCATGGATTTTATCATTTACAGTAAACCAAAGATTTTACAGTGAATCCATCTATCTATCAAGCCCACCCCGTATGTTTATGTGCGATTTAATAGCTGCATTTCAGCACATCTAGATTTGCAGGTCATAAAATTTACCAATTCTATTGTTTCATTGTGTAAAGGCTGGGGGGAAGGAAGTACGTAGATAGCATAAATATTTATTGACTTAAGGAGAGGGGAGGGGAGAGGGATGCTGGGCGAGAAAGAGAAAGCAGGAAAGTTGAAGGAGGAGGTCAAAAAAAAATGAAGACAGAGTAACTGCGATAAAAAAGTAATAATAAAAATAAAAGATTAGAAACACTGAGTATAGAAATAAAATAGATATAAACTGATAAAAAAAAAAAAATAGACACTTAGGGCGGAATTAATAAACGTTTTTGTAATACCTCTGTGGCGCTAAGTCACGAATTGCGTACTGTGTAAGATAGGGAAAACCGACACTTACCAACGACTTAAGTTATTGATGTTGTCTATTAATTCCGCCCTTACTGATGCTACCCGATTGGTCTACAGAGTCCTATTATACCAAAAGTTGTTTTGGCGCTATTATATATTATGTGGTCAAAGGTGCTATTTTAAGGTCCTTAGCCAGCCTCCGTGGCGTAATGGTTGTGACTACTGCCCTTGGTCCAGAAATCCCAAGTTCGATCCGCGGTTGGAGCAGACTTTTCGAAGAAAATTCTGTTCCCTCCAAACACCGTGAGGCTGGCACTTCCTACCCTACCCAGGCTGGGTGAGGTAAATGTGGGTAGCTGGTACGATTCCCAGCGAATGGAGGGTAAAACCCCCGTCCTGACTGTCTTTCTCAATCAGAATCAAAACCAAATAGAATCAACTGGTCACAATAGATCTAATTAGGTCGCAGTGTTAATTGTTAGGGTTTCACTGAAAACCCTGCAACCTGATCAGATAATAATAATATGTGGTCAAAGTCTCAACTAAAAAATAACAGACGGAAAAATCATACATTAGGTGGGATTCGGACCAGTGGATTCCTACGCTGGATCACCAGTCTAGGCCTGAACATCTCTACTACCAATGCATTGTGGGATAAATTACAGAAGTACAGAACAGAGCCTATTATCTTATTACATAATAATATGTATGCATATACCATTATCTAAGGCTAAAGTCTAAATCTTCATCAATCAAACCTCTAAGCTGATATAAAGCCCTTGCAAGCCCCACTGTCCCTTTGTTGCCCCTTCCAAAACTCTTCCTAGCCCCTTCCGAAATCCTTTATAAATCACTGAATTTCCCTAATCCTCTTCTCCAGACAGGCAGATTGGAAAGCGTTTTTGACTAATGAGAACATTGGGTGATATAAATGACAAGGACCATTTATAATATTGTCCTTCTTGTAAAGGAGTAGGATTTTAGGATAAGGGATTTAGAGTCAATTTTTCTGATCGTGTGTGTAAGTCGATTGCTTAGCCTTTTTAATGTCCTTGTATAGTACTAGATTTTTAGGATGCATTCAAATTTTCTGACCATAAGTGTTAGTGTTTTCTTATTATTATTTTTTCAAACAAAATACTCCTTATTTTTGTTTTCATTTTAAATATTATACAATAAATATGGTGAGTTTATGAGGTACTAATTATAACCCTATTTGTTGTGGGTTGGTTATGAGTAGTCTTTGAAAACTTTGTATATATGATGGAACCTTTTTTATGATTTTTTTTTTGTTTGTATTTATCTATCTACGAGTATTAACGAAACCTTTCAAGGAGATGAGATTTATTTTTAATAGAAAACATTAGTATTTACATTGTGCTTGTTTTTGAAAGAAAAAAATTTTACTATGTTTTGTCATTAATTTTAATAATGTTAAATTCCGTTATCATTACTAACGATTATCGTGTATATTTTAACATTTTTTATACTCAGAATTCTAGCAAATCATCTCCTATGATTGGTATGAACTGCACCCTTATGTATTCTTACAAAATGGTGGGAATGAAAACTACAGATACTATGTTTCATAGAAAGTTGTTTTTCATCATTATTGTCATTTTGAAATCAAATGTAAGTCCGAGATGTAACGGATATGACTCCTTATATTCCATTTCCTTCTCCTTAATCCTCTTCCTCCTCCTTCTTATTCTCCTCCTCTTCCTTCTTATCATCCTCTTTATCCTCCTCCTCCAAATCCTCCTCCTTCTTATTCTCCTCCTCTTCCTTCTAATCATCCTCTTTATCCTCCTCCTCCTCCACCTCCTCATCATTAATCATCCTCTTCTTCCTTCTTCTCCTCCTTTTCTCTTCCTCCTCCTTCTTTCCGATTAATCCTCCCTTCTCCCAACACTTTCTCCCTCAAAACTTCTCCTCCTTCTCATACACCATATGGTTCTCCTCTTTCACCCGACTTTCTGTTTGTCTTGAAATTTTAATAATTAAAATCCTTTACAAGTTTGGGGAAAATTTAATATTTACATTTAATTTGTTCTTGTACCCAAACCTAACATTAGCCAACATCCTGTTCTTGTAGGTACAAACAGGGTTGGCCAAACGATAGGGAAGATAGCATAAAGTATAATATTATTGTCTATGTCTACTATGTATTGCATATTATACACTTGAGAGCAGAAAAAGCGAATCAAACTTTTTCCTCCACCAAATCTGCGGTATCTTCGAAATTACTATTTCTATCGAGTCGTATGATATCTCAAATTTTGTTTTCTACAATTTCATAACTTGATTTTATGAAATTGTAGAAAACAAAATTTACAACATTTTGAGATATCATACGATTCGATAGAAATAGTAATTTCGAAGATATCGCAGATTTGGTGGAGGAAAAAGTTTGATTCACTTTTTCTGCTCTCAAGTGTATTATACAGGGTGATTCTAATATCTTCTTCTTTGAGGACTTTTGATCTGGTCGATAGGAGAAGTGTTTCCGATTGGTTGTGCATGTTGATTGCTGTGCAATAAATTGTATTGTATTGTTTTCTACTAAGCGGAAAATTTACTCATTTCTTGTCATCATGTATCACCGTATCATCTACTGTAATGGTTACTATTGTATTGTTATAGGCATCTTTAACTTTCAGAATTGGTTTCCTGAATTTCTGCATGTATGCTGTGAATTCTTTTGTAAACGTAGGAGGCGCGTCTTTTAATCCCTTCAATTTCACAATGAGACAGAGGAAGCCGAATCCCTGAGGACAAAGCGAGAAGAGCTGAAAGCGAGAGGCTGGTTGATAAGTGTTCTGCAAAGGGAACAATGAAGGATTCTGAGACACATCAGGAACAATTAAGAAAACCCTTTGAGTAGTTGCACTTGAAAATCATCGCCTCTTGACTTGCCCTTCGACTTTTTCTTTCCACTCTTTCAAGCTAATAATGCCCTTTCTTCGTCCTTCTTACGACTTTTCCTGTCTCTCTTATAATCCTTGCCTCTCTTTTTTCTTTCTCTTTCTACCCTCTGTTTTTCTATCCCTTTCTCTCCCACTATCTTACTCTTTTTCCCTCTCCCACACACTCTCTTGCAATCTTTCCCTCTCCAACACACTCTCTCTTTTCATCTTTCCCTCTCTCACACTCTCTCCCACAAATTCTCTCTCTTTCAATCCCTCGCTCTTCCATACACACACACTCTCTCTCTTTCCCTCTCTTACACACTCTCGATCATTCTCTCTCTCTCCTACCCTTTTTTTCTCTGTTTCTCTCTCTCACTCTAAGGATTCCGGCCCTATTACTCCTGTTCTGATCCTTGTTGAATGTCCACTTGAGAAAATCCTGTCGGGAGCGCAGAAACAATGCAAAGAAAAGTTTCAGGCTAGCTGATGGAGAGGAATTAAAAAATTCTACTCATTCCGAATGGAACATAATAATAATAATAATAATAATAAAAATTTCATTTTGATATCAACCTTGCACTGGTAGTCAAGTGGTTATTGCGCTAGTCTGGTGATCCAGGTAGGTATCCGTTGGTTCGAATCCCATTCAGGGCATGAATTTTTCCTCATTAATTTGAGTTTGTGACCACATAATAATAAGACTCTGAGGGTTAGGCTTTAGAAACTGATCTGAGCATTAACCTCGACTGGTGGTTACCTTCCACTGTAAAGTTTTAGGTATTATTATTATTATTATCTCTTCTGACATAAGTGTACGTCTAGCCAAGAAAAAAAAGAGGATACTTAGTGTTAAAATTTCAAAAAAGAAGATGCAATTCGCTGTAGTCAAGCCGACTCTACAACAACAACAACAACAGATACAGCAACACGAATTGAAAAGCAACAATATAGGACTCGCTTGCCATGCGGAAGGTCCCGGGTTCGATCCCCCGTGCCGATAAACATTTGTATTCTTAATTTGCTTACAAATTGTTTGTAAGGGATACCTTCCGGTGCGCTCGTGTTGACCCAGCATCTAAATGGAAAGTATTGTGACACTTCTCGCCCATCAGGAGGGAAGCATACTACGGGATGGGCAGGCTACAAGACATACCACAAGCGTCTACAGTAGCTCCTGTTTCATGGCTACGAAATAAAAAAAAAACTGGGAAACACTCTTCTTTTTTTATATAAAAAGGGATTGAAGACTCTAATTCTATTGTCTAATATCCTTTATTATCCATTCTCAAAATAACGAAAGCTGTATTTGAAATCTTCTCAAAGAATTCCTTTTTCTGCCTCTGACGAAAGATGTTGAAAAACTTCAAAACCTTTACTTTAAATACTTAATAATTTTTTCAAAAGCAAAATTTCAAAATCTCCTAACTACATACTTTTTTTCAAACATTCAAGTGAGGGAATTTAAAAGTTTAAGCAGACTTACTTCTCGATATTCAAAATCTTAATTCTCTCTCCATTCTTGGCTAAATCCCCATTGAAATATAAAGAATTTGAAGTGTTCTTCCAAGTATTGAAGGGGAGGTTTTTTTTATACATGGGAACCTAATATGTAACAGACCTAAATAGTTTTCTAGATAAGGCGGCGGACTTCTAACCTGGAGGTCGGTGGTTCAAGTTAGTAGGCATCAGTAGGCTTATTATTGTCTGTCCCGGTAGCTCAGTGATAAAGGCGGCACTCTGTGAATCCAGATATTCCAGAGGTCGCGGATTTGAAACCCAGCCGGGACATGACAAGTTATTCTCCCATTTGGGATTTTTACCACATAATAATGATTCTTGAGTGCTGGAGTAATGGGTCCTAAAAGTCCTAATCGGGCAGTATAAATAAGGCGATATTATTATTAATGTCTTTTCAAAGTTTTCAAAGTGAACTTGAGTTTATTTATAGAACCTTCTAAATATACTATTTTTAATATTACTATTGATGCGGTCTATTCCCGGCCTCACTCAGGCTGGGTGAGGTTAATTCGAGTAGCTGGTTTGTGAGTTTCCAGCGAATGGAGGGTAAAACCCTCGTCGTAATATACCTATGACCATGAAATTGTAAGCGAACTGAAAACTAAATAAAATATAACTATCTATCATGTGATCAACTCGAAAATCTCTTATAACCTAAAAAATCTGATCGTAAAAATCTTTTCAGCCTCAATATTTTTCTCTTTTAATCATGGTCCATTGTTCAAAGACTAATGGATTTTCCCTATCACTTAATTAATGTTATTCATACGGAAGGTTTATCCTGATTATCCTGAACGCAATTCACCGGGTCTTGTCTTGGTAATGGCGTTGGGGCGCTATCGACAGCTGACAGGCCTTGTTAATGATTGAAGAAAAGTAACGGCCAATTTTTAAAATAATTATTTACCCAACTCTTTCTTATTTATTTTCTTAGACTCATCTAAAGTTTAACCCCTCATGTCCTTTTTTTTTCGACATGAATTTTTCCTCATTAATTTAAGTTTGTGACCACATATTAATAAGACTCTGAGGGTTAGGTGGTAGAAAATGCTTTAAGCATTAACCTCGCCTGGTGGTTACCTTTCACTAAAGAGTGTTAATATTATTATTATAAATATTTTTCTTTCTTTTTTTTGACTGCAATGTTACAATTACTCAAACTCGCCTTAATAAATTTTTACCGTATTTGGGACTTGAACTCGTTCGCCAAGTCCCTTTGTCGTCTCATCTACTTAGGTCGTTACATGTATTTTTTTTTTTTTTTTTTTTAATCGCTATCGGGGTTAAAACCTTGAACGCGGTGAGCGACTTTACACACCATTCACTGGACAAACAAACCAAGCTACTCAAATTAACCTCCTCAGCCTGATTGGATCGGGAACAGCTAACGTGGATGAAGTTCGGTTTCTGAGATGAAGTTTCGGATAAAGGACCTACAAAACAGTCTTGGGTTAATTGATCACCTCTATTTTATTAATGGATGTAATTAATTTATTCTTACTTTTAATTTAACCCTTTCGTGGTTCGTGGATCATCTCAAGCATATCCCTCCAAACAGTTGTCAATTTTCATTAGTATTGTAACAACCATATAGAAAGGCTGATCTTAACCCACTTCAAATAAGTCATTGTCATAAATAGGCAATAAATTATTGTGTGGTTCAAGCAATAGTTTCAGGAAAGGAAACGTTAATACGTGAATAGTAAACTTAGAACCTTTTACATTTATATAATATTGATAATAATAATGCTTTTTCTTTGTGTTATTATGTCATCATTTTAGTGGGTAGCGCAGAATCATAGAACTTTACCACATTAATTTACAATATCTTGTATTATTTTTTGGAATATGATTCTGCCACTGGTCGCTGCTTCACATCAAAGCAGCTACTCACGAGATATGAGTGGACCCCGAAATCCAAGTACAGAGCAGAAAAATTCCTATCCCGCTGGGGATCGAACCCAGGTCACCATGCGTGCAATGCCTAGCGCGCTATTTATAATATTACAAAATACATCATAATAAAGTTGACCTTCAAGCAAACCTATAAATGTTGAAGAACACTCAGAAAAAAAGAAATTTTCCATCTTTTACAACTTGTAGCCAGTATGTTTCATCGAAAGAGACAAACTGCAGTAGGACAGGATGGGGTCAAAAGGTGCAATCAATTTCCTTCGGCACTATCAAGTCTAGGTGGAAGATTTTCTTTTGAAATTCTGCTTCCTCTGCTACTTTTTCCAGGAGTTTTGCTGTGGAAATAGTTTTAGAAATATCTATTAATATATTTTTAAAATATAAGTCCTGTGTGTCCGGAGACAACCGATCACGGTATTACCTCATTCAGCGTATTGCATTTGCTATACAGAGAGGTAATGCCGTGAGCATCAGAGGAACTATTCCAACCTCTGAAAAATTGGAAGAAATATTTTATTTGTAAGATGTCCGTTATGTTGTTTTGTTAAAAATAAAGTTGGTTATTTTATACTAAAAAAATATAATAGAAGAAAAAAAATAAATAAAAAAGGCCTCTGATTATACATAGACATAAGGACTTTCACCCTTGATTATCCAAGTCTTTATTATTAAAAAGATTTAATCAAGTTTTATTTACAAAATATAATATATACAATTTACAAGAAATAAAGTTGAAATAATTAAACAAAACTTGATCAAGGGCGGTGCTAATGCCTACGGCATTCTCTTCCAAATTATGTTATTAGTCTTTGAGAATTATGTTATTCGCAATGGCTGAACCTCAGGCTAGTTGTGCCCAACCTATTATGTCAACACATTATTGGTTGTGCCCATGTTTCATCGACTGCATGCGCTTCCTAATTGCAACCCTGTAAGGGGCGACAATGATATGTGTTATTGTCTACTGTGCTGTGATAAATCTGTCCCCTCAAGGAATGACCTCTATAAAAAATCTCGGAGTAAGCGTTGCAATGTTCTCCTCGCTTCCTCGCTCCTTGTTAGAAAGCATTGCTAAGAAATAGCAAGTAGAAAAATGTGGAAAAACATTGGAAATAAGAAGAAGAAGAAGAAAAGTTATTTACTTAAACGTGGCAAGATTAATCGTTTTTCTATTTTATTTGGAAATGTCTCCCTCCTCCGCTAGCTCCATACCTTTTATTAACTCCTCCCACCATTCTCTTTCATTTCCTACCACTCGACCTATCTTTCTTTCACCTTCTCCTCTCTCTTATTACTTTTTCCTCCTCCTTATTACCTCATTCTCTTATGATACAATCTTCCTGTCCCTTCTTGCCATTATCTTTTTTTATCTCTCCCCGCTTTCTCTTTTCTCTTGTTCCTCCTTATTCTAATTCTCTTCTTACCCTCTCTACTTCTCTTCCTCATTTCATTATCTCATTCTCCCCTCTTTCTTCTCCTTGCAACTATTTTTTATTACCTATACCCTCTTATTACCTATTCTCCTATCCTTCTTCTACTCCTCCTTTTCATCCCTCTCTTCTTCTCTCCCTTCAAATAATTCCCGTCTTCCTCCTCTTATATCCTGTTCTCTTGTCCTTCTCCTCTGTCCCTCTTGGCTTTCCTTCCTCTTCTACCTCCCACTCCTTCTTGCCATTATCTCTTATTATCTCTACCATCTTTCTCTTATCATTTCCTGTTCCCCCTTCTTTTCTTCCCTTCTCTCATTCTCTTCCTTTTTTCTTCTCCTTCTCACCTTCCGTGGCATCATTTCTTATCTTTTATATTTCCCATCCCTCTCTCACTCTCTCTTTTATTATTCCCAACTCATTTATCCCTCCTTATCTCTCCCTTTCTCCTCCGCTCATTATCCTCCCACTTATATTATCTCCTACCAATTTTCCTGGTTTCCTTCATTCAATTCTCCTCTTCTTCCTTAAATTTATTTTCCCACTTTCACTTATTATTCCCTCTGCCCTTGCTACTCCTTCCTTATTCACTTTTTCTCTTTCATTTATTTCCCTCTCTCTCTCCCTCTCTCAGTTTGTCTTCCCCACTGATTTTCCTTCTATCACTATTCCAACACATCCCCCTTCAATTCTCTTAATTAATTAATGATCTTTACCAGAATAAGGTCTCATAGAAACAGGAATAGTGCCTCCAATATTCAACACCTTTGTGGCATTCGGGAGGTTTTTTCTCTTGGAAATTTCCCATTTTAATCATCAAATCATTCATCAACTCCTAACAATTAATTTCACTTATCACCCCAGGTTATTTTTCAACAAGTCTTTTGTTAAAAAAGACCTTTTCCTTTTTGACAGATAATTATCTCTTGAGCTTCTGATGAGATATCGCTTGTCACTTCTCAGAAGTTTCTACAAGCTCAGTAGGTAATTCTAAGACAAAAGTTGTTGTATAAATAAAATGAACAATATTCAATTTATTTTTTAAAACAATCTTCAAGTAATGCTTAGTTATTTTCTTTTCCAATTCCACAGGCTCCCACGGAGTTTTATTTTTTACTCTGGAATTTTTTTTTTACTAATGGATTTGTTTAAATGTTTACCAGATCATCTACATTCTACAGGATGATAAAAAGCCCCCATGAAAAAACTAATATTGTGCAAACTGTCATTAAAGATCTACTTAAGGTCGCAGTGACAAAGAGCTTTCTTAGACGATTGTGCAATAATTTTATTATTATTGATGTGATTCCTATATTTAGATCTATTGTTCAAATTAAATGTACAAATAAAGGCTTATTATATTACATTATATTACATGTAAAGACCCTGTCTTGAAAACATTTTTTCAAAAAAAAGCTACAGGTATGTATTTTTATTAAAACTTTTCAGATCATGATCTTCAAATGAAAACGGTTTCAAAAATTTCTAACATAGATCGTTTTTTGAGACACGCATTCAATAAAATTATTGACCTCTCTGACCTTTTAAACCTTACACTTTACAGCAAGTAGAACATGCTACACTTGGTAGCGCTGAGCCGAGGACCTTCTTGACTTGAAACAAGATTTCATTTTGCCTTCTCTAGAAGGTTGCAGCACAATTTTTTCCCTGCTTAACCCTTTGAATAATTTATGCACCTCTAGAATGACCAGGAGGCAAATAAAAGGTATGAAACACTCAAGCCAAAGATGTTTATTCCCTCTCGCTCTCTCTTATATCCAAACTCTCTCCCTCTCTCTTTCACTCTAACTCCGTCTCATCTGTTTCTCCTTCCCTCTCCCTCTCTTTATACCCTAACTCTCTCTCTCACACACACTCCCCCTTCCTGTGACCCTGCGTCTCTCCCATCTCTCTTTCTCTCTCTCTCTTTCTTTTATATCCTGTTCTTTTATTTCAACTTCCTCTGCCCTGTCTCTCTCTCTCTCTTTCAACCTAACTCTGCCAAATCATCTCTCCCTCTCTCTCAAACCTCTGCTTTACAAATATTTTCAAATCCATTTGCTCTCACTTTTTCTTCTCTTCTTTCTCTCGGCCTATTTTTCTGTGTCTCTCTATATCTCTCATTCCCTTTTCCTATATCTCTTTCCCTTTCTCAATTTCTCTCACCCCCTCTACTTCTTATACACTTCCTTTTCATTTCCCATCCTTCTCCTCTTCCTCCTCTCTTATCACTTCCCTTCATGTGTTTCCTTCGTATTTTCTTCCTTCTCTCTCCCTCTCATCCTACTATTCTCTTCTTCCTCGTTCTCCTTCTCCATCTCCTCCCTCTTTTCCTACTTCTACTTCTCTTCCTTTTCTTCCACCTTTTCCGCATTCTTCTTTTCTCTCTTCTTTTTTCTCTTCCTCCTTTTCTTCCTCCTCCTCCTTCACTCTTCTTCTCCATCTCCTCCCCCTCTTCCTTCTTCTACTTCTCTTATTTTTCTTTATCCTGTTCCCCATTCTTCTTCTTTTTTTTTTCCTCCTTTCTTTCCTCCTCCTTCTCTTTCCTACCCCTCGTTTTCTTTCTCATCTTTTCCTCCTTCTACTTCTCTTTCTTATGTTCTTCCATTTCCCCCTCCTCCCACTTTTCTTCTCCCCCCCCCCCCCCCCCCCTCCTTCTTCTTCTATTCCTCATCCCCCTTCCTCTCATTATTCTCTTTTAATTTCTCCTTTTCTCCTCCTCCATCTCCTCATCTTCATCCTCCTCCTTATCCTACATGCCCTATGATGTACTTATTACAACCTATCAGACTCTACTAAATTATGCAAGCCCTTCCCAATAATAACCTCCTTGTGAAGGCTTGATGAGTTTATTCATCAGTAGACTCTTCCAGCACGTTATATTAGTCTATCACCGACCTAGGTAGCTTGATCGATAAGGCGGCGGACTTGTAACCTGGAGGTCGTTGGTTCGAGTCCCGGTTTCAGCGTAGATTAAGTAAAGCGAGTAGGAGTAAGATAAGATAAAATAAATGTATTTATTTGTGTTATTATATTACAATTTTTAGTTTTTAGTTAAAGGACTTTTCTATACCTTTTACTATCCTAATATCTTATTTTTGCCATTCCGCCACTAGTCGCTGATAACATACTCATTTTTCATCACGAGGTATGAGTGGACCCCGAACTCTCAAGCGCAGAACAGAAAAAATCTGAAAATCCGGTATAGCAAAGAAGATTCTAACTAATTCTAATACAATACAATAAATAATGAGAATTTTTTAATTTTATTTCTCAAAGAAACCAATAGCAAGACACTGGTCTTCTCCCTGTTTAACCTCCCCCTAGCTAGAACAATTTAGTAGTCCGGATATAATAAAGTTATATCTGTCCCGATAGCTCAGTGGTAAAGGCAGCACTCTGATAATACAAAGATTCCAGAGGTCGCGGGTTCGAAACCCAACCGGGACATGACAAGTTATCCTCCCATTTTGGATTTTTACCACATAATAATGCGTCTTGGGCTTACTGCTGGAATAATGGGACTTAATAGTCCTAATCGGGCAGTATAAATAAGGCGATATTATAATTATGTATGTAAGGAGCTCAGAGCAAATCCCCACCCCACAGCAAAATACTTCGTACAAAGGTAATTTCACATTCCCTCCCACCCCTCCTCTTACTCTACAATATTGACCTTCACAGAACAATTTCTTTCCCTTGCATGTGCTTACTAATTTTCTCTTCATTTTAAAATGTTTTTCTAGTTTGAAATATTATTAACAATTTTTTCATAACCCAATCCTTTTCAACACTCAGAAAACAGAAAGCGCCATTTTTGTCTAATGCGCATTGCATATGGAATTAAATATTCAAGGAGTTTTACGTACAGAATCAATATCAGAAAAACACTTGCACATTGATGTTAAAATAATATATTAACATAGATTTATTTTACTACAGAACATGCATAACTTCTGACTCAGATGATTATTTTTCTTTCAACAAGTACTTGAAATATATTTATTTACATACATACATATTTCCGTCTTCTTCTATTTAATCATAAAGTTTCAGTAGGGTCCTACTAGGTGTTTTACTGTTTTTTTTTTTGCTACCATTAACTCGCATCTGGAGCTCCCATGAATTCCTTTTTTTTTTTTTTTTTTTTTTTTTTTTTTCTTTTTTTCCATGTTTACAAATAACAGTAACAGGGGTACACGGTATACCCCATGTTTATATTATACTAGCCGTTTGCCCGTGCTTTGCAACGGGACTAAATTTCAAATTTACTAAGGCATGGCCGTACTGCTGGACAGCAATGCCTTTTTGAACTTTTTATAATTTTTCTGGACAAAGTGATAATGGTTTTGGGGGGGTCAATTCTGAGACATTTTTCGCTATCTCTTACCGTTTTGGCTAAACAACTCCGGACAAACAAACATAGGTAGGTAGGTAGGTAGGTAGGTAGGTAGGTAGTCCTTTTTTCTGTTTTATATATAGAGATTAATATCAGTTATTCTCTTTGATTATATTATTATGCTTCTAATTGCCTAAGGATAATAACATTATAATATCTCCAACATCAAGCTTTCTTCCTACATATAACATACTAGCGGGCTGTCGCCCGCTTTGCGGGCCGAGACATGGCCGTGAAAGCAAAAAATCCTTTTTCGGCAATGGCAGGTGTTGTAGTGGGAATTTCGAAAAATCCCGTCTTATTGCACATCTAGACTATAAGACAAAGCTACCTACCAAATTTCAGCTTCCGAGGACTTACGGTTTGGGCTGTAGAGCGATGATCAGTGAGTGATCAGTCAGTGGTCAGTCAGTGTCTTTGACATTTATATATGTACTAGCGGGCTGTCGCCCGCTTTGCGGGCCGAGGCATGGCCGTGAAAGCAAAAAATCCTTTTTCGTCAATGGCAGGTGTTGTAGTGGGAGTTTCGAAAAATCCCGTCTTATTGCACATCTAGACTATAAGACAAAGCTACCTACCAAATTTCAGCTTCCTAGGACTTACGGTTTGGGCTGTAGAGCGATGATCAGTCAGTGGTCAGTGAGTGTCTTTGACATTTATATATAGAGATTAAGATATAAATAGTTGAGTTATTATTTTTAGATATGTATTTTATGCTTAAAATTTTGATAAGAATATTTATTTCTTTTTTCATTCCTTCTTTTCTCTCTCTCTCTCTCTCACTCTCTCTCTTTCTTTCTCCCTCTTATTAGCTATTTAACAATATATTGTACAAATTTTTATTAATTACTTGCTTTAAAAACTCTCCCTTCTCTCTTTGTTTCTTTTCTCTAATTCTCAACCAAATTCCTCTCTTAACATATTATGTTTGGTTAGTTTCACTTTACTCTCTCTCTCCTCTCTACTCTCTCTTCCTCTTTTCCTTCTTTCGCCCTCTCTCTCATATTTCTCTCTTTTCTCTCTTTTTCTCTCTCTCTTTCGCTTTCTCTCAATCCCAGTAGCCCATATTAAATCTCTTTATCTCAACAAAATTCCTCACCTGTAGATTATGAATGTTCTCTTTCCATCACTTTTTTCTCCCTCATTCTCTTGCTCTCTTTCTCATTTTTCTTATTTCTACTTCATCTTCTCTATTTTCCCTTTTTCTGAGAAAAAGAGACATTGAGAAGAATTAGGAAAGAAAGATAAGAGAAAAAAGAGAGAGAAAGAATAATTGAGAAGAAGTATTTGAGATAGAAGAAGAGAGAGAGAGAGAAGTAGGAGAAAGAGAGAGAGAGAGGGAGAGAAATAAGAAGAAGTAGGAGAGAGGGAGAGAAGAAGAGAAGAAGAACAAGTAGGAGAGAGGGAGAGAAGAAGAATGAGATGGAGAGAAGAAGAAGAAGGAGAGAGAGAAAGAAGGAGTAGGAGAAAGTAGAGAGAGAGAGAAGATTAGAATAAGAACATCATAGAGAATGGACAAGAAAGAGAAGTTGAGGGAAGAAAAGGAGGAGGAGATAAGAGAAAAAGATACAGAGGGGCTAAGAAAGATAAGAGAGAGAGATAGGGATATTGAGAAGAAATAGGAGAGGAAGTTAAGAGGAGAAGAGAGACAGAAAGAAAGAAAGATAAGAGCGGAGGAAAGAAAAAAAGGAGAAAAAAAGAGAGAAGGAAAGACAGAAAAAGTTCCTCCTTCTTTTCATTTCTCTTCATCTCTCTAATCTCTTCTAGATCTTTCCCCTTTTTATTTTTCTATCATTTTTCCTCTTCTATCCCCTATCTGTCTCTCTCTCTCTTCCTCACTCTCTCTCTTCCCTTCTTTCTTTAATCCCTTTCTCTAATTTTTCAACTTCTTTTATCTCCTCTATATTCTCACTTTTTCTGCTTTTCTTTTATCAAAAAAATCCACTCCTAGCATGTGTGAGTGTTTAGTTGAGAAGTAGCTTTTCATATTTCTATTTCCCTCATCCTTACCTTATATTATCTAATCCTATCTCTATCTTTCTCTCTCTCTCTCTCTTTTTATATCTAGTTCTATCCTTCACAATATCTCTTGTACCTGGGAAAATTATTTTATTCCCTTTGATCTTTAGTTTCTGTATTTTAACTTTAACACAGCTTATGAATCTCTCCCTCCCTCTCTCTCTTTCTCTCTCACTCCCCTCGTCATATACTCACTCAACAATATTTTCATCTCACAATGTAAATCTTTACCTGATATACTTTTTGTCTCTCATTCTCATATTTAACCCATATTCTTTTGTGTCTTTTTTCCTCATTTCAACTTTCTCTTTCTCTCTATAATTCACTAGATTTCTCACTTTAATCTCCTCTCTCTCTCTCTCTCTCTCTCTCTCTCTTTCTCTATCTCTTTTCCCTCTCCCTTTCTCCCTCCCCTGCTTCACTTATTTTTATTTATTTTAATCTCGACTCTCCACCTAATATGCATAGTTTGCATAGTCAGATTAAAAAGTAAGGTTCCTATAACCCATCATCAAAGCAAACACATGATAGTAACTTCTTTTATCATATTAGGTTGAAAAATATGGATCCATCCTTAGTAGAGGAGTAGTTATTGCAATGTTGAGAGATTGTTGCCTCGTGTCTTATTATTATCATTAAGTTAGTATTATACCGACCTCAGTAGTTTGATCGATAAGGCAGCGGACTTGTAACCTGGAGGTCGATGGTTCAAGTCCCGGTTTCAGCGTAGATTTAGTAAATCGAGTTTGAGTAGTTGTGATATCACGAAAGTGATTGACACAAATATGATAACTTTTTAACTTTATTAAGTTATTATTATGTCACAAGTTGTTATTATTATTAACTTTGAAAATATGTAATTTTGGATGAATGTGGGTAGCTAGTACAATTCCCAGCGAATGAAAGGTAACAACCCCGTCCTGATCAGGACGTTAAATGCAAACAGATTCGTTGGCGTTAGGATGGGAAAACATGATCCACCCTACTAACCTGAACCATGAGGTTGAACAATGCCGACACCAATAGCAACATAAGCTAACATGAGATCTTGGGGAGATTGATTCACTATTAACATATTTTTACTATAAAAATAATTATTTTTAAACACTTCAAACGTGTTCCTGTGTACTTTGTGCTACCAAGCCACTGTTTTGTCCTACGCCGCTAAGACAGTCTAAAAGAAGCTATCATATTTGTGTTAATCACTTTCATGATAATATATCACAACTACTCAAACTCGATTTACTAAATCTACGCTGAAACCGGGACTTGAACCACCAACGTCCAGGTTACAAGTCCGCCGCCTTATCGATCAACCTACCGAGGTTGGTAGACAGTATAAATAAAACAATATTTTTAATAAAAGTTGAGTCTCAGAAAAACCCAGCAAATTTTGTTGTTGTTGAACACAGAATATCAACAAAAAAATTGCACTTAATGAACCATGTAATTTAACATTCCGTCACCTAATTTGAATATACGAGTATGTACATAGTTAGTTATGTCATGAGTCCTGATTCCATGCAGGCGCCTTTTTCATCAAATCAAAATAAATGACTTGGGCCTTCTCCGAAATTTTTTAGTTAAATATTTCCATCCTCACAATTATGTTTTTTTTTTTTTTAGGAAATACATATTTGCGGAAAACAACGTTTTCCTTTTAAAATTATACGTTTTCACCACAAGTTATTATTATTAAGTTTGAAAATGTGTAATTTTGGATGAAAAATATTCCTTCTTCTCATTCCCCATCGCTTCTCTTCTATTTATGACTATATTATCCCACGAATAAATTTAAATAAATTCATTTCTTTCCGTCCATTTTGTTTTGGAAAGCTGAAATTGAACTTTTTGAAGCTCCCTCTGACCTTTGGCACGGAACTCTTTGTATTTTGTATTTTGCAATTTAGAACGAGTTTAAAATTTGCACATTGGGTTGCTCTGACTTTTGATGTGTCTTCTCTGCTCATGTGGCATGTAATTAATTATGAGATCTTTTTTAGTTTTCGTATATTTCTTCTTTCACTTTGCCTTTTCCCAAATTTTAGGTATTTGTTCGGTAATGGGATCTTTTAATAGTATCAGCTAGTTTTTTATAAGCTAGAACACGAGCAGATAGCGGATTCATTTTTAAGCATATCCATCTGGTACATTGGCTTTGCGTATTGGTGGTAGTTCAGACATCTCCACTAATAGTACATTGGCTTTGCGTATAAGTAGTTCAGACTTCTCCACTAATAGTAGATACATTGGCTTTGCGTATTAGTAGTTCAGACATTTCCACTAATAGTACATTGGCTTTGCGTATTGGTAGTTCAGACATCTCCACTAATAGTACATTACTGGCTTTGCTTATTGGTAGTGGCTTTGCGTATTGGTAGTTCAGACATCTCCAGTAATAGTACTCGTACATTGGGTTTGAGCTTGATACTTCAGACATCTCCACAAATAGTACATTGGGTTTGGGAGTATTGACATTACCTGTGCATATTGGTAGTGCTGCCATCTTCACTAATAGTACATTGGGTTTGGGTGTATTGACATTTTCTTTGCGTATTGGTAGTTCAAACATCTCAACTATTAGTACATTGGGTTTGAGTGTGCTCGTAGTTCAGGCATCTCCACTAATAGTACATTGGGTTTGGGTATTATAGTATATGTTGTTTTAACATCTAGCATTGTCTTCATCTATGTACATACGTATGTATTGTTATCTCTGGCTATGTATGGTACGTTTCAAAGTGACTATAGGGAGGCAATAATCTCCTCGTTGAGATTTTCTCTAACAAAACGTCTATAAAGTGTTTATAATATTGCTAAAACTAGCTCTGTAGAATGTACACACATATGTTTATCTATTATATCTAGCTGTACAGTGTACAACTATAGATATATACTATGTAAATACATTTTGTATATCAATTTTTACATGCAACTGTATATCTAGCTGTACATCTCTAGAGATTGTCTTTATAAATGGGTGTGCGGGGTCTGTGGTTTGTGCCAGAGTTTCCTTACTAAGTGTACTCACTTCCCTTTTCTCTCTCTCTCAGTCTCTCTCTTTCTCAGTCTCTCTCTCTCTCTCTCTCTCTCTCTCTCTCTCAGTCTCTCCCTCTCAGTCTCCCTCTCTCTCTCTCTCTCGTTTCCTTCTCTGCCCATTTTATTCACTCCCCCTTACCCCTCTCGCTTTCTATCTATTTCTTTTCCTTTTGACTACTTTAGTCTCCCTCCTTTTCTCCCTCTATGTTCCTCTCTCTTCCCTTTTTTTGACCACTTTTAGTCCTTGGCTTTTTCTCACCTTCTCTCACCCTTTATCGAATATTTTTTTTTTAATTCTCTTTTTCTTTGTCCTCTTTCCTCTTCCCTTTTTTTTTTCCTCTTCGGTTGCCCTTTTTCAATAATATCATTCCTGACTCTTTATCTCTTGATTTTCTCTTTTCAACTCTGGTCATTTTTCATCCTTTATTTTTCTTATCCATTTCGTATTTTTCTTTATTTGTTCCACTCTTATTCTTTTTGTCGAATTTTAGTATCTGATCCACTATTTTAAGAGCCCTCTCCTTCTCTCTCTCTCTCTCTCTCTCTCTCTCTCTCTCTCTCTCCCTCCCTCTCTAACGTCTCTTTTAATTTTCTCTTTAACAGTATACTGATAATAAATAAATAGATAAATGTGTTTCTTTGCATCATATCACTACAGCAGCTACTCATACCTGTAAACTGACCAGCTGACGCTGACCTAGAAAAGTAAAGTAAAGGAATCATATTTTAATTCTGTGAGAAAGAAAAGGCTTAGTTCTACTTTCAGTGAAAAACAAACAGCAATTTAGAGACGCAGGACAATGTAAACAAAGCATTAATGATGGCAGTGTGTGTGTGTGAGAGAGAGAGAGAGAAGGAGAGAGAGAGAGAGAGAGAGAAGGAGAGAGAGAGATAAGGAGAGAGAGAGAGAAGGAGAGAGAGAGAGTGAGAGAGAGAGTGAGAGAGAGAGAGTTTGAGTGAGTGAGTGAGAGAGAGAGTTTGAGTGAGAGGGAGATCGAGGAGAGTATATGTGTGTGTGTGTTAGTGAGTAAGTGAGTGAGTGAGTGAGTGAGTGAGTGAGTGACAGAGAGAGAGAGAGAGAGTGAGTGAGTGAGAAAGAGAGAGAAAGAGATAGAGGGAGATCGAGGAGAGTTTTTATGTGTGAGAGAGATAAAAGAGAGAGAGAGAGAGAATGAGTGAGTGAGTGAGAGAGTGTGTGTGTGAGAGAGAGAGTGTGTGAGAGAGAGAGAGAGAGAGAGAGAGATATCCAGGAGAGAATATGTATGTCTGCTGTTCTCTGGAGTGAAATTGAGATTTTTTGTAAGACAGTACAATAAAGTGTGTGTCTGAGAGGAGAGAGAATTTTTTTTTTTAAAGATGAGTGTTGCGCAGCCTTTTTATTTCGTAGCCATGAAACAGGAGCTACTGTAGACGCTTGTGGTCTGTGTTGTGACCTGCCCAAGTGCCCATATCGTAGTATGCCTCCCCTCTGATGGGCGAGAAGTGACACAATACTTCCCATTTAGGTGCTGGGTCAACACGAGCGCACCGGAAGGTATCCCTTGTAGAAAACTCTAACCAGAAGAAGCTTTAGCTTAGGAAAAGAAACTTTGTATCTTCTTATTAAATAAATAAATATTTTAAAAAAACTAGTTTTGAATACAAAATTGTTTGGGGTTCGAACCCGGGACCTTCCGCATGACACGCGAGACTCATGCGAGTGCTTAACCACTGAGCTATTTAAAGAAACAGACGTGAGATGGAGAAATCAAGTATGTAGGAGTGAACAATTAGATGTCCCAGAGTATAAATATGAATAAAAGAAGTTGTAGATTACGAAAATCTCAACAGAGTATGTAGAAGTGAACATTTTGATGTCCTAGAGTAGAAAGATGAATAAAAGAAATTATAATAATAACGGAAAGCTCGAGAGAGGAAGAGGATATGTGTAAGAAACAGATGTAGGATGGATAAATTAAGTATGTAGGAGTGAACAATTAGTGCTAGAAGAGAAAGATGACTAAAATACATTAAAAATAACGGAAAACTAGGGAGAAAGGGGAATTTTAGAGGATGTGAAATGAGAGAAAATGAAGGCAGTCAGCAGTCTTCTTTCCTTATTCCTTAATTATTTGGGTACAATCTCTTTTTCTCTCTCTCTAAGACACACACTTTCCTTTACACGCACATTATCTCTCCCTTATAACCACGCAAACTCTCTCACTCACATACAAAAATACACTATTTATCTTTATCTCTCTCTCTCACACACATATACGCACACATTTTCTCTCACACACAAACTCACACAGACACACACAACACATACACACACATACACGTAATCACACTCACATACTCTTACTCTCTTTTTTTCTCTCTCTCTCTCTCACATGTACACACACACTAACACACTGATTCTCATCCATCCCATCTTCTCCTAATCTAACTCCCCCTAACCCTCCTCTTCCATCTCATGCTCTCCCATATCCTCTCCATCCTTCTCTTCCTTTTCCTCTAAAATGTCTTCTCTAATTTTTCCCTCTGACATCTCTATGTCACATTTTAGCTGTGGTTTTACTCTGAGCAATCCCTCTCCTGCTGTCACCTCTCTTACCTGGATGAGTTACACACATGTCTCTCATTTGCTGTCATTCCTCACTCTCTCTCTCTCTCTCTCTCTCTCTCTCTCTTCTGTCCCGGTAGCTCAGTAGAGTCAGTAGTCCAGAGGTCGTGGGTTCGAAACCCAGCCCGGACATTACAAGTTATCCTTTTATTTCGGATTCTTAACACATAATAATATAACGTGTTTGACTTACTGCTGGAAAAATGGGACTCATTAGTCGGGCAGCTTTAATGAGGCGATATTAGTATTATTATTTTTATTCTTCTTCTATCTTTTATTCTCTTTCCTTTTATATTTATGATTATTTCTCACCTGCTTTCGAACATGTAACTGTAACCTGTAAGGCGTGTAGTGTAAGGTATACCTAATAAGTATTGCAGAGAAGAAGAAATAGTAATTAATATATTTACTACAAACTGACGTCACTATGATGCTTGCCGTGAGACACAGTACTGACAAACTTTCACATTTTTAAACATTTTTTTTTTTTCTTTTTTGCTTCTAGGGATGATTCAAGGTTTGTACAGATGGTTGTGGATGATGCGACTTGAACCTTGAATGGCTGCAATTGTGATGTCTTTCACCATAAAACTGGATTTTAAGGACTACCATTTTTTACATTTCCTTACTCTATGATTTTTTACGATTCCTAATGTTGTTTCTGGTTTTCTGTTTCAGGTAAGAGAGAACCATCACAATGGACAAAATTATAATTAAAATCTGCATATCTCAATAAGTAAGTAGCTCAATAATACTCAATTTATGTTTATTTCCAAATATACAGGGTGATCATAAAGTCTCACCCCACCTCTTGTATGTGTTCCATCCTATAGCTCCAAAACCATATGTAACTAGGAAGATATAACACTATTTGATATGATTTTTTTTGTAAGAAAGAGAGAGTGAGCTTTTTATTTCTGTTATTATGTCGGAAAAAATCGGTCTACCAGAATACTCTCCTAATTATAGGATAGGGAAAGTAATGAATACGTAATTGAATAGTTTTAACAATAAAAAATTCCATAAATAATTTTATTGCATTAATCGTACGAAGGTTTTACAGAAAGAAATGCGGGACTCCCTCTGTCTCACGCCCACAGTCTAAATAAATAATAATAATGTCACCTAATTTATAGTGCCCGATTAGGACTATTTAGTCCCATTATTCCACAGCAGTAAGCCCAAGACGTATTATTATGTGGTAAATATCCCAAATGGGAGGATAACATGTCATGTCCCGGCTGGTTTCTTTATGTGTTTAAATGTGTATCTTTACGCTATTATATAACAATTTTTGTGGGTAGCGCAGAAGAGTGGTTAGGACTTATCCGTATCTTCATTATATTTCCCAATATCTTATTTTTTGCCTATAATTCCGCCATTTGTAGCTGCTCATATTAAAGCAACTACTCAATTTTCCTCACGAGGTATAAGTGGATATCTTATTTTTTCCTATAATTCCGCCATTTGTAGCTGCTCAAATTATAGCAGCTACTCATTTTTCCTCACGAGGTATGAACATCCAAGTACAAAGTAGAAAAAAAAAAAAAAAAAATATATAATATAACCACCACCAATTCTTACCGCGCTTACTCTCTCGGGTACGGTGAGTACTAGTCTAAATAAAGAACTACACTATACTTATAGATATATAGATAGATAAAAAATAATTGTATTTATTTTTAAACAAAAAATATTACAATGGTTGGCCCAAAAATACATGGTAACTTGAAACAAAAATCTGTAAAACATTAGCTAAATAGCTCTTCTCAGACTAATCTTTTTAAATATATTACAATAAACAATGAAATTGTTTTTAAATGCATTATAATAAATAAAATTGACAAAAATCACCTAACTATTGATTTAAATAAACAAACAAACAAGTTATACGTGTACTATAATGTAGAATTAAAAACATTTTGCAATAAAAATAAAAAATAAGTATAATGTAACCACCACAATTCAAAATGTCAATCCAACTGTCACCACCTTTGTCCCAAACCCAGAATGATTTATTACTTACTTTCCGTGTCCATGAGTGTTATGTCGCGGTAGAAGGATTGATAGGGGCGGGACATTGATCGTGTACGCCCAGAAGTACTGTTCCGTAACTTGATCGGAACAGAATCTGGAGTTCGGTGGTTCAAGTCCCGGTTTCAGCGTAGATTTTGTATAGCGAGTTTGAGTAGTTGTGATATCGCGAAAATGACACAAATATGATAACTTTTTTCAAACTTTTATCTGATTAGATTTCACATTCATAAGTTTAATAAGTATAATTATGTAGTACTTACTTATATATTATAGTAGGAAATTTTCTGTCATATAGGTAGGTACGGAAATATTTCCTATCGTAGGTAATTTATTTTTTATTTTCAATGTCTGATTTTTGTTTGAAAATTACCTCTGTCATTGAAATTTTAATTATATCACAATAGTTATAAGTATCTTATTGTCAATCCTCCTCACTTTCTAACTATTATCAATAAATACAAAATATTTTTATATCTATCTACTTATTTATTATGATTCCGGCCTTCTTCTTTATTTGTTCTTTCTTTTTTAATTGAATTTTAAGGGGGGGGGGAAAATATGTAAGACGTTCCATATTATACAATTATTACACAGTAAAATATTTGATTCATTGATAGTATAAGAAGTGTCCTTGTTATGTGTAGTGTAAGACCGGTATCCCGCTGAGTGCAACATTTTGTCTCGCAACGCTTCAACATTTCATCCTCCACTGTCCCTCTAGAATCCAATGAGATCGAATCTCACTGACTGAAACATTGCTTCGCAACACTTCCCATTTCAAATTCGATTCTAAATGTTGCGAAACAAAGTGTTGCACTCAGTGGAGTCTCTGCTTAAAAGTGTTTTGTGTTGTACATATTACTATGGCTTTTGTTAGCGACCAAGACTAAAACATGCATTTAAAATTGAATTTAGTTATACTAATCTTTCCTTGTCAGATGTACCAAGAAAATCCTTCCCCGTCCTTAATCCTTCCTCCTTTTTCCTGTTTGAATTTACCTTTCTTTCCTTCTCTAGATTTGTGTCATACATCTCCTTAATTCTCACCAAGAGTTTGTTTTTCTACTTTTTATCAGATTCGCGCGACTTAGCTCAGTGGTTAAGCATTCTCTTGCCATGCGGCAGGTCCCGGGTTCGATCCCCCGTGCCGAAATTTTTTTGTATTTTTAATTTGATTACAATAAATTATTGTTTGTAAGGGATACCTTCCGGTGCGCTCGTGTTGACCCAGCACCTAAATGGGAAGTACTGTGTTACTTCTCGCCCATCAGAGAGGAGGCATACGGGATGGGCAGGCAACAAAACACAGACCACAAACGTCTACAGTAGCTTCTGTTTTATGGCTACGAAATAAAAAGGCTGAAAATCACTCATCTTTAAAAATAATAATAATAATAATAATCATCTTCTTTCATTTCCTCCTTGTTGCTCCATATCTTTACCACCCCTCTCTCCATGGTCTTTTCCTCTGTCCAAATGATCTCTTCCCCTCTCCTCAAAGTATGTTCCCTTCTCCCAATGGTCTCTTCCCCCTCCAAATGTTCTATTCCCTCTCTCCATGGGCTTTTCCCCTATCCCAATGTTTTCTTTCCCTCTCTTAATGTTCTGTTCCTTTCTCTCTATGGCCTAGTCCCCTAGCCCAATGGTCTAGCGTCTAGCCCCCTTTCTCCATGGCCAATTCTCTTGTTCCTATGATCTCCCCTCTACACAGGACCTTTTGTTCCCTCCCAAAAGTATGTTCTCAATCTATTTATTGCCTGCTTCCTTGGCTCCATTGAATTCTCAATCCCCACCACCGTACTTTACAGGACACAAGACAAGATTGCTCCTACCGAAATAAATTTATTGTAGATTAAAATACAAGTACGGGAAAATTTCTCGATTCGCTTACAGGAGGTTAAAGATACAAAATTAATTTTATTTATCACCAAAACTAGTGCGAACATAAAGTTCTACAAAAAGTTGTTCGAATTTAAATTTAAAAGTTCTTTGAAAACTCGAGGTGAAAAAATAGTATATTTATAGCTAAGAAGTTGTTTTATTTAATTAAGATCACAAGTAACGGTATTTATTTGTTTGAACCTACTTTGTGAAAAGACCCCCATGTCGTTCATACAGGAGTGAGTAAAGAGAATACTGGCTGTTATTCCCTTTGTCTTTTTATATCAGTATTTTCAATAATACAGGTGTCCATAATAGATAGTTCCTCACAACTATTCCTCACAAAATAGTATATTTATAGCTAAGAAGTTGTTTTATTTAATTAAGATCACAAGTAACGGTATTTATTTGTTTGAACCTACTTTGTGAAAAGACCCCCATGTCGTTCATACAGGAGTGAGTAAAGAGAACTACTGGCTGTTATTCCCTTTGTCTTTTTATATCAGTATTTTCATAATACAGGTGTCCATAATAGATAGTTCCTCACAAACTAGTATGCTTCAAAATTATTGTTTTGAAAATTTCAAAAAATTATCAAAATTATTGCTAATTATGAACTAATATTATAACTAGGTGTAAAACATTTTCACACCCTGTATATATTTTCTTTCCCTGCCCTTTTCGTCTCCTCCGACTACCCCCTCTCAACCCCTCCCTACTTATGTGAGTGAAAATAAAACTCTCACCACAAGATCCTCTAACCAGTCTAACCTCTCCTCCTTCCCATTCCACCTCTCACACCCTCCCCTCTTTTACTAGTTCTCTCCCCTCTCACCACCGCGGATATAAAAGACGAAACTAGGCCACTTTCTTGCCACTCTAAGCTTGACGGGCTTAGCGTCTGCCTCGTCGGGGCTTGCACTCATGCTTGTTTCATGCGCTTACTGCACTGGCTGTCTAATTATCCGCCTGTCTCTGTCGCTTATGCCTGCACTTGTTTTATGTATGTTCATTAGATCGAGAACGTCTCTGCCATTGATTACGACTGACTTTTGTGTGCGACTGAATAGGGTAAATAGGTTGCCTCTACATTAATTATTGTTGCAGTCTCATGTCTAACCCTGCGGTGGAAGCAGGTGTTCGCGTAGTGTATTTAATGAATACACAGGTACCTACTGCCTGCATACATAGTGTGTCACTACTCGCCCATGAGAGGGGAGGCATACTACGGGATGGGCAAGCTACAACCACCCTGTATTTTCCCTCACTGGAATTTCATGCTAGTTTTTTATTCCATTCTTGATCATTAGAAGACTTAAACATTACTTCTGCTTTCGCTTTAACTTCATATCAAATAAGTAAAGAAATTCATGGTATTTACTTTTTCTTATTTCTTCATTTCTTTATACATTCGTTCTTACTATCTTTATTTTTCATTTATATATCCTTTTTTCCCCGTTTCTTTATTTCTAGTCGATCTCAGTAGCTTGATCGATAAGGCGGCGGACTTGTAACCTGGAGGTCGCGTTCAAGTACGGTTCCAAGCGTTAGATTCAGAACAGCGAGTTTGAGAGTGATATCACGAAAGTGATGAACACAAATATGATAACTTTATTTCCTTTTCTCTTTCTTTTGACCCTTCATTTGTTTTAGCTATTTCTTCTTTTCTTTCTCTCTGCTTTCATTTATTCGTTTTACTCGTCCTGTGTGACTGTTATAGTCTTTTCCGTAAATGACTGAAACGAGGCTGAGGACGGCATCTCGTTACTCCGATGGTTACTTACTCCTCTTGAGCCACACCTCCACCAGTGTTGTTCAACAATGTTGATCAACAGTGCACCGTCCACACCTAAATTTTCAACACGCTCACACTTCAGGCAATATTGTTGAACATCATGTTGATCAATACGTTCAACACCAGTGAACATGAGGCAGTATACAACATGGAGATTGGGGATCTATTATTATTTCCACCTAAATACTTATCGAAAAATATTTTCCTCCTGATCGGTCTTTCCTACTTTCTCTCCCTTTTCTTTCTTCTCTCTCACTCATACAGACTCGAGACAAAACGAAGCCATGTTTAGTAACATACATGTTTAGTAATATTTATCAGTCTTACAACTGTATGTTTTACCTCATCCGATACCGCGGGTTTTACTTAGGGTAACACGTTCATGAACATGAATGCTATATCATTCACAAACCTAAAGGGGCATATACAAATCTATGTTCGGAACAAAAGTAGAAACAATTCAAGCCTTGTTTCGAGACGCTGTTATAATATTTATGGGAGATACAAGCCCTTGATTTTTGGATGCTATAGCAGTCATGTCCATATGAGTTGACTTTGCATTTTGAAAAATGTGAATGCTATAGCAGTCATGTCCATGAACGTGTTAATACCGTGCGGTCCATGCCTGAGTCTCAAACTTTTTGGCATGAGCATTCATTACCCTCCTTAAAGAATGAAGAAGAAAATAACATATTTCATTAGTTATAAATACATATTTCATTAGTTATAGATTTGGAAAGGAAGGACCACAGACACTACATAAATGTTTTTGGGAACTTTTCGTGTTTTCCAGCTTCTAACTTGAGTTTTTATAGTGTGTTATTTTTATTCGGAATACTTTGTTGAGAAAGTTATTGGGCAATTGAATTCACGCAAAAAATCAAATACCTTTTCCTCTTTTTCCACTTTTCTTTTCATATGTATTTCTCTTCTTTTATTGAAAATATTTTTCTCCTGATCTTTCCTACTTCCTAAGCAACGTCTAGTGAGAAGTGCCTAATACACTGGCACTGTTCCCCCTCTGTATCGCCAGTGAAATTCTTTCTTCCAGGAATTGTTTTGATCTGGGGTCCTGGTTTTCTTTTATTTTTTTCCCTTGTTTAAAAAATCAACCATTTCTTCAGCCTCAGGAAAAAGTGTTACCACTGCAAGGGCAAGAAAATGATAATTATATATTAGTAACTGTTAAAAATTCTTTCCATCATACTCGTACATCAATCTCTCCCCCGATTTTTAAAAGTGGCTCAATCATTTCCCGGTAGCTCAGTGGTCATTTCGTCGGTCTGGTAATCTAGAGGTCGCGGGTTAAAAACCCAGCCGGGACATGGCAAGACATCCATTTTGTGATTTTGAACACAGAATAATATGTCTTACGAATGCTGGAATAATGGGACCTTTTAGTATTTTTAGGACAGTACAAATAAGGCGATGATATTTATACCAATATCATCATATTATCGTATCCTTAACCTCCCATTTTATCTCCTCTCTTATATCCCATTGAACTGACCCATTTCTCATCCACAGTAGAGGCGGAAAGAAAACCTACATTTCATTCTCTTCCACCCAGCCATAGCGCCGCAGGATTCGAGTATAAATAAAGTTTCTCGAACTTATCTAATGGCTCTCTCAGCACTCTGGCAAACTTAACTTTTGCCAGCTTTCAAGTTCTCAGTTATTTAGAAGTCCAACTTTCCTTTGCTTCATTTGAAGAGGGAGGAGTTCTTTCTGTCGAAATTCTAATAGCTGAACCGCTGGACTAATGATTCCCTTTGATCTTGTCGGCTTTCTTCTGAATGCTAGTAAGACCCGCAGACATGGGTATAATCCATTCTAAGATCTCAATCAGAACTATCTCCATTCTCTATTCATTCTACGTCGCTTTAACGATATGGTCATATCACGACGGGAGTTTTACCTTCCATTCGCTGGAATCTCACAAACCAGCCACTCAAATTATTCTCACACAAGCCTGAGTGGAGCCGGGAATAGCAACCATCACGAGGTTTCTTAACTTCATTGCCAGAATGATATTTGGTGTATTCAACGTGTCATCAAAGCGACGGCGACGCGGCTATACCATCGAGAAGTGGCTATTTCTCGATGGTATAGCCGTTCTCGTTCTGTCTCTGAAGTAGAACAACGTCCAGCGTGGTTCGTATTTGGATGGGTGACCATTCAAATTTGAACGTGATACTGGTTATTCATGGTTCCACGCGGGGCTGGGTGATGTTAATTTGAGTTTGTGAGTTTCCAGCGAATTGAGTGTAAAAACCCCTGTCAAGATATGACCATGCAGTTGAAAGCGACATTGAGCCCAAATTGAAAAAAAAAAAAAAAAAATGTCTTTCGGTTTCTCATCTATGAGTCCTTTGCTCAAATTGTCTTCTATTATTAATTTTTCTCTGTCTCTCTCTCTATCTATCTCTCTCTCGCTCTCTCTCTCTCTCTTTTCTCTCTCTCTCTCTCTCTGTTATGCGATAGCTTTTCTATTTTTTCCCACTTTCTTTCAATATTTTAAGTGCTCTCTCCTTGCATTCTCTCTCCATTCGACTCCAATTCTCTTCAACCCATGTCTCTTCAACCATGACCTCTTCTTCATCGCTAATTCCGGCATTCTCCTTGTCATCATTGTTTTCTCTTTGCTCTGGTTCTTTTTTTCTTCGAATCTTGTTTTCTTTTGTGGATGTTGTCGTCTTTTGTTGATATTTTCGTCTATTGTTGATGTTTTCTTCTTTTGTTGACTCCTCGAGAAACTTTCCCATTTGAATTGCATGAGAGGGTGTCACGTTGTTCTCGCAACATAAATCTCGCCTTGAACTATTTGCTTCACTTGAAAAGTAATGACCTAATTCTGTAACTCGATTGTTCAAGACAGTATTGCGGACTCGCAACTCCAAAGTTGGTGTTTTGAGTTCCAAGCTAGAAAATGGAAAATATTCTAGCTGCTCACTGAAACAACATGGTTTTACAGCAGTTGAACTGTACTTTCAGCAAGGACTCTGATTGTTCCTCTCTGTAGAAGAAGTCTCCTCTGTAAATACACATCAATTAAAAAAAAGAACCGTACTTTTACATTCAATCCATCATGCAAAAATTCAGATTTCTAGTTAGTCTCATAATTTTGTAACTCATAATTTTGCTAATCTGTCGGTGAGTGAGTCATTCAGTTAAATAAAAATTGAATTATGACTACAAAAACACCATTTATTCTGCACTGGTAGTCAAGTGGTTCAGGCGCTAGTCCGATAAGCCAGGTAGTGTTGGTTCAAATCCCAAAAGTTCAAATCCGTTGGTTCAAATCCCCACCCAATTAATGAAGTTTTCTTCAATAATTTGAGTTTGTCACTACATAATAATAAGACTCTGCAGGTTAGGTGGTAGAGAATGCTTTGAGCATGAACCTGCTGATGAACTAAAGACTTAAAGAGTATTATTAGAACTAAACATCACAATTATCATTATATTATTACCACCATCCCTTTTTATCAACCTCTCCTCATTTTTTCCACATCTTTCACCGTGTTTTACGAGCAAACTTTCACCCAATGAAGTCTCCATTATGAGCGCAGCGCAGTTTTACCGGTATCTAGAGTATTCGCCGCAGAGTGCGGGGATGGTGCGGGTGGGTGCAGTTTTATTGCTGTTGATATCTTCTTGTTCCAGTTTTTTTTCCGTGTTTCTCGTTTTATCTGATGATGTGATGGTGCATTAGAGTTGAGATCTGTGGGGAGAGAGAGAGGAGAGGGATAGACCGAAGAGTGGAAGGTGGAAATGAGAGGAGGAGGGAGAAGGAAAAAGTAGAAGAGGAGAGGGAAGTATATGTAGATATGACGAGAGAGAGAAGGGATTGGAGAGAGGGGAGAGGCGAGTGGGATAGAAAGAAGAGGGGAAGGTGGAAATAAGAGGAGGAGGGAGAAGGGAAAAATGGAAGAGGAGAGGGAAGTAAATATGTAGGTAAGACGAGAGAGGAGGGATGAGAGTGAGGTTGAGGGTAAATGTGGTTGAGATAGAGAGAAAATAAAAGGTGATACAATTGAGACACCAGAGAGTCAAGTCCAGTGAAAGAGTAAGTGAGGAAGAGAAAGGGGGAGAGGAATGAGGGAAAGAGAGAGATAGAGAGAGACAGAGAGGGGAGAAGGAGAAAGAGAGAGAGGAAGAGAGAGAGAGAGAGAGAGAGAGAGAGGAGTGCTGAAAGACAGAGGAGTGAGAAAAGAGAGAGGAGAGAGAGAGAGAGGAGTGAGGTAAGAGAGAGGAGTTAGGAACGAGAGAAAGAGACAGAGAGAGAACAGAGAGAGAGAGAGAGAGAGAGAGGAGTGAGGGAAAGAGAGAGAGAGAGAGAGAGAGAGAGAGATGGAGAGGAGAGAGAGCTGGGGAGTAGAGAGAGAGAGAGAGAGAGAGAGAGAGAGAGAGATGGAGAGGAGAGAGAGCTGGGGAGTGAGGGAAAGAGGAGAAAGAGAGAGGGAGATGAGTGAAGGATTAAGAGAACAAGAGAATACAAGAGAGAGAGAGAGAGAGAGAGGGAGAGAGAGAGCAGACAAGATACTAAGGTATTATCTTTCTATTATCTACGACCTTAAAAAACACTGAAGTTAGAATATCCGCTATCATTGTAGTGCGATACTGTTTTTTTGCCGCTGTTTCGTGTTTTGCAATGGTCCGCGGAAATGAAACAGTCATGCGAAACCTGAGCTGTTTTGATAAGAAAATAAACAACTGGATGCATTTCATTCTGCGGGTGCTAGATGCACTAATGCAGTCAGCTTAGTAGCAAGGGTTGGGGCTTAGGGCTTAAGGAGGTTAGAGTTTAAGGAGGTGGAGTCTTTTGAGAACTGTCGGAGTGGTTTTAGGGGGGCGGTTTTACTTAGAAGTAGAACCTGGGCCAAATTATAAATTAAGATTACAATTTTAATGAAAAAAAAATGTAAAGGAAGATACTGCCTTATGTTGAAATTCTAACATCCACAGCGCACAATAACTTACATAGGGAGTAAATTCGACTTTTTTGACAACCAATATGTAACAATTATTATATTATTTATAATATGAGACTAGGATTCATTGTAATCTGGACTAATTCATCATAGTCACAAGATTAAAAGCTTGACTTGTCTATATAATATGATATGACTTGTTTATATTATCATATAGAAAAGTCATGCTTATAATCTTGTGACTATAAATTAGTTTAGATGACAATTCATGACAATGAATCCTTCAATCCTAGTATATTTTTTTTCCACTATGATCAAAATCATAAACAAGATTTATTATTATTAGGTTTTATTATTTAATCAACAGACTGACATCATTATGAAGAAGAAATAATGGTATACAACAGTAGATTACTGGTAATCCAGCTCCATCTTCATAAGGTAGACTCCTTACAGTTTTTCTAGTTTAAAGGATAATTATAGATATATGTTTTATTAAAAGTTACAGATAGAACATTGAAGTCAATTCTTCTGATGGTAATGCTCCTAACACGCTGGCAGCATTACCTCTCTGGATGGTCATGCTTATTTTAGCTATTAGGTGACTCATCGATTCCGTGTTCCCTGTCTTCTCTATCATCTTTTTTCCTATCTCCTGAATCCATTTCTTTCCCTCGTCACACCACACTCCCATTGTCTCCACTGCCAACACAACAAGCTCTACTCCTCTTGATTTTATCATTGAGTACTTTGAGTGCTTCCTTTGAACTGCCATTTGTGCAGCAGCACCAGCATTTTTGCATGTTTGGTTTATGTAGCTTGGTGCAAAGGTATCTGTACATGTAAAATCCCAAACAAGACTTTGTCCCAAGCGCCATGGAATTATTGTGGCCCCATCTGGTCTCTTGCCATCGTTTCTGTCTAAACCAGTAGGTTCTAATTGTGCAGGAATGTCAATACTACACAATGCTCTTTTCAGAATGTTGTTAACTTCTGCATGTCTGAAATATCTTCCAGAACTCTTTTCGCAGGACAAAGGATGCAATCCTTTTTCATCAACAGTTTGACCACACTTACACGTAAACTTTCTACAAATGTCACATCCCAATCTTTGTCCAATACACATTTGAAAACTCTGGTCATTCATTAAAGTTCCAATGTTTTTTGATGGATACACATTTAGCCATGCGCCCGACTCATTGTTCTGTAATGATTTCATTCTGGCAACATCAATAGTATTTTCAAAGATCATTTCTTGTTGAATCTTATTTTTAATTACAATGTCATCCCATTTTCGTTGTTGGTTTTTTAATTCAGGAATCTCATTATATTTAACCTCCCACATTTGCATTCCTTGTGAACAAGAGTTAATAACCACATTGTCAACAGGTTTGTTGAGAATGATGGAGACAAGTGGCATCACTCCTGAGCACGATGAGAGAAAAGTAGGGAGACTCAAATCAGTTTTTCTAGTTCTTCTGAGTCTAAGAGAGACATAATCCTAGTATTATGAATATAATATATAATTGTACTTACAAGGTTAGTAAGAAAAGCTCTCCTCTCTTTCACTCCGTTTCCACCCCTCCCTCGAAATGTCCCCTGCTTCTCATCCCTTCAGTCAGCCAAAAATTCGCCCCAACCCCCCAACTCAGTTCCTCGTAAGATAGTCTCTCCTCTCCGGACGCAAATAATCCCCCGAAGAACAAACAAGTCGGGTCCTCAATCTTCGTTAGCTCAAAAATGAAAAAGCGTCCTGTCCTGAAAACATAATAATAACGTAGTTCTGAAAACAAAAGTATTTCTATTTTCCTTCTCCTCCGCTTCTTTCTCGTTTTCCTGTCTCTGTCTTTTCCTCCTCTACTTCCTCCTCCTCCTCTTCCTCCTCCTAATCTTCCTCCTTCTCCTCCTTCTCCTCCTCCTCCTCACCTTCCTCATCCTCCTTCTCCTCTTCCTCCTCCTCATCTTCCTCCTCCTCCTTATCCTCTTCTTCCTCCTTCTCCTTCTCCTCCTCTTTCTCATATTCCACCTCCTCCTTCTCTTTCTCCTCCTCCTCCTTATCCTCCTCCTCTTCCTCCTCCAACTCCTCTCTCTTCTCATCTTCCTCCTCCTCCTTATCCTCCTTCCCTTTCTCCTCCTCCTCCTCTCTCTTCTCATCTTCCTCCTCCTCCTTATCCTCTTCTTCCTCCTTCTACTCATATTGCACCTCCTCCTTCCCCTCTTCCTCCACCTTATCATCCACCTCTTCCTCCTCCAACTCCTTCCCCTTCTCATCTCCCTCCTCCTACTCCTTCTGTCACCGCCTCCTTCTCCTCTTTTGTGTTCTCCTCCGATTCCATTCTTTTAGCTTCTTTTTTTTATATTTCCTTCTCTATCTCATAATTCCCGACCCTTCTCTTCCCTATACCTTCTTCTTCTCCTCCACCTCCTCATTATCCTTCTCCTCCTTTGTCTCCTACTCCTCCTACCGCCTCCTCCTTCTCCACCTACCTCTCAATTTCCTTCGGCTCCTTTTTTCCTACCTACCTTTTTTTCACAAAAACTTTTTTGGCTCAGATAGTGAGGATAATATTTTTTCAGCGTAGACAAATTTATGACTTCTGCATTGTGTAGAACACGAGTAGCTACCTCCCTCGAGTTGTAGAGGAAAGTTTTAGGATGTGAGAGGTTCTTAAGTTTCATATAGCTGTTAACATGTTGTTTATTAATGGTGTTACCAAAACCTTGGTATGGTTTTACAACAACAACAACAAAAATCGGAGCAAAAATATAATATTATTATTTTAACTAAAACGAACACAATACGTTCGATTTCTTATATTAGAAATTTATCCAATGGTGGAATGACTCAGCACTTCTACCACTGTCTCTATAAGGAGGCTAATAATTGACAAGGACCCCCAGAATCAAGCCAATGCTGGTCTACTTCCTGTTTATAGTCCCCCAGCCAGAATGCTGGGCTACTCCCTGTTTATAGTCCCCCAGCCAGACCATAGCCTTTTATATAGCCTTTGAAAATAAAAGAGTCATAAGGGTCGAGAAGTCAAACATCTGTAGATATTTTAATAATTGGGAAAATTAAAACATTAAATTGGTGTTTTTTAATGGTTGACTAGAAAGATCAAAAGATCAAAAAAATTCAACTTTATGATCACCGAAGTGAAGCAACGCCCAGCGAGGTGAAGAATTCGTGATGCTGTCATTCTGGCCCAACTTAGGCTGGGTGAGGTTAATGGGGTAGTAGATTTGTGTGTTTCCTCTGAATGGATGGTATCACCCCCACGAATAGATGGTAAGATTCAGTTGAAAGCGGCGTTAAACCAAAAAAAAAAAAAACATTCAGGCTTTGAAACATTCAAATATTCCTGTCTCATTAAAATTTCTTTGTACGTATATACACTGCGTACTTCAATTACTGAAAACAACTTTTCTATGTTATGAATTTTCCAATAATTATTTGAAGTCCACTTTTGATTTCAAGTATTGCGTCGAGAGCAATATTAAATTTGGTCACTACTACGTAAGAAATACAGAACTTTCTATTTGAAAGAAAAGCAGTCAACAATCTTCTGAATTTACTTCAGTAAGAAATCTTCAGAACCAAAATGGTGGGTGGAGTCAACATTTTGAAAATCAAAATCTTCAATTAAATATTAATGTAGAAGGAAAATCTAGAATTGAGCCTTTTTTTTTACCGAGAAAGGGATTGAATGAATAAAAACAAAGCAATCGGTGCACATTTATTTCGAATTTAAAAATAAATAAATAAGCCAGTAGCAATATTTTATACACTTTAACTTTTAACTTCTAATAGAAAGTGAAAATAAAAGGAGCAAATCCGTATTCCTGCACCTTTCCTCTCTCCCTCTCTCTTTCTCTCTCCCATTTTCTATTCCATCCCCCCAATACCTCTGTTTCTCTCCCGCTTCATTCCTACTTTCCTCCTCCCTCCTCTCCCTTTCACACCTTCAAGTCCGATACGTATGTGTCCAATTTCCTTTTTCAAGAGGCAGCATGAATTCAGTAAGGCGCAGAGGGAGGAAGAGGGACAGAAAGGGTTTGCCCTGAAGTCCTAAAAGGGACAAAAGAAATCCCTGCCTCCTCGTCCCCTAGTCAGACACTTCAGAGTAATATTTATGTCAAAGGAGAATCTGTGGAGTTGAGTGGCGACGGTGGAGGTGTTGGAAAGGAGGTGCGTGAGTGGAGGTGAAATGGAGGAGGTGTGGACGGGAAACGAAAGGATAAAAGGAATGTCCCTCGCTTTTCAGGACTTTCAGCAGCTTTAACGGTAGCGCCTTAAGATGTCTTTTTCATTCGCGCCAATAAAATATATTTATTCTATAGGCCTGCCGCCTTGATGGAGCACCGTATACTGAAAAAGCATAATAGGTTTATAATAATAATACTCAGAAATAAAGCCAAAAAATATGTTATATAATATATTATACACGCCTATATCCTGTTGAAGTGCCATACAATGAAAAAACATATTTAAGAGCGTGGTAGCACTTCGTCCCGCCTAGTCAAAAAAGAAGACCGTACGAATTTATTAATGTTTAAAGCCAAAAAAGTACACTCTATAGGTCTAATCTCCTTTTTTAAAGTACCATGAATGGAAAAAGAAAATAATATATTAGTACATGTTCAGAAATAATGGAAAAATACTTCCGATGTCTAATATTAGAAATTTATCGGAAGTAATAAGAGCTATGAAACACAAATAATGGCCGTCTGCTGTTGACGCATGTATTCTGTATTACTTCCATACGCCGGGAGTTCTTTTACACGTTGGTTAAGAGCATTGGTTGCTGACCCGAAGGTTGCGGGTTCGAATCCCGGCCGGATCAAAAATTTTGACCCAGTTTTTCTCTTTCCGGAATGTCATGGATGTAATGGTAATGCGAAAGAAGTACCGGGGGCGCAACTACCATTAAAAAAATGTGGAAGTAGGAGTACCAGGACCCAACCAACCTCAATCGTGAAGAGGAGGTTGAACAATGCCGACCCCAAGGGTTTGGTAAAAGTAAAAGAAGAAGAAAAATATATATATTTTTTTGAAAGCTCTTGAAACTTCTGGAGGCGGGTAGGTCTCCCCCCTCCTTTACCCAGCCCTGACCCTGGGTTGGAAGTGTTTGTGGAGGTGTGAAGTGGACAATTAGATGTGTGTGTGTGTTTCCTTTCTGTATTTGACACAGTTTTATAGAGCTGTGTGGCCCACTATTGTATAAAATGTATTGCTTTTATCAACAGTGCGGAGTTGCGGACTGTTGCGAGTATACAGTCGAAATTTGATATAAGAGAAACCTGGATATAAGAGAAGGATTCACACATTAAATCTGTCTTTGTATATAGGTAAATAACCTCTTTATAAAAGAAACCTGAATATAAGAGAAACCTGGATATAAGAGAAACCTGGATATAAGAGAAACCTGAATATAAGAGAATCCTGGATAAAAGAGAACAATTTAAACATTAAATCTGCCTCTGTATAAGGGTAAATAACCTCTTTATAAAAGAAACTTGGATATAAGAGAAACCTGAATATAAGAAAACGATTTCCAGGTCAAATCTCACTTTATACATATTTATGTATATTGTATAAGAGTAATGATCCTCTTTATAATTAGATTTGTAAATGAACTAATGAGGATTAGTAATTTAGGAAATGAATTAACAGAAACCAAAAACAAAGTATTTTTTTTGGTTCTCTATGACTTTTACTTCTCATGAACCTGACGGTACATTTTGTACTTGAAAAACTGCTGAAATTCCTAAGCTCCCCGCTTTACAAAATTACTCAATTGCTATCGAGATAAGAAAAAGGAAAAAATACCAAAAAGGAAAAAAAAACGGACACAAACAAAGACAAGCAAAGAGACAGCTTTTGGCTTTTTCTTTGGGATGGTGATTTTGAAGAGAATGATATGGTTTCCTGTGACCTTTGATGTCAATCAGGGGATGAATAATAAGAACCCTGTTTATATTCGTGTGTTTTGATTGCATCAAAATTTAATGAAAAAAGAATTTATATAGATTTATATTCTTGTTTCTGAGGATTTTTTTTTCTCTTATTTATTTAATTTGATTTCAGTTTGGAGTACTTATGTCACTTATATGAGTTAATATCATTGTAAAGACTTAATGAGTCATTGAGCATGTAGTTAACATGCGAATAAAAATATTCAAAAAACCGCAGTATCTGAGAACAATCAGAACCCTTTGAACAAAAGAGTTCAAAGATACATCAAGAAAAGAACGCGAATTAAACTAATCAACAACTTCGCTAAGACAAACAAAGATTAAACGAAGGACATTCATAATCCTTTAAACTTTTCACGTTGCTTTAAGTCACAAACTTTAAAATTGTTAGGTAAATATATGAAACTTTAAATGTGTTGTCTCTGAAGCCTAAGTCTTAGGTATATTACTGGAAGTTTTGTAGGTGTTACAAAAGTACCTAATTATATATACATAAAAATGTGAAATAATATTTGTGGCTTGTGATAATACGACTAATAGTGGTAATTCATTTAAATAACACTTTAATGTTGTTCCTAGTATGTTCAATTTTCCAGAACGAAGCTTAGAAGCTTTTATCATTAGCTTAGGAAAAGAACCTTTGTAAAAGTCCAATATTGTTAATAAATAAATAAAATGTTTAAAAATAAAAAATAAAAAAATATGTACTTATATAAAAATGAAGCCCCATATATTTAAGTGTCGAAAGAGTTTCGGTACTGCTTTCTACCACCTAACTTCAGATGCCACGATCTTTGACCCACACCGCCCCCATTCCACCCTAATGGACTCAGAAACTTGAAACTACGTGCTCAAGTTATTCCGTCACCACCCAATGCAACACTATCAACTCTATTGACATAGAACCTCATAATGACCCCAGAAGCCCTGAACAACCCAAACTCACGCACAAAGTACACAGACCCTCCTTTCTCGGGAGAAAATTGCCCTGAAAGCAAACCTCTCATAAACGATTCCTATCTTTAAAATGACCCCTTCATCCCTCTCCACCTTATTTTGTCTTTATAACCCCAAAGATATGAAAGAAAAACACTAAAACACTTTGTTGACCATATTACACTGCTAGGTGTAGGTTAGGACGCCGCTTCTTGGCACGCGATGTCAAACTTTTCTAACTTACCCCATTTAACTCTCGAGCGTTTTGTAGGACAGCGCGGGGTAACATGTGCCGCTGGACAAAGTTGTTCCGTGTGAGAGAGGGGGCATGTGGCGGGTAATGTTTACCGTGACCTTTGTAAGGTTTGTTTCCTAGCTTATTTTATTTTCAGTGAATTTATTTGAGTTTTTCATGTGCACTAAAAATAGCTCTTAAGAGATAGGAACCTTCCTCAGTAGAAATTACACTAACTTGCATTCCTGCTTTTGATACCCAATTATTTACATCATTATTGCACGGTGTATTTCGATGTGACTTACTTATAGTTGCATATCGCTTTTCGAAATTGAGTTTGAAGTCTCAAGTGTTCTTTAATTAGCTTTTTGTTCTTTTTTATTAAGCTTTCGCCTTTCGTACATTCAATAATATTAGAATATCTTTGTTTTGAAACACAAGTACTAGGAAGAGTTCCACTTCCCCTTATTAAAAATATAATTATAGGTTATTTATTTATTTATTCAAACAACAAAATACAGGCGGACCCATTTCTAACTGTACAATAATTAGTTCCTAGCTAACAAAAACCTATTTAAGTATATAAAAGAAAAAAGTTAGAGTATGACATTGAATAATAATGAGCTGTTGTAAATTATGCTTACCTAAGACCTGTCATTATATTACATACCTTATGTAACTTTTCAAATTATCTAGGTTTCTTTGTTTACAAAATACACATAGATAGTAAATATTATACATATTATTTATCATAATAATTATTCTACTATGTTTACATAATTATTCCTGGAATCGATACTGACTCTGAAATAAAAAAAAAACCTCTCGACCTCATTAGAATAAATGGTTCTAACAGGAATATTTTAAACAATGACATAGATTATACGAACTTTGTAGAAAATTCACGGAATTGTATTTTTGTTGATATTGTTGCATATTGCATAAGTAATTATATTTCAGGGCGTGCATCTAATTCTGATCTTAACCGACCTCAATAGCATGATCGATGAGGCGGCGCACTTGTGATCGGAGGTCTGTGGTTCTAGTCCAAAGTTCAGCAAATATTTAGCAAAGCGAGTTTGAGTAGTTGTGATATCACGAAAGTGATTAACACAAATATGATAACTTTTTTTTCCCTGAAGAGTACACCTCGTACTTATAGAAGAAGAAGAGAGAGAGAGAGAGAGAGAGAGAGAGACCTATGCTGTTATTTAATGTATAAACATTATTATGTTATTCCCAAACACTAGGATGGTTGAGGGTAAAAGTCCAAATTTCTATTATCAAAGCCGTGTCAATAAGAATGAGGGGGATGAGGAAGAAAGTGCGGGGTGTTGAATGTGAAGATGGGGCAGGAATGATGGTAATTGAAAGTTGTTAAAAATTGAAAGAAAAAAAAAAATATATATATATATATAATTATAAATATCTCCCTTATTATGTAGGTACTTTCTATACGTATTTCCATGTATGTGTGTAAATTATATACCTACCTATTAACTCGATTATTAGCTTTCGATTGGACGCCTTAAAGAAGCTGCCCGATATGGAGAAGAAAAAAGAATTTCTTGTCGATCGAAGTACTGAGTTCCTAAAACAAAACATTATTATTATTCCTTCAATCTGTTCTCCACTCGATAGAGAATTAATCATCCAATAGGGAAATTCCCTGGGAAATTCCAGGATCCAAGCACTCCTCAACCTGACCCGCCTCAGGGCAACTACATCAAACGAAATTCTGGGAATAAAGTGGAAAATTTAAAGGAAAAAAATGAAGAAGAAGAAGAAGAAGAAATCATCGAAAGCTACTTTAGCCTGGAGAAATCCGTTTAGCCATTTCTGTTGTGCTTTGTTCACATTCGAACGATCAAAGGTTTAAAAAATGAAATCAGAATGAAGGGTTCTGTACCCATTTTCTTGGTATCCTTTTCTCTGTACCTTTTTTTGAAACAATACGTATAAAAAAAGCTTGGTAATAGTAGAACAGAATTGTAGACTATCTACACGAGAGAGTACTGACTTCTCATTGTTATAAAATTTAGTTCGATTGAGAATAATTTAATATTCAAGAGTTGTGAAAGAGATTGCCATAGACCTGCCCTTCGGTTTGGCTTGGATATAATAGACGAGCATGTAATGAAATTATCATACATGTGTTAATCACTTTAGCGATATCACATCTACTCAAACTCGCTTTAGTAAATATTTGCTGAAACCGGGACTAGAACTACCGACCTCTAGGTTACAAGTCCTCTTCGCCCTTCCTTTTTTTTCTATCCCTCTCTTTCCTTCCTTCCTATCACCAAAATTCACTCTTCTTTCTTCCAATCCCCTTATCCCTTCTTCTCTTCCTTCTTTCCCCCTCTCCCTCCGCTTCTCCCTTCCTTTTTTTCTATCCCCTCTCTCTTCCTCTCCACCTTTTTCCTACTCCACCCTTATTTCCCTTTCCTTTTTCTTCCCATACCCTTAAATCCTTCTTCTTATCCTCTTCCTCTCCTCTCCCTACAATTCCTCCTCCTCTTCGCCCTTCCTTTTTTTTCTATCCCTCTCTTTCCTTCCTTCCTATCACGAAAATTGCCTCTCTCTTTCTTCCATACCTTTATCCCACTTCTTTCCTCCAGTCTCCTGCGATTATCCTTCCTCTTTGCCCTTCTTTTTTTCTATCCCTCTCTCTCTCCTTCCTACCACCAAAATTCCCTCTCCTCTCTTTCTCCTCTCCTTCCTTCCTTTCACCATAATTTCCTTTCCTTTTCTTCCAATACCCTTATCCCTCTTCTTTCCTCTCCCCCTCTCCCTACAATTCTCCCTCCTCTTCGCCCTTCCTTTTTTTTCAATCCCTCTCTTTCCTTCCTTCCTATCACCAAAATTCCTATCACCTCTCCCTGCCTCTACTTTCTTCCAATTCCCTTATCCCTTCTCCTCTTCCTTCCCCTTCCTCTTCTCCCTTCCCCCCTTTCTTCCTCCTCCTCTTTGCCCTTCCAATTTTTCTATCACTCTCTTACCTTCCTTCCTATAACCCAAATTCCCTCTCCCTGCCTCTACTTTTTTCCAATCCCCTTATCCCTTCTCATCTTCCTTCTCTCCCCCTTTTCCTCCTCGTCTCTTTTCCCTCCCACTCTCCATTCCTCCTCTTCTTCTCGCTTCTCTCCCTCTCTCCACTACCTCCTCCTCTTCCCCCTCTTCCTCTCCCTTCCCTATACTACATTCCCTCCCATCTCTTACTGTAAATTACTCGGAACACGATAATTGAGCACTCGTATAGTATGAATAAATGAACAATCCTTAATTTGAAATTGTGCACAGCGAGGGCACAATAGAGCAAGACGAAAACACAAGCTGGAATTTCTCATTGGGTTGGAATTCCTCATGCACCAACTGAAAAATCCAAAAGGAAAAATCCAAAAGTTTTTTCCATTGCGATGGATATCCCTTTTGGATTTCGAAAAATTAATCCGTACGACTTGTATCGCACGAGTGTGGGCTCATTGTTTATCCAACGTTCTATAGTTATACACTTCCGAGAGTATTTCATGTATCGGAACAATCTTTGTTTTGAATATAAAAATCTGGTGTAAACATCACACGAATTTCCTTATCCCCCAAAAAGGAGTGGAATTCCTCCACTGGTGACTCAACGGTAACCGATAACTTTGCCCTCCATTCGCTGGGAATCGTACCAGCTACCCACATTAATGTCACCCAGCCTGGGTAGGCCCGGAAATGCCAGACTCACGTGTTTGGAAGGAACAGAATTTCCTTCGAAAAGTCTGCTCCTACCGGGGATCGATCTCGGGATCTCTGGACTACGGACAGTAGTCTCAACCGTCATGCCACGGAGGCTGGCTTAGTATAGTAGTGCTTTACTCTGTCCCGGTGCTCAGTGGTAAAGGCGGCACTCTGTGAATCCAGATATTCCAGAGGTCGCGGGTTCGAAACCCAGCCGGGAAATGACAAGTTATAGTCCCATTTGGGATTTTTACCACATAATAATATTTCTTGGGCTTACTGCTGGAATAAGGGGACTTTAAAAGTCTTAATCGGGCAGTATAAAAATAAGGCAATATTATTATTTAGACTGTCAGCTCGAGACAGGGAGTCCCATTACGCTAACAGTTTAATATATGTAGCACCTCTTATAAATTTTACAGGAATACTCGTATGAATTGTAATGTATTGTACAAAATTATGTATTTTCTGCATATTTAAATAAAAAGATTTATAAAATATATTTTTTGGTACTGAAAAATGTTATGAAACATGCAATATGTTTGTACTTAATACAATTTACTACGTGTTGAAGTACATATGCAAAATGTTTGTGCATAATATATTCTGTTTCTTGTAAGTCGGAAAAGATTAAGAGCTCTCGGAGTAATCTATGCTGGAGGAAATTAGTTGTTATCCCTCATAACTCGAATTTGCAAATTTATAGCTCGTTTCCTGACGTATGCTGGAGGTTATTTATTCCAACAGGGCGGATAGAATGGGGTTTGCGAGTAAGATGTTAGACCAGTGGTGTGGGTTGTGAGAGGGAAATGAAATTATTATTAAATATTATTTCAGAATATAAGATAGTATTAGAATTGAACAATATTGTTATATATTATCTTATATTTTAAGTAACTTCTATTATACCCGTCGATTTGTCAAAATAAAATAAAAAGAATGGTTACCGCAAGGCCTTACGTATGTATGTCAAAGTACTCAGTGGAAGGTAATATTAGCAGAAGAGATGAATGTGGGACATTAAACGGAGAGATAGAGTAAGAAGGAAGAAGGAAAATAGAGAGAGAGAAGAGAGAAAGAGAGAGAGAAAGGGAGAGAGAGAGGTAAAATTTTGATATTCAATAGAATTGAACTCAACTTCAAATTGGTTTCATTTTGCATGAAGATAGTTGCAACTTCAAACCGATAGATACGCAAGATTAACCAACTTCAGATGAAAATGAGAGGGAATACCGCGAAGATTGAATGAGGGAGGGTGAGGGGGAAACTATTTTAAGAGGAAAGAGGAAGATAGCTCAAAGAAAATTATACAGAATGTTGTCTTTTGAACCAGCGATGAAAGAGAAATGTAGGAGAGAGTGAGGGATCGATAAAGAAAGAGAGGGAGAGAGAGATGAGAGAAGAGAGAGAAGAGAGAGAGAGAGTAGAGAGAGAGAGAAAGAAAGAAAGAAAGAAAGAAAGAAATAGATAAAGAAAGAGAGTGAGCCATAGAAAAGAGAGAGAGATAGAGAGTGAGAGATAGAAAGAAAGGGATTTATTAAGAAGAGAGTGAGACATAGAAAGAGAGAGAGTGAGACATAGAATGAGATAGAGAAAGAAGAGATAGATACATAAAGAGAGGGAGAGAGAAAAGAAAAGATATAGATAAAGAAAAAGAGTGAGACATAGAGAGAGAGAGAGAGATAGAGAGTGAGAGATAGAAAGAGAAGATAGATAAAGAAAGAGAGTTAGAGATTGAAAAAGAGAGAGAGAGAGAGATTTAGAGAAAGAGAGAGATAGAGTGAGACAGATAGAGAGAGAGAGAGAGAGAGAGAGAGAATCAAAATGAGGTAAAGCAACCCTTGAATTCCGCTTAACTAAGATCTAACGTCACCGCAATAATTTACAATAAGCGATGTTCCCTAACCACATCCTTCAATCTCGAGTGTGGGGGCGGGGTGGCACTCCAGATTCTACGGGTTAAGAATAAATAAGAAAGCTCTAACAATAGGTGGCTGCTCTCCAATCTCTTCATTCGAGAGCGAACTTTGAAGCAGTTATAGTTATCATCTTTTTGTTAATCACTAACGTGATATCACAACTACTCTAACTCGCTTTACTAAAATGAACGCTGAAACCAGGACTTGACCCACCGACCTCCAAGTTACAAGTCCGCCGGGTTATCGATTAAGCTACTGAGGTCGGTCATTATAATTATGTTCCCAGTATTTATTGGAAGTAATTAATTCACTTTCACAACACAGGTACCCAGTATAGACAAAGCTGTAATATGTGAAGCCCAAGTTTAACTCAGGTATATGTATATGTACGAGTATTGTATATCCTAAGTTTACACTCCCGGCTTATTAGTGTAATGCAAGTTCCAGGCTTGAGCTGACAGGCTGAAAAACTTACTAAACTTACAACCTTGCTTTCCTTATGCCATGTCATAGAAAGCATACATACAAACTTTTTACAGTAATCATGTACGCTGTAGGCGCTAATCTGCTGTACTATTATGAACATTAAACATCCAAGTAGGATATATTTTACATGCATTCAGGGTGTCACAAGTTTTTTTATTAGAAAATTTCAGAAGCCTTCCAGGAGAGATTATATAGACTACATTATCAAATAATTCTTCGAAAAATGCAGTCGAATGGAGGTAGGACCAAAATAATAAACATTAGTTTTGAATCATAATAATAATGTGTGTTTTATTGTACATTTCTTTTACCTTACATAGTTACATATAAAATATAGAACATAGGAAAAGAAAATATTAAAGTGAAACTGTATGTCTTACACAGACTTGTCACACTAAGAGACCCAGTATAGTATGGGTTGTTGTTGTTGTAGCCAGCTTGGCTACAGCTGGAGGGGTGAGTGATGGTCTCCAGCCAACTTTATTTCAAATTTGGCTCGTCCTGAACTACATATTTCTATATGCGATCAACCATCATGAGGACTTGGACTTTTCTTTATAAGCCATTAAACCCTTAGGAAACTGCAGGCTAGCCTGGCTTGTAAGGGTTGGCTAGTCTGTTATCTGTTTATAGTCCTCTAGCGAGATACTGGTCTTCTCCCTGTTTAACGTCCCCCAGCCAGACTGTATAGTATGGGTCTCTTGTTCTTATGGAATGGAAGAACGAATAGTTAAATTTCAATTCAAACCCCATCAAACATGATCGTAGGTTAGGTACCATTTCTCACGATTCTTGGGGTGGTTTCATATTTATTAATTGTTTTTGCTCAACTACAATTCGGTTACGACGGCATTTTCAAAAAATGATCTGAGTTTATTTTCCAGTCTTAGAATGTCTCCTGGAATTGATTTTGAAATTTTCCATAAAAAAAAACATGGACACCCTGTATACAGGTATAACTTTATTGTTACATTTTTAATATTACTTGTTACTTTTAATTTTCTGCCAGGAAATATTCTGACACCTAAATCATGACAAGAAGATCTCTCTATATTTTCTTTTAACTTTTCAATATAAAGAAATAGAGATCAAGGGGGGGGGGGGGCAACAATTAACAAGGAACTCTATGGAAAATGAGGGAACTCCCTATGGTAGGGGGGGGGGTGTTGAATAATCTATGTGATAGAGAGGAAGTGTTCGTTGATGAATATAGAGAATGAGGGAGAGACATAGAGAATGGATATAAAGAGAGAGGAAATAATTCCATTTTATTTATATATTTTAGGGGGCAAGGGGGAGTAAAAGATTATAATAAAATTAGAAATCTTGTCAATTCTTCGACGACCAGTAGTTGTGTGTATTGTAGACCTTACTCAGATTACAGATACATATTTTAATCTAAATTTTTGGAGTTGATAAGGAGAGGAAAAACTTGTCAGACTGGTAAATACAAAGGTGGAATTCAAATTTCTTGTACAAATATATCAACATAAATTTAATTTATTCTGTTACAGGTAAACAACTCGCGCCCTTGTGATAAATTATTGAAATCAATGTGCATTAACATAAAAAATAATTGTGGTAAGTTTATGGTATTTCTTCTTTATTATTTAATTCTTTACATTCAATTCCTTTGTTATTTAATTTTGCATACCCAAAGGAAAAAAATAAAAAAATAATTATTTTCAAATCCTACCCTGGACTCTCTTTTCTTGTATAGAGCATAATCTGCATAGTTTATGTTATTTTTTTTACGTAAACACATCAACCACCAGTTAGAATGATATTAGAACATAAACTTGGAAATCTCACAAACATAAATGATACATCTGACCAACTCTCGGACGGTCAACTTCTAAAGTCCTCGCTCAGTTTGACAGAGAGGATCAGTTTGACAATCCAGAGGGGCAGTGCTGCCAGTGTGTTGTCAGCATTGCCATCAGAATAATTGAATTCGTTGTTTTATTCATAAATAAATACTACTTTTTTTTCTAGTGATACAGAAATGACTATTTATTTTTCTACAAAAAAGAACACAATAAGTTATTAAAGTTAAAAGTTATCATATTTGTGTTCATCGCTTTCGTGATATCACAACTACTCAAACTAGCTTTACTAAATCTACGCTGAAACCCGGCGGGACTTGAACCACCGACCTCCAGGTTACAAGTCCGCCGCCTTATCGATAAAGCACTGAGGTTAGTAAAAAAAAAGAAACGAACACAATACTTCCGATTTCGAATATTAGAAATTTATTTATTTATCGGAAGTAAACTATTTTTTTAACTACTAATAATAATCATAATGATTGTAGTCATGTAGTGGCTTATCTGAAAACAGATAAAAGTGAGAGAACACATGCAGCATTTTGAAAAATAAAATGGAAATATTCATCCTCCCATAATTTTATTTTATAGGTAGGCAACACGCGAGTCTGCTATAGAAAAGTTTTTCAATTGAAAATAACTGGTAGACATAAATTACAGAACATGTTTATGTACTTAAGCGAGTATTTACGAAGTTCAAGCCAAGTAAGACGCAATAACGCACTTTCATAAAAAATCTAGTTACCTATTTACCTGCTCGTTGTTAGTTGCTAGATTGTTTCTGCCTTTGGTTGCTAGATTTTTTCTGCTTGGTTTGCCAAGGATAATGGTGTCATCTATGAATCTGATGAAGAGTTTAAAAATCTGCGGCCGCCAGTACATACATGTATTTATCCTAAATTCAAAATCAATGAAGTCAGGAAAGCCGTACTGATGGGTGCTGCCATGCCTTTTGGTATTTCTTATAATTTCCTGAAGTGGCGTATGGAGGATATCAGTATACAAGAAAGCGACTCTAAAAGTTATAGAAATACTAATCCAACCTTTGCAAGGTGTAATACCTAAAGCCCATCAAATTTAGCGGAAATTTGGTATTATTCATTTCAGGACACAAAATAGGGATCTCCGAAAATGGGAATTGATGAGAGATATGGTATACTTAAGAGGCATTAAACTTGGTCAACCGACCTCAGTAGCTTGATTGATAAGGCGGCGCACTTGTTACCTGGAGGTCGGTGGTTCAAGTCCGGGTCAGCGAGATTTAGTAAAGCGAGTTTGAGCAGTTGTGATATCACGAAAGTGATTAACACAAAATGATTTTAAAAAAAATTACTTGGCCGCAAGGAAGATATACCATTATAAATGGGCTGAATTTTTTCGATAGTTTCGTGGAATTTGGCTTATTTTAAACGATATTTTTTTGTTTTTTTGGGGGGGGGATTATTTTTTACGTTTGCTTTTCGAGCCAATCTATCATAAATATGTCTTCTTTTTATCTCGATCCTTTTACATACAGAGTTTCGTTTTGCCGGCGACGACCTATTTCCGTACTCAGTATGGATGTAAACTTTATTATATTGCGTGACTTGTTGACTCGAACTCTACGAGAAAACAATTTGAGTCCCATAAATAATGTCTAACGTTCAAGCTTAAATCAATTGACGTTTCCAAGTGGTGGTGGGATGGGTTGGGTTGGGGCTGTTGAATGTTGAACTCTCCCAGTGGCTTTTCTTGATTATATTTAAAAGGGTTTAGGATTTTACTTTCCTTATCCTATATAAAGGCTTGGTTCTGGGGGCCCTTGTCAATTATTAGCCTCCTTGTAAAGACAGTGGTAGAAGTGCTGAGTCATTCCTCCACTGTCTGGTTACCATCGTTCACGATGACGCCACCCTATGATGTTATCCTATAATAAGGAAAGAATTGTATTCGTCGAAAATTTGACCTACCCATTTTTTCACATTTCTGGACAAATCATAGGGGGTTATGACATATCAAATTTAATGATTTTGAAGTGCTGATTACGAATTTGATTTTTAGCTATCTGTTACCGTTGAGTCACCAGTGGCGGAATTCGACTTCTTTTTGGGGGATAAGGAAAGTCGTGTGATGTTTACACCAGATTTTTTTTTGTTTGAAAAAGACTTGATTTTTCCATAACAAAAATGTACTCAAATCATTGTTGGAACTGTATTACTAAACAAAATATTTTTGAAAACAAAAACAAATTTTTCATATTCATGCTATATGAACCCTAACAAAGCCAGCGCTGATGGCACGTTCAATACACCAGTTCTCATTCAGTCACTGAAGTTAAGCAACGTCCAGCGACGCTAGGACTTGGGTGAACTATGGGAGTATGGGGTTCGGTGGAAGAGACAGCCACATGCATTAACCTCGCCCCTTGGTTCACTACATATTCTATCGTGTTATTTTCATCTCATGTCCTGTGTTGCAGAATGTCAGAATATCATGTAGTTCTACCAATAAAATATTAAATAATAATTATTATAATAACTATCAAATTCAAAACCTTGTGATTCTTTTCCCGGTCCAAGACTGGGTGAGGTTTACCAGCGAAGCGAGGGTAAAACCTCTGTCATGCAGTTGAAAGCGACGTTAAAACCAAATAAACAAACAAGTATGTAATACGTAATGACTGAATGTTGAATGTGTTTGTCTGTGTGTTAGAGAAAGAGAGATTAGCCTTAATTAATATGTCACAGCTCAGAGCGCCAGTGAGAGGAGAGACTCAACCCTTCTAGTTGACCTACTTTTCAAATTCGAGCTCACATCTCACATTATCCCTCTCCACCTCCATCTTCACCTCCATCTCCACTTCCCTCTCCTTCTATCTTCCTTTATTTCCTCCCCTCTCCCCCTCATCCTCCTTCCCTTTATTCCCCCCTCCTCCCATCCCTCCTCCCCCTCTTCCCTTCCCCTCCCCCCTCCTTCCCCTCCCCCCCCTCCCTCTCCCCTTCCTCTTCCTCCCCCTCGCCCCCCCCTCCCCAATGAAATGTGCAGAAGATGGGGAGGCGTATAAAAAGAGAGGCGTCTCGGTAACCTAACTACTAAAAAAAAAACATACCAGAGGTGATGTTTTTTCAAGTGTACAAATGCCTCACATTCAGGGTGTACAACACCAAGTCAATAGTTTTTGTATTTTTATTGTTTAACTCTACATTACGAGTGCAAAAGTATTTTTATTTTATTTTTACAATACAAATGCTGTAACCACTTCATACCACCTTCTGTAACCCCTCAATGACAACTGACAATTATTTCTATCTAACCTCACGGCCATTGCCAATAAACGGCTTGTATGTCTACAAGAAATCATCCGCAAACAAATGTTGTTTCATTTACATTTAATACAAGAAAAAAACTTTCACCTTTGTAAAACTTTTATCAGAATAATTTCAAAGCTTATTCCACCGTAGTGGAAATATAATCTCGTTCCCTAATTTGGCCCTAAATATTTATGCATGTACCCGAGTACTTTGCTAACAAACCTAATCCCTTTTCCAGGTTTGGGGCGAAATAAAATTCTATGGCCAAGTTTGAAAACTTGAAACTCATAAAAGAAACACGTGGACGACTTTCATTCCATATACGAAGCCCCAAACACAACTTTTGAGTACTTTGTGCAAAATACATAGCAGACAAAAGTCAAAAGTTTCGGAATCCGAAAGGATGATTTTCTAACATAAAAAGTAAAGGTAGACTTAGAGTGTGGAAAGAGAATGAAACAGGATTTCAGGAAAAGATGGGACAGAAAGAGAGAGATAAAAGCCAGGGAGAGAAAAACGAAGAGAGCGAGAGAGGGAGATAGAGAGAAAGAGAGAGAGGAGATAGGAGAGATAGAGAGAAGGAGATAGAGAGAGATAGGAGAGATAGAGAGAAAAGAGAGAGATAAAAGACAGAGAGAGAGAGAAGTTTACTCGAATTTTTTAGGAAAAAATAGGAATGATACTGGAACAATTAGATTTTTTAATTGCACCTGTTGAAAATCGTGGTATGCGAACACCAACAGTGGTATACATACACAGCGCTACTTCTTTGGTTGAAGCAATGTCCAGCGAAAAATAACTTGGATGGGTGACCTGCTATTCAAATTTGAACCCTCGTGATGCTGGCTATTCCAGGCCCTACTCAGGCTGGATGGGTTTAATTGGAGCAGCTGGTTTGTGACTTTCCAGCGAACAGATGAGGGTACATTGGTTGAGGTTGTTGGTTCTATAACATTCTCCCACTTTTACGGCTGGATACCCTCCTAGCCTGCTTACGCCAAACCGCCTAAACATGTTAAGAGCTCCAGCGATTTGAGTTGTTGTATTTTGGCCAAATACGGGGTGGTACATCCTCACGCCTGACGGGACAACAGAGTATACAAATACATCGGAGAGTATATACCTATGTACATATTGTACATATGAGTGACCTTTGATCGGTGTATCACTATATCATGTACACGTTATACATTCAAGTATATAATTAGGAAGTATTATACTACATAGCTATGAAGTATGAACACTCCAGTAATATTTATATGGACATAGTATAGGTAACATCGTTTATAGTAATATTTTAGTTTTTTATCTGACTGAAAAATCGTGCAAGCTACTAACAAGGACACATCATAGTAGCATGTCAGGGACACTCCTAACCCTGGGGAAAAGAGAGAGTAAGAGAATGAGGTGTGTGAGTTAGAGTAAGAGAATGAGGGTGTGTGAGTGAGTGTAAGAGAATGAGGGTGTGTGAGTGAGAGTAAGAGTATGAGGGTGTGTGAGTGAGAGTAAGAGAATGAGGGTGTGTGAGTGAGTGTAAGAGTATGAGGGTGTGTGAGTGAATGAGATAAGAGAATGAGGGTGTGTGAGTGAGTGTAAGAGAATGAAAGTGTGTGAGTGAGTATAAGAGAATGAGGGTGTGTGAGTGAAAGTAAGAGAATGAGGGTGAGTGAGTGAGTGTAAGAGAATGAGGGTGTGTGAGTGAATGTAAGAGAATGAGGGTGTGTGAGTTAGAGTAAGAGAATGAGGGTGAGTGAGTGAATGAGTGTAAGAGAATGAGGGTATCAGAGTGGGTGAGAGAGAGAGAGAGAGAGAATTAGTGAGAGAGTATATTATGATGGAAACAGTAATAAAACAGGAGAGAATAAGAGAATTAGTTAGTTTGTGTTTTGTGAGGAAGAGAGACAAAGGAGAAAGGAGTTTTTTTTTATTAAAGTTATCACATTTGTGTTAATCAATTTCGTGATATCGTAACTACTAAAAACTCTCTTTACTCTCTTGAACCATCGACCTCCAGATTACACGTCCGCCGCTTTCTCGATCTAGATACTAAGGTCGGGTAAGAGAAAAGAGTGCTGATAGTGTGAGGGAGAGAAAGACAGATAGTGAGGGAGTGAGTGAGAAGAGAAAGAGAACGAGGGTGTCATGGATGGTGAGTGAGAGAAAGAGAAAATAAATATAGATAGATAAAAAAATCAGTTTATCCGTGTGTGTGAAAGAGAGTTGAAGGAGATGTAAGAGTAAAGGCGAGAAGGAGAGAAGAAGAGAAGGAGAGAGAGTGAGAGAGATTGAGAGAGAATGTGAGAGAATGAGAGATAATGAATTTTTTGAATTTGAATTTGAAATAAAACTTTATTTATTGAATATAATTAAATTTACAATTACTGTAACACCTCCTAAGCTAAATTTAACTTATTTGGAGGTGGGCTCCCCTCTTTAGAAAACGTACATATTATTTGCCTCTTTTAGTCTACTCAGCTAGTGAGCATATACGAGTATAATAACCAACATACAATAATAATATAATTATGAGCAAGTTATTTAAGTAAAATAATAATAATAATAAAATTGGGACAATATAGAAATAAAATAATAAAAGGTAGGTAAGTAAGAAAATAAATCATAGTAAAAAATAAAAACAATTTTAAAAGTAAAATAACAATAAATAAGCAAGTAGGTAACTAAGGAATTAAAACATAGTAAAAAAAATATACATAAAAAAATATACAAAAAAAATATACAAAAAATATACATGAGAGAGAGAGAGAAAGAGAAAGAGAAAGAGAGAGAGAGAGAGAGAGAGAGAGAGAGGAGAGTGTGTGAGTATGTAATTTTACGTACAACCTGATGTGTGAGTGAATATACGAGTGTGTATTATGTGTATCTCAAGTGTATACTACACAAAATACGAGTTAAATAAATTGGACACAACACGATACGTCGTCATCCCTGAGGGATGCCCGTCCATTTACACAGCCCCCCTCCCCACCCCACCCCGCCCTCACCTTCCTCAGGAGGGATGCCCCGTCCATTTACACACCCCTCCGCCCCCCCCCCCGCCCCCCTTCCTGAGGAGGGATGCCCCGTCCATTGACACAGCCCCCCCCCCCCCCCCCCCCTCCCTCACCTTCCACAGGAGGGATGCCCCGTCCATTGACACAGGAGGGATGCCTATGAATTAATAAACACGGGGTAGGCATCAGGACCTCACCTGTGTCTCCTGTGCTGTCCGTGTCGATCACTATCTCTGACCAGGGCCCAACGTAAACATTTTTTTTTTCAGGCCATGCCTCGGGTTGGAAATCGCGTGCACCCGATTGTTGGCTACCTGTTTTTGCGTGAGCTTGTATGTGTATTGTGTAGTGACAGACTAATCTCCAAAAAGGATTCATTACGAAGGAAAACCACTTTTCTCCAATTTCAAAAGCTTTTTGTTTTAACAAATTGCCTCAGTCAGTTCTACGGTCCCTGGTATGGCAAACTGACTACGGCCCTGGTGTCTTTTATTCTCTGTCCTCTCTTATCTCTCATGCCTAACATCTAATATCCTGTTTTATACCCATTTCCTGGGCACCCCTCCCTCCCCTGAACAAGTTACTCCCCTGGGCTGGTGTGTAACCTGCCTCCTTCCTGGACCCTGTGTGCTGTCTCATCCAATCATCTTGGATTAACACTCTCTCAGACACACACACACACACAGATCCACTCACACTTACCACACAAGCAGGATCTCTCTTTCTCTCTCTTTCTCTCTCTTTCTCTCTCTCTCTCTCTCACACACACACACACACACACACACACACACACACACACACACACACACACCACACCACACCACACCACACCACACCACACCACACTACACCACACACACACACACACACACCACACCACCACACCACACACACGCACACACACACACACACACACACAACACACACATACACCACACCAAACCACACCACACCACACCACACCCCACACCACACACCACACACCACACACACACACACACACACACACACACACCATAGACAATATAGACATTGATACGTACACATTTACACAAGCAGTAACACACACTCAGGTATAACAGTATTTATCTTCAATACTCGAACAGTTATCATATCACGATGTGATATCACAATTGCTCAAACTCGCTTTACTAAATCTTCGCTAAACCCTGGACTCGAACCACCGACCTCCAGGTTACGACCTCCTTATCGATCAAGCGACTGAGGTCAGAACTCCGACAGGATTTACATTTTACATAGCTCAGAAGGTGTTTTATGTAAGTCCTAGCTTAGAAGATATTTTATGTAAGTCCTAACTTAGAAGATAGGATATTATATAAGTCCTAGCTCAGAAGAACCTTTATTTAAGTCCCAGCTCAGAAGATATTTCTTATAAGCCCTAGCTCAGGATATCTTTTTTGCTATATTTACTCGAAAGTATAATTGATACTTCCCAAATATCAGACCTCCAATTTCCAGACATTCATGTTTCATTTTTTACGAACAGACGTCCTCTGATTTAGGGAGCGGGAGAAATTGATGCTTACACAATACTAAGAGCTCCGTGTAAAAGTAATGACACTTTATTTCCATTGCAGACGTCTCCAATTTCATACAACACTGAATACTAAGAAAGCAGTATACACAACTTCATGCACTCCTTGTGCAAATAATGGTACAGAGCATTGCCTTTCACAACATTTTCTATTTTTTTTTTTTTTAACAGATAGTCCTTTCTATTTCTATAACATTTTCTATTCCTTCGTCACCTTGTCAACAACATATGAATACCTAATATTTTTTTAAATAAAAAGTTGAATGCCTTCTTTATTTCTGCAATTTTCTTCTGTTAATTCCTTTTTTTCAAAATTCTTATTTTGATCAAAAATGATTTATGTTTATATAGATAAAAAACAAGTTGAAAAGTTTGAAAAAGTTATTTGTATTCATCACTTTTATGATATCACAGATAGTCAAATTCGCTGTACTAAATCTACGCTGAAACCGGGACTTGAACCACCGACCTCTAGGTGGTTCTGGCACGCCGCTTTATCGATCAAGCGACTGAGGTCGGTGTTCATAAAGATAATACAGTATTTAAAGATATCGTTGATTTTTGTGTAAGAGTGAGTTTTGCTATACAAAGAGGGAATGTTTCATCAGATCATCAGTATTAGGTAAGCACAGAAGGACAAAGTTCAGAGCCGAAAAATTAGGACTCCACTGGTATTCGAACCCAGGTCACCCTGCGTGCAAACCCAGTGCGCAACCACTCGACCAGGGTGACTTTTTTAATTTCCTAATCCTATAGAAAGGAAAGTAATGGAATCACCCAATAAAATATATTTGTAACCATAAACGACATATTTTTTTTACAAACTAACGACTCATAATTATTTCATTTACAAAATTAAATAAATTAACAAGTAGATACATCTCTGTTAACTCTCCTTCTCTTTTTAATTGAATTCTACTTTTTATAACAATAACAATATCATGGTCCTCCCTATAGTGAACCAAAGTCTTTTTAATACTGACATATATTATATTTACATCATTTTGACAGACTATTTTTTTCTTCACTTAGGCACTTTAACCAATTACCAATATGGTCGTTCCCCGTGACAGACTATTTGGCAACACTCCTAATAGCCCCCTAAGAGAATGGCTGTTCCTACTGAGAATTTGTCAAGAATATGAATAAATAAATCTATCCAAAGCGTATCAGACACCCTATACTTACATAGACTGACACACTTTCTTTTCAAAACACCCTCCATTTTATGTATTCATATCAAGAAAATTGTCCTATGAAAAAAAACGAGGAGAGAAGGAAAAAATACCTGCAATTCAAATGGAAAAACTTTTTTTTAATGCCTTTTCATATTTTTTTGCTCATGAAAACAGGAAAGTTTCTTTTACTTAGATGGCAAGTTAGAATAACGCTATACGTGCGTTCACATATCTACCAGAATATACATAAGTGAAGATATGTACATACTCGTATTATGTGATATAAAACATATTTTCATACTGTATATTCTGGTAAGTAGATGCAAAATATACAGTGTGTCATAAAGTTTACAGTAAAATACACATGTACACTTGATAATCTATCAGAATATACATTTGTACATTCTGATAGATTATCAAGTAGATTTGGACATAAAACATGTTTTCATAATAATAATAACAACACTCTTTAGTTGAAGGTAACCACCAGGCCAGGTAAATGAGGGTTAGGTGGTAGAATATATTTTAAGCATTGACCTCGCCTGGTGGTTTCCTTCCACTAAAGAGTGTTGGTATTATTATTATTATCTATTAAAGAAGAAAAAGACGAGTTCCTTACTGTAGCCTACAGTAATCTGTAGCCCAAGACTGCGAGACTCTATAGATACGTGTATAATTGTACATACATAGGTAATAGCTTTCGAATGCTTATACTCCGCTCAAAGTACTACCTCCATTTCTCATGAATAATGTAGAACTTCCTACACGCATTCGACATATTATAATTGTATAGATATACAGGGTGGACACAAAGTCTCACCCCACTCGGCGCGGTGGCCAGTTACAGTACAGCCAGCCTAACAATATCAGATAAGGTTGAGTATGTTTGAAAGGTGTAGTTCAGAGGATTTCTCATGAAAAAAAAAATCATCTTCCTATCAATTCGCCGCTAGAAAGTCAAAGAGGCGTAAGTGATTCTATCAAAGTTTTTAGGAGCACACTTAAACCACATGTATGCTACAATTTTCCCGCAAATATCACATACGCCCAAACATAAAAAATCAATATCTTCTCAAGGGTTTAGAAATCACATACGCCTGTTCGTGCTACCAAGAGTATCTTTCAATAGCAGTATGCCTGTGTGATAATCTCGATTTTCAGTTTTTTTCACTTACGCCTCTTTGACTTTCTAGCGGCGAATTCTTTTTCTAGAGATACAGCATAGAACACATAATGGGAGTGGGGTCAGACTTTGTGATCACCCAGTATAATTCCATGAGTAATGGAAATAATTCTGGATAAATAAATACATTTACAAGGCCCGCCCCGAGGGATCAAATATTTTGTCAGTATTTGCCCCGGGTGGAATCGCAGACGTTTTAACCCATTGCGTACCGAGCCCTTTTAACCTGATAAACCCAGGAGACCGGGCTCCATTCAATGGATTTCAGCAGTCTGTGACATATATAGGTACCACAGGTTTCCTGTGATAATTAATAATGTTTATTTACATAGGAGTCCGTGTCTGTCACATCGCCGCTAGAAAGTCAAAGAGGCGTAAGTGAAAAAAACTGAAAATCGAGATTATCACACAGGCATACTGCTATTGAAAGATACTCTTGGTAGCACGAACAGGCGTATGTGATTTCTAAACCCTTGAGAAGATATTGATTTTTTATGTTTGGGCGTATGTGATATTTGCGGGAAAATTGTAGCATACATGTGGTTTAAGTGTGCTCCTAAAAACTTTGATAGAATCACTTACGCCTCTTTGACTTTCTAGCGGCGACATGTGATACTCAAATAAGGAATCCCCTGAGCATGAAAAATTTGTTATATAGTCTATCACATTTAATAACCAGCCTGTAGGAAAAAAAGATAACCCCGTGTATCATATCTGATAACCAGGTACCTAGAAAACATACGGTGTCTATCATATATGATACCCATAGTACTCAATGTGTTAAGATGAGAGTTACAGATACAGGTACTGTTTTTTAAGCTCACTCCTTCTTCTTTTTTCACTTTGGCTTTTCCCAATCCTACTTGGGGTCGGCCTTGTTCAACCTCATGGTTGAGGTTGGTTAGTTGTGTTAAATGTTTTCCAGCTGGATGCCTTTCCTAATGCCAATTTCCTATTTGAGTTCACGTCTTTTTGATTTCTTCCTATTTGATTTGATTTCCTAATGCCAAGTTCCTAATTTCCTATTTGATTTCACGTCATAATTAATTATGATAGTGGTTTTACCCTCCATTCGCTTGAATCCTACCATCTACCCACATTAACCTCACCCAGCCTTTGTAGGACCGGAAATGCTAGTCTCACGTGTTCGGGGGGAACAGAATTTTCTGTGAGAAAAGTCTGCTCCAACCGCGGATCGAACTCAGGATCTCTGAACAACTGGCAGTAGTCACAACCGTTACGCCACGAAGGCTATTTTATTTTAAGCCCACTCCTACACCATATAAAACTTTTGAAGCCGCATTTGATATATCAGGAGGTTATGGCAGAAAGTATACAGAACATGATACAAAAGGAAAATCAAACTACTGCTGAATAAATAGCGGAATATTTCTAGAAAGAATAAAACATGCTCCGGCCATGAATCGAACCTGTAATCTTAAGTTACCATAGATATGTTTCTCTCTTCCTTCCTCTTTTTCCCTTCTTCTATCTCTCTCTCCCTTTTTCGTAAAATCAACTTTTATTGTTTCCTTATCTTTTCCTTTTTATCTCCTTCTTCCACTGCTTCTCCCTCCCAATCCCTCTCTCCTCCCTAGTAGCTTCCTCTCACTCCCTCCCTCCGATTTTCTCCCTCCCTCTTATATCTCTCTCTTTCTCTACCTATGTCTCCCCCTTCTTATCTCTCTTATAGGAAAAGTTTGGCAAGTTTGTCCTGTCGAAATATTTTCTCACCAAAAGTTTAAGGCGGGCGAAATTTTCTTATTTTGATTGGATTTGAGAAAATTAGTTTTCTTCAACAAGAAGATGTAGGGTATCCCGAAAGTATCTTTTACCTACCTATACCATACCAAGCCTTGGTTTAGATTAACTATGCATTAAGGTTAAGGCACTAGTTTTTTTTTCAATTTGGATTTAATAGTTGTTTCCAACTGCATGGTTATATTACGACGGGTATGTTATCATCAATTCGCAGACAACTCACAAACCTGCTACCCACATTAACCTCATCCAGTCTGGGTTGAGCCGGAATGCCAGCATCACGAAGTCTTCACCTTGCTCGGCGTTGCTGAACATCGGTGATCCTTAGAGAATTGTTGCATTCAATGCGCCATCGACGCTGGCGACCCTAGTTTGGTGATCGAGCTCCGTTAGTTTCTCATACCCATCGACCCTGGCGACCCTAGTCTGTCCCGGTAGCTCAGTGGTAAAGGCGGCACTGTGTGAATCCAGAGATTCCAGAGGTCGCGGGTTCGAAACCCAGCCGGGACATGACAAGTTATCCTCCCATTTGGGATTTTTACCACATAATAATACGTCTTGGGCTTACTGCTGGAATAATGGGACTTAATAGTCCTAATCGGGCAGTATAAATAAGGCGATATTATTATATTATTATTATTATTATTATTATTATTATTATTATTTCTAGTTATCTTATTAATTATGACGGAGGATAAAGATGTATACAACGGGTTTGTTACCAAGTTGTATACATCTGTGGAAGCTTTTTACTGTAGGAATTTTCTAACCATGTTTGCTGTTTTCAGAATGACTGCTTTTTGTATGATCGAATGGATGAAGGTTGATATTTCAAGTTTTTTCAGATGATTTATGAAGTTTATGGATGTTATACCAGTGGCAGATATTACTATTGGAACTACTATGACTTTGGTTTGGTTATATATTTCTTTAATTTCGATTGCTAGTGGGATATATTTTGTGATCTTTTCTTGTTCTTTATCGATGACATTTTTATCTCCAGGTACAGCTATGTCTATTAGATATGTTGTTCGGGCTTTTTTACAGAAGAGTGTGATATCTGGGCGGTTGTGTGATACTGTTTTGTCGGTATGTAATGTTCTATTCCAGTATAGTTTGTAATTTTCATTTTCTAGGATGTTTTCTGGATTGTATTTGTAGTGTGGATGTGTTTCTTGAATAAGATGGTGGTTCTTTGCTAGTTCTTGATGAATTATTTTTGCTGCTGTATCATGGCGATCTACATACTCATTGCCTGCCAGCATTGTACATCCTGAGATTATGTGTTCTATAGTTTCCTTAGCATGTCTACATCTTCTACATTGGTCTGACTCAAGTTGTTCTTTCATTATAAATTTTCTATAGTTTTTCGTGGCTATGACTCCATCTTGGATTGATAAGAGGAATCCTTCTGTTTCTGGATGTAGTTGTCCTCGAGCTAGCCAGTCGTAAGATAGGTTTTTATTTATGTCTGGGTGTTGGACAATTGCATAATGTTTTCCATGGATACTTTTCTGAGACCATTCTATTTTCTTTTTGGCAAGTATTAGATTTTCGTCGACTTCTTGTATTATTTTCCGACTTAGGTTTAATGGAGTGTAGTTTTGATCAGCTTTGATTATGGCTTTGTGTAGTTGTGATGTTTTACTGAGGAAGAATTTTTGTAAGTTGAATATTTGATTTTTATGTAATGTGCTGATGTCAGTTAATCCTCTTCCTCCTTCTTTCCTACTAGTGGTTACTCTTTGTATGCATGCTTTCGGATGGTGTTTGCGATGTTCAGTGAGTGATGTTCGGTTCAGTCTATTGATTTCTTCTAGTTCTGTATCTGACCATTTGAGAATTCCAAAAGAGTAAGTTAGTACTGGAATAGCATATGTGTTTATGGCTTTAAATAAGTTTTTAGATGATAGTTTTGATCTTAGTATTTGATTTAGTCTTTTTTTTGTACTTTCTTAATATTTCTTCTTTGATTTCTTTATGATTTATGCTTGTGCTTTGGTTGTAACCTAGGTATTTGTATAGTTCTTCAGGTTTCATATTACTTACAGTATCGTTGTTCAGGGTCTCTTGATTTTCTTGTTTTTTCAGTTTTCCTTTTTCGATATTTACTATTTTGCATTTGTTAATTCCGAATTCCATTTTTATGTCTGCTGTTATCGTTTCAGTAATTCTTAGAAGTTCCTTCATTTGGTTTTCATCGCTAGCATATATTTTAATATCGTCCATATAGAGAAGATGGTTTACTATATGGTGGGTGGTGCTTTTGCTCTTGATTTTGAATCCATAGTTTGTTCTGTTTAGTGTATTTGAAAGAGGGTTTAGACAGAGGCAGAACCAGAGAGCGCTTAAGGCATCTCCTTGGAATATTCCAGTCTTTATTTCGACTTCATTGGTTATTATTTGTTCGTCCTCGGTTGTTGTGAGGTATATTTTTGTTCGCCAGGTTTGCATTGTTGCTTTCAAGAAATTGGCAATTATTGGATCTATTCTGTAAATTTCGAGTATTTTTAATAACCAAGTGTGTGGTATTGAATCAAATGCCTTTTTGTAGTCGATGTAGCAGATTTTAAGGTTTCGTTGGCTTTTTTCGGTCTGTTTTGTTATTACACTGTCTATGGTTAACTGTTCTTTGCATCCTCTACTATTTTTTCTACAGCCTTTTTGTTCTTCCGTTAATATATCTTGTCTAGTTAAATGGTTGTCTATTTTTCGTGTTATTGTAGCTGTGATGATTTTATACATTGTTGGTAGACATGTAATAGGTCGATAGTTGCTGGGGTCTATAGTGTCTGTATTCTTTGGTTTTATGTAGGTTTTCCCTTCAGTTAAAAAATGGGGCAGTTTGTTCGGTTCTTTTAATGCTTGAGTTGTTAGATTGGCTAGGCATGTATGTAAGTTGGAGAATTTTTTATACCAGAAGTTGTGGATACCATCATGTCCTGGTGCCTTCCAGTTGTGGGTTTTTTTTATTATATCTGTTATTTCTGCTGTTATTATTTCGTGGTCCGCCTGTTGTTCTATATTTTTACTTTGTACATGTTCTATTTCTGTTTGAATCCAATTAGCTTCTTCATTATGCTTCTTAGGTATTGACCAGAGATTTTTCCAAAAAGTTGTTATTTCTTCTTTGGTAGGTGGGATCACTCTAATCTCGTCTTCGTTATTTAGTCTTTTGTAAAATAGTTTTTCATTTTTGTTGAATAGAGTATTTTGCTTTCTTCTTTCGTTTGATTCTTTGTATCTCTTAAGTCTTAATGACTGAACTGCTAATTTTTGTTTTAAGGTGTCAAGAGTTTCCTTTGGTGATTCTTCGGTTGTTTCGAGTATGTTTTTTAATTTCTTCATGATACGTTTAGATTTATTGCCATTGTTGTACTGTGTGAGCCTTCCTATGTCTTCTCTAAATTTTTCAATTTTCTTTTCAAGTCTTATTTGCCAATATGGTTTGTTGTTCTTATTTCTAATATGTGTTTCATTGGGTAGAGATTGATTGTTGAGCTGGAGCACAGATAATGCAGCTGAATATATAAAGTTGTTGAGATCTTGAAGTGTTTTGATATCTGGTTCATATTTGTTCATTATTATTTTTATTTTTTCTATTGTGTTTGATGTATCTTTGTTATATATTAACTTAGGTAGCACTGGTCTGTTTGTTGGTTGTTGATCCTTCAAATTATTATAATTTTTAAGAAATTCTTTGTGAATAATAGTCATTTCTTCGTCTAATTCATTTGGTTCTCTGTTTTCTTCAATTATCGGTTCTTGAAAGTTAAAATTTGGTATTTCTTCTTGGGTTGTTTCATAGGATATTTCATCTTGCGGGTTCTCAGTTTGAACAATATTGTTTGGTAGTTCTTCAGATAGTACTGTTGATGTATCATTTGTAATGACTCTATTTAGTTTTAGTTTTATTTCATCTTTGATTTTTAGTATTGTTTCATCTGTTAGTCTTTTGTTCTTTAGGATTACTCTTCGTTGATCTATTAGCCTCTGTTGAGTAACTGTGTTTTCAAATTCTGGATAAATTTGTAAGAAGAGTCTGTGTAGTTCTTTACGGTAGTTAGATGTGATGGTTTCAAGTTTAGTTGCTTCCAAATAGCAACGCATGACGTTTATGTTCATATCATTGTTCCATGTCATGCGTTGCCGGGGTTTGCCTGCTTTGGTGGTTGCTGGTATTCCAGGCAAAACACGTTCAGCAGGGTCAGAAGGCGATCCAGGGGCAGTGGGATTTTGGTCAGTTACACCTGTTTGGGCGTGTGCCTGACCAGCACACGCTCTATCCGAGGCTGGGCTATTGTGCCGATGGTACATCATTGATTGTAAGCTCTTATGAGTTCCAGTTTTTCAGAAAAATTCTTGAAGCTTTGCTTTTTCCTACTTCCAGAGACGTTCAGATTTTGGAACCATTCTGGTTTGACTAATTTATTTATAGTTACTTTAAGTCTTGTAACATTACCTCCTAACTCATTTGATTCCATTTCACCTCCGACAGATTAATGGAAAATGGATTAAGAGGTAGCCCATGGATATTTTTATGTCTCTGGCTTGACAGGCTGGGGTTTGGTGATGGTTTAGCGTCCTCCAGCTAGACGTCGTAGTTGATATTCATGTGATTTTGGTTATGATTCATATCACATTACTTCCTGGGACGTTACTGATTACTGTAACCATCCAGGGATTATCAACTACTTGCTCGGGACCTTGGGGTCGCCACGCCCCAGAAACTGATCAATCAAGTTTCCCCTGAGTTATTATTATTATTATTATTATTATTATTATTATTATTATTATTATTATTATTATTATATTATTATAGTCTGGTTATCCAGATAGCGTAGGGATCCATTAGTTTGAATCCCACCCAATGCATGAAGTTAGCCTTATATACTTGAGGACTATGACCACTCCTGGAATAAGGGGACTCTGGCCCAAATCAGGCTCTATAGATAAGTACATTAGACCTTATTCAGTATCAGTATCATTATAAACAGAAAAGTGAGAAGTTGTAATAGATGTACATGAATATCAGAACATACCTGGACAGCTGTTTCGAGCTTATTTGCTCTCATCAGCAGGTAATAGTTCTGAATATTCATCAACTAACCTCTCTATTTTAATCAGTATAAACAGAAAAGTGAGAAGTTGTAATAGATGTACATATATTAGACCACATGTTTGTAGTAGCTGACAGTACCACAACATAATTTTAGTTCCATCTCAGCATTAAAGTTCATTTTTTTGCCAGTACAATAAATTGTATTATTTAATCTCATTATGTTGAAAGGAAAATGCTTTTTTGGTTTTTCTTTAAATTATTATATCAGAATTCTTGTGGGTAGTGCAGAATTATATGACTTCTTCCTTTTCCTAGAATATCCTCTAATATCTTAATCTGGCCCTTAATTCCACCACTGGTCGCTGCTCACATTAAAGTAGCTACTGACCTTTCCTCGCAAAGTATGGACCCCTTCTCCCCGTGATATAGGTAGTACAGAGACGAAAATTCCGACTACGCTGGGATTCGAACCCAAATCACCTTACATGCAAGCCTAGTGCGCTACCAACTCGACCACGGTGACTACTTTACCGGTGACGTAGGTACATAGTTTTCACTTTTTTAAATGAATGGCTAATTTATTTCTATTAAAAAAAACTTACGTAACTCCTTATACAATTCCTAGTCTTAAAATTTATTGAAAAATGAAAACATAAACATTTGCTTCATTTTTTATAAACATTGACTGACGGATTGAGCATGAGTTTGGTTGAAATTTATGGGAGAAACTTTTTATATATTTATTTCAGGGAAAAGTTTTGGTCTAACTCGAAACTCGAAAGATATTGCGGGGTGGTTCTTGAAAATTAAATTTCAATAGCGGATTTTTACTTTCCTTTTTTTGTTGTTGAGATCTTCAGATTTTTTTCTTTAAAGTTTGCAAGGATTTGCTGCGAGATAATCCTGGAGGACCCAAAGTTCTGAGATCTCCAGCTGCTGTACTCAACTTTCTGGGGTTAGATCCTTCTCTTCTTCTTCTTCTCCTTCTTTTTATTTAATTATTTTGCATGAATAAATCCTACGAACACAAGAAGCAAATATTTTTATTTATTTATGAAAGTTAGAATAATTATTAGATCAGATAAGACGCTCCTGCCAGTTCTTCACCAGTCGAACTCATTGCAATTCTGAAAGCTATCACAAAACTCTTTCTCTGAAAGCTATCACAAATATATCATCTTCGTCTAGTTAGTTATCATATTTGTGTTAATCACTTTCGTGATATCACAACTACTCAAATCTACGCTGAAACCGAGACTTGAACCACCGACCTCCGGATTACAAGTCCGCCGCCTTATCGATCAAGCTACTGAGGTCGGATAGCATCTTCGTCTAGATTTATAATGATAAGTGATTCATTGAGTTGGTTGTTGGCAATTTCAAATCTTGAAAATTCCTGTATAATTTTTTTCCAGATTTACAATGTTTGATGAGATCTAAAAAGCAAAGGTAAATCTATTCACCTTTGCTTTTTAGCTTTGTTTATTAAAAATTTCATAATACATACATTGTATTTCAATTTCTTAAAGACAGTTACACTGTCTGTCTAATCTTTCCTAAAGGTAAACATCACGCTTGGCCTGTTAATGTGTTCAAACCTCTTATTCGGGTTAAATTGTCCCTCAATTTAAATAATTGAACTTTAATCAAATTATAAAGGGGTCCTTAAGGAAAGTTTATGCCTATCTCTCTCTCTCTCTCTTCACTCTATCTTTCTCTCTCTTTCGCTTTCTCTTTCTCTCTCTCTCTCTCTCTCTCTCTCTTTCTCTTGTCTCTCTTTGTCTCTCTTTCTCTCTCTCTCTCTCTCTCTCTCTCTCTCTCTCTCTCTCTCTCTCTCTCCCTCTCACACACACACAAACACACACATACTCAAATTGAGATTTACTTTCCCAAAAGGTGTATAATTCTCTCTCCATCTCTACCTTTAATTTTCTGTCCTCTTGCCTTTGACTCTAAATTGTCCTCTTGGACAATGGTCAAAAATCAAAATAAATTGCTGCACTAATTGTGATTGAAAAAAGGGGCGTTTATTGGTTCTTGTGCGTACAAAAAACTGCTTCTTCATTTCTTTCTGGCCTGGATTTCGGACATTTTCTTTGTTTTGGTGGCTTGTGTTAAAAAAGAAAAAGATTTTTTTTTCGTCTTCAGTAGGTAGCCAATTCTAGTACAACTGTTCAAAAAATGCTTTTATGTTATGGTTCGCCGCTTGTCAGTTAGTAGGTTGACATTTCTGGAAAATGTTCAAAATATCTACATTATGTATTGGGTTTAACTTTGCTTGTCGATCGGTAAATCGCTAGTTCTAGAAACTACTGAAAAAAATGTTACAGTTTATATGAAGTGTTGTTCAACATATCTCTTTCAACTTTCTTTCTTCTTCTTAATATATAAATTACCAACCAGCCGCCCATATTTACCTCACCTAGCATGTTTTGGGTCGGGAATAGTCAACATATGATAATAATATCGCCTTATTTATGCTGCCCGATTAGGACAATTAAGTCCCAGTAGGTATTCCAGAAGTAAGCCCAAGACATATTATTATGTGGCAAAAATCCCAAATGGGAGGATAATTTGTCATGTCCCGGCTGGGTTTCGAACCTGCGGTATCTCTGGATTCACAGAGTGAACTACAGTATCAAGAGTATCAAGAGCCGCCAATGATTTATTGTCCTGACAAAAAAAGAAGGGAACAAGAATGTGTGTGCCTTGTTTTTCTACTACCTTGATTATCTTCACTGTGTTTTATTGGCAAGATCTGTTTGCTGGAGGGCTAAGATAATGACCTAATTAGACTAAGATAATGACCTCAGCAGATGGATGTATACATTTTCCGAGTATACCCCACAAAATAAGGAAAGCACTGATTTTCTTAGTGTGGGTAGTTTAGGACTGTCAGTTAATATTTTATCTGTTTAGTATTTAAGTTAATCTTACGTACCTATTGTAAAAATGTATTTTAAATGTATTGGTCATCATCACTAAAATCAAAAATCAAATATAAAATTATACAAAAACATTAGATGTATTAGAACATAACACAGAATGTACATACAATATGGATCATAGAAAATTTTACTTTATATTACCTATGAGCTATAGAAAGTAGTGTTCCTTTTGCTCTGCAGCAATATTTTTAACGACCTCAGATAATAAAACCAGCTGTAACTCGTAAGGTTAGAAAGTCCAACCCCCATAGGGTCGTCATGGTTTTTGGAGTGATGTCTAGGTATTGTCAAAAAAAATGAAGGTTTTGTATATCAGGGTGAAATTGGCCATTGATTTATAGATACGAGTAACATATCTGTGAAGCTAGCCAAATTATTCATTTTTAAAAAAGTGAATCCAAAAAAGCGGGAGAAATCATTAAACACAAAAAGCAGCGTTGTCATCTCAGACATGACATCGACCTTATGTGCGGTTGTACTCTTGTCATGTGAGACATGACATCAACTTTATGTGAGGTCTAAGTTATTTTTGCGACAATTTGTAGGAGGTTTCTTGTTTGTCATCTCACACATGCTTTAAAGTGCAGAAGATTAAAGGTTAAAAAATAAGCATCTCCATTTTTTCGTCACTTAATTTAGATTCATCCTGCATATTTATTTATAATATCTACAAAAAAACAAATACCAATTCTAGATTGAACCTTTCCACGTTTTCTTATTTTTCCTCCCCACTTCTCTTCCTCTTTATATATCTTTTCTCTCTCCCTCCCTCTCTTTTTATCTGCCTCTACATGAAACACAGGTGTGTTTATCGATACCGCCAGGTTGTAATAAGCTGTGGCATGTTCCAATCCTCATGTAAATACCTGCTTATCCACCTGTTCTCAGCCTTTTTTTATTTCAAACTGATCTCTCTTTTCTTTCTCTTATTTCCTTCTCTTTATCTCCCTGCGGTCTCCTTCTCATCTGTGATGTAATACTTTCTATTCTGCTATTCCATTTGTCTGGCTGGAGGACTATAAACAGGGAGTAGACCAGCAGTCTGGCTGGGAGACTATAAACAGGGAGTAGACCAGCAGTCTGGCTGGGAGACTATAAACAGGGAGTAGACCAGAAGTCTGGCTGGGAGACTATAAACAGGGAGTAGACCAGCCGTCTGGCTGGAGTACTATAAACAGGGAGTAGACCAGCAGTCTGGCTGGAGGACTATAAACAGGGAGGAGACCAGCATTGGCTTGGTTCTGGAGGCCCTTGTCAATTATTAGCCTCCTTGTAAAGACAGTGGTAGAAGTGCTGAGTCATTCCTTCACTGTCTGGCTACCATCGTTCACGATGACGCCACCCTATGATGATGATTCCATTTTTTCTGTTTGTCCTTCTTTTTCCTCTCTTCCTCTTCCTTCTATTTCTCCTTTGTCTTCTACAACCTCCTTCAGATCCTTTCTATTTCAAGTACTCCTTCTCTCTTTCATTTTTTCCTCTATTTTTTCATCCTCCTTCTTCTGTTCTTCTCTTACTCTCTTTACTTCTCCTATCCTTTTATTCCTCTTACTCCTCCTTCTGCATCTTTTTCTTTATATTCTTTCTATTCCTCCTCCCTCCAAACTTTCTTCTTTTTTTCTTTTTGTCTGATTTCTCATTTTCCTTCTCCTCCTCCTCTTTCTTCTTCTTGTCCTCCCTCCATCCCATTTTGTCTCCCCGGAGTATCATTTTTGATTTATTTTGAAGCTCGGAAATGATATATTAATTTGTACATTTTCTTTACAAATATTTACGTGAAGCTTTGGTACCTTTTGCGAATTCGCTACATTTTCGAAATTCGCTATAAGTATTGCTTTGTGAATTTGTTATGTTTCGTCTTCAATTTTCATTCCTCTTTTACTTTTCACGTGTTCATCTTAGCCAGTTCTTTTTTAATTATTTATATTAAATTTTAGTTTTTGTGTGTCTCCAGCTTTTTTTATTATTTTTCATTTCATGTAACATTTTGGCATCAGAACTTCTGAAAATTTTATGCCGTTTTTGAAGTGATCTGTTGAATCGAATTTTGTTTGGAATAGGTACCTTTTTTATTATTGATGAACAAGTGTCATTATGCAAAAGTTAAATTTTTATCATATTTGTGTTTATCACAAGACAAAATATCAAAATCACTCAAACTCGCTTTATTAAATCTTTGCTGAACTTGGGACTCAAACCACCAACCTGCGGTTACGAGTCTGCCGCCTTATCGATCGAGCTACTGAAGTCAGTCATTTCATTATAATATACAGGGTGTAACAGACTAAATGTAAAATCTCTTAAGAGGTGGTAGTATAGATCATTTCCAACCATTAGTGTTCTATAACACTTTTGATTTAACTCAGTGGTTCTCGAGATATATTTTTTTTGAATTATTTTTACAAGTCCCCTGCCGCTCGACAAAGAATGGCATCTAACTCCGTAAATACAGTAGATGAAGCAATAGATTTAACTTTTTCCATAAGATAACAATATTTCACTATTATTTAGACTAGATTTATTCTTAAAAACTGCACACGTACTGAAAAAAATCGGCAGCAGCGGAAAATTTATCGCGAACATGAAATCCACCTGAAACTTCAGCCGCCATTTTCTCAAAATACTGCCCTCATAAAGTATTGGTTTCATTTATGTAAAAACTTGCTTGAAGTCCTATCTTTCAGAAAATATGACACACTTGATATAAAACTTTCATTTTTTATTGGAACCAAGAGAAACTAAAAAAAAAGTCAGTCAGTACTACTAACTGATCCTACTAGGCTACCATCCTACTTTTACCTAGGGAACTAATTTTTTTCTTCAATTTGACAAATTATGGTTGTCATTTACTTTCCAACGGCCCAAAAAGTTAGCCTCAGTCGATTCATTGATAAGGCTGCGGACTCTTAACTTGGAGGTCACTGGTTCGAGTCTCAAGTATGGCAAATATTTAGTAAGACGAGTTTGAGCTATTGTGACACCATGATCGTGATTAATTGACCTTAATATTTTAGTATGTATGTATGGTTTTATTTGTGGTGACGCACAAGGCCCCATCACATTTTTTGTGGGTAGCGCAGCATTACTAAGAGCCTCCTTTACTTTTCGAATTATTCTATTAAATTAATTTCTTTTTACTCTGGTAATACCGCCACTGGTCGTTACTCATACAAGTAACTACTCATTTTTCCTCACGAGGTATGAGTGGACCCCGAACATCCAAGTACAGAGCAGAAAAACTCCTGTCCCGCTGGGGATCGAACCCAGGTCACCATGCGTGCAACGCCTAGCACGCTAACTCACTCTGCCACGGTGACTACTAATTGACCTTAATATTTTAGTATTCCATGTGTTTTATGAAAATTCGGTACCTACTAACATAATAATTTGTACCTCTATGTACCAACTTATGAATGTTCAGTATTTACCGTACCACCTTTACCTGTGGGTGTTAACTATGTAGGTACATTGTTATGTTTCATTTCATTCAAACCATTTTATCATTGAGACCCTTTCCTCTTATGAACAAATGAACAATTACGATTAATATTGATTTCTGAAGCACCACAGCTAAAAGTATCATACATGGATACGTACATACTAATTTGCCACACTTGAGACTCGAACCAGTGACCTCCAAGTTAAGAGTCTACTGAGGCAAACTTTTGGGCCGTTGGAAAATAAATGGCAACCATAATTTGTCAAATTGAAGAAAAAAATTAGTTCCCTAGGTAAAAGTAGTATGGTAGCCTAGTAGGTACAGTTAGTAGTACTGACTGACTTTTTTTTTTATTTCTCTTGGTTTCAATGAAAAATGAAAGTTTTATATCAAGTGTGTCATATTTTCTGAAAGATAAGACTTCAAGCAAGTTTTTACATAAATAAAACCAATACTTTATGAAGGCAGTATTTTGAGAAAATGGCGGCTGAAGTTTCGGGTGGATTTCATGTTCGCGATAAATTTTCCGCTGCTGCCGATTTTTTTCAGTACGTGTGAACTTTTTAAGAATAAATCTAGTCTAAATAATAGTGAAATATTGTTATCTTATGGAAAAAGTTAAATCTATTGCTTCATCTGCTGTATTTACGGAGTTAGATGCCATTCTTTGTCGAGCGGCAGGGGACTTGTAAAAATAATTCAAAAAAATAATATCTCGAGAACCACTGAGTTAAATCAAAAGTGTTATAGTACATTAATGGTTGGAAATGATCTATACTACCACCCCTTAAGAGATTTTACATTTAGTCTGTTACACCCTGTATTATAATCTTGATTATTGTTTTTTTCCAGTCTGTATGATGTATAATATGTCTGAATGATACATATGTCTGTAAAATTTCCAGTTTAATGCTATAATATGAAAATCAGACATATTTATGCTATAATATCTCTGATTGTCAAGTACGTAATATATTATGTACTCGTATATTATATCTATTATATGTACATATCTACACCCACTTTCCCAAAGGTTTCTCTCTAGTTGTATTGTTGAAAGATATCCTGTCAATGCCCTCTCATTATTTTGATTTATTTTATTGTTTTGGTAACTGTTTCTTCTAGCATTTTTTTAGCATCATTGCTCTTAGAAATAATGCTAGGTGTGAGCATATTTTGTGTTGCTATGATTTATGTCAAGTCACCGTGCACTGATGGTCAAGTAGTTAACGCGCTAGTCTGGTAATCCATTTAGCGTAGGGACCCGTTGGCTCGAAACCCACCCAGTGCATGAATTTTTCCTCTTTAATTTGAGTTTATTAACAACACAATAATAATACTCTGAGGGTTAGGTGGTAGAAAATGATTTCATCATTAACATAATAATAAGGTCTTGTCAGAAGTGTTGTGTCTTTTATACAAAAAAATCTTTCCCGGGTCCACTCAGGCTGGGTGAGGTTAATTTGAGTAGCTGCTTTGTGAGTTTCCAGCATTGGAGAGTAACATTGCCGTCGTGATAATGATCAGGCATTTGAAAGCTATGTTAAACCAACAAAACAAAAAAAAATCTGGCGTGTATATTGTGGATAAGTATTTTCCTGTAAATCTCCTAGTGGCAAATTGGAAAATCTCAACCGATGACTTTTTCTAGTTCTATCAGCATTTTCCAAGGCTCCATTTATTGCGGTAAGATTTTCATCCCAATCAGTTTGTCCGTATTGGAAAAAGTCTTGTTAAGAAATACTAGATTTCCTACAGAAACCATATTTAGTTTCCTATAGAAAAAAACTATACTTCCGAACTAAAACTATATTTCCCATAGAAAAGCATTGTCGCAAAACTTTATGAAAGATTTTTTTCATTCTGAAGTGAAGTGCATTATGCTGGTGAAGCTTTCCCACAAAAAGAAAAAAAAAACGAAAAATATAGGAAAGAAACATAGACAAGGAGGAAGGGGAGAAAAAAAGAAAATTATGGCAGGAAAATAGAAAGTGAGAGACGAGAAAGGGAGAAGAGATAGAGACGAAATAGAGAGAAAAGAGGAAGGGAGAAGAGATAGAGAGAATGGAAGAAGGGATATAGATGAAAGAGAGAGAGAGAAATAAAAGAGGAAGGGAGAAGAGATAGAGACGAAAGAGAAAAAGAGATAGAGAGAGAAGAGGAAGGGAGAAGAGATAGAATAAAAGGGTGAAGAGTTAGAGAGAATGGAAGAAGAGATAGAGACGAAAGAGAGAGAGAGAAAAGAGGAAGGAAATTGAGAGAGAAAGTTTTCCTGATTGTGCAAGCAATTTCATATATTTTTAAAATATATTTTTTCATTTGTTGATAATAAAAGTAATATACAATAAAATGTTTCCTCCCCCCACTCTCCCTTTCTTCCTCCTGTGCTATTTTTTGTCTGCAATGCAGTTCAAAATTTTGTAACCCTCATTTCAACCATCAAAAAATTTTACTTCCGAGAAATTTCTAATATTAGAAATCGGTAGATTTTGTATAAAAAAAAAAAAACATTTTTTTGCTTTCTGGACGTCTCTTGAGCAATTTTGATTTTATGTTTGTCTATCGGTCTGTTAAAAATATTCCTTGTAACGCGTAAATCTCGGAAACTACTGAACGGATTTCGATGAAATTTTGTACACATTTAGGAGACGTTCTGTAGATGAAAAAATGAGGTCTTCGAATTCTTGATACAGAATTTTTCAATTTTAAGAATGTAAAAGTACTATTCTACTATTTAAAACAAATTTAAGCGGTTTTGGAAATACAAGTTAATGATTTCGTAAAAAATCTCAAAATTGCCACGTGTAACGATCTCTAGGAAGTATTGTGGCCATAATTGGCAGTGTTTTTTTTATCTTTCTACTCACTCTTTCTCTCTCTCCTCCTCCCCCTTTCTCTCTTTTACTATTTATCTCTCTCTCTTTTCTTCTTCTGCTCCTCATCGCTCTCTCTCTCTCTCTCTCTCTCTCTCTCTCTCTCTCTCTCTCTCTCTCTCTCTCTTCCAACCCCCTCTCTCTCCTACTATTATACTATTACTGTTTCTTCCTACTCCTTCTCTCTTTTACAATATACTATCTCTCTCCCTTACCTCTCTCTCTCTCTATCTCGCTTTCTCTCATACACTCATAATATTATTCTCTTTCCCTTCCCGCTTTTTATCTCTTTTACTATTACATATTCTATCACTGCTCACGTTAAAGTAGCTACTCATTTTTCCTCGCGAGGTTTAAGTGAAAAATCTGACTGCTCTGGGATTTTAATTCAGGACAACTTTTGAGCAAGCCTACCCACTCGGCCACGGTGAATATTCATTTTAGACAACAACAACAAAAAACAACACAATTCTTTCGATTTCTAATATTATAATAATAAACATAACTTTCTTTAGTGGAAGGTAACCACCTGGCGAGGTTAATGTTCAAAGCATTTTCTACCACCTAACCCTCAGAGTCTTATTAATATGTGGTCACAAATTTAAATTAGTGAGAAAAACAACACAATACTTCCGCTTTCTAATATTATAATAATAACTATAACATTCTGTAGTGGCGGGTAACCACCTGGCGAGGTTAATCCTCAAAGCATTTTCTACCACCTAACCCACAGAGTCTTATTATTAGAGTCTTATTATTCGGGGAAAGCCTGCCCCGATAGCTCAGTGATTCCAAAGGTCGTGGGTTCGAAACCCGGCCCGGGACATGACATGTTATCTTCCCATTTGAGCTTTTTACCACATAATAATATATCTTGGGCTTAGTGCTGGAATGATGGGATTTAATTGTCCAAATCGGGCAGTATAAATGAGATGATCTTATTATTATTATTATTAGGAGAGTGGAAAGTGTTTCTGGAATGGACTACTGGCGTCTCCACTAAATTTATGCTCACGTGCACTCTGCATTTTGGTATGACCTAGCATTTTTTGTAATTCTCAGTAGTCACCATGGTCGTGTGGTGTAGCGCACTAGTCTTTCACGCACGGTGACCTGGGTTCGAATCCTCTTGTACCTCGTGAGAAAGTTAGTAGTCACTTGTATGAGTAACGGTCAATGGTGGCATTAACGTAGTATTCATTATCATAGGGTGACGTCATCGCGAACGATGGTAGCCAGATAGAGGAGGAATGACTCAGCACTTCTAGTCTTTACAAGGAGGCTAATAACTAACGTAGTATAATAATAAAAAAACATTATACAAACATCTAAAAGTCAAGGAGGCCATTTATAATGCTGCACTACCCACAACAATTGTGAAAAATCCTGGTGATTTTCCACAAAGAAAGCATTCTCAACATGTTTGTAATTCTACATTTGGTTTAGACTAGGTAACCTATAGCTAGAAGTTGAACATCGTCGACCCTGCTTGAGCGGGATAAGACAGAGTAAAGGAAGAAGAAGAACTCATACCTAACATGTTTGCTGTATTTAGACATACACACAACACGGCGCAAAAAAGTTCTTGTCCCTTACTCCAGAATAAAGAATAAAATAAATGAAATATTCCTCACACGTACACAGGCAAACAAGAATGATGGAGATGTTGAACGAGTAGCAAATCAAACAAGCAAGATGGGAGAGTAAATCAATGGAAAATACTTAGATAAAAGGGAGAGGTTACCGTAAGCGGATAAGTAAAAAAAAAGGATCCGCTCTCGCAAATAAAGCTAGATAAAAGTTATCTAGCAACAGTAAAGTTGCAATTATTTGCTACAGAGGTAATAATCCCGCCCTTGAGTTAGGACATATACAGGGTGAGCATAAAGTCTCACCCCACCCCCCGTATCTCAAGAATGGCTAAAAATACAAGAAAACGCAAAAACCCGTATTCCTTTATTTTTAGGAGGATTGATTTTCAGCCAAAAAAAATGCCTACACGGCCCCAGTCAGGCTGGGCATGGACCAACTTTAAAATCTTAAATAGAATGGTATGTCTTGTGGCATATTGTTTAAAAGGTCTTATTGAGAGAAGTTCATAACAACAAATTTCAGTGAGCTATGACTTACTGTTCTCGAGATACAGGGTCGGACGTCCTGCGTAATATCCATATATTTTGACCTATAACTCGTTAACTGTAAATTATGGAGAAAATATTTCTCGTCAATAATAACTTCTTATGGCAAGACCTTTCGAACAAGGTAAAACTCGACATACTCTGTTGATGTTCGTTTCTGGTCGGTTTCGTCAGCCAGCCGGACGAACAGTCGAAAAAAATTTAACAAAAAAACAAATCAAGTTTTAACTTGTTCGAAAGGTCTTGCCATAAGGAGTTATTATTAACAAGAAAAATTTTCTCCATAATTTACGGTTAACGAGATATAGGTCAAAATATATGGATATTACACAGGACGTCCGACCCTGTATCTCGAGAACGGTAAGTCGTAACTCACTGAAATTTGTTGTTATGAACTTTTCTTAATAAGACCTTTTAAACAATATGCCACAAGACATACCATTCTATTTAAGATTTTATAGTTGGTCCATGCCCAGCCTGACTGGGGCCGTATAGGCAAATTTTTTTTTGGCTGAAAATCAATCCCCTTAAAAATAAAGGAATACGGGTTTTTGCGTTTTCTTGTATTTTCAGCCATTCTCGAGATACGGGGGGTGGGGTGAGACTTTATGCTCACCCTGTATAATGTGTGTATAGTTACATATTTATCTATTTTTTTCCTTTTTATGCTTATAGTTTCCATTTATTTCTTTGTAATCATTATTTCTACTCTACATTATAGTGATGAGGGAGAGTGAGAGATAATTAATATTGATTGAGACAGAGGTAGGGAGGAGTAAAAATTCATGAATTAAACAGTGAGAGAGCAAAAAAAGAGATACGAACTCTTATATAAAAACAATTCAGAAGAGATAAAAAAAAAATGATTGCGTAAAAAGTAACATATTGAAAATACAAAAGAGATAACTGGACAAAGAGATAATATAGAAAAGGATAATATAAGGAGTACGGAAAAAGTAAAAAATAATGATGAAAATTAGTAGATATAAAAAAAGAGAGATTGAGAGCACATCAAGAGTTAGAGAGAGATAAGTAGTAAACACGAAGAATGAAATATGATGGGATTCTGAGAAAATAGAAAATTTATCCAAAGAGATTTCAGTAAATCTTCATAGATTCTATTCCTTTCTCTCTCTTCCCTCCTCTCTCTCTCCCTCTCTTCATCTCTCTCCTCTCACCTCTCTCTCTCTCTCCCTCTCTATCTCTCTCTCTCCTCTTCACCTCTCTCTCTCTCTCTCCCCTCCCCTCTCTCCTCTCTCTCTCTCTCTCTCTTCTCTCCTCTCTCTCTCTCTCTTCTCTCTCTCCTCTCTCTCTCTCTCCTTCCTCTCTCTCTCTCCTCTCTTCTCTCTCTCTCCTCTCTCCTTCTCTCTCTCTCTCTCTCTCTCTCTCTCTCTCTCTCTCTCTCTCTTCCTCTCTCTCTCTCTCTCCTCTCTCTCTCTCTCCTCTCTCTCTCTCCTCTCTTCTCTCTCTCTCTCTCTCTCTCTCTCTCTCTCTCTCTCTCTCTCTCTCTCTCTCTCTCTCTCTCTCTCTCTCTCTCTCTCTCTCTCTCTCTCTCTCTCTCTCTCTCTCTCTCTCTCTCTTTTCTCTCTCTCTCTCTCTCTCTCTCTCTCTCTCTCTCTTTTCTCTCTCTCTTCTCTCTCTCTCTCTCTCTCTCTCTCTCTCTCTCTCTCTCCTCTCTCTCTCTCTCTCTCTCTCTCTCTCTCTCTCTCTCTCTCTCTCTCTCTCTCTCTCTCCTTCTTCTCCCCTTCTCTCTCTCTCTCTCTCTCTCTCTCTCTTCTCTCTCTCTCTCTCCTCTCTCTCTCTCTCTCTCTCTCTCTCTCTTCTTCTCTCTCTCCTCTCTCTCTCTCTCTCTCTCTCTCTCTCTCTCTCTCTCTTCTCTCTCCTCTCTTCTCTCTCTCTCTCCCTCTCTCTCTCTCTCTCTCCTCTTCTCTCCCTCTCCCCCCTCCCTCTCACCATCTCTCCCTCTCCCTCTCTTCCTCCGCCTCCCTGTTTATAATATGAATGTTACCCTCATCTCTGTCTTTCTCCTCCCAGTATGTCCTGTTCTTAGAATATAGACACGCTGCGAAATGAGATTGGAATCTTCCAATTCTATGATAGGTTTCGTATATTACCTTGTTTCGTATATTTAGTTATATATTATGTTAGGTTTGTTAAAAATGCAAATGCTTGTCAAAGTGTTTTGGAGAAAAACAGTAAGCAGAAGAAGGAAATCTTCCGTACCTACACAAAGCAAAATGTCAGGTCAAGAGAACCAACTTCATTGCGCATTGCCTACTTAGTGAAATCTACGGCGTTTATAAAAAAAATACTCATTGTAACTTTTTTAAAAACATCCTGTGCGTATTCCTTCCCATTTCATGCTCTAGCATCTGTTGGGGAAAGGAGTATAACCATTTCATGCTCTAGCATCTGTTGAGGAAAGAAGTATAACCATTTCATGCTCTAGCATCTGTTGGGGAAAGGAGTATAAAATGTCAGTTGCAAGTTTCGCACCCTTCTTAAATTTACGCCAAGTAGCTAGAGCGGTCTGGGGACAACAACGTCTTGTGAGAACAGAGCAAAGAATTTCGTCGATTTGTCATGCCAAATAACCTCCTTAAGAGTTCTGAAATCTTTACGATCAACCATAAGGGTTGAGTGGAAGATATTGGCAGAGGCAATAACCCCGCCCTTCACTTAGGACATCTGTATATATTTTATCTATATTGTTTATAATATATTTTGTTCTTGTTTATATTGTTCCAAATTTTGTATTCTATCATTTTATCACAGTAGTCACAACCAATACGCCACGGAGGCTGGCTGGCTGGATTAAAGAAAAAGAATGTCTTTAATACTTAATTTTGAGTATTAAAGAAATTCTTTTTCGTCGCAATGATCTTGTGACAAAATAGGTAATCTACCCATAATAATAAAACTCTTTTGTGGAAGGTAATTACCCGAGATTAATGTTCAAAGCATTTTCTACCACCTAACCCTGAGAGTCTTATTATTATGTGGTCATATACTCAAATTAATGAAGAAAAATTCATGCATTGGGTGAGATTCGAACCAACGGATACCTACGCTACCTGGATTACCAGACTAGCGCTCCTCAACCACTTGACAAAATAGGAAGACAATCGGAAGTATGACACACCTGTGTAAACTGTAACTAGTATTATTTCATCACACTTTTATTATTATTCTATGTGTATTCTTAAAAAAAAAATAAACACCGGTAAGTGACGTAAAATATAACGGAGCACACTCCTGATTTCATTTTCTCGAGAAAAAAGAAAAGAAAAAAAGAATGAAAAAAATAGAAACAAAGAAGACAGATATGCGAAACCTGTGTGCAACAGCCCCCTCGCGCGTCCCATTGCATGATACTGATTTATTAGCCCGTCTAATTTATCGTCGGGGAACTTTGCACCTGGCCCCTCGCCCCCGGTGTCTGCTTGATGGCTTTGTGAAGTCTGAAAGTTGCATCTGACAAAAGAAGGAACAATATTGTGAACTTACCTCAGTGGCGGTCACCGGAGGGCTTTTTTTCTGAGAAGCTAGGGGCCGAATTATGAAACAGGATGAGGTTTATTATGAGTGGACACTATCGCTTAATTTGGGCTATGGTTGTATGGAATGGCCAATTGGCCATACCAAAAGGGTTGGGTGGAAGAGATTGCCAAAGGCAATAACCCCGCCCTTTAGTTTCTTCATTTTTTTCTCTTTTTACTTCTCCTTATATTGTATATTAATTTGTAACTATCTGATTTGTACATACGTCCATATTAATGAAGTGTTAAATAATAATGCCAACAAAAAAGTGGACTATGGCGGGCTGTGATTGGTTGAAACTCCGTCTTGAGGATTTGTCTTGCTTAGCTTATCTTTGATCCTGTTTCATAATGTATGTTTCATAATGTGGCCCTAAGAAGGACAATACAAAAAAATATTATAAGAATACAAAAGAATAATAAAAAAGAAAGACAATAGAAAAGAAGTTCCTGCAACGATTGGACTTATTGAAAGGGTAGACTCAGCACAGAGTGATTGGACTTTCAATTCAATAAGCCACGGTATCAGCTTGCTTGTGCTTGATAAAAGGACCCTAAATGTATAACTACATGATTACTTAAATTTGTCATTTAACCAAGACTAAGGGCTGAATTATGAAACAGGATTAAATTTAAGATAAGCCAGAACGTCACTCCAAGTCCGAGTTTCAACCAATCACAGCACACTTTATAATCAAATTTGTGACTAACACAAATATGATAACCCAACTTTTAACTTAGCGAGTGTATTTAAAACACTAAGGGTGAAATTATTAGACAAATTCTATAATTCAAGTCATTGCTAAGCGTCGGTTTTTCCTATATTACACAGTACGCAATCCATGACTTCGCGACACAGAGGCATTACAAAAACGTGTATTAATTCCGCTCTAAATGTATTAGGATAATTATTTTTGATTTCATTTTGTTTTTTCTCAAAGATTTCTCTTACACATCCTACACAGTACGCAATCCATGACTTCGCGCCACAGAGGTATTACAAAAACGTCTATTAATTCCGCGCTAAATGTAGGATGATTTTTGTTTTTATTTTATTTTTTCTCGAAGATTTTTTCTCTAAGACTTGCCTCCAGCACTGTTTCGTGTTCGCAAGTTGCCATCAGACAGCACTACCATTGTTGTGTGTTCAGAAGCCTGGCAGGAACGGTGGGGGGGCGAGCAGCTCCCAGCAAGAAATGTAAATAATATCAAAACACTGCCCCGCCCCCTCTCGCTGAAACTGGGTCAGAGAGTCAGTGCAGTTTCTACTGTCGGCAGCGGCTGCTGGCGCCTTCCCTCTGCTTACCTAGCGAGAAGTAGCTAACAAGGGAAAGTTTTAAGTATAATAATACTAATATAATAATAACTCTTTAGTGACAAAAATAATATTGACAAAGGCCGTGATTATTGCCTGAGGCAATCTCTGCCATCAAACCCATACGGTTACCACCTATTTGATATCGAGAAGTAAAGTGTTACCTACTGATGTTTTATCAAATTATTAAAAAAAAAAAAAAAAAATGTATAAATATAGGTATATTATAAAAGAGAGAATTTATAATATTCGGGTGAGGAAACAGAAGAAAAAAAGAAGGAGGAAGAAGAAAAAAAGGAAGAAGAAAAGAAGAAGCCAGTACTCAATTTTCAAACCGATAGTACGAGGACTGCTATGCGAAAGGTCAAGTTTTGAATCCCTTCACAGTCAAAACAGATGTTTGGTAAGGTTGGTTTAGCCAGCGTCGATGGCATGTTGAATACACCGGTTCCCTTCAGAACACCGAAGTTAAGCGACATCCAGCGAGGTTAAGACTTGGATGGGTGATCATTCAAATTCTGATTCTCGTGACGCTGGCTTTTCCCGGCCCCACTCAGGCTGGGTGAGGTCAATGTGAGTAGCAGGTTTGTGAGTTTCCTGCGAATGGAGGGTAAAACCCCCGTCGTGATATGACCATGGCAGTTGAAAGCGACGTTAAACCCCACTTAAAAAAAAAAGAAAAAAAAAAGGTTGGTTTTAAGACTTGCACTGGTAGTCTAGTGGTTAACGCGCTAGTCTGGTAATCCAGGTAGCGTAGGTATTCGTTGGTTCGAGTGCCACCCATTGCATGAATTTTTTCTCATTAATATCAGTTTGTGACCACATAATAATAAGAATAGAGGGTAACTTTATTCTTATTATTATGGTCTGAGTTCACAGGACCATTAGTTCAAATACTAAAAGGAAGAAAGACATGTGGTATATTTTATAAAACAATAAACTAAATCAAATCGATATATTTTAGTACATATTGAATAAACTAAAATAAAATAAACAACTTTAAAACAAACAATATTCAGTTCTAAAACCAAATTTATTTTTTTATGTTCACAGGTACGTCCTTCATTATATCGTGACTATTACTTTTAGGTAAGTTATTTTGTGGTTCGGAAAACCATATTCTTAAACCAATAAAAGGATAAAATAAAATAAAACCGATCTCCATGGCTCAGTGGTTAAGAGCATTGGTTGCTGACCCAGAGTTTGCGCTTTCGAATCCTGGCCGGAGCGGAAAATTCTGACCTAGTTTCCGGAATGGCATGAATATAAAGGTAAACTGCCATGAAGTAATGCGAAAGCGGTTCCGGGGCACACTACCTTTATATAAAAAAATTCTAACCAAAAATAAAAAATAAAAGGTTATACAAGTTCATAAATTAAGGGCTAGTGAATCTGGGAGTCGAGCTTGTAGATCCTTCAACTTGTTCCTCTTCATTCAAAATTTTGATTTTTGTGCCTTGAAGTTTAGTGTTGTTTCCTAGTTTCTTTATGTGAACTTTTTTTTTCTTTTTCTTTTCAAAAGGGTCCCTATAAATAACAAGAGCACAATTCTAGTGTCAATACATTTCCTTTTCAATTCTTCTTGTCAAACGCTTTCCCATTCTTCTTTTAGAAATGAATTCGAAAAAAAATTTGGCCTACAGAAAGCTGTCGAAAAGTTTGAAGCCGTTTGGACATAAATTAATCGGTTTTCTCTCTCTCTCTCGTTCTCTCCCTCCTTAACTCTCTCTCTCTCTTCTCTCTCTCTCTTCTCTCCCCACTGCCCCTCCCTCTCAATTTCTCTCAAACTCTTACTCTCTCTCTCGTTCTCTCTCTCTCTCTCTCTAACTCCTTTGTCAAAAACTCCATAATTTATCGCCTGTACAATGGAAGGCAACCACAATACCATTGTTGATATCAAGAAATTGAACATGGCAGGCTAACTGTGTGGTGTACTATGGAGACTCAAAACTTGGCCAGAAAATGTGGTCGAACTTTGTCCCTCCATGGAAGAACCACTAAAGTTGATTGGGGCCGACGCGACAGAGCTTTTGACGTAACTATACCTACTCTAACTTCTGAAAGCTTAAGTGGTTAACGTCAAGTGTCAAGTGGTAGTCAAGTGGTTAACGCGCTAGTCTGGTAATTCAGGTAGCGCAGGAATCCGTTGGTTCGAATCCCACCCAGTGCACTAATTTTCCCTCATTAATTTGAGTTTTTTGACCACACTATAACTTCTGAAAGCTTACGTAGTTAACGTCAAGTGTCAAGTGGTTAACGCGCTAGTCTGGTAATTCAGGTAGAGCAGGGATCCGTTAGTTCGAATCCCACCCAGTGCATGAATTTTTCCTCATTAATTTGAGTTTTTGACCACATAAGAAAAAGACTCTGAGGGTTAGGTGGTTAAAAATGCTTTGAGCATTAACCTGGTGGTTACCTTCTACTAGAAAGTCTTACTATTATTATTAAAGAAGAAACTAGACATAAAGATAAGTACAAAAAATTTCCATATGATCAATAATTGTTTGGTCTTGTCATAAAAAATATGATTACGTAAATACCCACCACCCACCATAGAGTATTAAGTTAGTGTGCACTAAACTGCCTTAATACTTCCGATTTCTAAGTAGTCACCGTGGCAGAGTGAGTTAGCGCGCTAGGCATTGCACGCATGGTGACCTGGGTTCGTTCCCCAGCGGGGCAGGAATTTTTCTGCTCTGTACTTGTATGTTCGGGGTTCACTCATAGCTCGTGAGGAAAAATGAGTTGTTACTTGTATGAGTAACGACCAGTGGCCGCATTACCCGAGTAAAAAGAAATTAATGCAATGGAATAATTCGAGAAGTAAAGGAGGCTCTTAGTAATGCTGCGCTACCCACAATAATTGTGAAGAGGCCTGTGCTTCATCACAAATAAAACCATACATACTTCCGATTTCCAATATTAGAATTTTCTCGGAAGCAATAGATAAAAAGAAATTAGGAAGACCGACCCTGTTCAAACTCTGGCTTTCCTCTATTTATTTATTTTCCTGTCTCTCTCCCACTTCTCTCTAACTCGCTCTCTCTTGTTCCCCCTCCTTCTCTCTCTCTCTCTCTCTCACTCGGATGGTCGACTACTTTCTAATTAAGTCAAACAGAGGAAAGAAAAGAAAATGATTTATTAGGAGTTTAGGACAAACATAGCCAAAGTTCGATTAGAGAATTTTACTAGACAAAAGCAAACCTCTCCCTTTCTCTCTTACTTTCTTTGCCATTAATAACCCTCTCTATCCCTCTCTATCTAAAACTGCTGTCTCTTTCAATATCTATATCTCTCCCTTTTTTTCTAGCTATATTTCTAATTCCCTTGTCCGGTTCAACTCTCACACTCCTTTCTTCTTCTCCTTTTTCTCTCTCTCTCTCTTTCCCCTTTTTTTTCTCCCTCCTTCATTATTTTCTCTTCTTTCTCTCTTCCAATCCTTTTCCTCTCTTTTTTTTCCTCCTCTTTCTCTCTCTCTTCCTTTTCTTTCTCTCTCTCTTCCTTTTCTTTCTCTCTCTCTTTCTTTTCTTTCTCTCTCTCTCTCTTCTTCTCTCCTTTCCTTCTCTCTTTTCCTCTCCTTTTTCTCTCTTCTCCTGCCTCTCTAATTCTAAGAGTTTTCCTGTCTGTGTACTCTGTGTTCTCAATTATCTGAAACTTTTGCCCGCATTTCCATTATCATTATTATGAACATCATCATGACAATTTACAAAATCCCTACAAGTTATCCAAAGTCCCTTCTATGTTCTTAACTTTCACCCTCGATTTATTTTTTTGTTTTTTGTCTCTCTCTCTCTCTCTCTCTTTCCTTTTCTGTATTTTCTCTTTATCACTATTTTTGAGAGAAAAAGGGAGAAAAAAAACAAATGAGAAGAGAAGGAGAGAAAAAAAAAGAAAGAATGGGAAGAGGAGAGAAAAAAAAAGAAGGAATAAGAAGAGCAAGAGAAAAAAAAGAAAGAATGGGAAGAGGAGGAGAGAGAAAAAAAAGAAAGAATGAGAAGAGCAGGAGAAAAAAAAAGAAAGAATGGGAAGAGAAGGAGAGAAAAAAAAGAAGGAATAAGAAGAGCAAGAGAAAAAAAAGAAAGAATGGGAAGAGGAGGAGAGAGAAAAAAAAGAAAGAATGAGAAGAGCAGGAGAAAAAAAAAGAAAGAATGGGAAGAGAAGGAGAGAGAAAAAAAAGAAAGAATGAGAAGGAGAGAGAAAAAAAAGAAGGAATGAGAAGAGCAGGAGAAAAAAAAGAAAGAATGGGAAGAGAAGGAGAGAAAAAAAAGAAGGAATGAGAAGAGAAAGAGAAAAAAAAGAAAGAATTGGAAGAGAATTAGAAGAGAAGGAGAAAAAAAAGAAAGAATGAGAATAGAAGGAAAGAAAAATAAGGAAGAATGAGAAGAGAAGGAAAGAAAAATAAGGAAGAATGAGAAGAGAAGGAGAGAAAAAAAAAGAAAGAATACGAAGAAAATGAGAGAGAAAAAACGAAAGAATGAGAAGAGAAGGAGAGACAAAAAGAGAGAATGAGAAGAGCAGGGAGAGTAACAGAGAAAAAGAAGAAAGAAAAAGAGAGAAGCAGAAAGAGAGGGGAAGGAGGGAGACAGAGAGACAGAAAGAAAGGAAGATAGAGAGGAAGAAAGGAAAGAGAGAGAGTGAGAGGACCGTGGAGTGACACAGAAATAGGTGAACAGAAATGACACGACATGGCACGATAGTAATAAAAGTAAAACGTATCAGTGGCGCAGCTACGAAAACAGTATATGTAAGTTAAGTATGTTATCTAAAGGATAGAAATACTTCTCAGTGTTGCATATTGAAATTACTGAGAAAACCACTGACTCCATTATCATTAACTGTGAAACCTGGATATAAGAGAACAATGTCCACGTCAAATTTACCTCTGTAGAACTGAAAATAACCTCTTTAAAAGAGACCTGCTTATAGGAGAACGATGTACTCGTATATCCAATACAACTTCTCACTTTTCTGTTTATACTGATTAAAATAGAGAGGTTAGTTGATGACATGAATATTCAGAACTATTACCTGCTGATGAGAGCAAATAAGTTCGAAACAGCTGTCTAGGTATGTTCTGATATTCATGCACATATAATACAACTTCTCACTTTTTTATTTATACTTATTTCCTGGTCAAATTTACCTCTGTAGAACTGAAAATAACTTTTTTATAAGAGAAACCTGGACATGAGAGAAAAAGTGTCGGTCCCTTGAGTTCTCTTATATTCAGGTAAGAACTTGCCAATATTGAAGAAAAAATATCCTGAAAATTCAAACTAACAAGCAAATAAAGTGCTCCATTCACAACTACATCAATAATTAATAAAATATTATGTAATTGAAAAGACTCAGAGTAAGTCAGTTATTATTTTTTAAAAAATAGTTTCAATAATAAGAATTCAAGCATTGAACGAAACATTGAACAATGCTGATATTAATCACTCTTTTGAAAGTGTTCCTCGCTGGGATGAAAAATAAAATCTATGAAAAAATGTATAAATTTCCATCATTGAAGAGCGCAATAAATTGCACAAGAATACCTTTAATCAATTGAAAAAGAGGGAATAATCAGAACAATTTATCAACTAACTTGATTTAATCTTGATTTTTTAGTTGTTTACAAAACTTTTTGTTTGCGCCAAAAAAGTTTGGTCTTAAAGAAGAATTCATTGAATTTTTTTATGATGGAAAAAAAGAAACTTTATATCAAGATTCAGAATAGGAGTTTATTAAGCTACTCTGTAACATTACAATTTCGGCATAATGGAGCAATTTGATTAAGAACTTATATTGGTCAGATTCCGGCGAATGGAGGGTAAAACCCACATCTCGAATGACGTTAAAGGTAAGCAAAAAAAAAAAAACACTCCTTAATTCTTCAGGCCATGCCTTTTATTTAAGTTTGGATTTCTTCAGCAGCCCCTAGACGATCAATATATTGATCAATATATATTGATCAATACGTATTGAAAGGCCATATTGATCGTCTAGAAGGGGTTCAATAATATTGACAGCATATTGAAGCATATTGATAGGATTTTTAATTTTTCTATATTGACGGAACGATATTGATGCTCATATTGACGTCTAGGAACCATATTGAGGCATATTGATCAATATTTGGTCTCAGTTCTGATCGATACGTCCTGAATGCATGTGCGGTCCTTTAATTTTTATTTAATTAGTTTTTTTTTTTAAGAAGTAGTGAGAAACCATAGAGTTAATAATATAATACATAAAGATGCCATCTTGAATTTTTTTTGAACTCTTTGTGAGGCAAACATAATTTTGTTGAAATGACGTCAGTTTTGGTACGAATTTGATTGTTTACATTTTTTTAACATTAGTTTCCATATATGAACTGTGGAAAATTTAAATGTCATTTTTGGCGCTTAGAGCACGAATTTAGAAAGTGTAAAATCTGCAGATTCAGAGGCCGATCTCGATATTGATGGTGTATATTGACGTCTAAGAAACATATTGACGGGACCTTCAATAATATTGATCAATACATATTGATCAATATATTGATCGTCTAGGGGCTGCTTTCGTTCCCATATCCATCTTATATTGCAAAAGGTTCAGCCATCATGGATCTATGTATGACGTATGACACTATCTAGATTAATATATTATTATGTTTTATTGTATGGCCAGTTGATTAATGGGGTACGGAATTTTATCAACTTTTCTTCATCTCTTAAGGTTCAAGCAGATGGATAGACAATTAAATTGTACGCACAAATGGCACATTCATTTTGTTTTTCTATTTTTTACAAGTCCATTTTCAGATCACCAATACCCAAAAATGGGTTAAAGCCCGTTCATTTGTAAAAAAAATCGTTGGACAACTTTTCTGATACAATACAAAAGTCATCATAGTATTTATTTTGTGTTAATCACTTTCGTGATATCGGAACTACTCAAGCTTACTCTACTAAATCTACGCTGAAACCGGGACTTGAACCACCGACCTCCGGGGTTACAAGTCCGCCACCTTATCGACCAAGCTACTGAGGTCGGTTCTGATAAGATACAATATACAATAAAAATGCAATAACCCCGCCCTTTAGTTAGGATATATGTATATATTTTGTTTATTATTTTCTTTCTTCTTATTTATATTATTAACTAGCGGGCTGTCGCCCGCTTTGCGGGCCGAGGCATGGCCGTGAAAGCAAAAAATCCTTTTTCGCCAATGGCAGGTGTTGTAGTGGGAATTTCGAAAAATCCCGTCTTATTTCACATTTAGACTATAAAACAAAGCTACCTACCAAACTTCAGCTTCCTAGGACTTACCAGCTCGGAGAAACAGTGATGAATCAGTGAGTGAGTGAGTCAGTCAGACAGTGAGTGAAACTCTCTTTTATAAGTATAGATATTGTCAATTTTTTTTATATTTAGTTTTTACTATTATTTGTCTGTACATATGTTCTACTAATAAAGAGTTTCTAAATAAATAAATACAATATGAAAAAAAAGGACAGACCTTCTCCACAAAGATGTGGAGAAGACACTCGGACATGCAGTGGACAGGAGGAAGGACGAGAAAAAGGCAACCTCAACATGTCCAGACATGTAACGTGGGGTTATTTCTAATCCCCCGGGTGTACCTCGGTCCCCACAATCCCCACATTGTCCAAAATAAGTCATTTATCAAAAGCCCTCAGTAGCTCATCCAGCTGTCCATAAGTCCACAGAGGAAGTGTAGAATTAGGTAGGTGCTTACAGGATTACTGTATTAGGTTCTTGTGTTTGTCAATTGTAAATTTCAAATTTATATGTTTTGAGTTCAGTTCATGTACCTCGATTGACTTCTGTTATTGGGTAAAAGACTTTAAAAAAAAGATGAGTGTTTCGCGTTAATATAGGCCGACAGAGAGAGCTATTTATACCTGAAAATTAAAAAAATTAACACGTCCCCATTTCACCATTTTTGAAGTAATCAATCCCTTCGCCAGTAGGGTCCATTAACACATTTCAGTTTTACGAGCCGAATTTATGACTGTCCATCATGTTCAAGCCCCGCTTACACGATCAGTGTTAACAGAAAGGTTCTCACTTGTGGCCGAATTTTAGAAAAAAATAAGCAAACTGTCCCTTAAGTAGGGCTACAATGCGTTTTGATTTATTGAAACTCCGTCTTGAGAGAAGGTCTGGTCTATCCTAAATGTAATCCTGTCTTATAATGCGGCCCTTACTTGCAGAACTCCAACCAGTATATAATAATAATAAATAATAATGCTTTTTCTTTGTGTTATTATGTCACAATTTTAGTGGGTAGCGCAGAATCATAGGACTTTACCACTTTAATTTACAATATCTTGTATTATATTTTTGCCTAAGATTCTGCCACTGGTCGCTGCTTCACATTAAAGCAGCTACTCATTTTTCCTCACGAGGTATGAGTGGACCCCGAACATCCAAGTACAGAGCAGAAAAAATCCTCCCCCGCTGGGAATCGAACCCAGGTCACCATGTGTGCAATGCCTAGCGCGCTAACTCGCTCTGCCACAGTGACTACAACCAGTATATAATAATAATAATACTCGTACATAAAAAATTTACAACAGTTTCTTATATAAAAAAAATATATCTGTGTTCAAAATTATTTTGAGGATCATCCTTTCCAGATAATACCTGGAAATCCCAATAATCCGACACCAACAAAAAGAAACAGCATTTAAAATATTCCTCAGTTCAGTCATATTAACACAGTAGTTTTCCAATAGTAATAATTATTATTGTTGATATTTTTATAGTGGAAAAAACTTTTTTACGAAGAAAAACAAGTTTTTAAATCTATTATAATAAAACACCTGGGGAGGTTAATGTGATAAAGTAGCGTGAACGTGTAAACGCTCCTTGTTATAGCTTCAAGCTGCACCATGGGACAACAGGACAAGAGGTTATAACTCTCTGGTTTATAGCTGTTTTACAGTGGAGCTCCCTGGTTTTATAGTTGTTTTACATTACCGACGCGACGTTTTGTTTTAGTTCTACTCGCGGAGGAGGAGGAGGAGGAGGAGGAGGAGAAAGAGAATGAGAAAGAGAAAGAGAAAGAGAAAGAGAAAGAGAAAGAGAAAGAGAAAGAGAAAGAGAAAGGAAAGAGAAGAGAAAGAGAAAGAGAAAGAAGAGAAAGAGAGAAAGAGAAAGAGGAGAAAGAGAAAGAGAAAGAGAAAGAGAAAAGAAGAAAGAGAAAGAGAAAGAGAAAGAGAAAGAGAAAGAGAAAGAGAAAGAGAAAGAGAAAGAGAAAGAGAAAGAGAAAGAGAAAGAGAAAGAGAAAGAAAGAGAAAGAGAAAGAGAAAGAGAAAGAGAAAGAGAAAGAGAAAGAGAAAAGAGAAAGAGAAAGAGAAAGAAGAAAGAGAAAGAGAAAGAAGAAAGAGAAAGAGAAAGAGAAAGAGAAGAGAAAGAGAAAGAGAAAGAGAAAGAGAAAGAGAAAGAGAAAGAGAAAGAGAAAGAGAAAGAGAAAGAGAAAGAGAAAGAGAAAGAGAAAGAGAAAGAGAAAGAGAAAGAGAAAGAGAAAGAGAAAGAGAAAGAGAAAGAGAAGAGAGAAAGAGAAAGAGAAGAGGAAGGAGGAGAGAGGAGAGGAGGAGGAGGAGGAGGAGAGGAGGGAGGAGGAGGAGGGGAGAAGGAGGAGAGAGGAGGAGGAGAGGATCAGTAGGAGGGGGAGGAGGAGGAGGGGGGTTCGCTGTGGGGCCCCGGGGAGGGGTAGGGGTTTCTAGAGGGCAGGATGTCAGGATAATTTTATGCAGTGCGATATTGTTTATGATGGAAAGTACTGGAAGTATAAATGAAATCCTGGTGAGTTGTGTAAAGAAGAAGTTTGAGGAAATGGGGGAGTTGATTGGAAGATAGAAAAATGGAGTTGATTGGAAGATAGAAAAATGGAGTTGATTGGAAGATAGAAAAATGGGAGGAAGGTAATAATAATATCACCTTATTTATATTGCACGATTAAGACAAATAATGTCCCATTATCCCAGCAGTAAGCTAAAGACGCATTATTGTGTGGTAAAAATCTCAAACGAGAGGATAACGTGTCATGTCCCAGTTGGGTGTTGAACCCACGATCTCTGGAATCTTTGGATTCACAGAGTGCCGCCTTTACCACTGAGCTACCGGGACAGAAGGTAATGTGAACTAGTAATGGGGACAGACAAAAGGAAGAGAAAGAGAAATCTCGATATGTAATAAAGGGAAATATGGACGCGGATTTGTATGTTTGTTTGTTTGTTCGTCCGAATTATTAGCGAAATATTGATAATGATCCCAGGTGAAATTTACCTACGATTCCAGGAAAATTGTGAAAATTCCAAAAATCATATCGCGCACCGCCCCTAGAATCATAATAATAAAGGATCATGTAGATCTAATTTTGGTTATTTTTCTGTTCAGACTGACTGATTGATCTGTACTGCCCAGATATGACTAAAGAGTCTCTATACATATTCCAGTGGTTGTTTACGACTAATGAAATAGGCTTCGATTTAATCTTAGTGGACACTATCCCTTAACACGTCTTCTGGTGAGAATTTCAACCAATCACTGCGCACCAAATTGAGAGGGAGTGAGGGGAATAGGAAGGAAGTAGCAATCCTATGTGGGGAAGCAATGACTGGGAAATGGAAAGAAAATCTCATGTCGTTAGGAGAAAAAAGTTGGGAAAAGTTTGCGGAAAACTTACTGTGGTCGCAAAAAAGAAAGAAAGAGAGGAAAGATAGAGAAACATGTGTCAGACACGTGTGCCAAATAACTTCCTCACTATGCGTTGCGTTACTAAATTTTGAAATTTTCCATGTCAGTGTCCCCAATAACTTTTAGATGACAAGGAAGGCACCCAGTCCCTCTTTAAATACCTAAAAGAAATCAACATGTACCACCTAATATAAATCATGACAGGGAATGACACGAATGACGACTGAGTCGTTAAAGTGCAATATTAACTCAATAGATTGACTCAATATTAAAATATTTCTTCTTCATTTCATCAGGTTCGGAAACAACAGAGCCAACATAGTAAATGGATGAGGAGGAAGAGAGAAAGTGAATGGAGGGAGTGAGAAGAGGGAGAAAGATAAAGAGGAGGGGTTGAAGGGGGGGGAGGAGGTGGAAATGTGGAGAGGAGGAACAGGGGAAGGGAAGAAAAGGAGGAGGAGCTGGATGTTAAAAGAGACGGAGGGTGAGAATCGGGAAGAGGAGGAAAAGGGGGAGGGAGGAACAAGAGGGGGGAGGAGAAGTAGAAGGGAAGAATCTGAAAGTCACAAGAGTTTCCACTTAGCGGCGTTATTCCAGAAATATTTATACCTATTTAAGTACGTAAATATAAGATCTGAAAATTAATAATAAATGGAAATGGTGGTTAAATTGGTCCATTTAACTAAATTTTCAAGGAAAATGGTGCAATGTTTGAGTGAAATACTGAACTGTAGAAGTAAGTTCCGAACTATATCAGTCAGTAGCTTTTTAGCTATTACTGTGGTCATTTTACTGATTTTGGCAAAAAAAACGGCGAAATTTCTGTTCGGAAAATATTAGGTTACTTTTGGTAGAAGAGTTGGCGTGTCAAAATGTCAAACATTTGTCAGATCGTAAATTTAGAAACGGAACTTTTTATAGCCTGTATGTGGGTGTAGGCTAGAAGCGTATTCCCCGTTTTTTTTTTTTTTTTTTTCATGGAGATTAGTTCAATTTCCCGTTTTTTCCCTCATGATGTTTATTGGTCAGTAAAGGTCAGATGTCACCCTTTGTTTTGAAAAACGCATTTGCAAGGCATTACATTTAGAAGTCAGAATATCGACCTTGATTCTAAAAACGCATTAGGAAGGTAATAAGTACAATTAACAAACTTTATTCTAAAAACACATTAGCGACGTATCCAATTTACTGACATAAAAATATCATTGGTACATAAGTACTATGCATATTTTATACGACCAGAACATTTTTTTTTTTTTTATAGGATAACTATGTTTTCCCCTTTGAACTTTTCCACAAGTGAAGACAAGGCCCTCTACGTGGCGAGTTGTCGGCAATAATCAAATGCTTAGTTGAACACACTTCCATCAAAATCATCAAAAACACCCTTGTATGGGACGCCATCCGCGCTGTCACATAATTCAGCTGCTAGGAAAAGTTCTAAATAAGTTCGTGCCTTTTCCTGAGGAAACAATGGGACCATGGTGCAAAGAGGCGATTAAATTAGTGAAGATAACTGCTATAACAGAAGAACCTAGAGCTCGCAGTTACCTCATGCAGAAGATCAGCATAGACATCCAGAGAGGAAACGCGGGTTCTGTCATGCCCAAGTCCCTATCTATGGACGAGATATTTTACTTGGTACGTAGCAATGATAATTGAATGGGTGAGTAGAAGAACCAGGAATGTCAAAAATCGACTTTTCAGGAAAGCAAAAATAAGATTTGTCTTATTTTTGCTTTCCTGATGCTAATGAGTATTATAAAATTAAATTTTACATTCCTTGTTATTCGACAAGATTCTCACAACTAGGTACTAATACCGCTAGCAAAAGTGGTCAGTGATTTTGTTACATTCCTTGTTTTACATCAGATTTTTTTTCCGCTTCCCCCACTTTAAAATCGAAAAAAATTATACTTTTAAGTGGTATTTTTCCTTCATATTCACAGAGATGATAGAAAAGAGTACATTCCTTCTAATTCTACGAAGAAAAAAAAAAAAATCGATTTTTGACATTCCTGGTTCTTCTACTCACCCATTCAATTTATAATATTGAATTAAAAGTGCAATTTGTGAAAATTTTGGAAAATTTGGGAAAAGTCGGGAGCAGTGGATTTTATAGTTACCCGTTCGAAAGTTAGATGGCTACGAAAGTTATAATATAAATTGGCCAGCGTCTATGGCACGTTGAAGCGTCGCCGTCGGTCGATTGTACACCAGATCTCGTTCTGTCACTAAAGTTAGCAACGTTTAGCGATGTTAGGAATTGGATGGGCAACCAACTGACAATTCAATTGAGAACCCTCGTGATGCTGGCTATTCCTGGCCCCGCTCAGGCTGAATGAGGTTAATTTGAGTTTTCAGTGATCGGGAAGCGTAGCAATGCGAAACTCTTTATAACTTGTTTTGCCCAAATATCTCATTACTTGCTCGTTACTCATACAAGTAACTATACTCATTTTCCCTCATTTGAAATTTAAAGTGATGGTGTGTATGTGTGTGTGTTTGTGTCTGTTTGTGAGGGTGTGTGTGTATGTGTGTGATAGCTTGGCGAAAAGGCGCAGGCCGCTAGTAAGTAATACAAGTAAGTACATAATTATATACTACTGTAAGAAATTTGTATGTATTTCACTTCCTTCTTTTTTATGCTGTGAGCCTAATTATTACCAGAGGCATATAGAGATCCCCCTACTGATAATCCAGATAAGTGCTTTCCTTATTTAAACTTGAAGCTCTCCTCTACCCCTCTCCTATCAGATGCCGAGCTTTCTTTGTACCTGTGCTCATCCTTGTGTACCTCTTTTAGCCCTATGTACCTTCGCGTTTGAGCGGTACAGGGTGGTTCACTGTTCAGAGGAAAATTAAATATTATTGTATACATATTTGTAACAATTTCTGTTATAAAAAGTTTTCCAAAAGCCGCAATAAAACAGGATTACAACTACAACAAAGATAAGCCGGTCTGGCTTATCTTTGTTGTAGTCTGACGGTCTGTCCCTCAAATCGTCTCTAGTGTGATTCGCTTGGTTGAAACTCCGAATTTTTTACTTCCGAGAAATGTTCTAATATTAGAAATCGGAAGTATTGTGTTTTAATTTGCTCCAGGGATCGAACCCGGAACCTTCCGCATGGATTGCCTAACCACTTAGCTAATCGTGGTTTAAAGAGGCCCTTCAAAGGTTAGGAGTAGTACCTTTGTTTAAATGTTTCTTTATAAAGAAAATAAATAAATAAACTAAAAAAAGAAGAAGAAAAAAAAAAGGTTTTCGGATGTCCGTGAGAGGCTTATGGGGCAATAGTGCCTTGACGATAAAGCTGATGATGTCGGTTTGACCACCCTGTATACGTCAGTTACATCACAACAGTGTTGTCAGAAATCAAAAGCTCCCTCTTTGATGTTGCAGCTCTCATCACTCTAGAACAAAGGGACACTTGAGATTTCGGGCTTTGTACTTGACCTGTTTTGTTTCTCCTGATTGTTTTGTTAATATTAAAAAAAAAACACGTGTAGAATGTTTGACTTTGAACATTTGACATTGAACATGTAACAAACGTGCGAAAGGCATTTCTCACGTGCTTTTGATTATAATAATAACACTCATTAGTGGAAGGTTACCACTAGACGAGGTTAATGCTCAAAGCATTTTCTAATACCTAACCCTCAGTCTTTTTTTATATGTTGTCAGCTCTTCACAAACTCAAATTAATGAGGAAAAAATCATGCACTAGGTGGGATTCGAACCAACTTATCTCTACGCTACCTGGATCGCCAGACTAGCGCGTTAACTAATTGACTACCTGTGCACGTTGATCCGCTTCTTTTGCCTTTAAAAAAAGTAGAGAGTTACAGCCTCAAAGAAAGTACCACATGAAGATGGTAGAGGTTATAGTCAATATTATTTAAATAAGTAAGTACACATATTTATTTGAAGTGTTAAACAGGTTAGGAGGAACAACCATTCTTAAAGCTCGTGCGATTAGCTCAGAGTTTAAGCACTCGCTTACCGACAAAAAATTGTATTATTAATCTAGTTACAATTATTGTTTGTAAGTGATACCTTCCGGTGCGCTCGTGTTGACCCAGCACCTAACCAGGAAGTATTGTGTCACTTCTCGCCCATCAGGAGGGAGGCATACTACGGGATGGGCAGGATACAACACAGGCCACAAGCGTCTACAGTAGCTGCTGTTTCGACGCAGTACTTTTGATAAATATATATTTTTTTTTACTACACATAATACACATAATGAAAGGAACAAACTATGTTAATACGAAGTATGTTATTACATAGTATGATGTTAATACGAGCAGGTGAACTTTTATTTTATATATATTACTTCCGAGAAATTTCTAATATTAGAAATCGGAAGTATTGTGTTCGTTTTTGTAAAAAAAAATATTTTTTTGCTCCGATTTCAATTTTTTTTCATATTTCTGGACGTTTCATAACCTCCTGAGCAAATTTGGTTTTGTGTCCGTCTGTCGGTCTGTCGGTCTGTCTGTCTGTCTGTCTGTTAAAACGATTCCTTGTAACGCGCAAATCTCGGAAACTACTCGACCGATTTTGATGAAATTTTGTAAACATCTAGGAGACATTCTGTAGATGGTCCCATTTTAAATTCATCAAATTCGTACTAGCGGCTCTGGGTGAAAGAGACCATGCGCCTGACCACTAACTTTTTACTTAAATGCTTATATCTCGTGAACGGTACACCCGATTTTGATGAAATTTTGTATGAATATGCACATTAATGTTTTACATAGGCTTTTATTTTCTTTTTAATTAATTATAGTTTGACTCTGATATTTAAGAAAATCCGAAATTTTGGACAATAAAGTCAAAAAATAAGAACCACGACTTGCCGATACAGAATTTTTTGTAGAATCTAGAATGTAGAAAAAACGGTTTTCTACCATATAAAACAAACTTGAAGAAAATCGGTTCAGCCGTTTCGGAGATACAAGTAATTTAGTATAAAAACTCAAAATTCGCACGTGTACACAATGTGAAACAATCACGAGGAAGTATTGTGTCCATAATTGGCAGTGTTTTTTTTTTTTTTTTTTCAAAGTTATCATATTTGTGTTAATCACTTTGTGATGTCAACACTACTCAATCTCACGCTGCTAAATATTTAATGAACATGGGACTCGAACCACCGACCTCCAGGTTAGAAGTCCGCCGCCTTATCGATCAAGCTACTAAGGTCCGTATAAAGCAACTAGTGTAAAAAGTCAGTACTCACAAAAGAAAAACTGAAATCGTGTCTAGAAGCAGGTATCACGTTTTCTATGAAAGATTTTCTTTTTTCTCAACCCTTCAAGCGTAGTTTATTTTTCAATTTTTCATTTCCGCTGTTCCACGACAAAAAGACATTTGTGCACGCAGAGTGAACTTTAAAAATTAGGAACTTAGAAAAGGAAACATGGCCGCGGAGTCTCCAGGGAGACATCAAGGGCTTAAAAAAATAATTACTTTTTCTTCCCATTTAAATTATTCTCTTTAAATCTTTTTTTTTTTTTTTTTTTTTTTTAACAAGAACTGACGGGATGTATTCCCATTTATTACAATATTAAAATACAAACATCATTACAACATTAAATACAAACAAAAATCATATGCACAATTCATTTTGACAACAAAAAAATATATCAACTTTTTCAGCTATATTGTTCCCTAGTTTTTGCATTCGCTGGAGTGGGGAGAATTCGCCTATGTTTGTTCTATTCTTACGAAGTTTGAAAGTATTTTTATTCCTGGAGTTAAATTGTCTTACATGAAAATCGAGTTGATCAAGTAAGTCTGGAGTATCTATTTTATTATGAATGATCTTGTGTAGGAATGTTAGGTCTAGCATATTTCTTCGATGTTCAAGTGATTTTATATCTTGGGATTTCATGATTTCATTATAATCATGATTAGATATTTGTATTTTCAATTTGTATGCGAGTATTCTTAAAAAAGCTCTTTGAACAGATTCAATAGAAGAAATATGAACATTATATTGAGGAGACCAGACACTTGAGCAATATTCTAGGTGGGACCGAACATAGGCAAAGTATAAAGTTTTTAGTGTACTTGGCTTGGTGAAGTCTTGTGTTTGTCGATATAGAAATCCTAACATTCGAATTGCTTTCTTTTTTATGATTTCATAGTGAGAATTGAATTTTAAATTCTGTTGGAACGTCACTCCTAAATCTTTGATTGTACTGACTCTACACAGTGGAATATTGTTAATAGTGTAATTAAACAGATAGGGATTTTGGATTGTGTAAAATTGCATAATTTTACATTTGTCTATGTTTAGTTCCATTAAATTCTCCTCACACCAGGAATGCAGACTACATAGTACCTGCTGAAGTAAGGAAGCATCTTCTGGTCCACTGACTCTGAGGGCTATTTTGAAATCATCAGCAAACAACCAGGCGTGTACCCTGGGAGGCAAGATAGTGACTATATCATTAATATAGCATAAAAACAGTATGCCCGACAAATGACCTCCCTGAATACAGCCTGATGTTACTTCGATTTCTTCTGAAAAGTCAGGCTTGAAAATACCTTCTTTATTTTGCCCATTGACTCTCACAATCTGCTTTCTACCTCTATGAAAGCTCTCTAACCATGACAGTAATTTCCCTTTTATTCCAATCGCATTGAGCTTGGATATAAGTATAGTATGGTTGATTTTATCAAAACACTTTGAAAAATCTGTTAAAATTACATCAACTTGACCTCTGGTATCAATGTTGGTCATAAGATATTCGGTATATGATATTAGATTAGTGGTGGTAGAGCGTTTTTTTATGAACCCGTGTTGATGTTCATTTATAATGGTTGAGAGAATAGGGTAGAGTTGGCGAGATACAAGATTTTCTAAAAGTTTCTAGCTTTCTTACCTCCTTGTCTCCTAATAGCTTCTCAACCCTGTGTCAGCTTAACATCCTTTCCTTTTGGCTCACTTACCTACCCTCCACCACTGGTTTACCTCCTTGCTACTCCTCCATGCCTTACTTTTACAAGATAATATTATGCCTCTTCCTCAGTTTTTTAATAATTATTATTTCAGCCTTTTCTCTTTTTTTCAAGTCCTTGTCGAAAAAAGTCAAAAATAATTACGCACTCAAAAATGAGAAGTTGTTTTTTTGCGTTTCTTCTTGTACGTTTCTTGTCCTACATTTTGACGCATTTTTGTGATGAGGCCTTTCTTTGACAGGGTGTTAGCAAAAGCAGAATCAAACCTGTCAGTATTCTTGGTGACTGAAAGTCGGAGCTTTTTTTGTCTTTCTAAATCTACGAAACAAATGCGCGAAAGTTAAAAAAAAAAAAAAATGAAATCCTCGAAGTTTTTTTTTTAACTCTATCGAATGTCTGCTAGAGTTATATCAGATCTTAAGCGAAACATATTATATACTTTTTCTCAAATTTCGTGCCCTGAAACAAGCATCAGTAAGTATTATTTGGCGTTTAAATCTCACCATTCCAGTACCGAAAATAATCATGGTTTTCTTCCTCTCTCCCCATTCTTTCTCCTCCTCCTTCTTCTCCTCTTTCTCCTCCTCATTAGGCCCTCTCTAGAAAGCTTACGCCACGCTGCGACCATTTCTGCTTTCTACTCACGCTCCCCTAATTGACGTGGCAATTGGCGCAGAAAATTAATTGATGGTAATTTTTCCAATCTCCCTCCGTCTTCTTCTTCTTCACCCGATTCTACACATTAAATTTCTGCTTTGAAATACACATTACGCGTTTAACTCGAAATCAAATTTCCAAATTGATTACCGGGTTTTCATGTATAATTTTCCAAGAAACAATTAATTTTTCAGTCTATATGAAGCTGCTTGTCTTTGTCTCCCACTCTTTCACTCTCTCTTTCTCTCTCTCTCTCACTCACTCTCTCTCTCCCTCTCTCTCTCTCTCTCTCTCTCTCTCTCTAAAAAAAATCTGGTGTAAACATCACACGACTTTCCTTATCCCCCAAAAAAGAGTCGAATTCCGCCACTGGTGACTCAACGGTAACAGATAACTAAAAACCAATGCCAAATTCGTAATCAGCACTTCAAAATCATTGAATTTGATATGTCACAACCCCTATGTAGGATGAATAATAAAAAAGTTAGTCAAAGCGGGTCCCCCCCAAATACCGGTAAATTGGGGCCGAGTTCCAAAAAGTTCAAGATATCAAAAAAATGATCAGAATAGACCCCTATTATTTTTTTAATCTAAGAAAATGTTGTTCTCTAAAAAATTTTGTATCTTTAACCAATTTAAAGAAGCGGCGCTTGCGGCTAGCATTTGCGGCCCTGTGGCCGCAGAATGCGGTCGATTTCAATCAAAAGTTTCGTGGTTCGTCTGGTGTATAAAATTAATTTGTGTACCAAATTTCAAGTTTCTAGCTTTTACCGTTCTTGAGATATCCTGTTTACAGACAGACAGACAGACAGATAGACAGACAGACAGACAGACAGACAGACAGACAGACGCACGGACCAATGGCTGAAAACAACTTTTTTGGTATCCTGAGGCCATGATTCGTCCAGAAATGTGAAAAACTGGGTAGGTCAAATTTTCGACGAATACAATACTTTCCTTATTATAAGATAAGGAAAGTAAAAATCTTACTTACGGTTATCCAATTTTTTTCTCAGAAATTTTTGCCTAATTAACTCGGCGTGAATTTTCTGAACATTTTGCGTTCAATTAATTTCCGGTATACCTTACATTCTGTCTTATTCTCTGTATAGGGCGTTCTCCACACCTCAGCCAATAAGGTATTTGATAAATCTGTGACTATAAAACAGGAACAGAACAGATGTCTCTGTTTCTATGACGATGACGGTACTGAAATTATTATATGAACAATCAGATCTGGGTTTTGCCCCAGGTTTCTTCTATTGGAAAAGAATGCCGTTGGCATTAGCACCGCCCTTGATCAAGTTTTGTTTCTTTAATTTCGATTTATATGTATGTATATTATATTCTATGTAAATTGTAAATAAAACTTGATCAACTTGAAAGAAGGTCGATGGATCGATTCCCTTATTTGGCAAAGATTTAGCAAGGTGAGTTTTAGTAATTGTGCTGGTAGCACCATCATAAACACCTGGATATAAGAGAACTCAAAGGACCGGAAATATTTTCTCTTATATTCAGGTTTCTCATATATTATGATAATTAAAGAGAAAAAATTGACATGTTATCTTAAATCCAGATTTTTCTCAATATCCAGTCTTTTTATATCCTCCTGAGAGGATATAAAGAAAAACACAAATTTTCATATAAAGAAGTGTTTGGTCTTTTATTTGAACTTAAGTTTTGACAAGATTTAAACTTTAAATGAACCTACTTACTGAAACAGTGAGAAACAATAAATTTTGATTTTTTTTGTAGATTTTTTTTCATAGAAAATAGAAAAATTATAGATTTTTTTCCATACCTATTCTTAAAGTTTAAGAACTTTGTTATTAAACATATCAGTACTTGGAACTACAAAGTATAGAAGTAGTTTTCTAAATAATCATTAGTGGGAACTGACATCAATCTTGATGGAATGTTAGAAAGCAATTGTGCTTTTTTGTTAAGCACAGAGTACATTTGATTTTAGTTCTTTGATTGCATTTTTCCCCACGGCACCTGTGTTCGTCTTCAACAATAGGCAAGTGTTTGGCTCCACTCTTTCTTTACTGATTACTAGATTGAATCCCAATGTACTTTAAAAAGTACACCCAACTTTGGTCGTTGTTATTGCAAAGAAAACAAATAGTAAACACCATGAGGTAACTTCAGGATGAGGTCCAAAGTAAAAGAAATATATATTTAACTAGCGGGCTGTCGCCCGCTTTGCGGGCCGAGGCATGGTCGTGAAAGCAAAAAATCCTTTTTCGCCAATGGCAGGTGTTGTAGTGGGAGTTTCGAAAAATCCCGTCTTATTGCACATCTAGACTATAAGACAAAGCTACCTACCAAATTTCAGCTTCCTAGGACTTACGGTTTGGGCTGCAGAGCGATGATCAGTCAGTGGTCAGTGGTCAGTGGTCAGTGAGTGTCTTTGACATTTATATATGAAGATTTAAAACGTGTCAAAAAATTCAAGAATATTCAATTACTGCTTTTCATAGGGGTTGACGTTTTCTGGCGACGCTTGGACATGTTTTTAGCTCCAAATCATAACTACAAATGAAAAGATTTTTTCCACAAAATTGTTTTGTTTACAATTCAAAACACCTGAATAAAATATTCCGATCAACTTCAGAACACTATCTTCTCTCAAAAACCGTCGGGAATTTTTGAAAATTCCATGTACTTTTAAAAGTACGCCAGGTCTTAATCAGTACTTTCGGGAAAACATGCCCAGGTCTCAGGAGGCTATATCCAGGTTTCTCCTATATCCAAGTTTCTTTATTCAGTTCTTTTATATTCAGGTTTGACTGTATGGAGACAGTTCTCAGCTGACGTAACCTTGAAGCCAAAAGCTCAATACTGCTGTCCTTGGATATCTGGAGTACTCTGTCTTTCAAAGAACCTGATAGGTACAGAGGCAGAGGACGGGAAAATGTACAAATATGATTCACTTGTACACAAAGGGCTTAAATCTTTTGAATTGCGGCATAAATCTCTATCCAGGTCACAGCGAGTTCTTTATGTCAGGGCAAAGTTGAAGTGCCTACAGCCAGGCACACTTTGCAACGGCATGCTTTCAGCAGAAAGAGAGGAAGATTATATTTTCCATGAAGAGGCTCACAAATTGAGATTCTTTCTCATTAGCCCCGGCAGGATTCGCTTTCTCTTTTCGAAAGCTGGTGGAAAGCTCAAGGGTGAAAGTGAATGGGCTTTCTGCAGTATCGATTTGTGGGAATGGTTTTTTCGTTGTGAACTATTGTGAAGTCTCCAAATATGAACCACAGCTTGTAGAATTAAGAAGTGTGGAAACCACCCCCGCCGGCCTACATCGTGGCGTCCTCAGCGCTAGTATCGCAAAGGAGTCTCCTCTCCTCGTCCCTCACCCGTATCAAATGTAAACATAAACATAAAATAGACCGCGAGAAATATTCTACTCCTTTGCGATGGTGTCGCTCTATGTGGCGTTTCCATGGAACTGGGGTTCGTTTCCACACGTCTTAAATCTACACGCTATGTATGAATATTAAATATTTAAGAAAAAATAATTAAAGAATAATGAGCGCACGAATAGCTCAGTGGTTCATAACTCGCTTGCCATGCGGAAGGTCCCGGGTTCAAACCACGGCGCCGACAAAAATTTGTATTCAAAATTAGGTTACAGTTGTTTGTAGGGGATGGAAGAGATTGCCTAAGGCAATAACCCCGCCCTTTAGTTAGGACATATATTATGTATATATTTTTTTTTTTCTTTATTTTTTTTTGTTATATTGTATTTTGTATTTTCGTTTGTAATTATTTGTATTGTATATGTCCTATTATCTAATAAAGTGTAAATAAATAAATAAAAATAAAAAAAATACCTTCCGGTGCGCTCGTGTTGACCCAGCTCCTAAATGGGAATTGTATTGTGTCACTTCTCGCCCATCAGAGGGGAGGCATACTACGGGATGGGCAGGCAACACAGTCCACAAGCGTTTACAGTAGCTCCTGTTTCATGTCTTTGTGTATAATAATTATTAAGTAAATTTCCTAAGTAAGTACCTAAAACCTAACATTTTGTACCTATTTGTATTCAAAACTGAGTTAGTATTCTGTTTGCATCTCCGTTAGACGGCATTTTTCGAGAAATGGTTTTAGATTATTTTAGTATTAGAATGTCCCCTAGATTCTAAACTTTTCTATAAAAAAAAACTTGGACAAAGGGTTTGACAGGGAATCCAGACACTTTCATCATGTTTACACCTCGGTCGTTCATTTCCTATATTTTCTTAATATGTAAAATTAAGACTTATATCAATCCGCCTTTGGTTCTCAGGAAAATCTCGCTGATTTAAGAAAAGAAAAAAAAAATTACAAGTCATAATATTTTTACTACGTGTCTTACTACATATTGGTCGTACATTTCCTATATTTTCTTAAAATGTAAAATTAAGACATATCAATCCGCCACTGGTTCTTAGGAAAATCTCGCCGATTTAAGAAAAGAAAAAAAATACAAGTCATGATATTTTTTACTACGTGTCTTCTGGGGCTGTCTGCTTTTGCAAACAGTCCCCAACCTGAGTGAATTTTATTTTTTATGAAAGAAAGCGAAGAAGACATAATTTATTATTGAGAAGAGCACAGAAAAGAAGGTTAAATAATTGACTGAAATTAAAATGCTTGGTGGAAAAAGAGAAAATGTTGAAAGACTTAAATAAAATATTTACAGAGAGAGAGAAAAAAAGTTATTATATTTGTGTAAATCACTTTCGTAATGACACAATTACTTAAATTAGCGCTGCTATTTTTACTTTCCTTATCCTATTATAATTAAAGTATTGTATTCGTCGAAAATTTGACCTACCCAGCTTTTCACATTTCTGGACGAATCATAGCCTCGCCTCAGGATACCAAAAAAGTTGTTTTCAGCCATTGGTCCGTGCGTCTGTCCGTCTGTGAACAAGATATCTCAAGAACGGTAAGAGCTAGAGACTTGAAATTTGGTATGTAAGTAGACCTTTACACCGCATGAACCACAAAACTTTTGGCTTAAATCGGCCGCAAATATTAGCCGCAAGCGCCGCTTCTTTGAATTGGTTAAAGATACAAAGAAAGTTGGAGAACATCATTTTCTCAGATTAAAAAAATAATAGGTATCTACTCTGATCATTTTTTTTTTTTTTTTTTTGATATCTTGAATTTTTTGGACCTCGGCCCCAATTTACCGGTATTTTGGGGGGGACCCGCTTTGACTAACTTTTTTATTATTTATCGTAGATGGGGGTTGTGACATTTCAAATCCAATGATTTTGAGGTGCTGATTACGAATTTGATATTGATTTTTAAATAAACGTTACATTTGATTCACCAGTGGCTTTTGGTTCTGTTCCTAGTCCTAATATGATAAGGAAAGTCGTGTGATGATTACACTAGATTTTTTAGACGAACTAGGGACTCAATGTACCACCGATCTCCAGGTTACAAGTCCACCGCCGCCTCAAGAGGTTCGTCTATTTATTAATTATAAAAAATTAGTTGCATACTTACTGGTTTTTTTGCCCAACTTAAAAATTATTTGTTTAATTTATATTCTGTGTTGTTACTTCGGATAAATTTCTAATATTAGTAATCGGAAGTACTGTGTTCATTTTTGTATACCTATAAAAAAATATTTTTTTGCTCCTATTTCAATTTTTTTCTTATTTCTGGACTTTTCATAACCATCCTGTTTTTCTGTGTGTTTATGATTTTTGTGTATTCTCGTACGACATTTAAAAGAAAATATATTTTCTTACTTCTAAAAGAAAAATACTGAAACTTGTGAACATCAAACTTTTGATAGCTATGAATGTTATGATTAAGGATGATGCTGGAAGTAATAATTAGCATAAATATATCATCATGATTACCTTTCCTTTAGTAAATACATTATTTATACACATGTCCGGTAGCTCAGTGGTAAAGGCGGCTCTCTGTGAATCCAGAGGTCGTGGGTTCGAAACCCAGCCGGGACATGACAAGGTTTCCTCCCATTTGAGATTTTTGCCACATAATAATACGTCTTGGGCTTACTGCTTGAATATTGGGACTTAATAGTCCTAATCGGGCAGTATAAATAAGGCAATATTATTATTATTGTTATATTTCCTGCAGTAAATACATTATTTGTTTAGTAGATATATTATTTCCTTCAGTAAATATATTAGAATTACCTAAACTTTTATTCCCAGTTCTGGTTGTCGTGTCATAAACCTTGGCGCGTGAAACTCCGTATGCGTGTCTACCCAATAAAATATTATCAACATAACTTCTATTTTCTTTTATATTCTATCAAATTGTATTCTATTTGTTCTTTTGTATTTTATTCTATTTCGAACAATTCTTTTCTATTTCGTAGTCATTGTATCTGAATTTGAACGATATAAAAAACAGTAGAGAAAGAGAGAGTGTAGGAAGAAGAAGGAGAAGGAGGAAGAGAAAGAGAAGAAGGAGAAAATGGAGGAGGAGGAAGAATAGGATGAGGAAGAGAAAGAGGAGAAAAAGAAGAAGCTTAAAAAAGGAGAAGGGAGTGGATGAAAAAGGGAGAATAGATGACATTGAAGAAAACGGATGTGAAGGAAAGGAGAGGAGAAGAAAAAGAGAAGGAAAGGGAGGTATAAATAAAAAAGCTGTTAAACTAAATTCATTGCTCCATGGGGTGGAGAATGAGGAGTGAATGGAGGGGAAGTAAAAAAGAAGAAAGGGAATGATGTATAATAATAATGGTAGGATAAAGAGTTGAGAGAGGAAAAGAAGGTAAAATAAAGAAGGGAAAAAAGTCACGCATATGCAAAGACATTCCAAAAACTTGACTTGTTTTAGAATGATGTTGTTACGAAAAAGTGGAGGAATTTTTTTTAAAAAAAAAGAAGTGGATCTCAAAGTAGTGAAAAGTACCGGCACTCAAAGTAGTGGAACTCAAAGTATTGGAATTAGTAGTGTTGGAAATAAAAGTATTAAAACTCAAAGTATTGGAACTGGAAGTGATGGAACTCAAAGTAGTGGAATTAGAAGTGTTGGAAATTGGAACCGACAGTAGTGGATTTGGAAGTATAGGAACTCAGAGTAATGGAACTGGAAGTATTGGGAATCAAAGTGCTAGAACTGGAAGTATTGGAACTTAAAGTAGTGGAACTGAAAGTATTGGAACTCAAAAAAGTGAAACTGGAAGTATTGGAACTCAAAATAGTGAAACTGGAAGTATTGGAGGTATAAAGTAGTTGAACTGAAAAGTAGAGGCAGTTCTTTTCCACTTCTTTTGTTACAAAATTTTGAGAGAAAAACAATATGTTTTACTATCTCCAACCTTAGTGAGTATATGTTTGTGCACGAGTATTACAGTGAATTTTCAAGCGGAGGTTTAGGGTTTGATTCTCTTGTAGTAATTAAATTTGTTTCCCATTGATTAACCAGTGGCGGGATTCGACTTATTTTCGGGGGATAAGGAAAATTCTTGTGGTTTCACACCAGATTTTTTAATAATATTTTTCTATGCTTTATTTATAGGTAAATAGAAGTACAATATACAAGTGCACCACACGTGTGTCCTTGTAATTTCCTACAGTGAGGTGTATAAAAACTTTCAAAATTATACATATTACATTATTTACATACATAGAATTTATTTTTTACCTATGTGAAAGTACAAACTTGTATTTTTATGTATTAATATTGTATATAGTTTTTATTTATAAAATTATACTATCTATGTATGTGCCTCTAGCAGCGCGTTCATGCATACCTAGTAAGCAAACATTGATTTTATATCGTGTTACATTATGTACTGAGGACAAATATTAGCTCATGGGGAAAATACATGTGCTTGTGTGGATTATGAGAAACTATGTTGAACTATTTGCTTTAGAAACTAGAAATAAATTTAATTAAATTCCATTATCTTATATTTAAAGTTGACTAAAAGTTCAACTTCAAGTTTTAAGCGATAAGAAATTAAATGCTTATTACACAGAGATTTGTTATAGAGAAACATAGGATTTGGGGAGGTTTTTTTTTCGCTTAATATCTCTTAACATCGAGGTCATTTGAGACGGGGGTTTAAACCTCCATTTGCTGAAAGCTCACTAAACAGTCATCCACTTTAACCTCGCCAAGCTTGGGTGAGGTCGGAAGTCCGGCATCACGTAGGTTTGTACTTGGATGGTCACCCACCCAGCCCTGACCTTGCCGTATGCTCATCTCTATACTCTGACTTACCTATACTTCAATTCATTTACAATACGCAGTGCCAACATATTTCTGACATTCATTCGAATATAGTAATGTCGAATATGTATTGTAAAAATTTAATGACAAATTTATACGAAAATCATTTCTGACTAATCAAAAATCCACCTGAAACAGCGTCTCAGCCTGGCGGTGCAGAGGGGGAATGCAGAAAGAATGATTCGGCTCTTCCCTCAGCTGAGTTTGTAGAACTCTACAATCTATAATATTATTATTGTTTAATGTACTTTTAAAGAAATATGAATATTAAAAAAAAATTCTGACTTGGAAAATAAAATACGTTCTGTGTTAGTTTTTTGACATCTCTCACATTTTCTAAAATGCTTTTCAAGATCCTTTATAGCTAATCCTCATCTTACTCTTTCTTTATAATCTCCAAAGGATTTACCTCCATTTTTCTCTTTCATTTTATTTCTCTTTCTCTCTTTCTTTCCCTTTTTCTTTCTCTCTCTCTCTCTCTCTTACTCCCTCTCTCTTTCTTTATATCTCTTTCTTTCTCTCTCTCTCTCCCTTTCTCTCCTCCCCCACTCTCTCTCCCTCTCTCGCCTGAAACTACAATTCATTACTACATTTTGTTCAGTTTCTTTCTAATGAATACCAGCTCAAATTGAGTGTCTACTTTAGCGTCATTTCTTCATCTCAATTAGATTTTATGACACTTGAAGAAAGAGCGAGAGAAATCTGTTTGACTTTTCAAATAACGTCTCTTCATCTTCTTATCTCGTTTTATTTTTCGTAAATTTCTAGATTTATTTTTTATCTCTTTTTTTCTTCTTCGTCTTTTGCTCTACTGCAACATAGCTATTTGCAGAGCTGGCAGTAACTGATTTGGTGACATATGTATGATATTACAAATTATGAACTTGTTTAATTTTTTAGTAGATTTTGAAATAGAAAATAATATTTTTAAATTATTTTGTTGGTTTTTATTGATCTTCTCAATATTTTGCCCAACCCAAATTAATAATTAATATTTACTGCCATGTACATTATCTACTTTTACAAAATACATTTTAATATTCTGTCAAATTTGAATCATTAGGCACGGGGAAATAGCCCAGATATTGGATGCAGTGTCCATATAATTCTTCCACCACCATAAGATGTGCCTGTCTTACTGATATGAAATGATTATGTCTCTTTTTAAATCTCACCCTTCTCTCTTCTTGTGTATCTCTTTCCTTCATCTCTCTCTTTCTTTCTTTCTTTCTTTCACTTACTCTCATTCTCTCTGTTTTTTATCTCTCTCTCTCTCTCTCTCTCTCTTATAGTATTCTCATCTGTCTATTTATCACTCTCTTTTTCTCTTTCCCACTCTCTCTCTATCACTCTCTCCCGCCTTCTTCTCTTTTTACCTCTCCTTCTCTCTCTCTCTCTTCTTATGTTCTTTTTTCTCTTTCTTTCTTTCTCTTTCACATTATCTCTCTCTGTCCTTCCTTCTCTTATACTCTCCTTGTTCCCCTCCCATCTCTCTTTATATATTTCCCTCACTCCTTTTTTTTCTCTTTCTTTCTTCCTCTTTCACATTATCTCTCTCTCTCTCTCCCCCTCCTTCTTTTTCTCTTCTTCTTCCCCTCCCATCTCTCTTTATATATTTATCTCCCTCCTTTTCTTCTCTCATCGCCTTCCTCTTCTTCCCTCTCTCTAATTTCTCTTCTCATTTTTCAAATCCCCGATAAATAATTCCCGTAGTGGCGCGGCCAGGACTGAGGTTACCTTGACAGGAAATGGAATATGCTGGATCTCCTGGGTATAATAATCCTGGATGAAGCGACCTGCACATATAGCCAGTATCCAGATAGCTGGTTACGTATTCATCATGCGAGCACTCTCATATGGGAGAGTTCGTTAATAAATTACGACTGATATTTTGCGTTCTAAAAAGCAGTTCAAGTACTTTAAAATTAATTAATCTCCTTCTGAAGATAAAATAATAACGCTTACTTGGATTATAAGTGCTGCAGTTTAGTAAGCTCTTGAATAGTATGCTTGCATTCGCTGGAAAAGAGGGGAAGGATAGGGTTAATTCAGCAACATTTAGTTTAAATAAAAAGATTGAATTCGACAATGCAACTATGTACTGTATGAATTATTCATTTAAGTAATTCGTTTAAAAATTCAATGTCAAGCAAAAAAACTTTGAGCGAAAATGTCAATAGGCCTAATCCGTATAATGTTATTTTATGATTTAACCTACAACCATATTAAACGCCTTTTTTACACACTTATTATTCAAACAACATTTTTTGCTCTAATATTTTCCCTGATAAATCCACG